>CM060851.1:729538-1459076 GCA_030737835.1 Acorus gramineus | reverse complement strand
GTAGAGTACTTGATAACAGAAGATTTAAATTAAAAATAAAAAACTATACATATATATATATTTTAATTTTTATACAAGGACCCTCTTTTCCCAGAAAAAAAAAAAATGGTTTCTTGTTTTGATAAGAAAAAGGAAATCAATTCCATGTATTTTCAACCCCTTATATTTTTTAGGTTTAGAACTTTTCAGCATATTCAAAACCTCTCTTAGGTTTTCAAATAACCGAAGCTACGCCATCACTGTAGGTGTGTTTGTGTCACGGAAAAAGTGATGAAAAGCAAAAATTTTCTT
Source organism: Acorus gramineus (assembly GCA_030737835.1). Classification (NCBI taxonomy): domain Eukaryota; kingdom Viridiplantae; phylum Streptophyta; class Magnoliopsida; order Acorales; family Acoraceae; genus Acorus; species Acorus gramineus. The sequence continues at coordinate 1,458,785 of CM060851.1, read as the reverse complement.
TTTGACCATATTAAAAAATTTAGTGTTTATATCAAACAAGGGGAAAAAAAATTCTCACTTTCCTTCTCCTATTTCGTCTTATTAGGAATACCTAGATGTGAGAATTTGAGAGAAAGTGATCATTTTTCACCACATGCATAACCACTATAAAAATTGATCAAAGAAAAAATATTTTACATTTTCCACCACATGCGTAAACACTATAAAAATTGATCAAAGAAAAAATATTTTACTTTTCAATATTTTTTATTTGATCCAAATTCCCTCTTTTTTTCCCTCAAACAAGGAAACGATCCCTCAAGAGCTCTTCCATGAAGCACAAGCGCGCAAGCTATCGTGCCGGCAGGGGGGTGTGGATGATATGGAGAACCTGAAATGAAGTAATCTTCTGTGGAGCACGAGCGTATTTGGAGAATTATGGGGGACTTGTTCCGGGGGGCTCTTATAGGATTGGAACAGTTTCTTCAGGAACGATGGCGGGTCCTTTGTCGGGATCGGCAATCTATTATCATGACGTAGCTCTGAGGGTAAGAGGAGTCCACTGGGTGTAGAAGCCTTTCTTACTCGGGCTATCATAGCTCATTTTCTTCTTCGTTCCTTTTATCTAGTTTTTTTATTTTATCTATTTACACCCATTCCTCTCTTTACTCCCTTTCAGAGTTTGTAATTCAATTATCATTATTGAAATCAGGTAGTAAATATTTCATGCAATGAGGGGATGGTGGGGTTGGGTGGTATTTGAACCGCACACGTATTGAACACAATTCATCGTCCTATATATAATAGGTTCGGACACCCAAGTGACACATTGCATTTCCTCACAAAATATTAAACCAACCCACCAACCCATCATAAATTACTCAAACACCCTCATAAAAAGCCAAAACATTTCGAATAATGATACTTTTCCAAAATGGTCCCTCAAAAAGAAAAAAACATTATTGGATTCATTTAAGTTTAGCTAATATTGGATTAGACTTCTCTCTTTCCACAATCCCAAGGAAGCTTTTAGAGAGAGAGAGAGAGAGAGAGAGGGGGGTAGAGAAACCTTAGAGTGAGAGAAAGGGAAGAGTTTTTAAGGTCCACCAACTGGTTGTTAAAGGATTTCAACACTTTAACAGCATCACCAACACAGCAATCCATCAAGAGTTACAGAAACAAAAGAAACAAAGAGAGTTTCCTTTGTGGATTCTCTCTTTTGTTGTTCTTAAGAGGGTCTCTCTCTCTCTCTATCTCTCACGTGCGAAGTAGACATTCTTTTTTTTATTTAAATCATTTGGTGATGAATGGATAACAGAGTACTGTATGGGTCTATGATTCCAGAACTGTATATATGAAATTGAAAAGGTTTCATCAGCCTTAAAAAATTGTTTTTGGTGGTGTGGGTGTTGTTGGGATTGATTGTTTTTAAATATATATTTCTTTTTTATATTCAAAAGAAGGGGGTCTTCTTGCTTTTGAAAACCTTGGGATCAGTTTTTTTTGTCTCCATATTGGGAGGATTTGTTTTTCTTTTCCTTCTTTTCACAGAGGATTCAGGGAGATTTTGCTTCCTTGCCCCCCACGAGCATAACAAAATCTCGGCTTCTCTCTGTCTCTCAATACAAGGTTTGTGTTTTATCTTAAATTATTAGTTTGTATGGGTTTATATGTCCCAAAAATTTGATTCATTGGAGGGTTTTTGTGTTCTGGGTCTGTTGGGTTTTAGCTTCAATTTGGGTTTTGTGATTTGGGTTCTTCATGGTTTGTATGATGAGCAGTGAAAGTTACCTGCTTTGAGACTTTGAGTGACTTTGTTTTTTGTTTTTTTTAATTATGTGTATGGTTAATTTTTTTTTTTTTTTTTTGTAGTTGGGATTTTTGGTGGTTGGGTATTCTGTTAATTAGGTTTATGTCTTGGGTTTGTTTCAACTTTTTTTTTTAAAAAATAAAATTCTCTTTTTTGATGGTTGACTTGGGTTGGAGGAAGAAAAAATGGAGTATAGGATGGGTTTTGTGTTTTTTAGTTGGGTGTGAGTGCTTCCTTTTCTTTTCTCCTTTTTTGTTATGCTTCTGTGTTTGAAAAACCCTTTTTTTTTTTTGTTACAACTGGTTTTGCAAGAGAAAGTAGGGTTGGGAAGGTCTGATCATGGTCTGAATTTCCACTCTTTTTTATATTTGGGTTTATGATCACTAGTTCCATCAACATGTGATGGGTCTCTGATTGTGATATCAGAAGTATTAGTCAATTTCTTTTCAAATTCTTGCCTTTCATGAAGTTGGTATCTTCTGAAAAATTTTAAGCCTATACTGGCCTTGATGGATTTCTTCAAGAAAATTATGCTTTTTCACAAGTTCATTCAGACCTAATGAATCGTGTGACATGGATTTCTAGTTTTGATCAATGATAATTTATACTAAGTTACAAGGATTTTTGTCTGTGAAGCTGATTTTGTGTTATATTGTGTGTTTTCATGATCAGACATCACAAATCATGATTCTCACCATTTTTTTGTTGCATTTCTTGCAGCAGACGTATTTGCAACAAAGCCGGAGAAACCACCCAACTCTAGTTGAGGAGGCGACTATGAGATTCACGGCTATTTGTGATGATTCAAAGAGAAGTAGAAGTTTCTGAATCAAAGCGACCCCCACAAAAATGGCCACTTTTTACTCTAATTCCGGCGACCAAAGAGACGTCATGCCGACCCTCTATCCAAACAACATGTTATACTACTCAGATAACTTGGCGGGAAATTCCCACGACCTCCCCGTCGTACTCCCTCAAGACCTCTCCATTGGTACACTTGAATCTGATCGACAACAAGGATTCCTAACGAATCTACTCGCATCCCATCTCGGTGAGCAAGCCTATTCAAGAAATGAAATGATGTTTATGCACCCCGAGGGGGAGATGCCTCGTAATTCGGTATCGGAAGACCACCAGATGGGGATATTGCATGGCCAGATGATGCATGGGCAGGGGTTGTCTCTTAGCTTGAGCACGCAAATCCAGTCCTCGATTCCCGTGTCCGCATTTCAGTACCGGCAACCCAGCTTGGACATCTCTTTCATGGGGCCTCCTCCTCACCAGTCTAATGCGGGGAGCGGAGATGACAACAAGCATTTGAGGAACGCAGAGACTCCAAAATCGGTTCACATGAACACGTCTCCATGTGGGTTGTTGGGTCCGATGATGAGCGCCAATCCTAATTCGAAGTATCTCAAGGCGGCCCAGGAATTGCTCGATGAAGTTGTCAATGTACGTAAAGCTTTAATGCAAAAGTGTGACAAGTCTCAGAGTTTAAATAACGCCTCTGTCAGCGGCAAAGATAGCGATGGAGGATCAAAGGGTGATGGTGAGTCGAACACGAATTCCACTCCAGAACTCTCTGCGACAGAAAGACAAGATCTGCAGAACAAGATGACAAAATTGTTGTCTATGTTGGATGAGGTAACCTTACTTTTGTTTTAATTTTTTTTATATTTTAACATTGAAGATTTCTATAAATTTTGACTACTGATGTTTTGTTTTAAAGTTATTGACTTTTAAGCTTGCATCTTACGCTGTTTCATGCATTTCATGCCCCCTTTGTAATATAGTGCTCATAATCAATATACACCTGAATAGTTCTATTTTTATTTCTGGTTTGTACTTTCCATGGTTTCTTTTTGATACTTAAAGCGAACCCCGTATACTCTTATATCATGTCCAGTATGCAGTGTTGGATGGTAAATCAAGGGTCTATAGTAGTCTTGATTGTTTGGATTGTTAATTTTCTCATTTTATGATGTAAAAATCTTGTTTAGAAGTGGGGAAAAATAAACTCTTCTGAGGTGTCACAATAGCCAATAACACATGTATGAGAGCATTTCCAACCATCAACATTTTCTTATATTATTGAGTTTGAACAGCCTCTGGTAAGGTGATGATGATTTCTACTGCTGTCAATTGTATGTCATGTCCAGTATGCATAGATAGACTTCCATTGTTTACAATTGTCATGTAAAGAAAACCATCAGTTTTGATGGGATTGACCCACCCATTCTAAGAACAGAAGAAGAAAAGTTAAGAAAGATCTTCTCAACAACAATTGTACACATTTGCACTAGTAGGAGTAAAAACATTGGTGTTATCTTGTAGTTTTCTATACAAGTAAGTTGTCATTCTCATAAACTATATTCGTGTGCATTTTCATTTTTGAAAGTTCAACACTAGGAGGGATCGACCTCTAAAAGGAATACATGACAGGAGCATTCATTTAGCTGATCCCAGGCTGCTGCAGAATAACATATACAACTGTTGGTGTTACACAGAAATAAGGCTGATGGTGATAGGATATAGATCATTGGGGGGAGGGGGACTTCGAAAGGCTTGGATGGGATCAATGAATAAGAATTCAAAAATTCACATAATGATGGTGGATTTTCTTGTTTAAAAATGAATATATGGTCAGGATAACATCAAATTGCTTTGGATAAATCTGTGATAGTGAATAGTAATCTTTTGATGATGTTCATATAACTTGATTTGCCTCAGCTATGCAATGAAGGAAATAAATACCTCTAGTTACTTTCCCTTGTATAAATTTGACCTCTCCAGCTTTTCAAATACATTGACAAGCAACATTTCTTTTTCTTGGATTATTCATTTGTTATGCCTGTACATTTTCAGGATGCATAATTATTTTTAATGACCCTCATGGTCAGTTGATTTTCAGTCGTCTGATATAATATCACACAGATTTCTGAGACAGCAAAGTATTCTATTTTCGATCTCCTGACTAATTTTGGAAGATAAATGAGGCGAACTTTAATGGAATTGTTGAAGTCGATTTGCAATAAATTGGCTGTACATGCCTAAAAGCTTATTATATGTCTGCTCTAAGATCTTAGCCGATGATGTCTCATTTTCCAGATGTCACGATACAATAACTTACACGTGTGATTTGTAATGTCCATGTTTTTTCGTTTCTTCTGGATCATGGAAGAATGTCACAATCATAATTCTCACAATTGGGTCCAAGAACTTGGACAGCTGGCATCAAAGAAGCGTATTCTTATATAGAAGTTACTGAAAATGAGGTGTATGAACATCATTTAGTGCCAGATACAACCTTGTATGTAGCTTTATAGAGGTTCTTTTTTTTATTATTTTTAATGTAAGCGGTGGGTCCCAAGACCACATTATTGCAATTTGCAAATTTTGTTGTCAACCAGGTTCATAGAGTTGTTTGAGGACATGAAAGAAACATTTGCTTTCCTTCATATTATATTAGTTTTATAAAGGTTGTTTTCTCCTATGTGGATTTTATTACTGAATAGCGCTTTACAGTGACCAGTTGCTAAATGCCAAATGAGAGGTTAAGTTAAAACATCCATTGAGCAACTCAGTACATGTGATAAATCTAGTTTATTCTTTGTTAATTTATCAGATGATTTTTTTTTTGGGGGGGGGGGGTTAATGATGTTTATCTTATAGGTCAGCAGAAATATCTCTGTTGATTAAGATTGCCTATGCAATGAGAGAATTAATTTTTGCATAGAGGTGTGTATCATGAATTGTTAATCAGATACTATTTCTTCTTGGTTCTTTAGTGGTTATGTGCTGGATCTTTTTTGTTATTCCATAAAGAGTGTTTGATGATTGTATATGGATAGGAAAAACCTGTGGTAGCTTCCTATCAGGCCTAATTATAGCTGTTGTAGTTGTTATTGGAGATTTTGAGTCTATTGTATTCATTATTAAGATATTCAAAAGTTTCTAATAAACATGCATTACAGACATCGTCTTAAGTTTGATTATCGAAGTGTTTTGACAGGCAACTGTATTGAAACTGCTTGTCCGTTTGTTTGTGTACTCACATTTCTATCATTGTTCAAATGTTTTTAATGGTTTGATGCATCTCTTCAACTGCTAAAAACTTGCAGGAAAAGATAATAGGTAACAAAAACAGACTTTATTGTTTGGTTAATGAAAATTACCAAGTGGTTAGCTTTTTTGCATATCAAGACAGCGTTTTGGCTGCAATTTTTGCATGTAATTCAAAGGCCCAAAAATAAGTTCCGTCCCAATATGATAATATGGTAGCATAAGATAACTATGTTGTGAAAGCCACAACAAGATGAATGAATTGATGAACCTCTTCCCTTTGAAGGTGGACAGGAGATACAAACAGTACTTCCACCAGATGCAGATCGTTGTATCATCATTTGACGCAATAGCAGGAAATGGGGGTGCTAAACCATACACCGCACTCGCCCTTCAGAAAATCTCCCGACACTTCCGATGCCTGCGGGATGCTATCACCGGCCAGATTCGGGCCACAAGAAGAAGTCTTGGGGAACAAGACTCTCAAAATGGGAGTAAAGGTGTAGGTATATCCCGCCTCCGTTTCATAGACCAACATCTGAGGCAACAGAGGGCTTTTCAACAACTGGGTATGGTTCAACAACATGCGTGGAGGCCCCAGAGGGGTTTGCCTGAATCATCTGTTACAATCCTTCGCGCATGGCTCTTTGAGCATTTCCTTCATCCGTAAGCATCTTATTACTTCTGTGCATTTCTTACACATCATGTTGTTCATTTGTGTGTCCAAAAAAATAGTACATTTTCCCTTCCTTTTGAGTTGTTTTATGAAATCTATTTCTTAATCAGCTATCCAAAGGACTCGGACAAGCTCATGCTCGCAAGGCAGACTGGTTTGACGAGAAGTCAGGTAATGACATCAACCCAAAACCATTCAAGGCCAGTTTGATAACCCTTCTCATTCTCCTCCTATCGGAGCACCTAGTTAAATGACATTTGGAGTCCTTCATTTCTGTGATCATTCCCGGGTTGTTCAGGCACATTTCCCTTGATTTCTCCATCTTTCACATGAATCTATCTAGATTCTAATGGAAGGGAAAATTCTTCTTTTGAATCCAAGTTACCAAACTGGCTCTCAATTCATATTTGAATTCTAGTTTTCCTTCTTATTATCAATTCACTTCCTTTGTTGAAATTCAGGTTTCCAACTGGTTCATAAATGCGCGCGTGCGCTTATGGAAGCCCATGGTGGAGGAGATGTACAAAGAAGAGACTGGTGACATTGAAATGGACTCCAACTCCTCGTCCGACAATGCCCAGAGAGCGAGAGACGATGCGAGAGTAACTGAAGACTGGGGAGACGAGCAGACTATGAAGTCCATAAACAACCAAGCCAGCCAATTCAGTGACCAAACGAAAGCAGGAGACGAGCATGATGACAATGAGGACGCCATGGCTTCCAAAATGAGAAACCAAAGTCCCAACACAGAGAACTATAGTCTTCTAGAGAACGGGCTAGTCCAGCCCGACGCCAATGGGAGGTTCATGGCCTATCAGATGGCTGAATTGGGAAGGTTTGGGAATGGAGGTGGCGGGGTGTCCCTCACATTGGGCTTGCAACAGGACTTTGTTACAGTGAGAGGGGACGACATGTACAACGCGCCCTCCACCGTTGGCACCGAATCAACTGACTATGATTGCTTGAACTTGACGAACCGTCAGCACAAGTTCGGACCACCGCACCTATTGCGCGATTTCGTAGCTTGAGAAACCATTGATTGTGGTTGAAGAAGCTAAGGAGAATAATTTCATCATATATATATATATATATATGGTGCCTGAGGGGGCTGATCTGATCTTCCTTGGGCATCTATATATGCTTGCAATTGTTGTTATAGAAAGGAAACAATTATGTATGGAAACAGATTGTAATATAATAGAAGCTGGTGGGATACAATACACATTCAGTAGCAAGTGTTGTAAAGATAAGGTGCCATATTTTTGTGTAATCTTGTAACATTACTCAATTTGAGTTGTCCCCATAAATGTAACTTGGGGTATAGTATAGTTGTTCTCTCTCTCTCTCATTCAATTTTTTATTTATGCCTTTGTAAGAATGCATGGAACGGAGGCACCATCTCTCTCTCTCTGTTTCACCGAATGAAGAGACAAGTTTTGTTGGGGGATTTTTTATTTCATCTAAAGGTTGAAGTAACATTAACTTAATTTTTTATTTCAATTTTGATAAATGTGAATGTGGATAAAATTGATGGATTTTTTTATTTCCTAAAATTAGAATAATTTATCTTTAAAACTTTAATCCTTTGTTAAACTAAGCCTTAGATAAATTTACTCCGGAATCTTATATGAATATTCTTTGGTTAATAGAAAATAAACTCAGGGGCCTAAATGCTTAGTCATCCATTTTTTGATAGAAGGAAAATGATATGTTTAGCCCCTTGTGCAGCTCCAATAGTAGTCCGCAATGATTTTTTTTTAAAAAATCACTCTCCTATTGAAGTACATGATGCTATATGACATGAAGTATATACGAAGATACATTAATATATTTTTTTTTGTATTAAAAAAATGATATATTTTTTATACTACACATTGTGATAGCGTAGTATATGCAACGTTATCTTAGGCCCCGTTTGGAAACGCTTTTAAAAAGTGATTCCGTTTTTAATTGAGTAAAAAGTTAAAAAGTGTTGTCAAATCATTCTAAAAACTGACTTAATTAAAAATTTATTTTTAGTTTTCAGTACAAAAAAATTGATTTTTAAAAAACAAAAAAATCCACTTTCTAATAATCAATTCTATTTAAACCACTTTATTCAAAATCTTATTTTTTATACGTGTTTTCAAACGGTCCCATAATGTGTGTGGTTGTAAAATGGGTTACAAAATAGACAAGTGTGTATTAGTGTTGTTTATAAAAAGCTCAACCATCCATCTCAAAACAAATGATGGCACTTGCTGCCCCTTGTAAATCAAATTCCATTGCACAAGCAACCAGTCTAAAGATCAACCATGTCAGACAAAGCAAAATGGACCCACCACAACCTTCACCCCCCCCCCCCCCCTTCCTGTTTTATTATGATTGGAGAAAAAAGAAAGAAAGATATAATTGCATGGTGCAGTGATTCATGAGTCATGAGCCAGAATTTATCCACCCTTCTGGACATGCAGGCAGGACAAACCATATGAAGTTATTCTGACAGTTATCCCAAAAGCAGCCAACATTTGCTCATGCAGTGAAAAAAAAAAAACTGAAAAAGACAAACCCATCAGACAAAAGAAACCAGAGGGTTTAAGAGAAGACCCACAGTCACTTTTATAGTTCACATCCACACAAAATGATCCAATACACAGTGACTAGTGAGTGCTCTTAACAATAGTCTGATTGGATATTTTTTTGCACTTAATCAACTAAACATATTTTTGTTCATCGAACAATGTGTTTAGTATCTTCATAATTTAGTTCGAATGAATTATGGTTTATTACATTTTTCATAATTTAAAAAGTTAATCACAATCATCATCGCTGCACTCACACCAACATAGAATTTTATGAGAATACACACGCACCGTACTAAATGGAACACATGCTGAACATCAAAGGAAAATAACTATTACTACATGATACCCAGATGTGATTTGAAGCTCCTTTTGTTTTATTGAAAATTTTTAACACTATAACATTGATCAAAGGGGAATAACTATTCCCCATGTGCCATGGACAAACTGGAAGAAGCCTGTGACTGAGAAAGATAACATAATGCTCAAATTTTACACAGATCACACCATCATATCATACACAACCTCCAATGAACAAAAAAAAATAAAAAATGAGGCAGTGAATCAGACAAAGAAAAGCTGTATATTTACTACCCAATAAAGCAACATAATAAAATATAATATGTTGGACTGAGCCATCACAAGATTGCATACTTCAAAGCTGAACTTTTAAAATCTATTTATTTAATTTTCTGTTTGGACCACCAATAACACACCCCCAACTCTGCTTTCAGTTTCCTTCTTTCATTGTCCTTTGATTGGGTCTTTTTGTTTCTTGTTGGGGTGGAGAAACATGGTATGTGTGTATTTTTTTTTTTTTGACTTTTATATATTCTCTTCTGTCATTCTTTGGTTTCTTGTAGGAATGACAAACTGGTGTTTTGAATTAGATGATGTAATTGGTTGAGTTTTGCTTCAATTATTTCCATGGGTCCCTTGTAAATGGAACTTGTAACTTTCATATATGCTTGCAACTTTGTTTCCATCTCTCACTCTATACTGTTGTAGGAATATATCATTACAGTTTTTTTTTTCCTTGCTTTTGTCTATTTTCTTCTTTTTTGAAAATCTGATTCCATTGAGCATATTGACTTCCCAGAAATTCCAAAACACAGAGAGGTTGTTAGCTATTTATTATTGTTGTTCTTTTAACTCTCTCTATATTATATATTCTCTCTTATAAAGATGTATATTCTCCTTCTCTGCTTCAGTGATGGAACAGTGGCTTGTTTCCTTTACATTGATGCAATTTTAGGTAGCTTTTGGAAACACGTTTTTTTGTTGATTCTGTTTTTGAATGAATCAACTTAACATAAATATATTTTCAAACATAGATCGCAATTTTTAGTATATATAAATAGTGAAAAAGCATTTTAGAATCCAACAAATGTATGCCTTTGAAGAATCTAATTTAAAAAATGGCTCAAGTGAAAAACTTTTTTTTTCACTTTTCAGAAAGGTTTCCAAATCCTACCTTAGGTAGCGCTTGCATATATACATTGGATGATTTTCTTTTGTAGAAATTATTAACCAAAATGTGTACCCAAATGCCCCAAGTGGTCTCAACTTTAGAGGAATGCAAAAAATAACTCATAGCCATGAACAATGAAAAAAAAGCTTTTCAGGAATCCAACAAAAATACCCTTCCTCAAAGTCTAATTTCAAAAGCAGCTTTAAATGAAAAGCTTCTTTTCAAATCAGGTTCCCAACATTTTTCATGTGTTTGTTTCTTAGTGTGACCTTTCAGATTAACCATGGCCATCAAGTACCCAATTCTTCAAATCAGATAAACTAGACAATCTTCTCCACAGAACCACCAATGCTGCCATTTTCATTTCTTAAAGTGATCTAAATTTTTGTGAGATTGGCTTCTATAGTTTTTTAGTCTTAACCCACCTCCATTGTTACCTTCTTACAGATAAAAATTCTGGTACTAGTTTCTATTAGACCGGATCACTAGTCCTCAAAACATCATCCATGCTCATGTTTTCCTATGGTTCTCCAAGACTCCGCCACGGGTAGTGATAGAAGAATCCAAATTGATTTTGTTCATCCGAAGGACTCACGATCAATCAATCAGTCGTACGAGGAATTTCAAATAACTCGAAGCCATAGTCTATCACTGACTCTTGGTGGTCATGTCCCTCCAACCTGTTCACACCAACAAGTGCAGAAAGACATAATTATCAACCATGAAGGTTTTAATAATGTGTTTGCAGAAGAAAGAAGTGGATTGGCTTCTGTTCTTCAGAATTCAAAGTATCTGAGGCTGGCAAAGCAGTTGCTTGATGAAGTTGTTGGTGTTAGTGATGCTGCTGAGCTTCCTTCAGTGAAAGAGTTTAAAATGGATGCACTGGACGGATTATTAAATTTTTGTGAATTAAACGCGTCACGCCATCATCAGCATTCGATAGATGAGAGAGGCAACATTCAGTCTAGAATCCCAAAGCTGTTTGCCCTGTTGGATGAGGTATGAATTATACTCATGTCTCTGTTTCCTCTCTTTTATCTTCTTTTTGTCATAGTAATAGCTGATCAATACAAAGAAGTTACATAAACTGATGTAATATAAAAACTACTTTTCGTTGTCTTTAAAAGCTGGGATCCCTGGGGCATTTGGAAATGAGTTTGAATTAAATATGGTTCCTGTAAAAGCAGAATCTCTAACACCTGCCCAAACTCGTTTCCTCTGCCTAAGTTTATCATTGACACATTTTGGTTCTTGGTTTTGTGTTAGAATATTGTATAATGATATTCAAAATTTTCAGCTTGATAGAAGGTACGAGCAGTACTGCAAACAAATGGACAATGTGGTATCATTGTTCGAAACATTTGCAGGCGCCGGTGCTGCAAAGTCCTACACTGCTCTCACAAGCCAAGCAATGTATAGGCACTTCTGTAGATTGCGAAACACAATGATCGCTCAAATACGAGTCATCGAAAGATTCAGTCTTACTGAAAGAACACAATTCAGCTTTCGCAATGTCAACCCAATTCAGTCCAGCCATTCTTGGAGCCACCCATTAAGAGGTTTACCAGTGAACTCGATTTCGATCCTTCGCGCTTGGCTTTTTGAGCACTTCCTCCATCCGTTAAGTCTTTATATTTCGAAAACTTACATTCGATATACTGCATTAAATGTTTATTGAGATGAGATCCAGTCAATGCTGTTCCCAATGTGGGACTCTCTCAGTCACTCATTGAGAGCTCTCGAAAACTGATAGGATCCAACACTGACTGGATGACATCCCATGTTTATTGTCACTGATACTTGTTTCTGGTACAGTTATCCTAGCAATTGTGAGAAGCGAATGCTAGCACTGCAGACAGGCCTAACTAGGAACCAAGTAATTATAATTTATAGCAACATTAGAGGTCTTGTTTGTGTGAATCTGGAACTGATTTGATAATGATGGTGTTTGCAGGTTTCGAATTGGTTTATAAATGCTCGCGTTCGACTATGGAAGCCGATGATAGAATTTATGTACCAAGAAGAATGTGCTGAAGCTACATGATATTCTGTTGTTGTCTTGATCAAGGAGTGTAGAATTCAGAATGACTCAGATTTTCCTTCTTCAGCTCAGATTGTTCTGTTGTTTCTGTGACTAATTTTATGAGTTAAGTTTCTAATTTTTTTTAGTTTTGGAATATCAAGTTGAGTAGTGTGATCAATCCCATTTTGTAGCTCTGGTCTTCAAGATGAAAGCTTAGACATGTGACTATGTATGATACATGTTTATATTGGCTTTATTTATACCAGGTTTCAGTGGCAACAATTTTTAATGCAATTTAATTTGGAAGATTTTTGGAATTAACATTCAATTATTTTACACAACTACCGTGACAAAAGTAAATTTCAATAAAACAGATAGATAGATAAATAAGTAAAACACAAAATTAAAAAGGGATGATTCAATTAAAAGAAAGAAAATAAATAATAAACTAAAAAGGCGAATTTAAAATAAAACCAAAGAAATGAAAATAACAAATAATCCAATATATCATTTTTTTTTAATTGAACAATAAATAAAATAAAATCTCAATCTTTAGGATTCAAGGACTTTCATAGATGGTCCCTTGGGTAAGTCGCATTACCAACGTCTTATTCACTTTTTATTCACAATATGTGAGAATATGTGATAATAATCTAGTATTCCAGATTTTCAGATCCCCTTATAATTATAATATTCCATTCAATTTATTCCTACAAAGGGTTTACATGTCAAATTAACTTTTATGCATCAGGGACTCATATATTAATTTTTTTTTTACATTTTATAAATCTTTATCTACGTATTATTATTTTTTATCCGTAATTTATCCATGATCAAACAACAAAAAATTTATTTTTGTGTTTTCCAACAAAAATAATTAAAAAAACAAAAAAATAAATGTCTTATTATTCATTTATGCAAAAATAATTATTTATTTCAGAATGATTTGCAAATGCTAGGTCCCATGCTTTCCCTCTATGGTAGTATTACTTTTTGAGTGTGACTGCCCTAATCTACGGTGCTTTTATAACCTACTTGTGTGGGATAAAAGGAATTCAAATGGGTCTTCTATATTAGATTCTCAATTTTTTTTTTTTTTTTTTAATAATGGATGTGCTAGTTACATGTTTAATTTATTGTTGGAGAATTCCAAAAGACCCATTTATGCTTTTAAAACAAATATATTTTTTTTTGGGAAGTCCAAATGACTCGTTCATGCCTTATATAATTCATATTGTTCAACAATTTAGTCCTATCAATCCCTCTTTGGAGCACTCTCTCAACCTTCTGGAGGTACAACCTTTTTCATTCAAACTTCATTTTCTATCTTGTTTTACATGTACGAACTTGTTCACATCGTTTACTTTGCTTGTTGAAATGGGTATATCCGTATATGTTACAAGGCCCATAGTATGTACAGACTACAGAGTAGACTGTCCACACATGATTGAAGTCACACTTTAGGGTTAGTGAAAAAAAGTACTGATGTTCTTAAAAAAAAAAAAAAAAAACAGATGGTATATTCACTGAGTTTGAGTTTTAGACAAATATTTGATGTTCATCCTGACATATTCTAAAGTTGAATTTACAGCACTTGTGTAAATGAAGCACTTTCTCTTTCTTTTGAACCTAATTTGAATTAGCAACACTTTTTGTTTCATTTGGTGGATTTGTAAGTCCTGGGATGCATTTTCAGAAGAAATACATTATCTGAAAATCCCTTATAAAGTAGAAAATATTATGAAAGGCCCCCCTGTCCCCCATAAAGGGGTGTTTGTGTGTTCTTTTTTTTTGTTATTGTTAATCTTTATGCTAGGTAGTGGCAATTGGAAACAAGTTTGAAATTTTTTTTTCCCTTCAAACAACTTTTGAAAATAACATTTTAGAAAACATGTTTTTGCTAGATTTCTTTGCTTTATTCATAAGCTGAAAACATTGAAAAGTTTGAAAATGAGTTTGGATTAAACATGAATTGCAGAATCTTCGAAAGTTGTCCAAACCCATTTTCAAATGATACCTTAGGCTTTTGTTTTTTTTGAGTTTTCTATGTCATTAGATATGTTTTGAGACTAGTTTTTCTAATTCTTTAATACATGGGAAAAATGAAACCAATTATGGTGTTCCCCTTATTATCTTTTGTTAATGAAGGCCCCTTAGAACCAAGTTTCGGATGGATTTTGCTTTTTGCAGAATTGATTTTTTTTTTCAAAAAGCTGTTCTAAATTTTGTTTTCATTTGTGTAACAAAAATCAAGTTTTTATGAAAGCTTTATGAAAAATCATTTATTTAAAAATCAATTCTTTAGACATCGGTGTGGGGAGGGACCTAAGACAAAGATAGAAGTACATATTTAGTTTGATCTTAGACGAACATTCCTGGTTGAAAATACATCCACTGTGTGAGAGAATCAAAGCTTTCTTTGGACCAAATTTCAAGTAGTAGCCATTTATTTAAAGAAGAAAAAATTAACACGAAAAGGAACTATTAACAGTAATGCTGATGTTCTTTAATAGAATGTTTTGCTTATGTATAACTTGTCTGGTTAATCCATGTTGGCATTGTGGCTATTCTTCACTGTATTCAGTTTTATTTAGTTATTTAGCTTTCAATGATCACTCTGTTATTCTCTATATGCCTCAGTCTATTGTTATTGCCATACTAAACATGGTTATAATGTAACAGTTTTTCACAGATTTAAATTGAACCAGAGCCTCTCTTCACATTGTTACTTCAAATGGTGAGATAAAAACACCGTAGTCGATGAATGCAAGTGATACAATCCAAGTCTTGTAACATGTGCTGATGTTTTTTTGGTATAGGAGAATTTGGAGATCGGAGTAGGTCCCTTTGGTGGCAATGGTGCAACGTCATTTGATTACCATAATTCCAGTGCTATTGAACAAATCAGTATCGAATCCGGTGGTGCAGTTGGGTCAATTACGTTCAAGTACATACAAAATGAAACTTCTCTTTGGTCTGACAAGATTGGTGGTGAAGGACCTGGAAGTGGTATAAAGACAGACAAGGTGGTACTAAATTTAAATCAAGAATTCCAATCAAAGGGTCTCTTGATCAATGATTGGTTAGTGTAGGCTAATTGATGATTGAATTTTTTTTGTTGGAATTTCTAGTCATCACAGGAGATTTGCATGTTAATGAGGTTAGTAATTATAACCTTAATATTCAACACTTCATGGAAGTTTGTGCATGTTTAAGGAGATTTGCACGGTTGGCTCTTTTATTATGAGAATAAAATAAAATACGAACATATTGATTCAATGTGTCCCATGACTCCCATCCACTTTATTTTTTATTTATAAGTCATGAAGAGGTGATTCAAATAGATTGTTCAAAGGATATTTGAGCTCTCTGTACATATCGATGGTCACTCCCAAAGGAAAGGTCAATTTAAGATTTTTGGTTTATTATTTTCAAAGGTTGGCTTTCTTTTATGAAAAAACCAAAAACATCTTTGATTTAGATATTTCCATCCAACCTTGGGTTTTGCTATTTAATGTCCAAACAGAACACATTCTTAAGCTCCAAACACAACCTCAAATTTCATAATAACTAGGCAGATAGTTTCATACCAAAATCCAATTAATCATGCAACAAACATAGGTACACATCAAACACAGTAGATAACCCAATCCTAGATAACCCAATCCTAGTACAACATTGACACATAAATAGCAGCAGAAGCCGAGCAACATCAATGAAAGTAATGGTAGATGCCACACCTTCATCACTTATTCAGGCCTTCCTACAAGAGAAATGTAAATAATATCAGTAATTCTGTAATTAAATTTATATATGAATCAAGTATGTACTCATATAACACAAATATTAATTTGAAAGGGTAAATTAAAAATTTACAAATAATTTTATGTGATTTAAAATATCCTTAACTTTCCCCTTTTTTTGTGTGTGCAGCTAAGCATGGGAACTTGAATCCACAAGCTTCAAATTCAATTTGTCAGACACTGAAATACGGGTACAACACAAGAATTTTCAGTAGATTACTGATCCCAGTACTAACCTTACTTTATTTAAGTTGTTAAATTGCGTAATCTTACGCAGAGCGCGACTCAGGCTCGTCGCGAGGCTTGAGGTAAACGCCAATTTTGTCGAGGTACTTCCCCGAAGCTCCAAAGAATCCAACAATCTCAGAATCCTTTGTTGGAATTGTGAAAGTTGAAATGCTATCATCAGTCCCATATGGACCATACATGGCTTTGTTAGTGAAAAATGTGAGAGATTTGATTATAAGTGAATCATCCGAGAAGCTTTTATAGCAACCATCGATCTGTTTGAGATACTCATAAGGATAATCGAAAACAACCTACAAGAAAAAAAAAACCAAATAAATATGATAAGAAAATGCTATTGAAACATCATTAAGCTTGACGTTTACTATCATTTTTTTTCTGTTGGAATATTCATATAAATGACATTTGAAATCCTCCAATCTTTGTTACCTCCTCATGTTTTGATCCTACCAAGCTTTTTGGACCATGAAGTAGTTCCGTCTTCCTGATCGCACTCGAAACAAATCAAATCGACAGTCACTGGAGTAGATGATGATCTTCTTGATGGCGATAGTATTATCGTAATCGAATGCAACCCCGCCTTTCCCGCCGAATGGCCCTACTCCGACCAACACCATCTTTTGAACTTTCCTGTTGTTCCAACATATTAAGAAGTCATAAATTTAATCATTTACATCAACTAATGTCGTGTTTGAAACAAATCTTCATAAATTTTTTTTCATTGAAATGCTGTTGAGACTGACTAGCTTTTTAATAAAAACGGTGCTCTTTAGAAAACTAGCTATTTTGTTGATTTTTAATAAATGAAATCTACACTTTAAAAACACTTTTTGACCTATCAACACATGATACACATTAACAAAATTGGGGGAATTAAAAAGAGTGACAACTTACAAAGGAGGAATTAATAAGATGACAAAAAGGTTAGGTCCCAAACTAAATTAAAAGGTTTGTTTGTTGAGGACTTCCACTATGGATCCCTTTATATAATGGTATGAGATGAGATGAGATGGGCAGTAAAATCTAACCATGTGATTTTTAATGCCCAGAGAAAAGTAAGGTCACGTAGATTATAAACGTGAATCACATTCAAAACGAACTCTCCACGTCAGCACCCACCGTACTCTTCACTTATTGCATCTGACGTGTCAATTTTTTTTTGAATGATTGGATTGGATAGTTTTACGGTAAAGCCCGTGAATAGAACTGCTTAGTTAATTATTGGATCAATGTTTACTATTCTATTGGATATTGATGATACTTAAGAATCTATGTTTTGTATTTGTCAAACAATTGATTGTGTAGTTTGATTAATAAGCAGTGCAGTGCGATAGTGACTGGACTGACAGAAGTCAATCATGACTAGATTCGAACTCGTAAAAAAGAGATACGAGAAAGGGACAGAAGGATAATAATGAATGAAAGTGGGCAGAGGCGCTACAGAGCTAGAGGGAGAAAAAAAAAGGAAGAGGTTGGGGGGAAGTGGGAGGAGGTGGCGTGGGGCGATGGTGGACACCAGGGAGGTTGTGATGGTCGGGTAGAGGGAGAGAGAGAGAAAGTAGTTGGCCGCCGTCCGCCATGGCTCCGCTAGCCGCCTTCTATTATCGGCATCCTATACCCATTGTTGTCACGCTCTGCCTTTTTTTAATATTTTTTTATTGTTAAATAAATATCAAGCTCAGAATAAATAATGTTTTAATTTTGAGAGTGGGGAGTTGAAAAGGAGGGTGGAACTAAAGCTCTTTATTGAATTTCAAATTTTTTTTTTTTTTGTTATTGGAGATATCTTAAACTCTTCGAGAGAAGAACTAATCCTTCGAGTGTATGTACCGATCAACTTGAAAGTTTCTCTACATATATCTGGGTAAATCAAGAGTGCGAGTCGAATATGCACCAATATGGAGCAAACCCTTGAAGCTAGCTAGTTCACCAAGACCTTAGTGGATTGGATTCACACATTGGGTTACCATTACCAGGCGATGGATATTCAATGAAAATATAATTGGAAACTATAACAGTAATAAGAAGAATAACATTAGAATTTGTTGAAGAATTTGATACATTAACAAGCGTGTTGAAATGTAGAGAAAGTAATGCCTTTTTTTTTTTCGGGCTTCGAACAAAATGCTTACTGGTCTTACTAAAGATAATTATTACTATTATTATGAATTTTTATACTTGTATTTAAGAAAGTGTATTAGAAACCTAAATGTTGGGAACAGTTATGCATTCAGTTTCATGTGTAGTCTTCACATGTTTTAATTTTTTAAGATATATATTCAATTAAAAATGTATATTAATAAAAACAATGAAAAATATGATATAAGGAATCTTATGACCACTTACAAAAAAAATAAAAAATTACATGATTCATGTAACAAAGCTACGTGACTACGTATTGATTATAACAATAATATAGTTACCACATTTACGTTCATAATAGCAAATTTATTTACTTGAAAGAAACACATTTATACTTCCATTCTCACAATTCAATACATCTTTTATTTATATGGAATATCCATGCCGATTTTTTTTATAACAAAATCCACTTATTCACTACAAATCCAACAAGTGCAACAAGCAAGTGGAACTGGATATCTATCCAACCAACATTAGGCACTCCTGCTTCTAAATCAAACACCAACATCAACAACAATATAATAGTAGTAGTAGAAGAAGAAGAGAGTCTCTTTTCTTTCATCTCTTATTAGATCCTTCCTGCAAAAGAATGGACATATATATTAGTAAATCAGTCAAGTGAAATCAAGCTTAATTATGAGACAATTTTTTAATGGAATTGGATTTTCCATTAAGTCTCATCCATCCAACACTGCATGAGATCTTGTGGTTCTCAATGCCTTCTCTGTTCATGGTAATTGTTTTTTAATATTTCTTATTTCATATTTTAAGTATCTGTGCTTCCCACCTAAATCATGAAAGAGGTCCACTAGCCTATATACTCAGTTATTGAAGTGTACTGTGATAGTAGCAGCTTATATTCCAATAACGCAATGTATATAGGAAAACAAATGCTAGCTTATCTAAATATATATTTAACTTTTACAACCATATGTATTTAAATGAACGAGTGTGTATTATTTTTGTTTTCTAAATGAAAAATTGTGAGAGTTGCGGATGGGGTTGTACGCAGGGGTGGAATAATCATTTTTATAAGCATTACTCACATTATTTTTCACTCTTGTAGGGGGGCTCGAATGAGAAATAAAGAAAGTCAAAGTCTGGCTTCTACTACTACTGCTGCTGCTACTATTTCTGTTTGTGTTATTGCTTGTTTTAGGAGAGTGTGTGATGTTTGTTGTATGGATATCCAGTTCCACTTGTGGTTTGATTGCACTTGTTGGAGATTTGTATTAAATAAGTGGATTTTTATGTAAAAAAATCCGCATGGATATCCCAAATAAGTTAAAATTAAAGTTGTATACTAGAAATGTAGGAATAGCTTAATTGATTGCAATTGAGTTCTCCACTCACACCAAAAAAAAAAAAAAAAAAAATTCGTCCACTCTTAAAATTTGCATCTTTAATTTTCCACTAAAAACAAAAGTGTGGACATTTGCTCTCTCACAAATCCTAAAAACATCTTATCTAGAGTTCTCTTACACATATAAAAAACATGTCATATCTATCATATCATACACATAAAATGCATACAAACCATGCTTTGGTTAAGTCGACAAACACCTTCTACCACTATGAAAGAAGTCAAGTGATTAAATTATAGGGAGCACCATTATTCTAAAAACTTCAACCTGAAATATTTGCGCGTCGGGGCCAAATGATTACCCTTTATTCAAATGCTACTCAACTTTCTAATCGTCCAAAAATTCTGAATGACAAATGACATACAAATACTAGCTCAATGAAAAAAAAAGCAACAACCACAAATGTTTAATTACAAAAATGAAATAAAATATAAATTTTTACATTTTTGAAGGAAACTTTCGTGGGAGAGGAGAGAAAAAAATTGGGTATAGGAGAGAAAAAGAAAAAAAATGGTTGTGAATTTATTAGGGTATTGTTAGTATTTTAAAAAATGTTTTAATTTATTAATTCATATAATGATTAAATTTGTTGGGTTGCTTTAAAAGTTAACAATAAATGTAGGTTAACAAATACTCTAAAGGTACTCGTTAACAAAACACTATAATTAAATAGAAACTAAAATTAAATTATACAGCTATGGATTACTTATTTGTTTAAAAAATTCAAAATCCAATCTATCCAACTCAAAATTCAAAATTGTTATATAGTATAATAGATATTTGGCATTAGCTGATTTTCATATGTACTGAGGGTATCAACACTCTTTGCTATGTAACTGACGGCATGAATTTATTATATAAAATGTAATTTATTTTTAACGAAAACGAGATTCATGTGACTAAAATTAATTGGGAGTGAAAAAAAAGACTAACAATGGTCTTCAAATTATACCAATCTACATGGACTTAAATGTAAAAAAGAAAGAAGTTGAAATGAAAAATGATATGTTTAACTCTCATTGCATACTTATCTCATAATATATACTGAGATAAGGGGTGGATCCAGGACAACATTTTTGAGTGGGTTGTATTAAATATTAATATAGAAGGATTTTTTTATTCTTATATTCGATGTAATTATTTTATATATATATTAAATAATATGATATTCAAAATACATTCAATCTTTTCTGCTACCCCATACAGTATGATTATGTGATATATACTACGTATTATAGTGTAAGTTATCATAATATATATTTTTTTCTATAAATGCATTCATGCAATTTATTAGAGTATATACTTCATTTTTTTTATAAAAGCATATATCTTATTAAATAAAGTATATATTATTTTTAAAAATTTCAAAATATGTATAAACTAGAATTATGATTGAAAAAAAGTCTGTACATAACATTATCTCAATATATATAACAAATAACAAAAAAAAAAAAAACAACAAACAACCTTTAAGTCCGCCCCGATTGAGATAAATTAGTATTTTATTTATTTATTTAATAGACCATGATAAAACCTATACAACATCTTTGCCGTTGGTTTCACCGTTTTTTATAAGAGACCGGATCCAATCAGTTCAATCAGTATCGAACTGGACGAAATGAAAATTGAACTGCACCACCTATAAATTGAACTGCACAAACAATTGTTAGATATATATTTCACTTTCCTATTGGAAACTGATGATACTTAAAAATTCATATTTTCTTTAATAGTCGATTGAATCCAATAAGAGAGTAAAATATATATCTAACAATTGATTGTGCAGTTCAATTTATAAATAATGTAGTTCAATTTTCACGTCATCCAATTCAGTACTGACTGAACTGACCGGATCCAGTCCCGATCCCTTTTTATAACAAAACAATTAACGACAGCTACAAAAGGGAATCAGTGTCGCAGTTTCGATATTACGGGAAACTACAGGGGTAAACAATGTCATCGCACATGTATTTTTCACTGCAGAATCTGATCCTCAGCGAAAGCACAGATTACACGTGGGAGGAGCAGATCCAACATAAAATCCAACCAATACAATTGCACAAGATTTTCTCTCACGATCTCGTCTTCACTGCAAACACAATCATCATCATCAGAACAACAACAAAAACATCCTCCCAAAACCCAGTCAAAACTCAAAACCCATCCAATCCATCAAAACCCACAACAACCCAACCCCCCCCAAATCTCTCAAACACTCAAAATGGGTCTCCTTTGGTACTCTCTGTTCCTCCTCTCCCTCTGTTTCTCCCTCTCCACCTCCTCCTACACAGACCTCTTCGACTCATGGTGCAACCAACACAACAAGGTCTACTCTTCTGAGGAAGAGAAGCTTTACAGATTCAGAGTCTTCGAGGAAAACCTCGCCTTTATCAACCAACACAACGAAAAGGGGGACTCGACATACAGTCTCGCTCTCAACGCCTTCGCCGATCTGACCCATCATGAGTTCAGGTCGAGCAGGCTTGGGTTTGGGGTTCCTGGGGGGAATTCGATGATTGGGTTGATGAATCGGACGGGTTTCGTTGGCTCGATCGATGGGGAGAAAGCGCCGGAGTCGGTCGATTGGAGGAAGAAGGGGGCGGTGACGCCCGTCAAGGATCAATCGAGCTGTGGTGGGTGAGGGTTTTGTTTTTGATTGGTTTGGGTTGGTTTGGGTTTTGTTTGATTGTGTTGAATTTTGTTTTGGTGTTTTTGATTTTGGGATGATTGCATTGCTTTTTATTGAAATTGAAAATTGGGGTTTTTTTTGGGGAGAGGTTTAGCATATAAAGTGGAATTTGGAAGATTAAGTTGTTTTGTCTTTGAATTTTGTTTTTTGTCCCCCTTTTTGCATGGGAGAGTTTTTTTTTAAGGTGGGGTTATTAACAAAATGATGTTTATGGTTGTGATTATGATTGTGATTTGATTGGATGCTTTGAGATATCATGTTATGGTTGATTGTGTGAGACTTGCCTGTGATTGTATTGAATTGGGTTTGATGTTTCATGTTTTGAACTAATAAATGATGGAACTGTGGGGTTGGAAATTGAGAATTGGTGGATTTGGTTTTGGAGGGTTAATGTAGTGTGTAACATAGAAGGTTTGCTTGCTTTGCCATTGTAATTGGGTTACAAATGAGCTTTTTTTTTCTCCACCAATTTTTTGTCAATTATTTTTTTTTTCTTTTTCAAATATGGCATTGGGGTTTTTGTTTCAAATAAAGTTTATAATATGTGATTAAATTTTTTATATGTGGATTTTCATTTAGTCTATATTTGATGTGTTAGATGACATTACATGCTGTTGCAATAGAAATAAAGCTTTGGTCTATTGTTGAGCTATATAAGAATTATTATGTGAAACAAGACCCCTAAAAGTTGTCTTTTTTGTAATGCTATGTTTATTTAAGTCCTGTATTTGAATTATCTTTAAACATTATTAGACATGATGTTTGAATCCAGTGCAGGTGCTGCTTTTACTAGCAGTTTATGAATCAAGTAATAGATGATAAGGATGATAAGTTTTGTGAATAATACTAAAAAGTAAATTTTGTTTCCTGTCAACCGTCATTAGTATCTGTAGAAAACACCATCATATAAGAGTGATGATAAAGCAGATGTAAGAACCAATAAAATCCAATAATGAAATGGAAAGGGTATGAAACAAACACGGTGTTGCTTCCTTATGTTTTTGTTAGTTGATTGAACCTGTATGCTCACATCCTTTTTTCTAATAGTAATAGTTTGGATTCAACATGTTTTGAGTGCTTTCTACACAATTCTCTCTGAAATACAGAAGGATATATACGTTTTAAGTTAGGTTGTTTTATGTTTGGTTTGATTATGATTAGTCAGATTTTCAAACCCTGGCAAGGCATTTTTTGTTAATAAGGGAACTGAGTGTAGGTTCCATTGTGCCATCCTGATAATATTTATATATTTCGGAATCTCATATAAATATTGATGTCTTTCTTAGGTGACTGTTGGGCCTTCTCAGCCACTGGAGCAATGGAAGGCATAAATAAAATTGTTACAGGATCTCTTGTTAGCCTTTCAGAACAAGAACTGTGTGACTGTGACAAATCTTATAACAATGGATGCAATGGAGGACTAATGGACTATGCGTATAAGTGGGTTATAAAGAACCGTGGAATTGATACCGAGGAGGACTATCCATATAAATCTAGGGATGGGATCTGCCTTAAGAACAAGGTGATCATTCTGCACTATGATATCTGTTGATGGACAATATTTTCTAACAGTGTAATCTTTTTTGTTCTCCTGAATAAAAATAAATAAATCGACATGTATTTATTGTCTATTGCAGTTAACTCAAAGGGTTGTGACAATCGATGGTTACACAGATGTGCCATCAAGTAATGAGAAACAGTTACTACAGGCCGTTGCAGCTCAACCTGTCAGCGTGGGTATATGTGGAAGTGAGAGAGCATTCCAATTGTACTCAAAGGCAAGTCATGTTCATAAGAAATTCAATAATTTTATCTCTTATTACTATTGTTATTCTTATTGTTACAATAAGAATGAGAATAATTAGAAAATTGAATAACAATAAGAATAGCATTACGGATAAGAATAACAATATTAAATATTTTTTTTGTGATGATTTATCCATCTTCTCTTGCAGGGAATCTTCACTGGTCCTTGTTCAACTGCTTTAGACCACGCAGTACTGATAGTTGGCTATGATTCGGAGAATGGTGTTGATTTTTGGATTGTGAAGAACTCGTGGGGTAAAAGTTGGGGTATGGATGGTTATATGCACCTGCAGCGGAATAGTGGGGATCCAGAAGGAATTTGTGGTATAAACATGTTGGCTTCATATCCAACTAAGACGAGTCCAAATCCTCCTCCATCGCCTAGACCTCAACCGACCAAATGTAGCCTTATGGTTTCCTGCCCGGCCGAAAGCACATGCTGTTGCTCTTTGCGCTTTTTTGGACTCTGCCTTTCATGGGGTTGTTGTGGGTTGGATTCTGCGGTTTGTTGCAAGGATGGACGTTCTTGTTGCCCGAGTGATTATCCGGTCTGTGATATAAAGAGACAACAATGCTTTAAGGTATGGTTACAGTTATTTCTTTAGTCATAAGGTCCATGAATGTTTTCCTTCTTTGAGTTTTGGCTAAACCTTATGTTTAAACTTTCATGTTCGGCCTTTGATTTTTGGTGGTGATGAATGCGCACTGGCACTTCAAAAAAATTTATCCTTCTGAGAATTGATTCTCTCACAAACTGTTATTTTTATGCTGTTATGCATTCAAAGCCATTGTTTTATAAATCGATCAACGTGCATCTAATATGTAGTGTGTTTTCCCCCATTAAGCCTACCTTAGCGGTTAGCAACTATTTATACTCTTGTTCTAAGAGATTTCATGATGCTATCGTCAAAGCTTCTTGCAATACTGTTTGGAAAACTTTAAATTGTCTCTACTGATCAAAAGGATTTTTAAATGTGGCACGAATATTTACTACATCATAACATATATCTGGCTATGCTAAAAAAAGAAAAAAATGCCTGCCACATTTAATACTATATACATTGTTCTTGCAATTTCATATTGATCCATAGTGCTAATTGTCATTTCTTTCAGGGCACCGGGAATTCTACAAGGGTGAAAGGAATGACAAGAAAAGCTGCCACTACGAAGTTTGGAGGGTGGAACTCTCTCTTCGAGGATTTGGGTCTCTGAACATATCAGAATTTCCTTGTAAGACTTCCTATTCTCTGTGCCATCTTATTCATTTATCCCTTGATATTGTCATGCTAACTTCACTCAATCATCTTGTCCAGATTCCTGTTGTTCCCAGAGAATTGATGCTCCGCAAATTGGGAAACACATACATTATGCATGCATTGTCACGATTTAGGTAGGCCATTCTAGTGATTAAAAATGTACTACTAAACGCATTTCTAAGTGGGATTGTAACACAATACTTGAACATATATGTTGTATTGTAAATCAATAATACTCGTCTCGATATTTGTTCTTACTACGCATTCTGCTCATGTGAAGTATTATCACTGCAGTCAATTTAATCTCCTAATGCAGTGAATTCAATGTGAGGTTTTACAATTAGTTCAAGTGACTTAACATTTTTGTTGCAGCAATCATAAAGACAAATCAGTTGATGTAAAATATCAAACTGTTCGTATAGGACATTTATATTTCTGCATTCTCAGAAAGATTGTTTGGAGGGTTAAAAAGTTGAGGACAATTTAGTTTTTTCATGTTATAGGTTATGGTTAACTATGGTAGGTTGGGATAGGGTTAACATTTGCTTACAACAGGGGTATATACGGATTTTTATAAGTTTTCAAAGACTTTATTGTCTCTCCGAATTTTGACAAGGATTTATATGAGATTATCCTTGTTTACGTGGACGCGAATGTTTTTAACTCTTTTATAATATATGGTTGTTGTTGCATCAAGAAGCAAGGGATATTTGAATATGTATTGTAAATTTTTATGGATATCAATTAATTGTTGGGTTTTTTTTACATATATATATATATATATATATATATGTCCCTGAAAAATTCATTTATGGTACCCTCTGTTCCTCTCTCCTCTGTTTTCTCCTCTTCAGCTCCTACACAGGCCTCTTCCACTCGTGTTGCAGCCAACACAACAAGCACACTATAAAAAAGAGAAGCTCCACAGGATGAAGGATCATGTGGTTGGATTTTTTTGGTTTAATGTTGGAGCTCTGCTACAAACATCATTGTTTTTCATGTCTTAATTCTAGTGTCATATACTTCATTAGCGTTATATACTTACACTGATGAGTTTAATGAGACGTATACCTAATTCATTGGGGGTATATATTTTATTTTTTAAAAAAAACATATACCTTAATAAATAAGATACGATTTAAAAAAATAAAAAATTTTGTGAAATGAAATTGGGGGTGTAAAAAGAATATTGAATAACATTTTATTTAATTTTTATGGGTTTTCATTTTATGTAAGATAGGTTATATGATTAATCATGATTTTCACTTGTGTGCATAGCTGGCCCTGGGCATAGGCGAAGTAGGCTTCCACTTAGGGCCCCATTTATACAGGTCCTAAATTTTCAAAAAATATATTTTATTCTTTATTTTATTAGGATTTTTTTTTATTTTTAGAATTTTTTATTTATTTCAAAAAAATTAGTAATTTTTTTTTTTTATCTTTTAGTTCGTGTTTGTAAAGTATTTATTTTGATATTTTCTTACGGAGATTTTTTTTTATCTGTAATTTGATTTACAAATAAGATTATCCTTTTGGGTTGTGTCATTCTTCACATGATAGACCTAAACTTTTGTAAGAGCTCAATTTAAAAATTTATCTAAAAAATTTATTTTAGTCAGAATTCATTTGAATAAATTTCGAACGTTTTAGCATACTTTTTTGTTTTTGAAAAAAAGTGAAAAGCGCAAATGTGTTTTCAAATGTTTTCACATAATTGAATATAGTTAAAAAGTTTATTATAGTTTTTAGTATAAAAGATATGCTTTTTAAAAAATACAGAAAATTAACTTTTTAGAAATTGAGTTTTATTGAGCTACCTTTTTATTCAAAACTATATTTTTCATGTGTTTTCAAACGGACCCAGATCAGTTTTTTTTTTTTTTTCTTTTTTAGCGCTCATTTAAAAAATTTCACAGGTTGTTGTTATGCTTTCTCAGTCGCTGGAACCATTGAAGTCATAAATAGGATTGTCACAGGGTCTCTTGTTGACATTTCTGTGCAAGAATTAATCTAACATGAACGATTTCTTGACACGACATTCAAATATGTAGTCTTCAATGGTCATAGCATAACAGTTTAAGATATATCTGTGTTAAAGGTAGCTCTTGTGTTCGAGTCTTAGCGCTGACTTAACCACTTATTTGTTAGCAAAAATTCAAAAGAATTTTCTGTAGGACCAGGGCAAACAGGTGTGGCTATTCTATTTCAATCTGTCGGTGTTGCCATATATACTAACGTCGATCTTCAACACTATCGCGAGTGGTAAGTTATATTTAGGTTGTATTTGGATGTGTGATTGAAATGCTGAGATTCTTAAAATCTCGTGTTTTTTTTTAAATGTTGTATTGTTAGCTTTTGAATATTCTATTTTTCAAACATGGAATCTTGCCCAAATGCACATCTCAATGTGGCCTTCTAAGGGTGCGTTTGGCAAAAATAGTTTTTGGGATTTTAGCTTTTTAAAAAGCTAAAAGTTGTTACCAAACATGTCAGCTTACTTGCATCATCATTATTAGATTTTGTCAAAGAACTGTGCCTTGAAATCTGTGTTTCATAAAGCAGCCATCAACATGTGTATAAAATAGCTAAAAGCTAAAGGCTGTTTTTCAAATTATGTTTACAAACGCACTCACACCCTTAGGGTCCGTTTGGAAACACGTATGAAAAATAAGATTTTGAATAAAGTGGTTTAAATAGACTTGATTCCTAGAAAGCGGATTTTTTTTGCTTTTTAAAAATTAACTTTTTTACAATAAGTAACTTTTTAATTAAGCTGAAAATAACTTTTCAATTAAGCCAGTTTTTATAATGTGTTTGGCAACACTTTTTAGTTTTATGTTTAATTAAAATCGGAATCGCCCTTAAAAAAGCGAACCAAATGGGGCCTAAATCTATCGTTGCTTTAATTTCGGATCATGTAAACCATGCTGTACTGATTGTTGGTCATGGTGAAGAGAATGGTATAGATTACTGGATTGTGAAGAATCCTCAATCGAAGACTACACAGTCTGCGATACAAATTTGATCAACATTTAATTACTACTACATTGGTTATCATTCATAAAGTGTGTCTGTATCTATGTATATAGTCACCCTGAGCTTGCATTTTCATTGACATTACTCTTTAATGATTCAGAGAAAATGGTGAACCTAGATGAGTGGTGAAAGGAAAATGAAGGACTCCTAATGTGGGATTTGGAGGATGGAAGAAGTCTTTTTCTTTGAGGATTGGTGTCCTTAAAAAATTAATGGATTTCTGTTGTTACTAAGCTTTTTTCCTGTCTTCTGTGTCATGTTTTCTTTTGTTTCCCTTTGTTATCATTTCCAAAAGACACTCCAAAAGACCAGTTAGAGCTGTGTGTGACAGTGTGACTATCATGAATTCAACAATGTTTGTCTTAAAATTTGTTCCCAATATGCATTTTGCGCAGGTATACTGATCAATAGTTAAAATGGATTGCTTTCTAATGCCAAAAAAAAAAAAAGTTTGTTTTGCGAGTAAGCTTCGATTAAATAAGCTTCAATAATAATTTTGTTAGTAATTATATATATATATGCTATGAAGCAAAGATATCCACTGGACTATTCCCAAACTATGCAAGACAGAATGTTGTTCTTGTCTGTAAATTCCAACACTATATATGCCACACCAACCATGGCTTACATTGAAACTAACATAGAATTAGAAGGGAAAAAAAGCAGTAAATTTTACAAAGGACACACATGATCAATCTGCTACCTAGTCCCAACTAACCTGCTGTCCTCAACTGATTCTTGAATTGGCGAGAGAATGTCCAAACCTTATCGACGCAAGCGTAGATCAACTCATCCGTGGTGACAAACAACCTCACCCTCCAATCTGTATTTATCACAAGAAAAGCAATGACCCCCCAGAATCCGATCGCATAAGAAGCCATGACGAACAAGTAATAGATGACCGGCTTATCGATGAATCTCGTCCCCTCCCTCTGATCGCCTTCATCGAAAGGCGTTACCGATGATGTACAGTTCTTTTTTACTATGTCGCCACACAAGCCTGGATTTCCTTCATAGCTGCCCAAACCAAAGGTCGAGAATTGATCGTTGGTAGGGATTGCACCGGACAAGTTGTTGTAGGCCACATTGAATGCGGAGAGCCAGTGGAGGCTCACCAGCCCTGGTGGGATCGCACCAGTGAGCCTGTTATGTGACAAGTCCAAGCTCTCTATGTTGTCCAAGCCTTGGAAGGACTCCGGTATCGGACCCTCTAAGAAATTGTTTGACAAGTTCATCGAAGAGATCGCCTTGAGGCCTCCCATTTCGGTCGGGATGGAACCGATAATCCGGTTCATAGAGAAATCAATTCCGGTCAACAACGAGAGGGGAGAGCCTTTGTAAGAGAGGGATCGACCTTTCATGGTGAAGTAAGTTGAGAAAAACGTCTCAAAATCGTAGTAGAAGTCGACGACTTTGATCAGAGTTTGCAATTCCCAAGATGTCACATTGTTGAGGCAATGTGGGATTGTCCCGCCAATAGAGTTGTTTGACATGTCGAGTAAGTGAAGATTCTGCGAGTCGCAAAGCTGGATAGGAATTGGACCAGAAAATCTATTCCCGGATAGTAGAAGCACCACGACGTTTGGGAGATCGAACAGCCAACCTGGTATTTGCCCCGACATCTGGTTATTCCTAACGTCAAGCGTTTGTAGATTAGGACTTCTTGAGAGGCTCGGCGAGACTCCTCCAGTAAACAAGTTGTCATTGAGGCTTAGATGGACCAAATGTGTTGTGTTCGAATGTTGGGGCAGCATTTCCCCTTGCAATTTGTTGTTGGACAGGCTTAGGAACCTCAATGTAGCATTGTTTGTGTTGAGTATTGGTGGTATGTCTCCAGTCAGGTTGTTGTTCGACAAATCGAGCGCTTCGAGGAAGCGCAATTCGTTTAGTGAAGAAGGTATGCCTCCTCCCAAGGCGGTGGTTGACATATTTAGAACGATTAGATTGGGGAAAACTTTGCTTATGTTCGACGAAAGCGAACCATAGATTGGATTGTCAGAGATGTCAAGCGTAGTAAGTGAAGATGTTCCATTAATGATTGATGGAAGGCGTGGGCCGGTCAATCCATTGCCGGATAGGTATAGTTCTTCGACATTGTAGAACAACGAAGATGGGATAACCCCGCTTAGAGAAGCATAAGAAAGATCAAGAAATTGCAAGTATGTCTGATGAGAGACGAAGGTTGGGATTCTTCGGTTACTGCGTTTGTTGATAACGCAATTACGTAGCAAGATATACTGGAGATTGAAGGATGGAGTCCAAGTTGGGGACTCGGTCTCGACTTCTAGACCGATGTTGTCAGAGAGTTCAAGTTGGGTGAGTTGAGAGAGGTTTGCAAGGACGGAGAGGTGGTAGACGCCTTTGAAGAGGTTGTTTCGTATGACTATCAAGCGAATGGAGGTAAGATTGGGGAAGAAGGCAGGGACACCGCCGACTAAGCTGTTGTATGATATGTCAAAGTCTTTCAGGGAGCTGAGTTTGCCTATACACGGATCAACTTCTCCCTCCATGTCATTCACTTCGATGAAGATCGATTCGAGGCGATTCAATCGGCAAAAAACTGCAAAGCAACATGAGTAGAAGAGTAGAAATTTATATGTGGTTTTAACTTGGAATGAAAACTATGATCTATAAGTAGTAGTTTTTAGTGTTAAGAGTGTTAAGAGTATTAGAGTTACTTTGACATCCATTCTCATTCTCCTCCAGAAATTTCTATTTGGAATCCCAAATTTCTGTAATAATTCCAGGATATTTTAAGCAAAATTTCTCATTCCACGGAATCCTATCACAAGTGATTTCTAAGAATGAGGAATTCTTTTTCCTGAGCCAAAATAATCAATCTGACCCTTAGTCTAAGAGGTGGCATAGTGTCTATACAGATGAGATCTAATGCAATGATTTTTAAGCACCCCAGCATCATGTTATACTTCAATTATCTGAATTCCCACATTCAACATTACTATATGTGAAATTATAATCACAGATTCTTCCAACTTAAATTTTCATTAATGGAAATCTTCATGTGTCATTAATTAGTATGACTTGAAAGGGGCAGAACACAGTATTTACCTTTTAAGGTGGATGAGTCAGTGAATTTGTTGTAAGCCAACTGAACCATAGTCAGTGATGTGAGGTTGGAGAGCCATTCAATTTGGGTAAGCTGGTTTTTTCTCATATAAAGCTCTTGGAGGTTAGGCAGGCTCCATTTCTCTGCAAGTGAACAATATAGTCAATGAAAATATTTGATGAACAATTGATTTGGAAATCCATGTGAAAGTGTGATTAATTTACCTGATGACATTGAAACTATGCTATTCATTGACAGATTCGCGATGACGAGGGAGGTCAGATTGGAAATCCATCCGGCATCGGTGAGCGAATTATTATATAAATCAAGGTAAGTCATTGAGGTTAGATTGTTAATCCATGGAGCTATACTTTGATCTGTGAGATTGTTGTTATTGAGCCGAAGCACCTTTAGCTTTCTCAAACCTTCAAAGCCTACAAGATTATATAAAATTACTTGACTAATAGCTTCATATATGTATGTAACAAACTTTATAAAGGAAAAGATGGATTGGAAACTATTATTTACTCAGTAACAGTAATTTAGTTGATCTTTTCCTTTCAAACTGATATGCCAAAGTTTCTTTGACTACTCTGTTTTAGACTAGTGATTCAAAGAGATATGATTAAGTGTTCACATAATGAATTTGTCAAGGTGGATTGGAAACTCTATCAATATGCATCGTCTAATTTTGCTAATCTTTCCCTTTCAAACTGGAGAATGACTTCTTTGGCTCTATCATTATATATATCAATATCAAGGTTTCCAGAGTCTTTGGTCACTCCCTTTTGTCAATGCCAGATAGAATAAGGTGGACAAACAACAAGACAAAAAATACCATTTCAAAAGTATTTCATAACCACTGAAATGACTATATTCAATGCGTACACGATTCTGACAGTGATTATATTTCATTTTTATTGTTATTTAAAACAAGTGTTGATTTAGACAGCTTTTTGGTTTCAACCATGCACACGTAGACACCTCCTCTTATTCAACCTTCCCCCCTTTAACATTGACAAGGAAAAATACAATAACATAAAGAGCCTTGTATATTGTACCATCACATTATATAAACTCTATCATGATGTATAAGGCTCCAATTTTTTAAAATCAAAACATAATGTTTTGCTGTCTCTTTTTTGTCATAAAAATCTCATACAACCCTTTCTTAAAAAACCCATATTTCTTGCATTCAAGGATTTTTCAATTAATATTAGGATTCTTTGTCACCAAAGAAATTAAGATTACAAAATTACGCTTACAAGAATTCAGGCCAGGACAACACCCTCTATCTAGGGCTGGTAAACGAACCAAGCCGCTCGGACTCGGCTCGGGCTCGGCTCGGTTTAAACTCGTTCAGGCTCGTTCGATTAAACAAATGAGCGAGCTTGAACAATTTTTAAAGCTCGGTTAGGCTCGGGACCTGGATCGAACTTCATTTTGTGTTCAAATTCGACTCGTTGTGTTATAAAAAACTTAGTTGAAACTTGACTAAACTCTTTTATAAGATCAGAACATTAAATTAATACAAAGCTATGTTCATTTAGGCTCATGAACTTGACTCATTTAGGTTAAAATTTTGTTTTCGATCCTTAAAAACCCTAAAATGAAGAAGAACGCTAGGCTCGTTGAGGCTCGTAAGTTCGGCTCGGCTCGGCTCGGCTCGTTTATAAACGAGCCGAGCTTGAACATGTCAAAGCTCGGCTCGTTCCGTTCGTTTACCACCCCTACCTCTATCCCCGCATCAGTTGTTTTAGGTTACATGGACCTATTCCCTCACTCACCTCAATTCCAACCCCTCCCTACTACCTTCAGAAATAGGTCGTGTCTTCCTAGAATGCGGATCATCTCACAACAAAATGATATAATTGAATCGTATCATGCGTATTTTGTAAGAGGACCTTAAAAAAACAAATTTTCAAAAAGAAGAAGATATTGAGATCAATTTGGCTATTGGTAATAATGATCTGAATAGAAACTGTGGGTGTAATGTCTAACATGAATCCTGCCACTGGAATAATGAAAACTATCTAAAATTGTTTCATGCCTGAATAGAGATTAAAGTAATTGAGTACTACTCATTAACTGAAACACAACCTTCTCTTACCTTTGATATCAGCCCATCCTTTGATGTGATTGTCACTCAAATCCAGCTCCTGTAGTCCTCTAAATTGCTCGAACATCGTCGCGTTCGGATGCCAAATTCTTCTTTCGCTTCCAACGACGCTCGATAGGTCGATTCGAGCCACCGATGAACGTTTGCAAGCAATCCTTTCCCAGTCACAGCAATCTCCACCAGAAATCCAATCCTTCAAAGGATCGAACTCGTTCACATCGCTGAGCGAGTCTTTGATTTGAAGGAGTGTTCTCTGCTCCTCAGTGAGGCAGCCATAGCATTTTTGAGGACAAGATATGAACCATATGACACACCCAAGAAACATTGCCAAGGAAGTGTTGTGAGTGACCATGGTTTTCTTGGGGGTTGAATTGGTGATAGCATTGCCTTTTGTATTGGCCGGTCTTGTATAAAGAAACAAAAAGAATCTTCATTAGTCAATGTTTTAAGTATTTGGGGCACGTTTAGTGGCGGAGTCAGAAATTAACTGCAGTAGCGCCACCTTCAACTACAATCTTTAAATTTTTTCAAAAAACTTGAAATTATAAAGAATGTACAAAAATAAAATAAATAAAAAATTTAATATTCAGTTTTAATCAAACAATATAAAAAAGAATAATGAGACAATGAAGATATAAAACAAGAAAGAGAAGCTTGATAAATATTAATATTATGGAGATCTTCTAAGATCATTAATCAATTAATTTATAAATACATTGACTAGGTATTCAAATTTTGATGTTATGAAAATAAGAGGTTTGAAGTGATTGTCATGAAAATTATTTTTTTCTCTCAAGAGCACACATCAACCAAGTTTGATGAGTTCATCCATCTCTTAAATAAACCCAGAGTTAGTCATGGACAAATGCGACCAATGCAATTGTCTAAGGCCCTGATGTGGCGACAACGGCGGAGAAAAAGAAAATCGACATTTTCCTTTCAGAAGAAAAGACCCTTGAATCCACAAGGGAGTTCTTTTAGATAAATCCTTGAATGTATAAGGAAAATAAAATAAAATAATTTTTATTAATTCTGAATTGACTCTTCAATTGTGGTAGCATTCCTTTTTATAGATCACAATTGATTACAAATCCAAACAATTAAAATACTAGCAAACTTATTTTAATTCTAATAACTAAAAGTTACTAACAAACCTATTCAAATTTAAAATAGAAAAGAATCTAAACTAACAAATCTAAAATAAGTCCTAAATTAACAAATCTATCCTACATCAGGCCCCCACCCAGGGGAAGGGCCCCAAGAACCATACGTTTGATGAAAAAAATAGATGGTACTTTTCCTAGTGAATTAGTTTCTCCCAACACACTCTCCTAAAATCAAACCTAAAATTTTTCTCCCTCCGATCATAATAACAAATCACCTTTTCTCTAGGTATTTTGATTTCAAGATCTCTCTCCAACGTCTCTAGTTCTATGTGAATCTCTCCCTTCGTCCAGCTAGTTAAATTACATAATGCTCAAACCCTCTTTAGGTGTTTTTTAGATTTTTATATATTTTCATTTCATTAAAATTTAACTATTTTTTTATTGTTTTTAGGCTTTTAAATTATTATAAAATATCATGTATTTAATTTATAATCTTTGTAGTTTTTAATAAAATGATATATAAGATTTAAACAAGTTAGATTTTTTGTGAATATGTATACTACCTCATTTTAAAAATTCACTTAAAGCCTAGTCAAAAAATAAATTATCAAGGTCAGTAATGATAAGTCATACTTTCACTCCAATTCTATTTATTAGTCTTTCCATTTTTTTTCTTTCATGAAAAAAGAGATATAGACATGTATGTTGGAATTCTAAAGATCTACATGTAAAAACAAATACTATAAATAAGTTTGAGAGGCCACTCCACGTGAAGTGGGCTTATTACAAAAAAAAAAAAAAAAAAGGGAAAATGATATATTCAGTTATATTCTCCAACCAAAACTCAGACTTTAAATGTTTTCATTTTTTAAAAAATGGTAAACATAATTTAATGAGGTATATACTTTGATAAAAAGTGTATATCGTTCTATTTCGAGTTGAATGAACTTATTTTTAGTAGGTATAAGAAAAAATTTAGTAAGGTATATACATCATCTAATGACGTATATGTTTCACTGAATCTCTAACGAGATATATAGGTTTGTGTTTTGGACTGAGAAAAAAACTGAGTGTAGATAGCAACACTCAAGAAAAAAAACCACCTTTAGCACTTTCATGTCACTTCGCTCCCCACCCCCCTTAAAAAAAAAAAAGTATAATGTCACCCCATTTTCAGTCTTAATTCCAATTTACATATGTTTAAATTTTTTTTAAAATAGTATACCTCATCTAATAAGGTACATGTTTTTATAAAAAAAATGAAGTATATACTCCAATGAATTGCATGGATAAATTTATAGAAAATGTAAAAAAAAAATTTCAAAGCTTGTGCCTTGTTAACGTGAGTATATGTATTGTTAATTTTCTATCAATACATGTAAGACTGAAATTAAAGCTGAAAATGAATCTGGATATATCAAACCCAAAAAAAAAAAAAAAAAAAAGCTAGCCTTAAAAACCTTTCCACGTTTATGTGTGCTATATAATAAAAAAAAAATTAAAAAATGAGTGTGGGCAGCCCCACGTGGCTCCGCCCTTGAGCATGTTGTGAAATGAAAATCTTATTTGATTGACTATGACATATTCAAGAATTTGATATGTTGGGTTTACATCTTGCTTTCTGATTGTTGGATATTAAGGAAGAATTGCATCAAAGTTCTTTTAAAATCAAAATATTGTTTGTCACTTATAATAGAAACAATGTCAAGCTACGTAGTTAACTCATTTGGGGTGAAGAGGGTAATGTCCTCAAATAAATAGATAGTATTAAATTTTTATTCACGGATAATTTTTTCACATTTAATGACAGTTTTGTAATGCATATATCATGTATGGAGGCATTGTCATTGCAATGACAATGCAAGCTACGTATATGTTTCTTTGTGAGTTTGGGTTTCTCGTATCATTTAAAAAAATAATTCTAGAGTGAGAAACAGGCCTATAGCCCCATTCATAAAGTCTATGTTCTACCTAATAGTAAAATAATTTCTTTTGTTTTTCTTGAATGTAGATAATATTTATCGAATCATATAAAAAAAATTCACATGATTGTGTGTTTTTTCTGTCTTCTCTATTTTAATCCGCAGAGCTATTTTTCTAACAAAAAAATTTATTGTAGCATTAGGAAATGTTGAATTCAAAGTCCATGCTCAACCAACACTCATGAGACTTATTCTCCATGGATGGGATTGGATGCTGATACAACGTTTTGGAATGTCATTTTTGTTAATTAAGAGTTGGTGGCATTACTTAGTCAAATGTATTTGATTTTTATAATAATACAAATTAAATAAAGCGCATCTTTAGTCAAGTGTATAATAAATGTGAACTCATGTGTATAGCTTTGAAAACTTTGGTTCCATTTGCATATAATCGTTAGGTGAAAAAAGCGTAGTTAACCATATCTAACACTTATTTTAGCAAAAATCACAACAAAGTCTCTTATTTTCAAAAATGACTCTGAATCTATGCTAGCATGCACCAAATATGAAAAACAAAATCAGAATAAAAAGAAAATAAAGTTAGAAAAAACATATCAAATTAGTGGAAGCGAGCAAGGCTTAACACTTATTTTAACAAAAGTCACAGCAAAGTCACTGATTTTCTAAAACTGACCATGATTCTATGTTAGCATGCACTGCATTTGAAAAGAAAATTAGAATAGAAAGGAAAAGAAAATAGCTAGCAAAAGTGAGGCACAGGGATGACAACCTGTGAGGGTGCTTTAGCATATAATGTGAGATTTTTCTCATTTAACTAATATAGTACTATAGAATACTCCAATATATAAATTGAGATTTTCTTACTCATTTAATTAATGTGGGACTAAAATAAAAGGGTGACAACAAAAGAGGATTTGAAAAAAAATATATCTTTTTTTTTTTCAATTGCCCCCATGCAGGATTGAACTACAGACCTTCAGTTTACAAGACTGACGCTCTACCACTGAGCTATAGGGGCTTTGTTTGGGCAGGTTTTAATTTGTGGTTAAATGATCTTTTAAGCATTTAAAGCCCACATTAATTAGTGGGGAGTGGTGCATTACACAAATTTTTAGCATTCATAGTATATATTTCTTTAAATCTATTGAGAAAGGAGATTGTATGTAATTTTTTGAGAGAAATGGGTAATGTCAGATGTTGGTTACCCGTGTGAATTAGACTATACGTTTCTCTCCCGTTTGGATAGCGACATAAGTTATTTTAGAATCTATCTATTAATTAAGCGGAAGTGTTAAAGTTTTTCAATTTTGTTTCTTTGTAACACTTTCATTTTTTATTTTACCTTAATTTGTTATGATCATTATTTTTGAATTAAGTGGTAAGAATAGAAAAATAAAAT
The DNA here is from genome assembly GCA_030737835.1 of Acorus gramineus. NCBI lineage: Eukaryota > Viridiplantae > Streptophyta > Magnoliopsida > Acorales > Acoraceae > Acorus > Acorus gramineus. The sequence goes on along the minus strand of CM060851.1, from coordinate 1,420,227 downwards.
AAAGGATAAGGTGATATCTATCTATCATACTAAACAAAGAGTTTTTACCCTCTAACAAATTTATCAAAGTTCATTATTATCCAAAATCCATATTCTTCGCCTAATCTTATATTTTTAAAATGATAATTAGATTTTATAGTTTTTACATTTTTAGTATATTTTCAGAATACTTTTTTGAATGCCTTTATATTACATCGGTTCAAAATTTTTAGTATATTTTGAAATATTTTTTAATGACTTTATATTAAATTTTATAATATATTATTATTTATAAGTAAATTTAGGATACTCATAATTTTAAAAAATATGTGATACATTAATTTTTAAAAATGTAATCCCTGATTTTAGGAATATGTGAACTCATGTTTATAGCTTTGTAAACTTTGGTTCCATTTGCATATAATTGCTAGGTGAAAAAAGCGCAGTTAACACTTATTTTAGCAAAAATCACAACAAAGTCTCTTATTTTCGAAATTGACTCTGACTTTGAATCTATGCTAGCATGCACCAAATATGAAAAACAAAATCAGAACAAAAGGAAAATAAATTTAGAAAAAACATATCAGATTAGTGGAAACGAGCAAGGCTTAACACTAATTCTAGCAAAAGTCAGAGCAAAGTCACTGATTTTTTAAAACTGATCATGATTCTATGCTAGCATGCACTGCATTTGAAAAAAAAATCAGAACAAAACAGAAAAGAAAAGAAAATAGCTAGCAAAAGTGAGGCACAAAGATGACGACTTGTGAGGGAGCTATACGTAGTATATAATGTGAGACTTTTCTCATTTAACTAGTGTGAGACTATGGAATGCTCCAATATATAATTTGATATTTTCCTACTCAATTAACCAATGTGGAACTAAAATTGAAGGGTAAGAACAAAAGAGGGATTCAAAATAAATTTATCTTTTTTTTTTCTTTTACAAATTCTTTTAATTGCCCCCATTCAGGATTGAACTACAGACCTTCAATTTACAAGACTGACGCTCTACCACTGAGCTACAGGGGCTCTGTTTGGGCAGGTTTTAATTTTTGGTTAAATGGTCTTTTAAGCATTTAAAGCCCACAATAATTAGTGGGGAATGGTGCATTACACAAAGTATTAACATTGATAGTATATATGTCTTTAAATCTATTAAGAAAAGAAATTGTATGTAATTTTTTTGAGAGAAATATGTAATATTTGAGGTTGGTTACCTTTGTGAACTAGACTATACATTTCTCCCCCGTTTAGATAGCGATATAAGTTCTTTTGGAATAGTTAACTATTCCAATATAGAAAATGAATAAATAATTTTTGTTTGGTTGTATTTTAGTTATTTTTATTAGAAGATAATAATAATTTTTTTGTTATTTAGTTGATAATATATAAATCATGAATAAAATACTTCAAAAGTTGATCATATATAAATCATGAATAAAATACTCCACGACACTTCAAAAAAAAAAATTGATTTGATTTAAAAAAGTACATGTTTTCACAAAAAATATAACAAATACTCCACTAAAATTGTATGAATATATTTATAAAAAAATGTAAAAATTTTAACGATGCATATGTTTCGTTAACATGGTCGGTATAAGACACGAATGAAACGCATGTGACTGAATTTGAGAAAAAAAAAAAAAAAGACAACCCTGTGAATATTTAATCTACTGAGATACATACTTTTACAAAAAATGAAACATATGCTTCAATGAAATTATATAAATGCATTTATAGAAAATATTAAAAAAGAAAATTAACAATGCATATAACTTGAGTACATGACTCTAAACAAGCAAGCATATAAGACTAAAATTAAGACTTAAAATTGATTGAGTTTAACATAGCTCATCATAAAATCATTCATAAGTGACACATTATAAAACTTTAATCAAATTTTCATTAGTTACCTGAAAAAAAAAAAACAATAACAAATCACTCAAATCTGGGGACAATCCAGCACTTAATCGGCATGACTTCATAAGCACAAGCATCCGGGCCAAGCCTGCAATTCCCAGTTTTCAAGTCATAACAATACCAAACTCTGGGACCAACCTCTGGCACATAATAAACACAATTCTCAATCTCTCCAGCCTTCCCTTCCCTACACATCGAACCCCGATTTCCGACGAACAACACGCGACCGTCGAGATCATCCAACCTGACCCAACCCGACATCGCCGAAGCCTCCAATCGATAGATTTCAAACTTGTCGAACTGTTGATTCGACGGGTTATACGTCTGAAAAACCAGCAACAGCTCCCCCCGCGACTCGACCAAGTAATACAAGTAATAATGATACGCGGTCTCCGTGATCATCGTGTCCGGTACTTGCAATTTCTTCAACTCATCATTAGCGATGTCTATGACGAACACTTTAAGCCCGTAATCGAGAACCGCGGCGTAGAACCTGCCTTTATGATAAACCATTTGCCTGTGGCTGTACCCGTCTTCCTTTTCCTCGTACAGCTCACGGCTCATGCACCTCCATGTTTCATCCCCAGGTCTACAGAAATGAATCTTCGGAGAAGTCCACGACATCGCCAGCACTATCGAGTCTGGCGATGTCGGTGGCGACGACAGAGCGATCGACGATTCGTTTAGGTTCACCAACCCGGGGAGTGAGTATTCGAAGTTGGGCCAAAAAGGGTTTGTTAGGGAATATCTTTCTTCGGAGGACTTTGTCACTAACCAGCCGTGGCAGGCGCTTATGTGGGTTGTTCTGCGGAAGCTGGGGTTGTTGATGTTGGAAATGCTTTGTTTCTCGGTTGGGCTGTAGAGGAAGCGAACGGGAGAGTGAGTTTTTCGTGTCACCCAGAGCATCGGCCATTGCTGTTCTTCGTTTGGGGCGTATCGTCGTTGGAGGACGAAGTGCCAGTCTTTACAGATGGATTTGAGTCGGATGAAATCGAGTATGTGTAAATGGTTGGCTATGATTTCCAGGAGATCGGTGGGGATGTCCAGCCACTTGTTTTCGGCGATTTGATCGTTCTTTTGTTCTTCGGATAACACCGCCATGTTCTCTGCAAGAAAAACAAAATATTAAAGAACAAACTACTGTATAATTTTATATACATTGTTATAAATCTAATAAAATATATGCATCATCATCTAATGAAGTATATATATCATTAAAAAAAATTATATTTATTAAAAATGGAGCGATTTAAACTTTTCTTCAAAATATATACATTATTAAGTAATGTTTACTAATAAAAATATAGGCAATTTGCATGAGTTCTAAACTGCGAAAATAATTGAGTTTAACATTTTCTTTAGAGAATATGATATAGATAAAGAATTGTTTGTAGTCGTTCTCGTTTCACACCGTAATAGTGAAGTTTTATTATTTGATTGTCAATGGAGAAGATACGAATAAATATTTATAAAGGAAAAAAATTCATAAGAGTTCTTGATTTATAAGAAATGCTTATTTATAAGAGATGATTACATATGATTGATTTGACATGTAAATTTTATTATGTCAATTGAATACATTGGATGAATATATTAAGTGAAATAACATAATTTTAGAGGGAATGCATGGCCAGTATGTCAGTGGAATGCGTTGGAATTGAATGCACTGGCTTAATTATTCCCACAAAAATAATTCTAATTTTCTTTTTATTTACCTTCATTTTGCATGTATTGAAGAGATACTATCTATCTCCCTGAATATAATGCATCAATCATTTATACAATGAAACTAAAGATGAAAAGGACTAAATTTAAATAAACAGAATACAAATTTTCAGAAAAAAATAAAATAAAATAAATCATTCAGTATTGTGGGGTTTATTATACAATGACTTGAACTTATATTAATAGCCTAACTAAAAATTGGTTTTTTTAAGTTAATTTTTAATATTATTCAAACAAGAATTAATCATCACATTTATTTAGTATTTTTCCAAATATAGTTCAAAAAATTATTTCTGTCTTTAATTAACCGATATGAAAATGTTAAAAAAAATAATCCTAGATTAGGGTGTGTAATTCACGAGTTAAAATTTGCAGGGATTCTCAATATCGTCTCATTTAATTTTTTCCATCATTTAATATCATCATAGATTCCAACTAAAAATTAAATTATTATCAAATAAAATGAAATAAAATTGCAAGATATCTAAAAAAATATAATCACAATTTTCCCATCATTTAATATGATCAACCTAAGTAATAGATTTATTATTTTTGAAGAACGCCCAAAAAACCTTAACTGTTTAAAAAACAAGTTCACAATCATATGATGGTATCTAGTTTATTAGAATACGTGGTTCTCATTGTTTCATCATTTCCCCCAACAAAAGAATAAAAAAAAAAATGTCTCATGTTTAGCGTTTACCTGGGTTAAGGATAGGTCTTGGATTCGAGTATTGACGCTGTGTTAAAAATCCTGTTTGTTTGGCCAAAATTGAAAGAATTTTCTGGAAGACTTGAACAAATAGACAGAGGTAGCTTATCAACTTGATCATATAGTCAGTTACAGAAGCTCCCTCCATCATACAAAATAAATAAATGAATAAAAGATCTTATTTTCTTTAGAGTGAGAGAGAGAGAGAGTTATGAGAATGTGAAGGTCTTACCGTCCTTATATATAAGGGGATTTGATTTTAATATCATATAAGGAGATTTGATTTTTATTATAATAAATTTAAACAAATTCATTAGATCTTGTTTGTTAAATCTTATTTGTTTCTAAGTACTAACTGGTTTATTAAATCATGTTTGTTAGATTTACAATAAATTTTTAGTTACTAACCGGTTTATTAGATCTTGTTTGTTAAATGTTATTTATTAGGAATTTAACATAATTTTTTTTTAGTTTTTTTCATTTATTGGTTAAAGATATATTCCTTATATTAGGATTCTAATAAATTTATAAGAGTTGGGAATCTAAAATTCGAATAATTTTTTTTTTAATTCCATATGTACCCCAAATTAAATATGATGTAACAAAAATTTGTGGACAAAAGGAAAATAAAAATTTGAACGATTAAATTTTTTATTTAATTAGCAAGGTAATAAATATTTAAAATACTTTTGAGGGCAAGTGGAAAAACTCAATGGTTGATGGTAGTATTTGGAAATAAGTTTGAGAAATTATAATAATCATATATAATCCAAATTTAAGTCCATTTGAATATGTGGTGCAACAGATACCATAATGGAAAAGTCAGAAAAATGTCATACAATGATTTCGTGCGTTTAGCATTATTTATTTATTTATTTGGTGTAATTTCCTGTGTTTAGCGTTGAAGAAGCATCTCACGCGTTTTTTTTTGTCACAAAAAATAGGGCTTTGGAGAAGCTCTCAAAACAATGTATTTATGAGCATGAAATTTTCTTAAAAACATAAGATTCATTGAAAATGTGTTTAGAGCTGTATTGGAGAATCTTTTGCTTTTCAAACAAGATAATTGCTCAAATACATATCCAAACGGGACGTTAAAACAAATTGTGAAAACGAGGATACCAACATCTATAACATGGGATGGAGGAAAACTAGCTAGTTCTAAAAAATTTAGAGTTTAAGATAAAGAACTTATCTAGTTGTAGTTCATGTAATTTAAAACTCCATTTAAAACCTGTACCAGTATTTTGATTATGTAATTTCACAAATTCGAATATCCAAGCTGTGGACATATTTTATTTATTTTATCATTTTTAAAAAATAATTCTGAAATTAATATAAGTATAAAAAAATAATATACAATTATTTTATTTGCAAGAGATCTTTTTAAATCACCTGTGAAACAATTAGAACTTAGCAGTCACATGAAACTATTAGACCCTAAATAATGAAATAATATCAAGCAAACATCACTAACATATTACTTCCATATCGATTTGATCTCCATTACAAATAAAAAACAAACTTTCATACACTAATCCCAATTTTATAATATAAGAGACCGAAACTAAGAGGCAGAAGTTGTACCTGAGTTGTTGTGCAAAAATTAAGTATTGTTTACTTCAATCTGTCGCCGGGAATGAATTGAATAATAATAATGCAATATGAAGGAAGAAAAGCTGTGGATGGTTTTTAAATAATTTATCATTTGGAAGGGGCGAAAACTAAATAACACTAAGTATTTGAGTTTTTCTTAATAAGATGTAATAATTTTATAAGAGGTTAAAAATAAAATCATTTTTTCTAGGGGGCTCTCAATAATTCAGTTGTTTTATAAGGGGTGGAAACTAAAAAACCCATATAAGAATTGTTGCTAACCCAATTTGTTATGAATTTTTGTTACGATTTTTAATTGCTAACCCAATAAATTTTTAGTTACTAACAGGTTTACTAGATCCTGTTTGTTAAATCTTATTTATTAGGAATTTAATATAACTTTTTTTATTTTTTTTTCATTTATTGTTTATAGATATATTTCTTATATTAGGATTCTAACAAATTTATACGGATTTGGGAATCTAAAATTTGAATAAATTTTTTTTTTTTAGTTCCATATGTACCCCAATTAAAATATGATGTAAGAAAAAATTGTGGACAAAAGGGAAAATAAAAATTTGAACGATTAAATTTTTTATTTAATTAGCAAGGTAACAAATATTTAAAATACTTTTGAGGGCAAGTGGAAAAACTTAATGGCTAATGGTAGTATTTGGAAATAAGTTTGAGAAGTTATAATAATCATATTTAATCCAAATTTAGGTCCATTTGAATCTGCAATGGAACAGATACCACAATGAAATAGTCTAAAAATTGTCACCACATATACAACGATTTCCTGCGTTTAGCATTATTTATTCATTTATTTGGTGTAATTTCTTGTGTTTAGCATTGAAGAAGCATTATCATTATTTAGTTTATAACATGTAATGGTATACCTTGTGTTTTAACATGTGCATAAAACCACTTAAAACTAAAAATTTAATATATAATTAATTTAAGAACATGAATTTACAACTACGAATTAGATAATTATTCAAATTATCTGAATTATAATATTTATCTAAAAAACCAAAACAGTATAATATTTTTTTTAATAAGAACACATAATAATTTAAATATATTTTGTTCTGTTCGATGTATAATTCTAAGTTATATTTTCTGATTTATCTAATTGTTGGTTCTTTTTTCGTTTTTTTACGTCTTTTTCAAGTAATTCAGTTATATTTTTTGAAAAATCAAGATGCATTCAAATTTTAAACCATGCGATGATTTAAGATTGCTATTTTATCTCCCAAAGTAAGTCCCACTATATGCTTTTTCTTTTTTTAGTTTAAATTTAGAAAAAGTATCAAATATCCTGTGCAAGGATAAACTGTACTGAGGGTAATAGTTTTTGTTTCTCATTTTTTTAGTTTTTTCAATCTTCTGGGCTTTGAAATTCAGATACAGTGTTTTAAATTCAGTTACATTATATGAAATCTACATACTTAAAGTTACATTATATGACATTCAGCTATATTTTTCCGGATCCAATTACATTATATGAAATCCTAAGTGGGGTTCTCAATGTATTTGAAGGTGCAGTTGGGGAAGTTGCTTTAACTGTAGGTGGTGGAATGAGGCAACTATCAGGGGTGAATGATCACTGTGAAAATGTTGCATTGTAACTCAACATTATCCAATGAGTGGCAGACCCCTTAGCGGGTGGTCGAGACACACCCTCCCAATGAGTCCAAATTTGTTTTCTCCTCTGTTTTGGTTCTCACTTCTTTCCACATCATTTTATTATTAATATACATCCATCTTGAGCAATCTCTGTACATAAATAGGCAAATCGTGATGCTCCAGTGAATTTTTTATATAATGATGTGGTCTTTTAATTTCCACAAAATGAATCTTTTTTTATGTCGCATATGCCATGTTCTTCCCCCCAGTTAAAATATAGCCTAATAAAACATCCATTTTCTTTATGTAGGTTCGAGTGCATTATAATGGACACCATTGGGGGTTTTAATTTTAGAGTTTGAATGAAAGGGATGTGCAATGGAAAACCAAATACTAAATAAATACTAGGGTGTGCATAGAACCCAAGTTATTTGAATGGGTTGTGAAGAGGCACGGGGTGTACAAAGTAATTTGAGGGGTGCATTTAGCCAGACCCTTCAAGTAAATCATAAATCAATTTTTTTTTTTTTTTTTTTTTTTTTGTGTTTAGAGATTTGGTTAGAAATTTTTTTGTGATTGATCTAATTTTCATTGAAATGATCATTAAGGGTGTGCTTGGATGTAGGTTCGAGAATTAGCATTTTCTTCAAAAATTGAGTTTACAGGAATCTATATCTCCACTAATTATGAAAAAGCCAGTAGAAAGTTGTCTATCTTAATAAAGTCTTTAAATTTAGTCCATGTGTTAATCCCTATTTTTATGAGATTGGTTGTTGAGTCATGTTTGATTTACCTTCGAATTAAATTATTGGATAAAATGCATTTGGACCCCCTGAAGTTTAAAAATATGCACTTACACCCCCTGCTATTATATTTTTTTATTAAAATATGACAAAAATAATTTAAAATTATTGTTTTACCCTTAGTTATCTAAATATCCATAGATAAAAACTAATTAATTAATTCTAGAGATACTTTATGAATATTAATTTATACAATAAGTAATTCTTCAAATACATCTAAATGCATTTTTATAAGAATTAAGTCACATGATAATTAATTAAAAGGAACAAACAATCCATCAAAAAAAATGAAAACATGATAAAGATTTAATTAAAATGGTAAAATCGTATTTTTATCTTATCTTAATAGAAAATCAAATTGTAAGGGGTGTAATTACATATTTTTAAACTATAGGGGGTGTTTTTACAGGTTTAAAAAATTTCAAGGGGTCCAAATGCATTTTACCATAAATTATTTTTAGGATTCATTTTATGAACTATCATTTGGTATCAGAACGTCTTTCACCACCTTCCCAACATACTCCAACCAAGTATCAAGCAATCTTCTTTTCCCCCACAAAAACAATTTTCAAACCAGCAAGCCATGCCCTAGACTCCCACAAGCGATGCAGGGGCTTTCTCTCCTTGAACTTAGACAAACTCGATATAGAATCCACATGCGTGTTGTATAACGAGCGACACTTCTTGTAAAATTTTAAATTATTACAGAAATACAAAGTTTGATTATCAATTAAAAAAAATAATAATGCAACCTTATATCATGTACTTGTTAAGCCAAATCTAGTGAAGGGTCGGTTAGAGATTTGAATCGATTAAAGTGTGTTAGTTTTAATATATATATATATAGTCATCTGTGTTGTACAAAGTAGATGAAATCAATAATACTCATTCAAATGCCCGGTCATGCCAAATCTAATGTGTTAGCATGTACTCTATTTTGATAAATAAATAAAACATAAAAACGTACGTTCCATCACATTAAAAATAAAAAATAAAAAAAATTACATGTCGTTCAGTCATAACCAATAAGTGACCGCACGAATGACCGCACGGCAGATGGGGCACGTCCGGTTTGGGACGGAGAGCCACGAGAAGATGCAACCGGCGTGGAACGAGTTGTGCTCGCACGGACTCAGACGCACGCTGTAGAAATACCTCGCAGACCAATCCGCCTCCATTTCTGCTTTGCAGATCACGCATTCTTCCAACGCGTCGCCCGCGCCGCCCTCCTCGATATCCGTGCTCCGTTCTGGGGCCGCCACTGCCTCCACATGCGTGGCGGCGGCGCCACCCGCGCTGCCCTCCTCGATATCCGTGCTCCGTTCTGGGGCCGCCACTGCCTCCACATGAGTGGCGGCGGCGGTGGTGATTCGATGAGAAATTTTTTTACACACGTAGGAAGCGAGGAATGACAAAATAATTACAACTAAAGCCGCAAGATAAAACCCCAGCACTAGACCTGCAGTTGAAGCGACAGACATGATCGATCGATCTATGTTTTTTTAATTCTCCAACCCAATAATTATAATTATAATGCAATTTGTGTGCATGTTGTGTGTTTATATATACACACACACTTAGAAGCCAAATCTAGTGATGGGTCGGTTAAAGTGTGTTAGTTTTAATAGGGATTAGATCGGTTGGGATATATATTTTTGGTTTATTTGAAAAAAATAAATTAAATTTATATCCAATACATGTTTTTTTTTTTAATATGAATGATGATATTTGAGTATCTTTTTTTGAAAAATAAGCTAACTGATTTAAAATTTAGTTATTATGTGTTCTTATTAAAAAAAATATATTACTGTTTTAGTTTTTTTTAAAGAAACATTATAATTCAGATAATTTGAATAATTTTATCTAATTCATAGTTGTAAATTCATATTTTTAAATGAATTATATATTAAATTTTTAGTGTAAAATAGTTTTATGCACATGTTAATATTATATATAGTTTAGATAATGATAATGATATAATTGTTCATTTATGTCTATATATAACTAATATTTAATCATAAAGGATTGGTGAAAATGTTAGCCACCTGCTCCATGGTGTGACAATACTCAAGCTCTATCATCTTCTGCTTTACATGGTCCTGAGGAAATGGAACCGGGTGTCCATGTGTTTGCCCCTTCCAAGCTGAAAAGGATTCTTCACAAGTTTTAGGCTCATGTTTTATTGTCCACATATACCAAAGTTGGTTCTTTTTGTGGATGATATAACGCTCTCAAGAGATTCTTTAGTCATGTTGCTTCATAAACAATAGATAAAACTGTCATGTACTCAGCATCACACGTACACAACAACACAAGGTCCACAATTGCTTGTTTTTGAATATGTCTAAAAAATATTTGTTTCTCCAATGTAAAACTCATATCCAGTGGTTTTTTTCCTTTCATTTTTATTACCTGCCAATCACTGTATACTTCAATAAATGTAAAAACATTAACGATATAAATACATCAACTAACGATAGATATATTTCATAAATTTTTAATGATGCATATATGATTGCATTTTAAACTGTAAAAGTATAACAACACGTTTTTGTAATTATAAAAAAAATTGTATGTAATATTTTCTTTTATATATATATATATATATAGAGAGAGAGAGAGAGAGAGAGAGAGAGAGAAAAAAAAACAACCTCCTTGCAATCTACAAAAGTTGCGGCCAGAATGATTTGAGTATTAACATTTTTCAATCTTCAAAGTAGGGGCTTAAAACAGATTGGGGGTGCAATTTCAGTGCTTTGAACTCAATCCACACAAACATGATGGAAAACCAGTCAATTTAATTGTTCAAATTAGATTTGAACTACTCTTTAATCTGTGATACAAATCTGAATTGTTCAATATTTCAATATGTTTTCATCTTAAATCTATCAGGCTTTCATAATTTTATGTCATTATCTCTGCTGTCATCAAGATTCAAGAGCATAGGATATTTTTTATTATAGTAACCACTGCATTTGAATTATTTAAAATCACATAATTTCGGGTTGAGTTAAAAAGTTCAGTGGTAGAGTTAGGTCAGATTTGAGTTGGCCTTGAATTCTAACCCAACCGAGTTGCAGACCTAAAAGAGATACATGTGTTCCTGATATAGCCAAAGAACAGAAGATATCCCAAAATGTTGAATTTTATACATCCATATTGATCATCAAAAAAAAATCATCCAGTAATTTCCAATCAACACAATCTTTCCTATAAAGATTGCGAGTTGACAAAAATCTGAGTCCTCCAGGCATATCTGAAAAGTAGCCAAAAAAAAAAAGGATATATTGTGTTCTGTCCAATAAATCCTTTACCTATCAAAAACCACATTTTCCAGGCTCAAGTTCGAGATCAAGTCATACTCAGTTGTTTCTTCTCCAGAATGTTGAGCGAGAAAACTGCAAAAACCACGAATCCGAAGCAGTTTGAGTTGCTGTCCTACTCTGCCCTTTCATAGCTTCATCAACCTCACGCCAAAACTTGATCACATGGAGGCTCTCCTCCTCCGTAGACCTCTGCACAACAATCCTTGATGCATAACCCCTCTCCCCCATCAGGCGACATATTTGTGAAGGTTTGTTGGCCGTGAGAGTCACCATATAAAGCCATCCCTTCTCTGACAAAAGCTCATCAACAACCGGAAGAATCCTATCAATCACACTCCGTCCATTCTCACCGCCCGCCCAAGACGCAGTGATCCCTTCACAACCAACCTCCTCCTCCGGCGTGGGCACGTAAGGAGGGTTCACAACCACCACATCAACCATACGAGAAAGCCTCTTCCCAAGGGACGATGTGATGTCCGTCAATACGACCTCCACGTGCACCCCATGAGCCTCTGATGTCTTGCAGGTCGCTTCGGCCGCATGGGGGTTGATGTCGGTGGCAAAATATTGGATGGTGTTGGTTTCATCGCCAAGCATGGTAGCGAGGGATGTGATTATGTAGCCGCAACCACAGCCAATTTCCAAGCAAAGCATTGGTTTGTGCTCAAGAAGATTTGTTCGATCCGCTAATAGTGCATCAACAAGAGCAAAGGAGTCATCACACGGCTCATAGACCTCGGGATGCCTGCTGACAAGGTGGATTTGGGCACCACGGGAGGTGATCTTTGATGGGAGCTGTTGGATAGCATATCATAAAGGACAGTTCATATGTAAAGCACATTGAATAGCATATCATAAATTAGAGAAAAGAGATCAACAAATTCTGGAAAGGTATGAATTTGTAGACCCCAAAAAAAAGTCTAAATCAATCATACATAGTATCATTCCACTGTTTGCAGAAATCTGGCTAATAAATGACAATTATTATAGGAACAATCATTACATTCACAACGTTCTTTATAATTTTCTGAAAATTATTGGATGGCAATCCTACAACATCATCTGAAAAGCAGAACCTCCCATGTTATTGCATTTTATCATCTTTCACTAAATCAAACAAATTTTACTTATAAAAAAATTGAATCAATGATATGCACAATATTTTCCTCAGAAAATAAATATGCACACCAGTGACAGTGTTATGGATGAATGAACAAATCAGATCATAATGCAATTTCTTCTTTGCACAGATAGGGAAAGCATACACAAATCCAAAGTGTCAGTTCACTGGATAGGAATATCCTATGTCCAATCATGGGGGAAACAATATACTTGAACAATGTTAATGTCTCAAATATATTTGTTCAAAGAAAACATCATCTATAACTTATGTGTAGCATGGAGACCATAAGTAATTAAATATAGACATAAATAGGTTGGCATGTAAAATGTTACACATCCACATCTACATTGGATAGCAGCATCCTTGCCCTAAACAAAGTTGCATCAAAACAAAGAGAGTGCTATCATGCTATCAAATGAATTATAAGCAAGCCATGTCACTTGAAACAACAAAATTGTTCAATAAATCAACGTTCAGTATAATACTTCATACGAACTCGTAAACTGAAAAATGATGCAAAAACACAGGTTCACAAGCTCACCTTTGACATGATCCGCTTTTCGCTTTCACCGGCTCTGATGGAGGGCATGGATATAGATACCGACTCTAACTCTATATTGTGCTCCATTGTGATTCACCAACAACCACAAATTTTAAGCATGTGAAATCACTGCCAATAAAGCCTAAACAAAAACCCACAATCAGAAATATTTACCGAGTAATGAAAAGAGAGTGAAAGAGGGGGGAGTACACAAAACCACCATTTGATAATTATCAAAATTAAAAAAAAAAAAAAACTCTCAATAATCCTGCTCCTTCGTAACCCATGTAAAGTTCAAATAAAAAATGGCATCTACTAAGATGATTGAAAAATTGTTGTGTTGAGGTCATCAAGGTTTTAATAAGTTATAGCACATTCAAATAATAAACCAAAAGAAAGAAAATTAGTTGTGATGAAACCGATAATCACTTAGTTGTGATGAATAATTACACACAAACACACGCAAACTTAGTTGTGATGAATATTTACTAACCAATAATCACTACCCACATGATGCTTAAAAAAAAGAAGCGACAAGTTAAGAAACAACATGGAAACAAAACAGACACACATAGACTTGAGCCTTGGACAAATTTAATTTGCAACCATTACCATCCGACTCGAGATTTCACTACTTAAAACCCATAAACACCAATTTTTTGCACTTCCAATACCAGACGCTCTCATCTGTGCCGGACATCATAGTTTATATACACCGAATCAGAATACAAGATCAGAGAGCATGAACACAATCCATAACAAATTGATGACAAAAAACTTCAATATGCTTTAATAAGATGATGTAATAATTTCTTCAAAAAAAAAAAAAAAGGTTTGGTACAACACAATGTTATTAGGGGATTTCTACAAACATATTGCCAGCCGAAGTTAACAATATAAATTGCCTTTTCAAACAATAGAAATGACCATGCTATGCCTACAAAAAAAAAAAAAAAAAATGATATACATGTAAACACAAAAATTTATTCTAAGCTAAGAAACAAAACACACATAATCAAGAACATGTTCTACTGATGACCCAACAATATAACGACAGAATCCAAAAAAAAATAAAAAAAATCCAATTGAAAGATTAGTTGTTTAACTGTGGATTTTGCACTGTTTACGAACTTCTTCATATTTTAGCTCTATAAAAAAAATTTCAAAAAAATAAAACCCTAGATACGGAGAATAACAACAAAAAGGATTTATCTTACAAACGAACAAACCGTCGCTACTGTCGATGCGGAGACAAGCGGCGGTGGCGGCGGCCGTGGATCAGGATTTCCAGAGTGGGAAGGGGGGGAGGGAGATGTCTATCGATGAATTATTTAATTCGAGGTTCGGAATATTTATGCCCCTATTGGTCTCCGGAATAGAATAAGGTGGAATAAGCCGAAGCGGGGGCCTTTATTTCCACCCCAATGGTTCCTCACCCCCACCCCTTTAAAAAAATAAAATTTTTATTTTTGCAAAGAGAGGAACCCACCCCTAAACAAGGATCGTCTCCTCCTCCCTCTGCAAGACTGCAACCCATCGTCCCCGACCGGCCCATAACCCCCCCCCCCCCCCCCAAAACTTCACCACCATCACCTTCTCAGAAACTCAAATCCCTGAGCCCAATAGGACTCATTTAAACAACAGCAAATAGAGGAGTGGTAGCGAAACCTTAATTTATAAGAGGTGATGACAGGTGATTTGATATAATCCAAGTTCATTAACATGCAATCCTCACGTGTGGTTAGGGCCTTTTGTCCTCATGTGTGGTTAGGGTTCAAAAGACATGTGCAATCGCACTTAAATAATTAGAAAAAGCACAATTTAAAGGGACTTAAAATATTAATACCACCTTATTTAATTGGTAGGGGTCAACTTGACTTTTGGACTAGTTTAGACCAGGTTTAATGGGTTGTATAGCGCTTGGCAAGAAATTAAAGTTTTGATAATATTATTTTAATTTTAAAGGATAAAATATCTATTAATTTTATTTTTATTCACATTTGTTAATATTTTAAAAAATAAATATAAATGATTTTGCAGACATAATATAGACACAACCCCATTTACAGCATTAGATGCGGTCCATGCTTGTTTTGATTTATTTACTATGGATATATGTCATCTAATAAAATATATACTTTTTAATAAATTATGAATTGCATGTTTACAGTTAAAAAAAAACAAAACAAAAAATCCAACAAACGAGGTATATACCTTGAACAGCCAGGCAAGGTAATGGGGAGACCATCAAATATAGAATACAATATCATTAACAAATACTGTTATCCCATCATAAACAAATCCGCTTCTGCTTGTCATAAGAGAGTTTTGAAGAAGAGACATGATTGAAAACTGACTTATAAATCTACAGAATTGAAGACCAAATCAACTTGTTTTGAAGAGTTCACATAACCAATCTTCTATTCATAATCATAACCATTCAATCACAAACAAATGTTAAAGAGAAACACGAAGGAACAGATGGTGACAGAAGAACTGTGGGCTGCATGTTGTTCATGAAAACTGGCCGGACTCCGGCACCGAATGCCAGTATCTGTTGTAAAACCACATTGAATCAGCAACAACTGCAGCTCCATCTTGATTACGGTGCCAACCATAGTAGGCGTGAGTCCGGTTCTTGATATCGAATATCGCGTGACCGAAACTGGCTTCTCTGTAAGCTGAATACTTTGGCTGTGGTTCGCTCATGCTGCATTTTCAAAAGTAACGTTTTGTATGAGAAATTTGTCCAAGGAATGCAAGTATCTGCAAAAATATATGGTATAAGTATTTGCATTGATCTTACTTCGTAGCCAATCCTTCGAGGTTTCCTCCATCACCAATGGTGATGTATACAGGCGCAGATTCATCGGATACTGGACTGCATTTACCGTTCACGATGTTGTACGCGATATTCGATACTCGCTCCTGCAAGATGAATTCATAAACACCATAAGTTACTGCAGCCATGTTTGCATTTTCGAATTACAGATTATAGATTTTCTTTTTTCTTTTTTTATAAGAGTAGATATGTTTATTGTAGCTATAAAGAAGTAGCAAATAAACAAAGGATGTTTGTTGGAATAAGCTTTTAAATTGTGGAAGTGAAAAATTGATAGTCTGTTTGGTATATAATAGGGCACAATTGTTATTCCTGATGTAGGTTGAGTGTATTTGTGTTCAATACGAAAATTTTATAAAGTTCTCAATAAGCTATAACCCAAAAGCACCATTAACCCAACTCTCATATTGTGACTTTTTAAAAGGGTTTTTTACTTAAATGATCTCAAGTAAATTTAAACAAACATGCCCACAACAACTTATTTTAATAAAAAAAACTAGATTCCCCATCTTACAAGTTTAAATACTAACAAAAGAAAAAACAGAGGAAATACTACATTAGGGGCAAAGGTACTTACTGATCTTTCATAGGCATGCACATGACCAGCAAATACAACATCAACCTTGTGTTGGACAAACCATGGTTCATACATCACTCTCATGGTTTCACCTTCCATGTAATGATAGTAGTAGCTGTTATACCATGGTGAATGCATGAGAACAATCAACCAAGGTGTTTCACTCCTGTTGACTTTGGAGAATTCTTCTTCTAGCCATTTGAATTGCGGAGTATATTTACCTGGAAAATAAAAATTAAACATATTCAAGAATTTGGGAAAATATGATTTGCAGAACCTTAAGTCACTTAATACAATCATTTCAACCATAGATGAGGATCATAGTCTAATCATTTGAAACGAATCTCATGAGAATTTCGAGAATCATTGAATCACATATTGAACTGCATTGACTTGTTTAAGTGCTTTCTACCATCTCAAGAAGCATAAAATTCTCATGCTAAAACGATCCACAACTCAGAAAGTTAAATTGAATATGGCTTCTATGAACAATTATTGAACAAGATCAATTTTACTTGGTGAAAGTAATCCTTACCATATGCTGAATATGATGACAAGACAATGATATGCGCCGAGGCTCGCTTGATAGAGTACCAAAGTGGGGAAGTGCTATCGGATGCTCTATATGGTGTATGATATCTGTGTGTGTAAGGCTTGAAAGGCTTTGTTTCGCCCTGAAAAATGAAAAGGTGTCATTGTTTAGTTAGATTGATTTTTTCAAATATTACAAATCATCTTAATATAAGAAATTTGACTGACTGAAAAAACTGCAGATCAATGATGAAATTAGATGGTCAAGTTCAATGAACTACTTATTAACTATAGTTATTTGAGCAATATGCAATGCAACATATGAGAAGAACTGCTTCTTTAGCTTATACAACCAAGCAGACCAGAATCCAGTTGTAGCGAATTTATAAATGCCGCTTGATATGGGTTCTACAAAAAAAATTCTACTGGATTTACTATGAACCAGAACGTTCAATAGTCCAAATCATATTCATTAGACACATTAAACTGCTTGATGGGAGTTCAGAGTAATAAAACTATCACACTTCCTGCAACACATACCAATAATAGCATCTATAACAAATTTGACAACAGTATATGATCACTCAAAGTTCTATAGGACACTTAAATAACCATAGTTTCAAATAGAACATAACAATAGTTTACATGATTTACGTAGCTGAAATATCCATAGATTAATTCTTTTGGTCATGTAAGCCACTTTTTTGACATATAATCTTTCTCATCAACATAGGTTGCCATACCGATTGAATATTTTGTTACGCAAGTCATAATAGTACAAATTAAAGATAGATTAATACATAACATATTATAAGTAGTCAAAGCCACAACAGAGAAAACCATGGCACATGTAGAGTATATGAACTCAGTCACTCACAATTTCAGGAGCAAAATCAATCTCATGATTCCCTGCCGTCCATATCCAAGGCTGATAAGCAACGCTTCTCTCTACGAACCTGGCCCAAGTATCCCACCTAACATTGTCATGGTTAGGATAATTATCTGCATAAGAAAGGTCACCAACAAACAGAACGGCCTGTCCTTTAGGGTTCGCCTCATAATGAGAAAGTGTTGTATTCGAATCATGGCTCTGTCCAAGATCCCCTGCAAAAGGAGTTAAGGGAATAAGAGATCCAGAACAGGGTCCAAACATGCAATAGTGTTGACTCAGGGACATCTTTCTGGGTTTCAACTTTAGCATATGTAGATCAATGACAAAACAAATCTACACGATAAAACACATGTTTATGGTTGGACAATTTGCATACATCAATGGAGGAGAAGTATTATTGATTCACTATATCAAATAATCAGAAATAAAAAAATCTCTGCCCACCTCTCCTCAACATTGCTTCTGTAACTGCCTCTTAAAAAATTAATCTCACTTAACTCTAACAAGGAAGAGACTAACCCATTTGTTTTGATAATAAGATGGTGGATAAAAGAAGAATGGACTAAACTCTCAAAACAACGCGTTTGTTTAGTATGGATAATTCAGAATAAACTCTGAGAACTCATAATAGTTTATTCCTACTTATTCACTCAAAACCATTAAGTATATTGTGATAAGACAAACACAAACTATAAAAAAAACTATCACAATCGAGAAAGGAATTACAACCAAAACAGAAAATCATAAATTCTCATTTATCGTTGATAACTATTTTACACTCGAATAGGTTATCCGTGAACCAAACGGGGGGTGAAGAAATCGTGTTAGAAATGGAATATGCAATCTTCTGCTAAAATGCAAACATCTCACAACAAACAGGCATAAGATTTAAAAAATACCTATTAGGCCAAAAGTATATGGGACATCCGGGCCAGGCTTAGGAGGTGTTCTGAACCAGAACTGCCGTGGTGACATGCCGATCCCAACTTCATAAAAGTATAGTGTATCAAACTGCAAAACAAGCAAGAATTAGCTCAAGGAAAGAACCTACAATGAATTATTTGAAAACAAGAGACGAACGCCATCATATTGAACCAACCTTCAAATGCCTGATGGTGCAATGATGGATGAAGCCTGAAGTATAGTTGAAGAACCTATAAGTTGTGACCTTTCCCTTGGCATGAAATGCGCGCTTGTTTTCTGCCGTTCCATAAAGAACAACGCTTGATCCAGGTTCGCTTGGAGTGACCCAAGATACGATCACCCCAGCCCCTTCATGGTCTCCTTGAGTGATATGTACCTTCAAATTTCAGAAATATGCATCTGATTCAGTAAAATTAAGAACATATGATCCATAAAAAATTTAAATAAATGTTAAGTCTTTAATTCAACTATTGATACTGATGTCTGATGTTAAAATTTTTAATTCATGACAGTGTTAAACAAATATGGGATTAAAGACAGAAAGAAAGGGAAAAAAAGGAAAATCAACAACACTCGATTCTTTTTTAAAAATTCATCAAAAGTGGGGAAACAACAGAATTGAAACAGATTGGCTTCATATCATGTTTTCTACATAAAAGGTTCACATTGAATCATTCGCTTTTTTTTTTTTTTAGTAAAACAACATAAAAATCAACAAACATCCACCAAAACTAAAAAAACATCATTAAATAATATCCATATAAAACGCAAGAAAAAAAATAACTTCCTACAAAGGTCCATGTTCATCATGAAAAGAATAGCAAATCAACACACACATATAAAAAACAGCCCAAAAAAAACATATTATAAAACACATAAACAAACAAAAAAAACCAAACACAACCCACTCACCATGACATCAAACAAATCAAACCCACATATCGAAAAAACAAAATTGTCGAACCCAAATAACAAAAATTCAAAAAAAAAATATTAAAAAAAAAAAAAAAACGCTCACAGTGACATCAAACAAATCAAACCCACATATCAAAAAACAAAATTTTCGAACTCAAACAACAAAAAATCACAAAAAATATAAAATACATTAAAAAAAAAAAAAACACAACCCACTCACAGCGGCATCAAACAAATCAAACCCCACGTATAAAAAAAACAAACTTTTCAACCCCAATCAACAAAAAAAGAATCCCCACCTGTTGAGGTGCATTGTAACCATGGGGGACGCGAAAGACATCACTGTCGAGAGGCATATCAATCGCCTTCTCAACCTTCCTGACGAATTCACTAGTGATCCCTCCATAGGAGACCCAAACCAGGCTCAAGAACACAAAACCAATGAAACCAAACGCACTACGAGAGACCATCTTCTTGGGCTAAAGTGATGACCACCCCCTCAGAAGAACCTCACAAAATCACCACCTTTATATAGAGAGGGGGTTCGGTTCAATCGGTTAGGGAAGAATATACGATGTGATGTGATAAAGGTGCGATTTTTTACTTTGTTTTTTTTTTTTTTTTTTGGGGAAATGCAGGTTGTGATTGGGGTTTGACTAAGCTAAGATTTTTGATACAAAAAGACAAAACAGAGAGAGAGACGAATTTAAGGTATGTAAATTAATTTATATTATTTAAAGAGGTTGATATGCAATTCACCCTTTTTTATTTATACGTGTCATTCGATTAAAGAAGGAAAAAAATATGTTGGTATTTTTTTATTATGTTGAACTGATTGGATTAAGTTACACGCGAATCTAATAAGTTGTTATTTTATAATAGGGATTATTACGTATATACCCCTGTTAAATTAATTTTATCAAAACACTGGTGAAAAACCCACCATACAAAAATATCGCCTCTGTAATCAAATTCTGTCTGATATGGTTAATATTCTCCATTTAGATTCTTTATAAGCATTCAAATGAATCATGTATCCTTATATTACTAAAAGTGAGTTCTATTTTTTATTTTATTTTTTACATATATTCTCCTCTTAAGGCCGATATTTTCATAATCACCCATTTTATTATCATCATTATATAAATACCCCTAAAATTTAATACGAACCACAATTACGGTTTGGCTTTGTTTTGGGCATTTGAGGTGGACAAGTTATTATTTAGATGAGTTAGGGTTTAAAGAAAAAGATTTTAGATGAGAGAGAGAGAGAGAGATTGGTTGTGATTTGGGTAATTTCGATTGGGTTTGCATGTTAGGGTTAGTAGCAAAAAAGAGAAGGAATGTAAGAGAGAGAAAAATGACGCAAGATTGAGTAGAGTGGGTGGTTTAAATGAAGGATAAATTGGTCATAAAATATGTGTTTTTTAATAAATTATGAATCGCATGGTTCCAGTTTAAAAAAATGCAAAAAAAAAAAAAATTTAAAAAAAAAATATATATATCTTGAACAGCCAGGCAAGGTAATGGGGAGCCCATCAAACATAGACTACAATATCAATAACAAAGACTGTTATCCCATCATAAACAAATCTGCTTCTGCTTGTCATAAAAGAGTGCTTTGAAGAAGACACATGATTGAAAACTGACTTATAGATCTACAGAATCGAAGACCAAATCAACTTGTTTTGAAGAGTTCACATAACCAATCTTCTATTCATAATCATAACCATTCAATCACAAACAAATGTTAAAGAGAAACACGAAGGAACAGATGGTGACAGAAGAACTGTGGGCTGCATGTTGTTCATGAAAACTGGCCGGACTCCGGCACCGAATGCCAGTATCTGTTGTAAAACCACATTGAATCAGCAACAACTGCAGCTCCATCTTGATTACGGTGCCAACCATAGTAGGCGTGAGTCCGGTTCTTGATATCGAATATCGCGTGACCGAAACTGGCTTCTCTGTAAGCTGAATACTTTGGCTGTGGTTCGCTCATGCTGCATTTTCAAAAGTAACGTTTTGTATGAGAAATTTGTCCAAGGAATGCAAGTATCTGCAAAAATATATGGTATAAGTATTTGCATTGATCTTACTTCGTAGCCAATCCTTCGAGGTTTCCTCCATCACCAATGGTGATGTATACAGGCGCAGATTCATCGGAAACTGGACTGCATTTACCGTTCACGATGTTGTACGCGATATTCGATACTCGCTCCTGCAAGATGAATTCATAAACACCATAAGTTACTGCAGCCATGTTTGCATTTTCGAATTACAGATTATAGATTTTCTTTTTTCTTTTTTTATAAGAGTAGATATGTTTATTGTAGCTATAAAGAAGTAGCAAATAAACAAAGGATGTTTGTTGGAATAAGCTTTTAAATTGTGGAAGTGAAAAATTGATAGTCTGTTTGGTATATAATAGGGCACAATTGTTATTCCTAATGTAGGTTGAGTGTATTTGTGTTCAATACGAAAATTTTATAAAGTTCTCAATAAGCTATAACCCAAAAGCACCATTAACCCAACTCTCATATTGTGACTTTTTAAAAAGGTTTTTTACTTAAATGATCTCAAGTAAATTTAAACAAACATGCCCACAACAACTTATTTTAATAAAAAAACTAGATTCCCCATCTTACAAGTTTAAATACTAACAAAAGAAAAAACAGAGGAAATACTACATTAGGGGCAAAGGTACTTACTGATCTTTCATAGGCATGCACATGACCAGCAAATACAACATCAACCTTGTGTTGGACAAACCATGGTTCATACATCACTCTCATGGTTTCACCTTCCATGTAATGATAGTAGTAGCTGTTATACCATGGTGAATGCATGAGAACAATCAACCAAGGTGTTTCACTCCTGTTGACTTTGGAGAATTCTTCTTCTAGCCATTTGAATTGCGGAGTATATTTACCTGGAAAATAAAAATTAAACATATTCAAGAATTTGGGAAAATATGATTTGCAGAACCTTAAGTCACTTAATACAATCATTTCAACCATAGATGAGGATCATAGTCTAATCATTTGAAACGAATCTCATGAGAATTTCGAGAATCATTGAATCACATATTGAACTGCATTGACTTGTTTAAGTGCTTTCTACCATCTCAAGAAGCATAAAATTCTCATGCTAAAACGATCCACAACTCAGAAAGTTAAATTGAATATGGCTTCTATGAACAATTATTGAACAAGATCAATTTTACTTGGTGAAAGTAATCCTTACCATATGCTGAATATGATGACAAGACAATGATATGCGCCGAGGCTCGCTTGATAGAGTACCAAAGTGGGGAAGTGCTATCGGATGCTCTATATGGTGTATGATATCTGTGTGTGTAAGGCTTGAAAGGCTTTGTTTCGCCCTGAAAAATGAAAAGGTGTCATTGTTTAGTTAGATTGATTTTTTCAAATATTACAAATCATCTTAATATAAGAAATTTGACTGACTGAAAAAACTGCAGATCAATGATGAAATTAGATGGTCAAGTTCAATGAACTACTTATTAACTATAGTTATTTGAGCAATATGCAATGCAACATATGAGAAGAACTGCTTCTTTAGCTTATACAACCAAGCAGACCAGAATCCAGTTGTAGCGAATTTATAAATGCCGCTTGATATGGGTTCTACAAAAAAAATTCTACTGGATTTACTATGAACCAGAACGTTCAGTAGTCCAAATCATATTCATTAGACACATTAAACTGCTTGATGGGAGTTCAGAGTAATAAAACTATCACACTTCCTGCAACACATACCAATAATAGCATCTATAACAAATTTGACAACAGTATATGATCACTCAAAGTTCTATAGGACACTTAAATAACCATAGTTTCAAATAGAACATAACAATAGTTTACATGATTTACGTAGCTGAAATATCCATAGATTAATTTTTTTGGTCATGCAAGCCACTTTTTTGACATATAATCTTTCTCATCAACATAGGTTGCCATACCGATTGAATATTTTGTTACACAAATCATAATAGTACAAATTAAAGATAGATTAATACATAACATATTATAAGTAGTCAAAGCCACAACAGAGAAAACCATGGCACATGTAGAGTATATGAACTCAGTCACTCACAATTTCAGGAGCAAAATCAATCTCATGATTCCCCGCCGTCCATATCCAAGGCTGATAAGCAACACTTCTCTCTACGAACCTGGCCCAAGTATCCCACCTAACATTGTCATGGTTAGGATAATTATCTGCATAAGAAAGGTCACCAACAAACAGAACGGCCTGTCCTTTAGGGTTTGCCTCATAATGAGAAAGTGTTGTATTCGAATCATGGCTCTGTCCAAGATCCCCTGCAAAAGGAGTTAAGGGAATAAGAGATCCAGAACAGGGTCCAAACATGCAATAGTGTTGACTCAGGGACATCTTTCTGGGGTTCAACTTTAGCATATGTAGATCAATGACAAAACAAATCTACACGATAAAACACATGTTTATGGTTGGACAATTTGCATACATCAATGGAGGAGAAGTATTATTGATTCACTATATCAAATAATCAGAAATAAAAAAATCTCTGCCCACCTCTCCTCGACATTGCTTCTGTAACTGCCTCTTAAAAAATTAATCTCACTTAACTCTAACAAGGAAGAGACTAACCCATTTGTTTTGATAATAAGATGGTGGATAAAAGAAGAATGGACTAAACTCTCAAAACAACGCGTTTGTTTAGTATGGACAGGTTAGAATAAACTCTGATAACTCATAATAGTTTATTCCTACTTATTCACTCAAAACCATTAAGTATATTATCCGTGAACCAAACGGGGGGGGGGGGGGGGGGGGGTGAATAAATCGTGTTAGAAATGGAATATGCAATCTTCTGCTAAAATGCAAACATCTCACAACAAACAGGCATAAGATTTAAAAAATACCTATTAGGCCAAAAGTATATGGGACATCCGGGCCAGGCTTAGGAGGTGTTCTGAACCAGAACTGCCGTGGTGACATGCCGATCCCAACTTCATAAAAGTATAGTGTATCAAACTGCAAAACAAGCAAGAATTAGCTCAAGGAAAGAACCTACAATGAATTATTTGAAAACAAGAGACGAACGCCATCATATTGAACCAACCTTCAAATGCCTGATGGTGCAATGATGGATGAAGCCTGAAGTATAGTTGAAGAACCTATAAGTTGTGACCTTTCCCTTGGCATGAAATGCGCGCTTGTTTTCTGCCGTTCCATAAAGAACAACGCTTGATCCAGGTTCGCTTGGAGTGACCCAAGATACGATCACCCCAGCCCCTTCATGGTCTCCTTGAGTGATATGTACCTTCAAATTTCAGAAATATGCATCTGATTCAGTAAAATTAAGAACATATGATCCATAAAAAATTTAAATAAATGTTAAGTCTTTAATTCAACTATTGATACTGATGTCTGATGTTAAAATTTTTTAATTCATGACAGTGTTGAACAAATATGGGATTAAAGACAGAAAGAAAGGGAAAAAAAGGAAAATCAACAACACTCGATTCTTTTTTAAAAATTCATCAAAAGTGGGGAAACAACAGAATTGAAACAGAGTGGCTTCATATCATGTTTTCTACATAAAAGGTTCACATTGAATCATTCGCTTTTTTTTTTTTAGTAAAACAACATAAAAATCAACAAACATCCACCAAAACTAAAAAAACATCATTAAATAATATCCATATAAAACGCAAGAAAAAAAATAACTTCCTACAAAGGTCCATGTTCATCATGAAAAGAATAGCAAATCAACACACACATATAAAAAACAGCCCAAAAAAAACATATTATAAAACACATAAACAAACAAAAAAACCAAACACAACCCACTCACCATGACATCAAACAAATCAAACCCACATATCGAAAAAACAAAATTGTCGAACCCAAATAACAAAAATTCAAAAAAAAATATTAAAAAAAAAAAAAACTCACAATGATATCAAACAAATCAAACCCACATATCAAAAAACAAAATTTTCGAACTCAAACAACAAAAAATCACAAAAAATATAAAATACATTAAAAAAAAAAAAAAAAACACAACCCACTCACAGCGGCATCAAACAAATCAAACCCCACGTATAAAAAAAAACAAACTTTTCAACCCCAATCAACAAAAAAAGAATCCCCACCTGTTGAGGTGCATTGTAACCATGGGGGACGCGAAAGACATCACTGTCGAGAGGCATATCAATCGCCTTCTCAACCTTCCTGACGAATTCACTAGTGATCCCTCCATAGGAGACCCAAACCAGGCTCAAGAACACAAAACCAATGAAACCAAACGCACTACGAGAGGCCATCTTCTTGGGCTAAAGTGATGACCACCCCCTCAGAAAAACCTCACAAAGTCACCACCTTTATATAGAGGGGGTTCGGTTCAATCGGTTAGGGAAGAATATACGATGTTGGTGTGATAAAGGTGCTATTTTTGACTTTGTCTATGTTTTTGGGGGAAATACAGGTTGTGGTTGGGGTTTGACTTTGAAATAAAAAGACAAAACAGAGAGAGAGAGAATCAATGATTTGGCGGACGAATTTAAGGTAGGTATTTGATTATATTATTTTAAGGGGTTCAGATGCAATTCACCCTTTTAGTTAGACGTGTCATTCGATTAAACAAGGAAATAAATGTATTGGTATTTTTTTATTGTGTTGAACTGATTGGATTAAGTTACATGCAAATCTAATCAGTTGTTATTTTATACTAGGGATTATTACGTATATGCCCCTGTTATATTCTAATTTTATCAAAATGCCAGTAAAAAAACCCACGGTGTAAAAATACCCCTCAAAAACTTTAAGCGAATATAACTACCCCTGTAATCAAATTCCATCTAATATGGTTAATATTCTCCGTTTACAATCTGTTAGAAGCGTTTAAATGACCCCTATACCCTCATATTATCTAAAGTGAATTTTTTTTTCATATATTTAACTTTTAAAACCCGTATTTTTATAATTACCCCTTTTATTATCATCATTACATAAAAACCCCTAAACTTTAATACGAACCACAATTTCGGTTTGGCTTTGTTTTGGGTATTTGAGGTTGACTGGTTCCGATTTAGGTGAGTTAGGGTTCGAAGATAAAGATAGTAGAGAGAGAGAGAGAGAGAGATTGAGAGATTGATTGGTTGTGATTGGGGTGATTTCGATTAGGCTTGCATTGTTAAGGTTTGTAGCAAAGAAAGAGAAGGAATGAAAGAGATAGAAAAGTCACGGAGGGTTAAACATCTAATCATAATTCGCTCTACGTTCCTAACAGCGGGTAAATTTGCACGAGTTATTAAAATTTCATGGGCATTTATGTAATGGTAGAATAAGAGGGATAATTCTGAAAATACAGGTTTTAAGAGGAGTATATACACAAAAATCTCTTTTTTTCATAATTAGTAAGGATATTTAGTTTAATGTATACATAGAGTTAGACTTTTAACCATAATTAATCCATGATTTTTCATGACGTGTGGTATAAAAATACGGTGGCACTCACTTAAAGTTTTAGGGGTATTGTTACACTGTGGGTTTTTTCAAGGGGTAATTTAACAAAATAAAAATTTAACAGAAGTATATATATATATACTTAAAAAATTATTTTTTAGATGGGCCTATGATTTCGTATGTCAAATAAATCATGTGGCGGCCAATAAGAAGCCGTCAAGTACACAATACAAAAATTATGGTTACTTTTATAATAGTAAAAATCTATCAAAATTAATTTATTTATTTTTTAAACTCTTACCGTCTCCATGACAGCATTTTATTGGTTGTCGCCTAAATCTTTTGACACAAGAAATTGGATCTCCTATCAGACTTCCACATGTTTTTTTTTTTTATTAAAAATGATATTTCTAACCTTTTTGTAACCTGATTTACAATAGATAGTGATAGTTTTAAAAGATGATACTCTTCTATTAAAATACATATTATTATATAATTAATAAAATATATAATAAGACATAATAGTATATTTTTTTTTTTTAGAAAATAAAAAAAATTATTTCATAGTCCATACACTATGTCAATGCTCATACATGATAACACGGTATATTATAATGTATAGGATTGTAAAACACGTATTGAGTATATAAGTGTTTTTTTTTAATATATATATATATAACCATGTGATGGAAGAATATACTTTAACATATGCCCTATAAATTCCATAGAACCACTTATTGTAAAGTAAAATATTATGAAAGAATTTTATATCCTAAAATAGCTTATATGTATAATTATGCTTGATCATCCTGTATGGGTTGACGTGTTTTATTGGGAAAGGCATTTGTTTGGTTTTTTTTATATCATTTATTGGTTTCAAGTTACATGTGAATTAAGAAGTAATTAATTATACATGAATGAACCAAGATTACACTTTATCCTTAACTTACAACACTCAAGGGAGTCATTTTAAATCAGATTAATTCATGTGGGGGGCGGTTATAGCCACCCCACAAGTTATTTTACTCATCCCGTTTATTTAAATAATAATCTACACTAAAAAAAAAAGACATCAGACTTGTCCTGACAATATCTATAAAAACTTCCTCAAAAAAAATCTATAAGAAAAAAGAAAAACAAAAAATATGTAAAACATTTTTCATCATGCTTTTTTTAAGGAAAATTTTTTCATTATGTTATTAATGTAATTTTACAACTCAGTGATTTACCCATATAAGAAAATATCATTATTGTTATTAATATAGTCCAACCTTCATCATTGTTTAATTACATTACCTTATATGGGTAAAACAATAGAACAATTCTGAATTGATATTTCAATACGAAAGTGTTGATGAGTTAATTTGGATGACAGAATAACCATATTTGATACTGACTGGCTATAAAGTTTTATTATTATTTATTATTATAATAAGCACTCTCGAGCTATTATAGTCATATAAAATTGGCTGAAATGTGATAATTAATTAATAGATCCTCATAAATTTTAAATTCATCCATGTGAATCGTGAGGCATAGTTCTCCCTTTTCAGGTGCAACAAATAAAGCACAAAGGTAAACTATTAGTTTCTTTTAATAATCTATAATTGAGTCATTCTACATTCACATTTAAATTTGTGTTAGTCCTAAACACAATGACACTTCTATTATTTTTTTGAACCGGGGCGATCCTTGATTAGTGTCACCCCACCTGTCATTCATCCCACCCCATTCCTTTAAAAAAAATGAATTTTGGGGTTGGGTAAATGAAAGAGAGAAAAAGAAAGAAAAAAAAAAAAGAATGAAAGAAAAAGAGTCGTCGGTAGACTGTAGTGGGCGCAATGGTCGGTGCAAGAGGGCGACAAGTGGAGGAGGGAGGGAGGGAGAGAGGGAGAGAGGGTAGTGATGGCCACCGGTGGATGTCGGAGGAGAGCAGTGACGTTGGGTCAAAGAGGACGGGAGAGTGTGACTGTGTGGTAGGGGAGAGGGGGGAGCAGCCCACCACCCTCCACCCCTAGTCCTCTCTCTTTCTCTCTCTCCCCTACCCAATGTAGTCCTTCTCTATCCTCCTTTTTCTACTGCTCCCGTCTCCTCCACCTACTGTCTTTGCCCTCTTCGCACCCAAAAAATTAATTTTTTCGGGGTGGAGACCTTATAAATTGGGGTGGGTGAACCTCCTCTTTTTTAACACATGATTTTATCTAGAGTCCGATCGTCTGTATTGTGTTACATGTTTTTCTTTATAACAACCAACGCATTTTTATCACGTATAAACTTTTACCGATAAACAACTCTGTTTTGATGAGGATGAGTGAATGACATAATCTCTTACTGATAAAAATGAGCATGTAGCACACTACAGACGATCTGATCTCCGTCTCATCCTTGGTGGGTGAAGCACTATGATGGATAAGGGGAAAAAAAGGAAAGCAAATAAAGATTTGATTCAATGAAATTATTAAGGTGGGTTTGTTTTATTAGGTTTTGTTGGTTAGTAAGTTTTTCTTGTTCACATACTGCTATTCCTTTTTTTAAAGACTTTGAAATTGTCGCCTTCTATCTTGTTAAAAGTCAGCGATAAATAGAGATCAGTGAAGAAATAAATTTATAACCTGTCTTGATAGAGGTGGAATGAAAAATCACAATAAAAAATTACATTTTTTATTCATGAAATATATATCTCATTAGAAAAATGGAATGACACGTGTTGTCGTCTACAAATACTACATGTAATAGCATACTTTTCTATTGATAAAATCCAGGACAGTGTTACACGCAGTTCTTATATGTAACTCCCCATGTAGTTCTATTTCGTTAAGAAGTTATATGATTTATTTGTTAGATGAGACATGTATTTTATTTTATTTTATTTTTGTATAAGAGGGTATATACAAGAGGGAATATACAAAAATATTTATTACGGAAGGTACAATTACATAATGTATACAATTTAAAGAAAATAAAACAGTACATGTTGTCCTGGACATTTTAAAGATTGGTGCCCCTGGATTTAATTCTCTGACCTCCTTTCCGCGGGGAGGGAGAGAGAGAGAGAGAGTATTAGCCGACTAATGAAAGCTCATCTAAAAATCCATACAAGATGTAGTTGACAGAATCAGTGAACCAGGGGCAAGAAAACAAAATTGAATTGAAATGCCAGTATGCCAATCCACCAAGAATGGGACACACCCTATTTTTTAGTGGATGGGGGATCCTCAATACTGAAGTTTTTTCAAGTCAACTAAAGCCATGTGAAAAAGCTTTTGATGCAATTCAATGAAAACAATCATCTCTCTTTTAATTCATCTGAATTGGTTGCAAAGTGACAACTGAATGTTAATATGTTTACAGTAATATTTTTTATACTATCTACAATCTTTTTACCAGATTTTTCCATTGATGGCCCTAAAGATTTTGGTAACTTCAAATTTTATTTTTTTTTAGAAAAAAAAAACTCCTGGCTTCATGTGACTTGAAATCATCTTTTATGCCCACCAAGAATATAGCATGTCATCATGGCTTTGGTGCTTCTACTACTTGCAACACTGTCCCAATATCTTAAGCCCCCGTTTGATTTACGGATAACTTATTCAGACACAAAATAGTTATACATGAAGAACGACGAGATGATTTTCTATTTGGTTGTTGTTTACATTTCTCTGTTTAGATAAATTGTTATTATTTTAGATGGATAAACGGAAATAAATTGTGTACCAATATGGCTATCAGTATTTATTCTATCTTGTCATGGCATAAATATTACAGTTTGTCCACACTAACAAATATGCTTTTGCCACAATCATACTATTCCTCCCTCGTTCACTTCTTTATTCTCGAAACAAATGGGGAATAAAAGCCTTTGGCCACTTGATATCTTTCAACGGGTCCATTAGGTGGTCTCCATAATAATACCTAGAGTCTATGTGAATTGTACAACAATCGATTTGCCTCTCTTTTTTTCTTTGGCATGCTCATAAAGGCAAAAACATCTTTCAATGGTGTAGCTGTCTCTTGATAAAGATGTGCTTGGATTTGAAGGTCAACTAAAAGATTTTCCAACAGACCAAACACAACAGGGGATTTGGTCCCATGGTGGCCTCTAGTTCCAAGTTCATCTTAACCATAGAATGGTAGGTAAGACTTAAGAGTCAATTATACACAAAGTCACACTTCTTGTAGTTCCTATGACTTCCTGATACTAAAGATCATGACATGCTCCTCTCAAGAAGGGTTAAGGCTACAAAGAAATCCTATAAATGTGTAAGCATAAATATGTCACATATTTCCACTGAAGATTCTATTGTAAGATTATTCTCATCTGAGTATAGTAACTGATCAGGTTGAAGTGAGAAATAACTCATCCTTCAGTATCAAGAGTTAATTGACATATCTTACTGAAACACTAGATAAAAAAAATCTTCGTCTCTGAATGCCTACAAAACTACTGCCATTCGTAAATGGCAACTCTGGGCCTCTTAGGAACTTGTCTTAACTTGAACTAGGAATTTCCAGCAGCTAATGACAACAAAGTACAATGTGTATATACAGAGTATCAGAAGGAAGGACTTAACGATCCTGGAAAGATGCGTTCATTAGGTTGACAGCTGAATCCAAGAACTGCAGAAGAAATAATAGGAGCACAAGATCAGTTTCGGCTGAAGAAATCCCTCCCAAATTCATACATGCAATATGTGTGATATTAGTTCAATAAGATATTATTTCAACAAATACATATTTATGGAATGTCAAGCAGAACTATCCCAGGCATAATTATGATAGCACATAAGGTACATATACACAAATTGACAAATTTAATTTAGAAAAAAACGAACATAATAAAATATATTAGTAGGAAATTATAATTCAAGGCAAAAGGCAGGCAAATATGCCTTTGAAAATACTCATATAATGAAACTAACACAAAATGCACATCACTGATGCCCAATAAAAAAAAAATCTGGTTGAATGATGAAAATGAATGGCATATTGAACTTAAACAGATAGATCAGACTCCGTGTGTATCAACCTATTTCTAAAGAATCAAATCTAGGATTCGGAAGAACAATTGTTTTTTAAGAAAAGTACGCGTTCTACAATGGTTTTATTTCAAATCAAGGTGAATGCTCTAAATGAACAAATTTAAGATTCATTGAGTCGATCTTCACAAGGGGAATCGATTAATGTTCCAGCAAAGAGGTCATTTGCAGCCTATATGGTTCGAATAAACAAACCTATAGAAATGTTTAAGGATTTGATATAAGGACTACTCTTAAAAGTACAAAATCTATAAGCTTTTTAATATCAATCTATAGAATGCTTGTCTTTGCAAAACAAGAATGATCTACAATCTAGTCGAATGCATTTTATACATGAAATTATGAAACATTATTCTCTGCTTAATATGCATAAGCCATCAGAATAAAATGAAGATTAACCTTTGCAGTCTCACCTTTCCCATTGTATGCAGTTCTCGCTTCACAGGTTCAACGAATTTCAGGTCAACATTGATAGGCCATACCTGTGCATTCAAGAACATGATGATATATTCTTAGTGGAAGTGCTTCACATAATAAGTAAATCAAGAAAAAAGAAGGGAAAAGGACTCTTCAGACTAATTAAGGCATGACCTTCCCTACCATCCACAAAGGAACATTTTTATTTGATGTGAAACCAACAACACAACCCAACATTGATAGTTGTGTACATGGAAAACAAAATATCAAAAAGGGGAAAAAATGGGGTTGCTTTAGAACACACGGCCCAGTCATTACGAGAAGAGCCCAAATAAAAAATACAGGCAAAACATAATCAACGTAACAGACATAATAAGTAACTAATTGAAATGCACTGGAATAAAAAATCACTTAGACAAGTAGCCAACAGTGCATTATTACATTAGATAGTTATGATCACGTGTCTGAAATTTTCTCTATATGTGTTACAAGCTGAAAGGCATAGATTTTTGGCAACTTATGTTGGAGAGATTTTGGATCAAATAATAAGAAGCTAATACTTCTATCACACAAGTCAATTAAAGTCAGTATAGCTTATATGCAAAATATTGAATTATTGACCATGTCAACTCGAACTTAGGAAAATATTTGAAGTCACCCAAATGTGAGAAGACATATTTTCTGCTCTTGTGAAGGTGTGGTTGCAACTCCGACAGGTTGGGTTTGAGTTGGCTCCAACATAAACTAATCCAAACCCAATTTTCTACCCAGGATCCCAACCCGAACCCAACCCATGGTTAAAAATTAAAAATAAACCCAACCCAAGGAACCTGATTTTGGGTGTCTGGCAGAGAGAAGACACACAAATCAAACAACCTGTTATGTTTGATCTTCAATGCAATGTAGCTTTATCTTTCAAACTTACATGAAGTGCTTGTGGTGAATTTATATTTTTTTTTAAGGGGTTTTAGTTGATGCCGTTGTGTTCCTCTAAAAGGCACTAGTATTTCGGGGGGTTTGTTATTGAAGAAGATATAACATAAAGGGAGTGGAATTTTGGTTTTGGGGTCTTCTAATGAAGGAGAAGATACAGAGAGGAGGTGATGATTAGGTTTTTCTTCTTTTTTTTTTTTGGAGGGGGGAGGTGGGGTGGTATTCTGTTATGAAGATGAAGAAAGTGAGGAGAGAGGGGTTGGCAGCAAGGTCCAACTCCCAGAGACACAATCCAACCGGAATTTCACAACCAATCTGAACCTAAATTCGAACCTAGTTTTTTTAACCCAAACGCCTAAAATCGGGTTCAACCTCTTAGGTCCGGGTTGGAACCAATGTTTAAAATATCGAGATTATAGCGAATCTGTGATGACGTACATAAATATTCGATATATCGTCGATATATCGAACATTTTCGATATATCCATAAACCCAATAGATAAAAAAATGTTAAAAAAAAAAAAAAAAAAAACCCCCCCTTTTTTTAAATTTTAACTCCACTTTGCCTATCCTATAAATACCTCTCCAAAACTTCATTTTCATCACAATCACAACAATCTTCTTCTCTACTACTCAATCTCTTCTACACACTCTCTACCACTTACATTTAACAAACAAATTCTCCCAAAACCCCCTCAATCCCCAAAAAATTAATATGACATTACTGTTCTTCATTTTTCTGTTTTTTTTTTTTTCACATTTTTTTCTAATTTTATCTGTTACTTTTTCTTTTGTTTCCCATTTTTTGGCAAAAAAAAAAAAACAAATTACATGAACATTAATTAGTAATGATCAAAACATTAATTATTGCTAGATGAACGTAAATTACTAATGATCAAAATGTTCTTCCACTTCCATAACAACTTTGAGCGCATATTTTTTTAATGCAATAGAAGATTTCGGGGTGCAGCACGAGGACTTTCCAAAATAAATTAGAGATATTGCCATAAGGATTTCAAGGGCGCAACACAAGGACTTCTCAAGAGGTCACCAATCCTGGTATTACGCTTGCCCAAGCATGCT
This sequence comes from Acorus gramineus, assembly GCA_030737835.1. Taxonomy (NCBI): domain Eukaryota; kingdom Viridiplantae; phylum Streptophyta; class Magnoliopsida; order Acorales; family Acoraceae; genus Acorus; species Acorus gramineus. The sequence continues at coordinate 1,385,241 of CM060851.1, read as the reverse complement.
TAACCTCGGAGTTTTGATGGGATTCGATTAGTGATAGTATGATCACACCCGTGTATTAAAAAAATCAGCATAATAAATTAAACTTTTATACACTTTTTGAGGTCTCTCCATACTCCCACCCTTAGATGTGGATCCCAGTACATTTCAAGCGTTACCAGAGTATATCCAAACTACTTCTATAAATTTTCCATTGGGCAATCCTGCATTTAGATATTCCTAGGCTACCCATATGCATTCATGCTCACATACATTTCCACCAAACCCAACTACTCCATCCCTCCTTTTCTTCTTACTCAAATCTTCACTCCTGCCTTATCAAATCTTTCCCTTGTCCTTCAAAAAATCAGATAACTCCGTCACATGCACACTATAAAAAACCATTCTAATCTATCCCCAACTCTCCTAAACTCATAAAAAAGTACCACTTGATCAATCCATACGAATTAGTGCCAATTGGTACACTACGTACCAGTTAGTACTAATTTGTCCGAATTAGTACAATTATTAATTAGTACCAATTTGGCACATATCATAACATTCTTCTGTCAATTCATGACAACCTTTACCATAAAAAAAAAAAAAACAAATTCATGACAACCTCTCCACCACCCACATATAGAAGAAAAATGATACATCACACCTGAAAAATCGCCCCAAAGTGTCATGTGCTCCTTGTTTGAGGTCATATATACACTTTGAGAAATTTTTCTTCTGTATTTTATAGTGCATGCACATAACCTCCAAATAAGTACATATGACTCGGAGGTGATTTTGGGGGCTGGATCATTGGCACTTAAAGAGAGAATCTGATAGGAAGAGACCTATCAAGCAGTGGTGATCCAAATAATAAGGAATTTAGAAGAGGTCAGAAGAGAATTAGAGGAGAAAAAGAGAAGAGAATTTAGAGGAGAAAGAACTTGGAATAATCTCTGATGCATTCTTTATTCATATGTAAGGCTTATATAGCCAAACACCTAATAACTTCCTACAATTTAGAGATTCTCGTACAATTAATTAATCCAAATAAGAAAACTAATTAAACCTATGAATAAGGAAACTAATTAAAGCTAAATAATTTATTCCTCCTCTGATTCAGCATGTCAATCTCCTTAAGATCTGATTGCCAACCTTGCACGTCCACGTCCCGCACCTTCCGAACGCCGCGTACGAGCCGAACGCTTGGAATAAGCATGCCAACCTGGGGCTAGGTCTAGCAGCAACCTATCAGAATCCTATTTTGTTGCAATTTATGCAAACCAATCCAAACCATATAATTACTACAAAACAAAACAACGGACACCCAATTCAAACAAAAACCAACCAAAGAGAGAATCCTATTTTGTTTTCCCTATAGAATCACATGACCAAAGAAACCAAACAAACAAATTAGGGTTTTGGTGAGGGGGGAGGGGAAATTCAATTCATCACCTTGAGACCGAGCAACCGGACGGGCTTGACCTGACCGGGGACGATGCAGTCGGGTCCGGCGGGCTCGAGCTTCGCTTCAAAGGCGAGGCCCTCGCTGATGGGGTCACGGTGCTTCATGACGGCGAGGCCGTAATCGGAAGATGGGGTCTGCTGGACCCTGAGGAGTGGGTTCTGGTGGATTTTGGGGATGGGTTTGGACCCGCTCGGGTGTTTCCTCCATGGGACGTCATCGGCTAGTATTGGTGGTCTCTTTGAAGTCGACATGAATGGATGAATTGAGAGAGAGAGAGAGAGAGCGATTGGAGAGCCAATGAAGGTGAAGAGAAAGAAGTGTTGATCGGGATTTTGAAACGTGGGTTATATATATTCGATTAAAAAAAATATTAAAAAAGCTATTAAAAAAAATTTCAACACTCCGATGATTAAAAAATGCATAAGAATATTTTTATATTTTTTTTTATTAAATTAGTATGTGTATTTTTTGTAAGTTACAAGAATAGAAAAAAGATCATCACGTGACATTCTATAATCTTATGAGATTTTGATTAAATCTTAAAACACCTCTCATCTCTGTAAAAAAAATTAAAGGATCAAATCCTATGAAACACATGTGGCTCGACTCACTCGAGACGACGATCAGAAGAGGATAGCAGGTATGCGCAATGCAGTTGTGGGCAGTGGAGGAGGGTGGTAGGAGGAGAGGGGGGTACTATAGAGCAAAAGAGAGGCCAAGGAGGGCGGGGCGTCCATTTGCCATCACCCTCCTCTACCCACCATCTTCTCTTTCTCTCTCCCTCTACCCCATAGCCACCTCCCAACCCCTCCCCCCACCACCCTCCCTCTCCCCGGCTCCTCTCTCTCTCTCTCTCCTACCACCAATCACCCCCCAACTTAAAAAATGAATTTTATAATGGGATGGGGAGAATGAGATGAGGGGAAGGGGAGTAACAGTCCCCTTGACTTAAAATCTGATATACACAATGATATACTCCATCAGTCATATAAATACAAAAGAATCTTGGAGAAAGTAATCATCAAACACTTGATTTCCATAACACTTTCAGTACAAATTAATCTTTTCTTTTCAGGACAGGGAAACAAACTGGTAAAAAATCAAAGCCTTCCCTCCCAAAGAACAGCATTTCCTTTCTGAGATGCTAAAAATCTTCACCACAACTCATAATCTGCAGTATATCCACAAATGATACATTTTAAATTACAAACCATTGCCTCCCTCATTAATCATAGCATTACCCAATTAAGGACAAATTAAAAAAGAAAAACAAAAAAGGGCCCCCAAAACCAAAGGAAAAAAAACATAACAAAACAAAATATAGGGGAAGCACAAATTTCTTTTCATTTTTTTCTTTTGTCCCTAGTTGACCACAACCATGTCATCAGATGCAGCTCTGGCTGCTACATCTTCCAGTCTCTTCCAAGCCAGCTCCCTTTGTTCTTGCAAGGTTTTGGATTTGGCCTCTTTTTCCACGAATTGTCGCTGGCACTCCTCAAACAGTTCACTGTCCATCTCAAGGAACATCTTGCGCACGTTCGCGGTCAGGCCATGGACTGCCTGGTTCCAGTGGCCCTGTATGTTCCTCTCAAGCGCCTCAAATATGATCGGAAATATGACGCTCCGATTCTGTGCGATCAGGCTCACGATGTGGTCGTTGTTCCACAGGAAAAGTGCGCGCTCAGCAACCTGCCATGCCGAGCAGAAATAAATACACACATTTAAAAAAAAAAATTAATATGATCACTAATATGCACTGGAAAAAGAATCCATGTTATCAGAATTTGAAACTACAACTGAAGAATATATTATTTACTCTGTAAGGTAAGAAATGCTCAAATATTATATGGGCCAAAGTTTTAAATAAGCATACATATTTTCCCACCAACTTAATCCAAAGCAGAGAACCATCAGAATGATGGATAGTCAAAGCTATTGAAATCTGCACTGTTTTACAGATTTAAACTCCTACATTCGCCTTATCTTTCTATTTTTCCACAATCATAATATATGTATGTCCAATCTGTCATGCCAAGCTCAGACACATATACAGACAAGCTGCTTCTGAGTTCAGAGGAGTTGCGCACTCTGCTGGTGTCGGTTTTATAATTGCTCAGGACACCACAAGTGTTAAGTATTCAATTATCCAAACATTTCAATCAATCCTCAGCTTAATTGCAATTTACTACAATGGAAGAGTAGATCAATATAAATTGATATTTAACATTGTAATCTCAGTTTCACAAAATTTCACTAAAATAAAATAAGCAAGTATCCAACATCAGCTACATAAAGATGGAATGTGCCATAGGAGCATAGATACTAAGGAATGAAAATGCTGCCTCTCCAAAGTCCAAACAAATAAATATAAATTAGAAAAATTCCAATGAATAGAAATGATGAAGCTTGCATGATAGGGACCAACCCTCCAACTACAAGATGTAGACTTGATGTCACACATGCATTCACCGATATAGGCTCTAGAATTAAGAATTCACTCCTGCTACTCACATGCATGATGATTGATGACAAGAAAATTTGAAATAACAATGATCCCAATTCTATAACTATTTAAGGCTGACAAAACCAGAACAAAAGAACTCGATACCACAAATAGAACATAGCTAGATATTTGATCCAGAACTGTAGTATATCTAGCCCCCAAAAATTAGCAAACATTGTTGATGCATACCTTTCTTTGTCCTTGAGCGGAAGTTGAAGAGGTGCAGGAAGCGAACATAGGATCATGTTGAGAAACAAGTATTATTAACTTGGGAGATCAACATCAGCTACTATAAAAGGAGACGGGCTAACAGAGATACAAGCTAGCAGAGAAGATATGGTGGAGAAAAATTTATGATTCATCAAATTTGTTCACATGAGGAGGCTGCCTAACATGATATAGTGTGGATCCACAAGGCCATTGTTTCACAAATTTACAACCTGGAGGCATTCAACACTACACGAGATGCATACAACAATTGAGTAATGTCCTAACACTAGGCTCCTCTAGAGCTCATGAATTTTCATGGCCTTACATGGCTATATCCATAAGAAGGTCCTAAAATTCCTTCATCTTATATGCCTCTACTTAAATGTATACAATCAGGTGTAACATGCTTAGCTACAGAATTAATAAAGTATTCAGATCTGGTAGCACCAGTATCAATGTATCAATTAAGCATTCAATGGTGTCATAAGAGATTAAATTCTAAAACAAGGTACAAGCAAATAAATAATTTGATATAAATCATTCAACTACACAATTATTATGCCATCCTCTATATCTCATACATGCATCAAATAGGTAATGTGTTACAATCAGTTTTATGGAGGACCACATCTTTCCAATATGTGCACATGAATTACAGCATATATTAGGTCAAACATCAATTGCAATGCAGTCTTAATATCGCTGAATATCATGGCCTATAATTGCAGGAAAATGGTTGCATGTTTTATGGCTTTTTCCACAGTCAAACTCATGCTGTTTTCTCCACTAAGCTCTGATGCATTAGTTCAGAGGCAGGCATGGAAATGAGAATCAGATGCAACAAAACAGCTAGACATGTATAGGAAACTTATGATGATAGGAGCCGTTGTCTTCATATTAAAATGTTTACTATATACGTACAAACATTGCACACGTTTAATTAATGATATCACTAAAATTTTGAATACAACATATATTATATCGCATATAACTTCCATGGGACAAAATTTAATGAGCAAAAATGCACGTAGTTTCAAAAGAAACCTGAAAGTCAGGAAGATATTACCACCATATGGAAAGGAGTTTTCTTCTTATTTTCTCTGGCAGATATTCATTTTATTTTATTTTGTAAGCAAAATTGAGGAGCATTCTTATTGATAAAAGATTCCCATGAATAAAGTTGACAATGGATCTCCATACAGATCAAAATAGAAAAGAAGAGGAGAAATAAGAAAGAAGAAAAAAAACACTTCAGAGAGGGAAGGCCCCTTCGAAGAAGGCCCCCAATGCTTCACCTCCCAAACAAATGGTCCCCAGTCTCCTCTTCCGATCAACAAAGCTTGCAAGTGACTTAACAGCTTGCAAGTGACTTACCATCTTGCGCCATTTCGACTGGTTAATCTTGATGATGACCTAGGGGTGCAACTCTGGCGGGTTGGGTCGGGTTGAAGGTCTGTCCAAACCCAACCCGCAAGGTAAAATACTCAACCTGAACCCGAACCTGACCTCAACCCGAAGGGTTCAACCCGAACCCAACCCGACCTTTAACCCGCGGGTTCGGGTCGGGTTCGGGTTGAGCTCGGGCTTCGGGCTAGGCTCAGGTCGGGGTCGGGTTTGTTGTTTTCTGAGGTTGGGAGCTTGAATGTAGTTGGATTTCTAGAGAGACAGATTTTCACCACTCAAAAGATGTAAATCATAACAAAACAAGCAAATAAGAAGAAGAGAAATCATAATAAAAACAACTAATCAAACTCCCATAGATCATCATGTTAACAGGGACATGAAAAACCAACATTCAACAAACAATCAATTCAAAAAAACTTGCCGGACATTACAACACATTAGGATGTAAAAATCACTAACCCAATCCATCCACATATTCTCTGATAATCCCGCGGTGACAGCAAGTTGACGAGGGTCGAGGGACGGCGAGTCGGCGAGGAACGGTTGTGATTTGTGTTTGGTGAAAAGAGAGGAAGAGTGCGGCGGCTAGAAAGAGGAAGAGAGAAAGTGTGATTTGTGAAAAATGAATCTTTAGGGTTAGTGAGATGGGCGGTGAAGATTGCATCTTACACATGTATGGTTTGATTTCCATAGCTTGGGTTTGTTGTTGTCGCGTAACATTTAACACGTCCTTAACATACACAGGACTTTCAGGTTCGGGTTGAGCCCGCCTAACCCGACCCCTCAACCCGAACCCAACCCGAACTGGGTTCGGGTTAGTTCGGGTTGAACCCGACAGGGGAAAACCCCAACCCAAACCCGCCCATGAGCTGGGTTGGGTTGGGTTGGGTCGGATTCAACCCGCCCAAGTTACACCCCTATGATGACCTTGTCAAGCGTGAGTAACAACATGAAGCACCAGATCTTCAAAGGGGCGAGGGTTCCCAAATGAGGCACTCAAACTGGATAACCTCATTTTATTGTTCAATTGATTGGATAATCTCCATATCAGTAGATTTATGTGTTAATTTAAGTGGTTAAACGGGATTTCATCTGTCCCATTGATCAATAACATTCAATTTTCATAACATGAATGGAAAGATAAATGTTTCTCTCTCAATTATGAGCTTTATTATAGAAAAATAAAAATTATGCACAAAACCTCATACTCTGAAACTGAACAAAGCATAGTCAATATCAACTCTTTGTTGATGGCCAATTCCCTCCCCCTCATATGAACCCAGAAAATGGATACCAAACATCCTCCGGTGCACAGTTGTGGAAGATCAAAATATTATGCACAACCAATCTGACATAACAGTAAAATTTGCATATTGCATGACATGCTTAACCATTGTTTTCTCTCAGATATGGCACCCTGGCATACAGCTTTATAATGCACCTGCATTACTTTATCAAATCTAAGAAGTATCTGGAATTTATGTAGTCATATAGTAAATTCTATATTTAACTTCTACGGAAAAATATGGAGAGAGCAAGGCGATAAGCTGGTAACAACATAAACAGAGTTAGACCTTTTTACTCAATCTTATCAACAAGCACTTGGATGAATTTCTGTACCCTCTTAATATGTTTTTGAAGTAATAATAAAACCTCAACAAAAAACAAAAAACCACATTCAATGTCACCCCAACAAATCCGAGATGATATCCTTGGATAAAAGGGGAAATGCAAGCTTTAAATGGATATGCAATGTTAAAATAATATAACATTACAATTGTTTATTTGATTATTAAAATTAATAACTAAATTTCAGATACAACTCAATAGCTGAGTTCTCACCTTTGCACGCACCCCATTCATGGTCACCAACAATAAAAGCATGAGTTGTGACCTTGGTTGAGCATGAAAAATTGGAGTCAAGGCTAGAAAGTTCCACTTCATATCTTGAAATGACATTTGGAACATGACCAAGATGCAAAAATACAACAGACCACAAAGTAAAAGCAATGCGGACTCAACGGGAGGGTAATGCGTTTAAGGAAACAAAGAGGGGAGCCAAAAGAACAGAAGGTAATCAAAGTAGAGAAGGATTCGGAAACAATGAAAGAGAGAAAAGGCAAGGACACTAGATGGGGAAGAGAGGATTGTAGCTAATCAGCCCATTAATCAAGATATTTAAGGGGAGGAGAATTTTGACGTAAATGGGGAATTATTAGGTCGCACTACAAATCAGGTTAGGATAACTGTGTGTGCCATCGCATCAATTTAAAATATATTTACGTTAGGTAATTTTTGGCAAAATTTCCTCCGAGCCACATGCAATGCAAATGCAACAGAGGTAGAATAACTATAGGAAAGAAAAGGAGGCGAGAAAAGTGGAGGTTGTTCAAAGTAAAAGCAGCTTTGCCACTTTGGCAATAATGAAGATAGGAGAGGCATTGAGACTAGATGTCACATCAACAGAAACATAAAAGTTGATGGGAAAGGAAAGACTAGCGTAGTTAACCAGTTTACAAAACAAGATCATTAAGGGGACAAAATGGTTAATTGGATGGTGAGAGTACCATCATACATAACAAGGTGTAATTTGATCAGTCACATTCTAAACTACAGGAGCAGATGGTGGATAAACATTTGACACATAAAAAATAAAATAAAATAAAATTGTCAACATGTGTTCTCTCATCAAATGTATTTTTGTAAGACGATATCAGTTTCAGCATGCCGTCCTACAATCCAAGTTTTTCATTCTATTATAAGTGTTTTTTTGTCAGATAATTGGCTACATTAATCAAAGGCTATATGTAATACGCTAAGGTGTAGGATGAAAAGACAAAAAGAACAGAATATAGAACAAGAAGTAAAGTACCAGAAGAACTAAATAAAAAATTTGGAGTTCCCCCTGGTTCATAGTGTTTGCTCATGCTCCATCCTTGGATTATGTTATCATCTTCCTCGTTCATTTCCTGGTACAGACTACAGAAAATATCTCAGTTTCCTGAAAGCATGGACCTCCTCAAGCAAATTCAACTGTTTCCAAGAGATCCCTCATTTTATCGATACCCAATGTGCTACCAACATTGAAACCTATTAGTCTATCCTTTTTGTAACTCAATAGCTAGAAATCCTTAGTGTCCATCACCAAATGAAATCACAATTTGATAGAGTCAAACTGTCAATCTCCCAATTCCTGACAATCTAGGGTTAACAAGAGAACTTCCCTTCCTCAATTTAGATAGTTCCGATACAAGTTTAGACATTTTTTTTTTAAAAAAAAAAAGGTAGATATTTGCTATCCGGATCCATTTTTGAATTTGAATTACAAACTCCGAAAGAGGGGAGAGTAGAGAGCAAAACAAAGTAAGTGAAAAGAAAAAAAGGAGGGGACGTCGCACGTCCTCCCAGTTAGAAGAGGCATCTAACCGAAGGAGGACGCCCACCCTGCGTTCAGTACTAGTAAGCTCAAATCACTCCCAATTCCTAAAAACCTCTTGTGCACTATGCATTGCAGCACATTAAAATTCTATATCTTCACCCATCCGAAGACTCTCTCCCTCAGACAGAATTGCTACCAAACACACTATATAACAGGAAAACTACACCAATTTCAAAAACATCATCTAAAAAGACAACCACATCACAAACACAATCAAGAACCACACATTCATTCCACCCAATTCTCATCGTAAAGAATCAAAATCACACAGAAAAAAAAAAGAATCAAAGGGTGCATCCAAACCTGGAAATGCGAGCTGTTGAGGCACCGCTTGATCTGGCGGAACAACGGCACCATGCACCTCTGAAACTCCGCCGCCTGCGTCGCTTCCAAAATCTCCTCCAACTCCCCCAAAAACATCACCTCCTTCTGGCAATTCGTCACAGGCCAATACTTCAAAAGCCCCCGTATCACCGTATCCGCCAGCTTGTAATCCTTCTCCACAAACTGTGTAATGCAGTAACTCAACTGCTGGTGATAAACCCCCACCGACTTCGGCTTGTGAAGCGGAATCAACGCCCTCACCAAGAACAACTTGTGCTCCTCCTTCATCGGCAAAGCGAACCCATTTATAATACTCCCGAGAATCTCAAGAAGTTCACCAATCCCACTATGCCTCTCCGTCTCGAAAATAAACCGATAAAAGATGTTGTTTATTGCCCTCCGAATGAACGGCCGGTGCACCATGAACTTCCCATAAATCCGATGCAATATTGTTTTCAGATACTCCCTCTCTCTGGGATCCTCCGAATCGAATAAATCAAGAAACTTTAACACGAAAGAGTGATCGATGTACCGTTTCGCGACCTTAGTGTCGGTGTCGGAGGAGACGACGTACCGGAGAAGAAGCTCGTAGACTATGGAGAGGTGGGGCCACGACGGCTCGAGGTAGGGGTCCTCATCGTCGGCCTCCGTGCCACCGCCGCCCCCGGTCGCCTCGGAAGCCGCGCTGGGGGGGAGGCACCGGAAGATGTTGGCGGAGACCATCCTGATCAGCTCCTCCTGGAGGTGGTCGGGGAGCTTCCCGGACGACCCGGACTGCACGAACTCGACGAGCTCGAGGAGGGTCTGCCGCTTGAGCTCCTTCTCGCGAGCCGATCTGAGAACGTCGGAGAAGTCGAAGACGGCGGAGCAGAGGAGGAGCTTCTTGGAGAAGAGCCCCGGCCGGTCCGAGGCGGGGACGTCGCGGAAGAGCGGAAGAGGCTCGATCGGACCGACATGGCTCGGGTGGTTCGAGTTCGGGGAGGTTATGGGGGGCGGGGATGCGGTGGCGGCGCGGGAGGAGTGGTTGACGGTGATCGCCGCCGCCGAAGCCGTGGAGGAGGGGCGGGTGGCGGCGGAGTTGGAGGAGGAGAAGATGGAGGGCTCGCTGACGTCGGATTTGGAGGGTTTGCGGCTCCCTCGCTTGATGATCTTGTTGAACATCTCCTCCACCAAACCCTAAAAGCCCCAGCTGACCCTGATTTGGAAGATGTGGAAACCCTAATTGGGCATGGAATTGGGGATTAGGGTTTCAGTGGTCGCATGTGGGAATGGAAGGTGGAGATCGGTCGAGGAGGTCGATCGGACGGTGGAGATTTGGCGATCGGAGTTTGACAGAGAGGAAATGGAGATAAACAAACAGTTGAGGATGTGAGAGAGATGGGGAGGGGGGGGGGGAGAGTGAGATGGGATTGCGTTTTACACGTTTTATTTGTTTTTGTTTATTTTTTGAGGGGTTGGACGGTTGGGATTTTGAAGTGGAGAGATCTTGATCGTTGGTATTTATGTCTTTGGGAATTGTTTTGGGGGGTTTTGGAGGCACACGTGTGATTCAACTTGGAGGGTCAGATGAAGAGATCCCAAAGGAGTCTATTATTATTATTTTCTATTTTTTTGGGATACTAAATAGTTTTACAGCCTAGTTTGTATAACATTTCAGTATATCACATAAGCTTTATGGATAATTATACCAGCAAGTCATTCTTTTATTTGTTTGTATTTTTAATTATAATTTTTAAATAACATATTAATAAAAAATTTATTATTTGATTAACCATATTGACCACATATTTTTTTTTTTAAATAACATCATCTACAGAATGTATATAATTTAATAAAAAGTATATATAACTCTATTTTAAAGTGAATAAATCTATTTTTAATATATATAAAAAAAATTAATGATGAATATGTTTTACTGGATTTATAACGATGCATATAAGACTGTATTTTCAGCTGTAAAAAAAAACCGAGTATAACATCACCCTTCTCTCACAGATAAGAAGCTTAACAAAACTAAGTGAACCATAGAAGAAATTAATAAATGCAGTCCAGCTAAAAAGAGTGGAATATATTGAATAAAACCATACAATCATTCTTCCCCCACTTGAAGAGAAACACAGGTTCCAGGGTTTCCAAATATCCCCCCAAAAATAGAGGATCCATCCCTCCAACTAAAACAAGGTCTTGAGGGTCAGAAGCCACATAACACAAAACGCATGGATTACATGATGCAATTTTTTTATATGTACAGACAAACTTACCATCCACCCTTTGATTTTCCACCGCCTGCCGAGTCCCAGCCACCCGATTTGCCTCCGCTCCCGCTCCCTTCCGCACCGCTCGGTTCACTGTCTTGACCCCATCCGGATGCCTTTCTGCCACCATCAGAACCACCTTCTTTTGTTGACGCATCTTTCGAACCCCAACCAGAACCGCTGGCCTTGTCGGACCCTTTGTTTTGATTCCAGCCACCCCCACCCTCGCTCGCAGAAGCTCCGGCGTTCCATCCGCCACTTTGTCCTTTTGCTTGTGAGTCCTCGCCTTTGCTCACTCCCCAACCAGAACCACTGGCCTTGTCAGAAATTTTGTTCTGGTTCCAACCGCCGCCCTCTTCATTCACAACAGCAGATCCCTTGTTCCAACCACCATCTTTGCTCGTGTTCCAACCAGAACCAGCAGCCTTGTCGGAACCCTTGTTTTGATTCCAACCACCAGCCTCTTGATTTGATCCAGCTCCAGTGTTCCATCCAGAAGCAGAGCCTTTGTTACCACCGGTCTTTTGTGACTGATCCCCACTGGAACCTCCGCCCCATCCGCCACCAAATCCGCTGTGATCCCCGCTATTCCCACCAAAATCAGATCCTCTCCCTCCACCCGAACCCGAGGAGTTATCCCCACCAAAAGATCTCCCTCTTCCCCTCCCCCTCCCTCTACCCCCACCATTCCATCCCCCACCACTTTCTCCATTGTCCCTTCCAAAATCAGATCCTCTCCCTCCGCTCCAACCTGAGGAGTTATCCCCACCGAAAGATCTTCCCCTCCCCCTCCCTCTTCCACCACCATTCCACCCCCCACCAGATTCTCCATCATCGCCTGCTCCTCCGTTCCGTCCCGATGACCAATCCCCACCATACGATCTTCCACCCCTCCAGCCGGATGACCTGTCACCATTTCCACCAGATCCACCATCATCATCATTTCCTCCATTCCAATTAGATGAGCGTCCGCCACCAAATGACCTCCCTCCCCTTCCTCTTCCACCTCTGCCTCTTCCACCAGAACCGTCCTCGAAGGAGCCTCCATTCCAACCAGAAGACTTGTCTCCTTCATCATTGTTTCCCTGATTCCAGCCCGATGACCAGTCCCCACCGGAAGATCTTCCTCGCCCTCTCCCCCTTCCGCCTCCATCATTATCACCATCCCCTCCTCTGTTCCAACCAGAAGATCGATCTCCAAAGGATCTCCCTCTTCCTCTTCCACCAGAATCATTTCCAAAATTGCCTCTGTTCCAACCATGCGACTGATCACCATCTGAAGACCTTCCTTGATTCCAGTTTCCTCCATTATCTTTCCCTGTCGCACTGCTATTCCAGCTGGATGTGGAGTCTCTTGGCTTGTTCCATCCATTCCCAGCATCGTTCTTCCAACCAGAGGGTTGGCTTCCACTGGATGGTGCCGCTTTCTCCCAAGGGCTAGCGCTTCCTCCTGCTTCTTGATGATCTGCCCCTCCCACTCCAGAGGATTGATTCCAAGCTGATGACTGATTACCAGAAGCTTTTGGTGCATTCCAAGCATCGGCTTCTCTACTGGAATCTTTACCGGATGATGAACCCTGATTCCAACCAGAGGCCTGATCACCACCACAGGCCTTTGGGGCACTCCAACCACTCGTTTCCTTGGAAGCCCAATCAGATGATTGATTTCCAGCTGGCGGCTTAGATGCACCCCACTTTTCTTCTGGTTTGCTGTCACCTTTACCTGATTCATCTTCAGTAGTTCCTTTGGCCCAACCAGATGAAGACACTTTGGATGAACTTTGGTTCTTCTCAGCGTCATCGTCCCAGCTAGATGGCTGTCTGTTGTTTGAAGGTTTAGATGAATCCCAGTTTGATCCACCACTTTCTTTTTGGTCTGTTTTGTTTCCAGCAGACGATTTATTCCACTCAGATGACTGGTCAGTTGAGAAAGCTTTGGGCGTGTTAGAATTCACTCCACCAGTGTTCCAAGTAGACTGTTTATCATTTTGCGGTTTCGGGGTATCCCATTTGGATCCACTTGCGGAAGGCTCATTCCCAGCAGTTCCAACATTCCAACCAGATGACAGACCACCAGAAGATGACTTCCAGGAATCTTTACTTCCAACTGTTTCATTGTTTCCTGCCATCCCTGGTTTGGCCCAACCAGAACCATCTCTGTCCCCCGTATCTTGAGCTGCTGCACCCCAGCCAGATGACTGTTTGCCACCAAAAGATTTTGAACTATCCCAACCACCAGACTGTTGGTTGCCCCAACCAGATCCAGACTGACTGTTATCTTGGTCTTTATTCCAGTCAGGGGGGCCTCGACCCCGTCCACGACCAAATCCACGGCCCTGACCATCACCACTTCTGAAAGGTCTATCTCCATTTGTCCAGTCCCTATTTCCCCTTCCATCTCCTCCCCTCCCTCTTCCACGACCTGATGCACGGCCTCCATCAAAACCTCCGGTCCTGTTCCAATTGGCCCCTTCATCTTTATTTCCACCTGTGTCTGTGTTTTCAACAGATCCTTTCTTCCACTCTGATGATCCCCAATCCCCTCCAGAAGCTTTTGGCGTGCCCCAACTCTTATCCTGATCTTTATTAGAGCCACCACCTGTATTCCAGTCAGATCCTTGTCTGTTGGAAGAAGGATCTGATCCATTCCATCCACCAGATTTAATGTCTCCAGATTGTGCAGATTTATTCCAGCCACTTCCAGCACCCTCACCTGTATTTGATGTACCCCACTGCTCATTTTGAGAAGAACCACTACCTCCTGTTTTACTCTGCCCCCAACCATCAGCATGATTTCCTGTTGAACCACCTGATATCCCACCAACAGGTTTGGACCAAGGGTCTTCAGTCTTATCAGCAATACCCTCTTTGTTCTTGGAACTTGACGCCTTGCCCCATGGCCCATCCTCATCAACAACCACACTTTTACCTTTGTTCCAAGAATTTTCTTGATCCTGGTTAACAAGTTTGGGCTGGTCCCAACTGCTAGCTTGCTCACCACCAACTGCCCCGGAAGTATTCTTGCAGTCTACAGGGTTATCCCATCCACCATTGGCTCCCTGGTCTGCTACCTTAGACCAGTTATCCACATTAGTACTTGGTTTGCCCCAAGAATCCGACTTGCCAACTGCATCATTTGAAGTATCAGCTTTTTTGTCAATTTCTAGTTTACTGGCCCAGCCATCTCCAACAACATTATCTGCACCAGTTTTATCTGCAGGTTTGTCCCATTCTGAGACTGAAGGTTTGTTCCAAGATGTTGAATTATCCCATGATGAGTTCTGATTTCCAGTTGATGCTCCTGCATTCTCCCAGCCATCTTTATTTGAGCATCCGGCTTCATCACCAGGTACTGATGGTTTTTTGTTGTCCCACCCTTTAAAGACAAAGACAGAAGAAAGATCATCAGCAAATTCAAACCCACGCACATATCCAATCACAATTCACAAACATGGAAAAAAATGTGATTGTGGGAACACCAAACCTGAAATGCCAGAAGATGTACTGTTCCAAGTGTCACTGCAATAGAAATATGTAGAGTTTAAAAGAGAGAAAAATACAACAGTGAGAGGTATAGTCAAATAAAACTCAAGAATGCAATCGAGATTTTAACAGCATAAAAGAAGAAACACAAGACTCTAAATGGAAATTTGGGAAGACAAAAATTTTAAAGTTATGGACACATTTGGAGACCACCAATGCAAAATTGACTTTTAAGTCAACTTCACAGATAAGACACAACTTAACTTCATGTAAGCTAAAAAACAACTTGATACCTTTAAAAATACAACTTAGAACAAATGAATTGTCAGTGTTGTGATTATATAGCCTCAAGAGAATCAAACCATAACAAATACCCATCTTCTAAACATAGTTTCTTGGATACTGGCCAGTCAAACAAGATATCCAAACTATGGCCAAATGAAGCCATGACTTCCAAGCACCTACTTCATTGAAATTTTCATGTGAATAGGGAAGACTCTTAGCTATCATGACCTAGTTACAGTGATCGTAAATTGATTACTTTATCGAATATCTCATAAAATCTTGGTTATTCAACATGCACAAAGTGATAAGGTCGATCAAAAAATCACTCCAAAGTCCAAACGTCTCACAGCAATGTATAATGTATACACTTCCTACTGTATTTATACACTCATAGGGGAATGATAAGCTTCTGGAAACATTTGGGGGCAATAAGTGAGACCCCACATAGAAGCACTTCCTGCGTATTAATTATAACACACAGCAGTCAGAGTTTCAAAGGAATACTAAATTTAGTTACTCTATTGATTTTCTATGATGTATGCCTCAATTGGGCCCTAAGGAGTCAATTCCCTGGAATTTGATGAATGGCTGCACAAGAACATGTATGGTATTGCCTAAAACTGAGGCGCTCATTTGTTGGTAGCAACTTAATTAGGATGATCACAACTATGCTCCACCAGGTCAAGATTTAGAACAGATCCAGTGACTCTATGAACCAACAGTACAACATGGTATATTAGTATTCAAACACGAAGTACCTCAATATAATACAATGTCAGGATACATGAACATTGCACGAGTTCTATAAATCAAATTACATATAACACACCTTTAGTTTACAAAAACTTCATATGACAGCATATAAAAAAAATTAGACTACTAAACTTTTTTTATTCTTTCTACTTTCATTCAAGTTTTCAAAAACAAATAGATACAATATAATACAGAATAGAATCAGGTTCACATGGATGCCTTGGTGAGAGAAAAAGTTTTTATCGCAAACAAACAAAAAATTAATTAAAATAGAAAGGGTTTCTGTTATTTGTTATATGATGTGTGCACCGTGCAGTACTGTAATACGGCAGCCATTTTCAAACAATTATCTTATGACGAGGGCCAACAGAGAACAAAACAGAAGCATACACTAGTAGTTTATGAGTATCCAAGATACCCTGTGAGATGAATCAGTATACTGGAAAACTGAAACTTATCATATGTACTTGGGGTCCTACTGATGTTTCAGGGGCCAGCTTAGAATATAATAAATGCAAACCTCCAAGATTTAAGTCAAGCATACTAATTGAATGCCAGATATGGGTATTTACTTTGCCGTAGAAGGAACACCGATATCCCAAGAATTTTTATCCGCTGATGCTCCATTTCCATCATCAAATAGTCCATCTACAAAATCACACATATAAATACATATTAGTGAATGCAACATCAAGAGACAATAACTTAAGAACCAAAACACTCTCAGCACAGCGCCCTTAAATCCATTTCTAAAATGAATAATCATGCAAACAGATAGATATAATGCATCATTACATCCCAAAAAAATAACAAAGCACCTCAGTAAGCGTTCAGAGTGAGGATTCTTCTGGAAAGGCAAACTCGTCGGAAGAAATTGTTTGGTGTTATAACATCTAAATATCAATCTTATCTTCTTATGTTATCATATCAACAGGTTACCTTCAAATTTTAAATATTATAGACATCATGAACTGTAAACATAGTATCACCTTTGGAAAAACTTCCAGGAATCCCAAAATCATCAGCCAATCCTGCTCCCAAGTCATCCCTTCATTTAAAAAACAAGAACAACAAAAATCAGACAAGAATATTCATCAGCTGAATTCGGCCAAAAATTACAGTACCCAACTACCCATACCTTGTTTCATTTTCAGAACTCTTCATGCTGGCATCAGTAAGATGCTCACACTTGACTACATGAATTAGCATATGCCAAAGAGGGTTTGTCAAAGAAAATTTATGATATATATGGAGACGTGTAACGTTAATGCAATTCACTAACCAGAGATAACTTTTGCTAATGAATCCAGCTTTACAGTGACTTCAGACCGATAAAGACGGATGACACGGCACAGATATCCCTTTAAAGGGCCTACTCGTATTCTTAAGGTTTGTCCAATAGAGAAGACTGAGTCAACTGCAACAAATTTACAGATAGAAGTGAGACACACAAAAGAAAATCCATCAAGAATAAGAAAGGCACAGAAACAAAACTAATATAAAAAGACATACAATTATTCCTGCCCTCCCTCGGCTGGAATTGTCTTCTGGGAGTTTGAGGAACCGGTGGTTCAGAATCTTGAAAGCCTGGAAAAGCTGAATCACAACCCTGTAATACAAAATGCCAGGAATAAGACATCAAATAAATGGACAGGAATGAATGAAATTATTTTATCACACATACTGAGTTTTTTTTTTAAAATAAGTTCTTTGACATACTGAGTTATTGTTATCCTTTTGACAAACTGTGCTCTCGCAAAGATCAGATTTAGCACAGAAAAAGCCGCCGCTCTCCTCGTGATTCGCATCGTAGATAAAGAGAACTCCCCGGTACATATGCCTCACAATCCCTTCCTTATCCTGTCAAACAAAATATACTTTCATAGTCAGCAAGAGAGACTATTGCCAGTACGAAACCAATTGCAACCTGTACATGTGTTATGTTTTGGAGTTAGGGCATCATGGGGTTAACCTAGGGGCATTTTTAGAAAGATTGTTTGCGTCATGAGTATGGTTTAACCTGTTTCTCTGGATAAAACCAGATACTTTTACAGACGCTCCTATAAAGGTATGGAGCATAAATAACTCAGCAAACATCCAACCCAAAATTAAAAGGAAAAGAAAAGGAATAAATAACTCTATATGATCATTATCTTAGCCTTCATGCATGTGTCGAACTTGTGCCTTTCACTAGTCATCATGGTAATAAAAAGTTGGCCCTTATGAAACAAATCTTTATAGAAGGCCTAAATCCCATAATAAATGGCAAACAGCAGTCCCAGTTAATCAACAACAAAACACAAATATGCAATATGAAGCCATTCACAGAGATAGAAGATGCAAGATCAAGGTCTACATACAACAGATCATGGAAAAGGAGAACATCCTACAATAAAAGATTGTATTATTACTTCAATTTACAAGAAGTGTAGGACTGCGTCAAATGGATCTTACACAACCATGTCAACACAAAAGAATAATTCCTTTACAGTGACATCAGAGATCAAGAAAACATTAGATGACAAAAATACATTTTACCTTGAAGGAGCCTTGACAAACCCTGACAGTATCATCAATGGATATTGTTTTCATATTCCGGTCAGTGGCTTTAAAATACTTATCACAACAACGACTCTTTAAATCGTGGAGCCTAACAGTCACTTTGTCTGAATTTTCAGTCACTTTGCCAGATTTTTCAGTCACCTTTTCTGATTTCTCATTGTCACCTTTTAATATCTGAAAAATAATAACACAACTGTTAATTAACTATCCATAGAGACTAAACAATACAAGATTAATGCAGACATTATAACCTGGATGCAATCCTTTTCCATGCCTATAATAATACCAAAGTTCTTTCGCCTACAGAAGAACAAAGCAAACAAAAAACAAGAGTGGAAGAAATTAGGCAATCATAAATTAACAATAAAGGGCAAAAAACAACCTCAAGATTTATCAATGACTAACTTACCCATATAAGACAAGATCATGAAGTTGGAAACCACTCCCTTCTTTGGGGCGCAGGTTACTATTCGATGCTTCAAATGGAAAAGCATCTTTATTGTCACCACTTGTTGAACCTCCGTCCTCATATGCAACTTTTTTAGAATCCTCAAATTTTAGAAGTTCATTGCGTGATGGCTGTACACCCCAGGAGCTTAGTGATGAGAAGGATACCCTCTTGTACAAGTAACCGTCCTTGAGCATCAAACCATCAAATATCTCAAAAAACTCCCCAGTTTGACGATCCCGCCTCATTTGAATATGCGATCTAAATTCCCTGATAAATAAAATGGAGTAAAAACATCAAGAACAACCATAGTCACATATCTGTTTTAAATCAATGGATAAATGCAAATTACTCGAGTTCGCGAGAGCTTATCAAGCGTGGTTCTGGGACTGCAGATTGCTTTAAGGATATTCCGCCACCCTAGAAATGATGTTCAAAAGCAATTTTATTATTTTATAAAAATGTACAACCGAGAGATGGGACATTATAATGTAGAAAATAAACTAATTTAAACTGGTAACCCTCCAACCATGAAAAATGCCTAAATATCAGTTAAAATAAGCTGTCTTAACAGAAGAAAAAAAATAAGGAACGATGTTCCAGTGATAAAGATTAATAAAGCTTCACAACAAAAAAAATCAGAAAATTGAGTTTGAATTAACTGCTACAATATCAATCATCCAATATAAAAAAAAATAGGTACAACATAGTCCAAAACAATCCCTCCAGAATATCAGGGGGTGAAAAAGTAACCTCCCCAACATGCATACAACGCATATACAAAAAATGAGATCATTAGCATAGGCATAAGAAGCTATTAATTAAAACACATTTGTATAACAATAATGAATCCTAGAAATAATTTCAACCCTTTTCTACAATGCCAAATTAGGAAAAGAAGAGATCAAGATGAAAAATCACATGGAAAATATACAAAGCATAAAACTGATCCCAATAAAATCAGAATTAAAGAAAATGTGCAGTCATTGAAAATTAAATGTTGAATGGAAGTCCCAATCCTCATTAAAAAAGATTTAAGTGTTGAATATAATTTCCATCTCAACATTGAAACTACAAATTTAATTGGATATGCAAAATAAAGGCATCAGTAGTTCATCTTCGGAGCTTTGATTCATTTTTGTAAACCATTGTTCCAGTAAAAATAAAAACTACTCTATGCCAAGTTTAATTTTCTCCTTTTTTATTGGAAATAAAGGGAAAAATGCCCCTGCTTGCAACAAGTCTGGAAGAAACATCCAAGGAAAAAAAAGAGACAAAGGAAGGCAGACAAGTTGTCTCACCTAACAAAAATAGCAGGCATCCTTTATAGACTTCTTGGGATCCCCATATGTTCATAAAGACAATTATTGAAACTATTCAATATTGAAAACCTCATCTCTTGTACCATGTTAGCTTCCAAGTTATGACATAGCTCCATCCCTTACGATGGGATCATTTGGATATAAAACTTTCATCCCCTTTCTTCTTGAGAGAAGGGAAAAACTCCAACGATTGATATACAACAGAAAACATGCTCTTCCACCCAGAAAAACATCAAGATGCCTCCAGCTTCCTGGCTAACCATGATAAGCCCACTTTAAGGTGATCAATAATTTCAGATTTTCATTCACAGAGCACACAATACATGCCCCAATGATAACCCCATCTCCCACGATTTCTAAGATGTATATATATATAAGCCAGATTACCTGCACCTGCAAGGGCCTTTTCACCCTCCAGTTTCACTAGGTTCTTGCGGTGTACTCAAGTTATCAGTCACATTAATTACCTTGGAGAAAACCTCATAATTATATATAATCTGAAGAAGCATTGGAATGTGCAGTTCAACAATTCTATAAGTCATCCTCAACAAGATCGATTGCAAAGCTAGGCACCTCCAGAACGGGAAATACTATCATATTCGCTACTCTTTAACTCATTCATTCATTTTGTAACTAGGAATGCAATCACACTAAGCCCTTAAACTTTAATTGATCACTATCTGGAAACCTTGAAAGTTATAAAATACGAGGATTACATTGGACTCCAGATATCAAAACTATATGATCAATTAATCCCACACCTTCCATTACATGTCAAACCTATTATAGAAGACCATAGTTGTCTGGGCGACGCCTAGGCGACTAGGCGGTCCAGATGGACCTAAGCGACCGCCCGCCTAATAGCATGTTAATTAGGCGGGTGCCTGGGCCCGCCTAACTCCCTAAATCACGCCTAGCCCACCTTAATCACACTTAGCCCGCCCAATCCCTCGCCTAACCTCAAAAATAAAAGATAAAAAAAACACAATCGAAAGATTGAAACATCACCTACCCTGCCGGCCAACAATGCAGCGAATTCTCCCTGTCCCAAGTGAGTCTCCATTGATTTTTTGTCTCTCCCTCCTATCTCTCCTCAAAATTTCTGAACTCTTATCTCATTCTCCCTCAATCTCTTCCCCCTTTTCTCCTTCTTTAATGCCACAAGGGTTAGATTATATTAATTTATTTGAAATGGACATGCATTAATAAATTACATCCATGTGTTCTTTATTTATAAATAGCATTCTTCATTTTAAGTAATATTCATGAAAAAATTAAAAAATGGATAAGCAGATAAATAACTTTAATATAATTACCACTTTAAATAATAAAATCTTAATTAAACGCCGCCTAGGCTCGCTTAGCCGCCCAGACAACTATGTAGAAGACAGATCATTTTCCAAGTGCAACAAAAGAACATTGAGCATATTCTAAAGGAAACATGAAATGCAAATGATCTTGATTTGAAAAATCCCAACAAACAGCATACATTATTAATACTTTGCCAGATATGATTTTTTTTTATTACCTTATTAAACCAATTGGAATGAAATGCTAAATTGTAGTAGGATGTGCACTACATTCAAGAGCCAAATTTGTTCAAGCTGTAATATGAAAGTTCTTGAACATTAACAGCACAATTACCTTACTTTGATATACAACAGATAACATAATATACATGCATCAGCATATGCAGATTTCATCATAAAAGAAGCCAGAAATATCCAATTCTTTTAAAGGTAACCTGGACTCTAACTCAACACCTCTTGGTTTGGAAACATGCAAATGCACTTGCATGGAATAAGATCAGCTGTCCGAATTTCATATAACACATTGATGCCGTTTTTAAATTTTTAAATGTTTCCATACAAGAATGGAATACGTACAAATTTCTTAGCAATGGCTTGTAGATCAATTCTTGGGATCAGCTTTATAGTTGCTTGTTTCTTCGTAACATCGACAGCCACAACCTACAAAAAGAGAATGTCAGGCGGGGGAGAGCAAAACATCCGGAAAGTATTTGAAGAAAAAGAAGAGAAAGTAGCTGCTATTATTCACTTATATACCTGTGCTAGGTCGCCCTTATATTTCCCTTGTTTCACACGGACCCACATGCCCTCGGTAACCTCGCTTGGTTGATTCCGGGTAGAAAGCAGGCGAGGAACTTCATTTTTAGGGACACATGTTATTCTCTTTGAATAAATTGTAGTGAACCCTTTGCATGCCTGGCATGGAAATGGCCCAAATCATATATTTTTTTATAAAAGTTTGTAATAAAAAGCAAGACAAGGGGGGACATCCATCGCAACTTTCTTTCCAAATAATAAATAAACAAAAGCATTATAAAAGAAAGCAGTTTGTCAAGCACATGTACAACAAAAAAGCTCTACAAGGAATTATATCATCAAACCATCACGGTCATACTTGAAAACTAACTTGGACAATACTATTCTTTTTAACGAACCGGTAGATGAGCTATCGCAATATTAATCCGGAAACTAGTCCAAAGCAAAGTACATCAATAATACAACCCCCCCCCCCACCCCACCCACCCACACAGAGTGTGGGCAGTAGCCAAGAAGGCTATGTCCCACCCAGATCCCTCTAAAACCTCAATTAACAAAACACCGTTTACAAAATCCTCAATTAACAAAACACACCCCCCAGTGTAGGCAGTAGCCAAGAAGCCGATGCCCTGCGGTGTAGGCGGCCAACAATTCTATTTTTTGAACAATGCTAATAACTCATACAACATTTTCTAAGAAGAAAACAAAGAATTGCCAAATGTTCACCACCTTGCCTTATTAAGACAATGCCAATACGAACAAACCCCAATACCTCATCTTAATCTTTCATCCTTTTTTTGGCAACGAACAAACAATAATACCACACAGGATGCACAAGTCCTAATTTAATACTTTAGTAAAGTAACTTGAAAAGAAAACACAGTGATCAGATTCTCAGGAAACTACCTCCAAGACATCACATTCCTTGTCAGCCTCAATATATACATAACCCTTAGCATGGTCAAGAGCGAAAACAGATGCTATCTGCAGCTTAGTATTCAGCATTTGCAAGTCAATAAACTTCTGTATGAGACAAAACGCAATCTGTCGCTCCCTCCCCGTCTGCAAAAACACACATCCAACAATCAAAATCCACCAAATCATGAACCACAGATCCCAAAAGGGATACAAAAAGAACCATTACCATGCATTTGACCCTATAAACATTAGGATCACTCGCGGAGTGTACCGACAGCATCATGTCATCGTACTCCTTCGCGGCATTGTCGTACACCACGTGTTTCGAGCCCGGCCCGTAACGCCGCCTCACGAATTCCTCCAACTCGTCACCGCTGAGCTCCTCCTCCTTCGGCACGAGCGGAACGAACGATCCCTTCCCGGATCCCTTGTCCCCTTTCCCCATAGGTTCAACATCCTCCATGAAATCTGCATCCACCACAAAAACCCTAAAAAATGAAACCCTAAAAAAACACAGCATCAGCTGAAACCCTAGATGGATTCGCCATTTCTCACCTCCTAAATCATCGATGAAGCTGTCATCGTCAGCGGAGGCGTCGTCTTCAGAGTCCGAGGGGTCGGCCACGACGGCCTCCGCGTCGAGAAAGCGGAGGACCTCGGAGACCTTCTTCTTCTTCGCGCGCTTCTCCGCGGCCCTGGTCGACGTGGCGGCTGCGGACGGCACCTTCCGCTTGCCGGAAGTGGAGGCGCCTTCGTCGGTGGCGGCGTACGCGATTCCCTTCCCCTTCACCGCCATTGTTGGCGGCCGATCGGAGACAGAGAGAGAGAGAGTGAACGAACGAGGGTTTCAGTGAGCTTTCGAGTTTTGCAGGGTTTGCGATTTATCGATTTTTCATTTTATTTTCGAATTTTTGTGTGGTTTTTTTGGGGGAATATATTCGTCAGTTCACAGAGACCGAATTGGGGAGAGAGGAGGGACAGAAGTTATTGTCCTTCGCTTTAAGGCTATTTACGAAACGGCCATGATATCTTGTCCGTTGATCCTGGTTTGAACGGACCTGATTTGTATTAATCGTGTAGCAGTTGGGGTTTCGAATGGTGGGGCATTACGCGAAATGTCTGTCCACGTTTCAGAAGCCGAAGCTTTGTAGTTGAAAAGGCCCCGGATGTTTGGTCGTAATTACATTGATATGCCATGACATGGTCGGGTCTGCATTAAAGATCCGGTTGGGTGTTAAACGGATCCATCTAATGTCCGATTTTGGGCTGAGTAGATATCAGGTAGAAAAATGTTACGTTTTGTTTGGGTATAACTCGAGTGGGTTGGATCAAATTATGACTCAATAAGAATCCAACCCGAAATTTGAGGAAGTCAATCCAAACCTGAGACACTTAACCGGAACCCAACTCATCAAGTTTGATTCACGTTAGAGCTGGGTTCAGGTTTTATTTGGGATGGCTTCATATTTGTCTGTCTACATTTTAGAAGTTGAAACGTTTTGGTTGAAAAGGCCATGGATGTTTGTCGCAATTACATTGTTTTACCACACATATGGTTGGGTCTACCTTAAAGATCTGATTGGGTATTAAACGGATCCATCTAAGGGTGGGTCTAAGTGCACCCCTATTTTTGTCTCGCACACCCTTATCTTTCTACACTCCACCTAAATAAGCTAGATGCTTTAAACACCCTAAGTAAATGAATCTTACAAAAGATCCATTTATGCAGGAGCAGGAGGAGGAGGAGGAGGGTGGGGTTGGGGCTGGGGCTAAGGGCAAGGCTAGGGCGGGTGGGGAAAAGTGCCTCCGAGAAGATATCTCGATAGTCTTTGGCATTTGCGGAGGTTTGACAAGGCAGAGAGGCAGTGTTCTGCACACATAGATATTGTAAGTGTCGATGGTTTTCACATTTTATAGACACCCCTATGTCGATCATTTCAGAAAAACCATTAACATTTCATTTGTCTCCAAATCTCCAAAAACAACAAAGTTCATAGCATGGTTTTTTTTAAAATATGAATTATCTACATATGCTAATACCATAAAAATGAACACAACCAAGAGAGGCAAATGCTATGAACTTTGTTTATGAGACCTCGTCGATCGACGGTGTATCTACGATATAAGATTTGCTCGACATCAGTACTGTCTACCATATTTTCAATATCCACGGGTTTTTCTTTTGTTTTCTTAGATCGACGATGTGTCTACGAAATAATATTTGCTTGACATCAGTATTGTCTACCATATTTTCAGTACTCACAGGTTTTTCTTTTGTTTCCTTAGATCGACGATGTGTCTACGATATAAGATTTGGTCGACATCAGTATTATCTAACCTGTTTATATGGTTGAGTGTGTAAAAAACTGATTATAAATAGATCTTTACATCTGTGACCCTTTTATTTAGGTGTGTTTAGCAAAGATAGGGGTGCAAATAGATGAGCTCTCTATCTAATTGTCAGATTTTGGGCTGAGTAGATATCCATTACTAAAGGAAAAAGAGACATTCAGCCCCCATTGCAACCCCAATTATAGTCCATATCATTTTTCTTTTTCTTAAAAAACCATACTCTCCCTTTGAAATGTATGATGCTACATAAAATATACTGAGATATAATAATGTATTTTTTTAGTTAAAAAATGAAAAAAAAATCATAGCATACACTGTTATAAAAGCTATACACTCTGATAGTGTATTGAGCTGCAAATGGGGCTGCATGTATCAGCGCTCCAGTATTAAAATGTTGGATAATGTTACGTTCAGTCCGTTCAAAGCCCAATAATTTTGGGTGAGTAGATTACCAAAATACCCTTTCAATCAATAGAGAGAGAGATATGAAAGTGTAAGTTTGTCACATATCCACAATAATTGTTGTTTAGATTCATTTCAATATGAACCAAGGTATTCAAAGTTCACCAGATGCATGGAATAAATTAAAATGTTTACAACTTTGGGAACACTCGACGAAGATGATGAGGGTATTTTTAGAATTTCAACAAGATAGGTGATTTATTCATCAATTACGATTAATATGGATTTTATCATATTTCAAATGATTTTTTTTTTCTCATGTAGAAAGGCGTTATAACCACCCCCATATGGTGATTACAAACTACAAACTGGGTGCACAGAGTCCACTGTGATACACAACCAAAGGCCTATGTTTGGCAACAGTGGGCCGAAGCCCAACTAACCCAACTCCAACAGGGCTGTTTCTTGTTTGTTCATTCTCGAGAATTGAACCCGGTAAGCCCATAAGAACGCAAACCTCCTTATCCACCGACTTAAAGCTGTGGTTACCATTTTTCCAAGGATTTATTGAATATGATTTTATATAACAAAATTCTAACTTAAGGGACTAAATCAAATAATTGTGACAAATTATAGGAAGTTATTTGTGATTTCACGAACCGATAAGTTTACCGGGAGTTTACATATTTTTTCCTTGAGTATATTTGACCGTTAAATGGATCAACTTTTTTTTTTAGTCTAATCCAATCAGGTTTGAGTATCATTAATATCGAATTGCATAGCCAATTATTAGGTACAATGTTATTCTACATGCAGTTTGATCATTAGGTTATGTAGTTTGATTCATTGGCAATGAAATTCGATACTGATTGTACCAGGCCCATATACGTGACTCCTCTTGTATGGGCTCACTTCAAGTACAAGTTGTCTCTGGCCCATCAATCAGATCCAAGGGCACATGGCCCATTAAATCATCAAACTAAAGTCTTCCAGCGGTGAACATGGGCTTTTACTTGTGACATAACATAGCATTAGTTTACGTGGCTAGTTTTATTATTTATTTTTTCATTTGGGCTCTCTTAATTAATTAAGCAGTTACTTATCGTTTATCTTTAAAAAAGAAAAACATTAGTTTATGTGAAAGAAAAATGATGAGCACTAATACACTCGCCCTTCTGCAGCTCTTTTTTTATCTTCAAAAATATGAAAAAAATTTAAATTTTCATAACTATGCTAGTAGAGTTAATACAGCACCATCACAATATACACAACAATAGAGGAGTGAATACACACAATAATAGAGGTGTATCAGCGCTCTTATGAAAAATGTGAGACCACCCTGTATTCAACCCTGAATGCAGGACGCACCTTTTTTTATTTTAATATGGAGTTAGGACCACATTAATTTTTCAAGATAAAATAAATTGACCTCTTTTAGTATTAATATGTACAAAATCTCATATTACATAACAGTTAACACACGGTGATTTTATCTTAGGTTCAAAAAATTGGCTCATCATAGACTATTTTATGTGCTTTATCACATAATTGAATTATCCAGTAATAATTATTTTCCCAACTTGATTATTTTAAAAAGATTTGGATGATTTAACTTACAATAATGATTCTCATGCCCCAACTTCAACTGCCCCAAACCAGGCCCCATGATATGGCAATAAGACATTGTCTATTATGTCCTTTACTTGATAACTACTTCAACATGTATCCCTATGACCGTGGAATATCATTTAATTCTGAAAACAATAATGATTTTTAAGCCCCAAATTTTAGGCCCCATCAAAAGCCCCATGAGTTGGCACATGTACAATACTCATTATACATTTATTGTATTTTTGCAAGCTCCCCATATTTTGAGGAAGTGGTTACAATTTAGAATGATTGCATCAATCCCATTTGTTCTTTAAATTTTTTCTTGTGTGATCCCTTCCAATTGAAGATCAATTGACGGTGAGTTTGAAAAAATCAATTGACGACCAATTTTTTCTTGTGTTATGGGTTTTGAAAAGTTCGGTTGGGGAATTGTTCAGTTCGATTCAGATTATTCAGAAAAAATACGGAAACCTATTCAGAAAAATTCAAATACCCAAAAACAGTGTGTGTGTGTCTATATATATATATATATATATAACATAAATCAAAACACACAAGTAAACATCATAATTATATAAAAAAACACAACATTAGCTCCTCTAATAAAATAATAAGAATTCTATTTCCTTTATTCTAACAATCTTAAATTCAGTTTATTCATAATCTTTTGATAAAAAATAAATTCTAGTCTTAAAAATACATGTGAAAAAAAAAATCAACAATCATTCCATAACAATAGACTTCATTGACTATTCATACCACACCAAACAATGAATGGTCTAGGTTTCTAGAATGAAAAATCACTTTCAACCCAACTTTTAATAGTTCGATGAAGCACACTTGGGTTGATTGATTTGAGAGAGAGCAAGTCATCTCTATTAGGTTTTCAATTCAAATGGAAAAAGGTATCTCAAGATTAGTACTTGGAAAGAATCATATATTGATGACTAGCAAGATCAAACAAGTGGAAGACCTTTAAGAAAATGATGACCATCTTTTTAGGTCCCCCTATCATAGAAGTTGGAAGATTGTATTTCAAACCTTTCTTTGGACACTTTTGTGTGGCTCATCTTCAAAGTCCCCTTGCATATAATTTTAGAATCTGTGTCCATTGGGCAGTGCGTTTTGGGCAATTATGAGTTTGAAAATAAAAAAAACCTACTCATTTTCAAACACAATATTCATTATAGCTTTAAAAAAGTATTAATTTTATGTGTGAAATCAGATATTTTTACAAAGTTGAGAAGAGAGTTTAAAATTTTCTTTTCTAGCATTTTAACCTGACTTTTCAAATATGATTTTCAAACCATATAAAAAGGATCAGATCAATCAAGTTGAACAATTAGATTGTCAAATGATTTGGCTTACAAAATATCTAGTTGACCCTCAAAGCCTGGCAATAAACATGATTTGATTTAAAATCTAAAACTTGCCTGGTTAAGTGATTTTGGAGAACCGATTATAGGTTACCTGAACTGGCTGATTTTTAAATGATAAATATAACCAATTGTCATTTATCTAAAATAGTTTAGGCGACGTTATATAAATACTTAGAGAGTACAACAGTTGTAAAAATATTGTCTATTTGTTCATATTTTTGTATTTTTATTAATTACTAATAAATAACTAATTTTGATGATGATTTACTGTTCTATTCTGGTCAACTCAATTGTTGAACATGTGAGTCTGGGACCCTTAACAAGGTTATTTTCTGGTTTAAAGAACATGTTAAAATATCTATTTTACCACAGATAACAATTTGGTCATTCACAAAAACCACAGAGATTTTAGTTGTTTGGCATCCTGTTAATTCTCAATCAGTTGATTTTGTACTTCTATTACCAATTATAAGTATAATAAATCCTATTTGGTTACTAAAAAAATGGCTTATAAAATTACAGAAATGTGATGAAAAAATATCCTAATGTTTGATCTTTTGTACTCCAATCTCAACAAAGGTAACATGGTTTAATTCCATATTTATTTTATGGAGTTTTTACACATGTTTTATTCTAGTCCTTTCCTGGTATAAAAAATTCTTTAGGGGGTTATAGGAAAATATACCTTAGATTACCTAGTAAACGGGGCATTGACTCAAGTGGTCCAAAAATAAATAAAAATAAAAGAGCAAGGCGTCACCAATTTCTCATCCTTCTTGATTTTTTTTAAAAGAAGAAAGTGGGATGGTACAGGGAATACAAGGTTATTACCATCCCATTAGATATTCAACCCACCCTTTAAAATATTTATTTTTAATATTTAAAAGTAAATCATCATCATCCCATCCCATTGATAATAGGGGTGTCGACAAATTGTATTTCTGTCAACAGACGTGGTGTCGACAGATATTAGTTTCATCGACTTCTTTTTCTTTCTCTATTCTTTTTCTTCTTCTTTGCCCTCCTCCCCCAGCGAGCTTCTCCTCCCACCATGGCACAACCTCTTCCTCCTCTCCACTGAGCTTTTCCTCCCATCACCTCTTCTGCTCTTCCACCTCCCCCACCGAGATCATTTTCTCATCACCTCTTCCTCCATTAACCCCAAGCACGACATGACCTCCTCCTCCCCCTCCTCCTCCGCCGACAACAACAAGAACACCCACCCCAACAAGCGACAACCCACCATCACCACCGACCCATCCCTCTCCATGACCCCCACCGAATCCAACGCCCTCCATCTCCTCGACCTCCTCCTCCAGTGCACAGGGTCTGTCGCCATAGACTTCCTCTCCTCCATCGAGTACATCTACACCTACTTCGTGCAC
The DNA here is from genome assembly GCA_030737835.1 of Acorus gramineus. Lineage (NCBI taxonomy): Eukaryota > Viridiplantae > Streptophyta > Magnoliopsida > Acorales > Acoraceae > Acorus > Acorus gramineus. Next base: position 1,354,699 of record CM060851.1, on the reverse strand, counting down.
ACACTCCACTCCCTCCTCTTCCTCATCCTCGCATCCAGACCCTCTGTTATCGTTGAGTTGGTGAGAGTCACTTGCATGGGCTCCTCCGTCGCCGAGTATATGACACTTGTGAGAAATATTGGCAAAGTCGAGGTGTGCCCTGCCGTGCATGAATCGGCACACAACTTGTCAATAGAGATGAACTCGGTCGACACTATCCTTGTCGAATTAGACAAAATTCCTTACAAAAAATCCCTGATTCCCTTCGACATCTAATATGTCGGTGGAACCAATATCTGTCGAGACTCTTATTGTCGAACACCCTTACAGTAGGTCTATGGTGACCATCGACACCACGTCTGTCAACAGAAATACATGTTGTCGACACCCCTATTGTCGATGGGATGGGGTGGTGTTGGTTTCCTTCTAAACATTAAAAACAAATATTTTAAGGGGTGGGTTGAGTAACTAATGGGGTGGTAATAACCGCACCCATTTAAGTTTCCTCTAGTGTTGGAGGAACCTTTGAAAGATTTTATTGGGTTATTTGTTCTTTTTTCAAATATGGTTGTGCTTTGGACAAAAATGTAAATAATTCCATATGATTTAATTTTTTACACATTTTATAAATAAATCCATAATATTCATTAGAGATATGTCTGCTTCTTTTTTTTTTATAAAAATATATTATTTTTGAAAATCTAAAAAATGATGCAGACGCATAAAAAATTGATCCGGACTGCATCAATGCTGAAAATATGATTGAGTCTAACATTTTTTCAATGGAATTGGTACCATACAAGCAAGATATAAACACATCATTAAGAGTCAATTATGTTGATGATATGCTTCAAAGAACACAGATTTAAAATAACTATAAAATGGATTGACTCGGATGCCCTAATTTATCAATTATTAAAATGTATATAATCCAATGATTCAATGGTTATGAGGCACATGGATCCTATGTTAAACAAATATCGACCTAATTAAATAAAATATATAGTTAAGTCAAACACCGTTTTGTTAGGCTTAAGTTACGGACGCAATCTATAATGCTTTCACTTCTTGTGATTCTAACTTGTTTTTATTTATTATAAAAGAACAACAATGTATGTAACAATTTTTTTTTTTTTTATATTAGAGGGACTCCCTGTGGCTGACCTTACAATCGAGCTGGGAATGCTACCTCCGCCTGTTTGGAACAATTGCTATATGAGTCTAGCACTTCGGTTAATTCCATCAGTATTGAACTTCACAGCTACTTAATTGAATTAAAAAGCCTATGAATCGAATTACACAATCAATTGTTGTGTATATGTTTTATTTTCCTATTGGATAATACTGATAGCTGACTACATCCAATAGGAGAGTGGAATCTTTACCCAATAATTGGCTTTGTAGTTTGATTCATAGGCTGTGTAGTTCAATTTATAGGTTGTGCGATTCAATTTATAGATTGTACAGTTCGACACTGATGGGACTGACCAAAGTTAGTCATGACTGGATCTGGACTCGTGTTATATACCAAAAACAATTTTGTATGGAACAACTGTTGCATATTGGAACATATAGGATGGTTGTTTCACGAATAAGAAAGTGAATAAAGATAGAACAAACTGAATTCTAGAAAAAAAAAACATATTCACAGAATTGGATAAGGTATAAATAATTATATATCTTTTAATATATAAAATAATTCTTTGTAGTTATTGGTGAGAACCACAAAATTACAACTACATTATAAAAACCACAAAAGATTAAAAAAAATCTAAAAAAATAAAAAAATAACATATAGACCAAATACTTGTTAATTCTTTTAATTTCTTATATATATATACATTAATTTTACACCCAAATAAATAATCACTAGTGAGCACAAAGGATAAATATCTCTTTCAGTTATGATTGGCCATTATCAGACCATCAGTGGACCACTCCAGTGAGCCACACTGAGCCCCCTTCTAAATCCACGTCTCAAATATAAGATATCAACATCAGATTGGATTGTTCATGATAAAATCATATTCAGGTGAACACCCAATCGATAATGCTAATTAAGATTTGATCTTAATCAACTATTAAAGTCAAACTCCTAGTATCTTTTGAGCAATATTTCCTTGTTACAATTTTCTTACTTAATTAATTGGGGTTAATTAGTTGTTGAGAATTATTTCTATAAATACCTTTGGAAACAAGTAATTCCATGATACGAAAATAATGTAGAGATTCATGAGTAGCAGAGAGGGGTGGTTAAGAGATGAAAACTCCGTGAGAAGATTTTTTAAGTGTTACAATTTTATATCTCAATTATTATTATAAAAGATTCTCGGATTTTGTTCCACTATGTATTGATGTGTGTGTTCTCTTTTGATCTCGGATGTGCTGATAACTTCTGCAAATATTCCCAAACACTGAATGGGCAATCTCTGGCGCCTGTTCAATCCAAATTGTTGAACCAGAAAAGTGAGATTTTTGGTCCTGTGATTCAACTAAGCAGTGTAGAAGGAGTGACTTTCTCAAACGCGCATGACAAACACATAAAGTAGCCACTACATTATATTGTATCTACACATGTATTTGAAAGAGGAAGTTTAAGGTATTTTAAAGGTTGTCCCTCTTGGAATAATATCCAACATGGACTTATCAAAGTTGACAAAAATTGAGATATTGGAGCTTTTGGAAAATGGAAGTGGGCATGGAGTTTTGGAACTTCACATGGCCTCCAATTCAAAAGAAAGAAAGAAAAAACAGTTGAAGTGTGTTTGTGGGGACAAAGATATGCTATTCTTGTGTGAAAATTTTGAGAAGGGATCATGTTAATGTCTTTGGATTCCTTTTATCAGTTTCCAATAACGGGTGTCCAGAATATCTGCAAAACCTCACATATCAAGTATGTGAGTAAACAGGGGCGGAGCCAGGAATTAGAATAAGGGGGGGCCAGAGGGTCAAAAGAAAGAAGAAGATAAAAATAATAATTATAGATATATGACAAAGTTAAGACAAAATTAAGACAGTTAAATAATGATTGAGTCCTTGAAATAATGACAATTTAGATCGAAAGTTGTTTTTGTACTTCTTTTCTTATATTTAATAATTTGGATTAATTTATAGAAGATCTAGAAAAAAAATATATTGAAATATCATTATTTCCATCACAAAATTAGAAGAAAAAAAATAAAGCTTTAAAAATTGAAAAATAAATATGAAAAAAATAATTGACCATTTCAAAAAATATAGCAATAATTAAAATCAAAATAAATAAAATATCCAAATCGGTGATTTTTCAACCCTTCAAAATCATATACCAATATTCCTATGAAAACAAAGTTTTTCACAATTTTTTTTTTTAAAAAAAAGACATGGGACCCCAAACCTCAATGAGCGCTAATACACTCAATCTTTTTTTGTAACTCAATTTGCATTTGTCACATCTAACGCAATATATAAAATCGATTAATGCATATATGTTACACTATTACAAAAAATGTAATAAAAATACTCATTTATTTCATATGAGCATATACTTCATTTCTATAAAAGACGAATATACTTAGGCATATACTTAAAAAATAATCAAATGTATCCATGCTAACCGGATGTAAAAGGGACTGCACATAACGTTTTTGAATTTTAAATCCACTCATTCAAATAGGGTTTTTGCATATATGACCTCAAACGGGTTTAAATATGCATGAATGCAATTTTGAAAAGTATTATTGAAAAAATTAAAAAAATATTGTGTAAAATATCCCTCAAAAGGGCAGTCATGAAAATTTTAAACTTTCTTGCGGGTGGAAATAGAGTTGCAAAAGGGGTATATCAACAATATAAAAGTTTGGAGGGGTCCATGTGCAAAAGAACATTTCAATGAATAATTACTCATTACCGCACTACCAATTATCACTACCAAATAGAGCCCAAACGTATGCATGTCTGTTTCATATTTAAGACTCATGAATTGATGAGATCCAGTATTGATTAGATCTCATCTTGAAAATTTTGGTTTTGACAATTCTATTGGGATACTCTTGGTGTTCGCTTTGTTAGAAAAAATTCCACTAACATTTAATATTTGGGTAGGTTTGAAAATTCTTGTATATCAAATGTTGTCAAGTGTCTACTTTCCATGTTCTTTTAATCTTAGGGATGTTGAAAGATATCTACAAATTGCAGGGACATCGCTATGATCTTTGAATATTCACACAAGGAAAATCTAAAACCATGAAATGTGAAATTTGAATAGGACAATGAAACCCACATAAAATTCAGCATTAAGCTCTCAATGACTTGATCATCAAAATGGTTTTGATAACTATCTTCTATTGTCCACTTAAAGCTGAAGATTATTTCATAATATCCCATGAATTAATCTATATAGATTATCAAACAATTTTAGAGCCTTTAACTTGTATCACATTCTATTTTATTCCAATCCATCCATTAAGGCAATCAATTTATGTGGATAATCATAGTAAACAATAACATGAAGTAGTTAACTATATAAGTATGATCTAGGCCAAGTTGACCAAGTTTTTCTCATTCTTAATTTCTAGTTTTCCAAGTTCTATGCATGGGATCTCTCCAAAGAAACACTCAAGACTTGTCACCTCTTCTTCCTACATTTAGACCACTTATTTTAATAAATAAATAATTAAATACATATTCCATGAATAATATTTTATTTATTAACTATTTTATCCAAGATACGTCCAAGTGCTCGTGGCAATGAATCTGGATCCTACCAAAACATTGTATAAATAACGCATTATATGCCCAAAAAAAAAAAAAACTGCACATAAAAGAATTGTTTCTTGTGGTCAAGGCGAGTGGGAGCTGCCCCCACTCTGTTTTTTTTTTAAATTTTTTTATTATATATACTCGAAAAATTTAAATACTCAATAAATCTTTAAAATTATCTCAAATGTCTAAAGAAAGATGATGCAGATTGTTTTTCCAACCAGGGTCATTTTGTAATTTTGCTCTGGTCATTAATGCAAGCACACACGTGGAAAGGTTTCATGGCTTGCTTTTTTTTTTTTTTTTTTATGGGGGGAGGGTGTGTGAAGTAAAATGGAAATGATGGAGTGATTCTTTTTGTAATAAGCTCACACAAACGTGGAAAGATTTTCATGGCTTGCTTTTATTTTAGTGGGGGTGGGGGGAGCGAAGTGAAATGGAAGTGCTAAAGGTAGTTCTTTTTGTCATAAGCCCACTTCACGTGGATCGATCTCTTAAACTTGTTTCTAATATTTGTTTTTCAAATGTGGATCTTTAGTATTCCAAACATGTCCATGTCTCTTTTTTCAGGTATAAAAAAGAAAAACTGAAAAGACTAGAATTGGAATGAAAGTATGGTTTATTAAGGGCCCGGTCCTCATAATTGATTTTTTAATTGGACTCTAAGAGAATTTTTAAAGCAGGATTTCATATATATTTATAAAAAACTTATTTGAATCTTATATATCATTTTATTAAAAACTACAAATATTATAAATTAGATACATGATATTTTATAATAATTTAAAAGTTTAAAAGCAATAAAAATGTTAAATTTTAATGGAATGAAAAAATATAAAAATCTAAAAAATACCTAAAGAGGGTTTGAGCATTATTTAATTTAACTAATTGGAAAGAGAGAAAGATTTACTTGGGACTAAATGTTGGAGAGAGATCTTGGAACTGAAATACCTAGAGAAATGGTGATTTGTCATTATGATTGGAGAGAAATGATGATTTGTTATTATGATTGAAAAGATTGTAGTTGAAGTTTGCCCACCCTGTAATGAATTCTTGGTCCTTGGTGTTCCCAAGTCACTCCAAAACATGACCTCAAGGCACTGTGGTTCTTTTGGTTTCTTTTTATTGCATATGTAGCCAAGGAAGTCATTCACTACATGAGACCTTGACATTTTTGGAAATGACAACAAATGTGAATGCACAACTGGGCAACCATGATGTCTCTTTTTAATTTTTTGAAATTTGAGGAAGGGTCTTTAATCAGCCAGCAGAAACCAACTCAATTTCTTCTTTTTTTTTTTTCAATTATGCCCTCCAAATAAACTATATTTTAATGCTTGTATTCTCCAAATTACAATGTATATTAGTTGAGTATGACTTCACATCACTACATATATAACAACATAAATTCCAACATTTAAGTTTTGACAAACTTAAAAAAATGACATGAGCATTTGTAGATAGGACCAACTTTGGACATAGGTGATCAAACAGCTTACCTAGGGGCCCAACAAAGTAGGGCCCTTTTTTTTTTTTTGGGAAGAAACATCAAAGTAGGGCCCTTAGCTTGAAACTTGAAAAGAACATTAAGATTTCTTTTTTGTTTTTTTATTCTTTTTAAATATAAAAAAAAACTTGATAACTGTTCTCTTTTTGCTACTTGTTATTTTTAAATTTCTAGATTTTTGTTTTTTTCTTTTTTTTTTTTTAAGACCGTTGTGTTTTTTTATTTCTAAAGTTGTCCAAAAGTATTTTGATGATATTCATCATCCGAACACATTCTGGCCTTCTGGGGCTCATTGTAGGAGTTCAGCTAGGGTCCCATTTTGCCTAATTGATCTCTGGGTTAGCCCTACATGTATTCATCTTGTTCACATTACAAACTATATTTGTGTAAGAGAGAAATGTATTTTTTTATAGAGGGTATGAATGTTAAAAAAAATTAACCCCCCCCCCCCTTAGTAAAATGATATGTAAATCACCAACAATGGAAATCAATACATTAACATTTCGGGTTTGGATCCGAGGTACAATAGCTTTTGCGTTGTGGAATCCCAAAAAATATGAACCACGGATCCAAACGTCTCCTGGTGTTTGTAAAGCAAAAAAAATGTGTTCTACGTTTCATGTGTTAAATACCCAGCATCCCCTACGTAAAATTAACAACACTTTTAAAATTCATACCCGGAAATGCAATCTATCAATTTGAAAAGTGCTATATTGCCCTTATACAAATAATAAAACTACCCACATTCTCCCCCCAAAAAAAGTTATTTTTTTAATCATCCACAACAATAAGTTAAACAAAGTATGCAAAGCAAACATGATGATTATTTTTTTAAAGGGTTCTGCATAAATAAAATCTCATGTTTTGCATCTCACATCCAAATGGACCATACATGTCATATGATAGTTTGTCATGAAAAATCAGTCCAATGCCTTCAATAAAACATGAGAAATGAATGTTTTTTGGAGGGTAATATGCAAAGAAATCCTTCTTCATTTTAGTCCTTTAAAAAAATAAAATAAACACATATATTAGATAACATAATCGTGTCATGTGATAACAAAAGCGCATGTGATTTTTATATGCGGGACATGTCAGTCACACGTGACCATCAAATAATCCTACATGGTTATGCAATAGTCCAATACATGCAGCATTTGGTTACATAATTAGATAGCTTTTGCGTTTATAAGAAGCTATTTTTGTAATCATGTAACTAAATAATTTTACTGTAACAGTTTCATGTAGAGAAATTTTAAATAAATAGTGTTAAAAAACTACGATTTCTAAAAGCTGGGGGATGAGCTTCCTGTGGAATCAATTTTAAAACTTAGATTCCTGCATAATCGATTTTGCATTCGCGCAACTAAACGCACCCATAGCTATTCTTTAATGAGAAGCACAGGGTTATATAAATCGATAATATAATCTTTCATTTTTTACTAAGGCCCCGTTTAGTTGCGCGTTGGGGCGCGCTTTTGCTTTTTGAAAAATTGAAAAGTTAAAAGCGTGCAGTCAAACGGAACAGCTTTTTGTAAAATCGGAAGCTGGATTCCTTTTAATTTTTCTCTCAAAATCTGTGTTTTAAAAATCTCAGAAACAACGCTTTTTTGGTCGAAATCAATTTTTTGAATTGAAAAGCAACTTTCTCTGCCAAACATTAAACTCCTTTCAAATATTGATTCCTGATTTAAAAAAAAGCATCATAAAAAAGTCAAGGTCTAAAATCATATTAAAAAACAGCTTTATTCCAAAAGCTACTTTTCAATCTGTGTTTCCAAACGGCCCCTAAAAGGGTTTTTTACAATTAAACCCCTGACTATACTTGAAAATGAAATTCTATCAGCCTCTCAATATATAGTCACTTAGAAAAACTAGGGACATATGGCAGAGGGATGGGATAAATGGAAAACTCGTCATGACCCGACCCTATTGAGACAAGTTGAACACAGACCCCGACCCATTCTAATTCGATAAAGATATAAAACGGGTTTGTGATTCAAGGATAAAATTTGCCCCACTATACAACGTTTAAATCACTTATATGATCAAAATTAATATGATACACAAGTACAATTAACCCATCATATATTATTATTATTATTATTATTATTATTATTAGATAAAATACTAAAGCATGTATTAAATAATATTATATAAGATAATTATTTAGTTTATAATCTTAAAATGAATAACAGATATAAAAAATATTTAAAAAATTGATATTTTTAATTTTGTTTTCTTCGAAATGGGATGGAACGATACGGATTTGAGTTCTTTGAAACACCGTTGGGTCGGGTTTAGGATGCAATAATCAAATCTATCACAGGCTTGGGATGGGTTTTATTTCAGTGTCTTTTAATTTCTCTCTCTAACAAGAGAATGATATGTATTTTAAAAGTTACGAAGATTACATGTTAAAAATGTGATATTACGTACAGATGACCAATCTGCTAGTACCCTCTATCACACATGCTCACAAAAACATCCACAGAGACAAATCATAACATGAACCTATATGTTTGAATCAAAACAATGTTGACAGACCATCCCATGATGCTTTACAATTAATTGAGTTTACTCTTCTCTCATCCACATTTCCTTTCTGGGACCATCTTAGAAAGCTAGGTCACCCCATTTAAGGTTCAAAATGTAAAATATACTTTTGGTAGGGGTGCATATTGTAATAAATCACATGCATCCAGCAAGGTCGGCCTGAGCAAAGGTCACTAAGACAATTGCATAATAGTTTCTTTTATTGTTCTTTGATGCCTTGATCTTTCAAGATGTATAGTACTGATGCAAAAATAAATAAATAAAAATCAAAAGAATCTTCTAGATATATTTCATTACAAGAAATAGAATTACATGTGACAGTATGGAGAGCTACATGTAACAAAGCCCATCTTGTTAAATGCATGCCCTACCAACTCTATATTTAGAATACCAATATTAACTTATTCATACTTATTTTGACATATCAATATCCATCTATACCAATTTCAGCTTATTCCCGCTTATTAAGGGTTACATCTTCTAATAATGTTATAATGCATGCCAGGAATATTGGTAAGGTGGAACTATGTGGAGTTGCATGTACCAAGGCCATCTTATTAAACACATGCCCTAAATTCTATATTTAGAATATGTTGTCATACACAATCATATTTACAATCTGAATCTGACATGCAATCTATATATATTTCATCGAACATTAAATTTTACTTTTATATGTGGGTTCACTTTTATATGTGGGTTCATGCAAATGAAAACATGGGTTATACATGAGATGATCCATAACACTGAAACATTAGACATGCAAAAGTTAGGCAAGAATTTACAATGAACAGAAAGACCACCTCCAAGTATACCAAGAAACAAAATGATGAAGCACATTATCCATGCAAACCCTAATTAAATTTGAACACATTAACACCACTCCTAACCCACTTCCACAAAAGCATCCAAAAAGTACCCAAAAAAACACTTGTAATAAAACCAAACAAGCCAAAAACCAAGCCCAAAAACAAAGATTGCCAGCCACAACACAACCATGCATGAGAGAGAATCAGTGAGGCTGAGGCACAATCTCAGCCATCCATTCCCTCCTGGATGGATGCCAATACACGTTGGAATATCAGCAAATGCTGACAAATCTACATTACTGTCAGACTGACTTCCATTTCCCTCTCTCTTTGGGCATTATTTCATGTGCCATTAAATTCCAAACAAACTTTTCTAATAATACAATTTCGTCAATCTAGATAGTCTCTCTTGTAACCTCCATTATATTATCAACTTTCAATTTTGTCATTTAGAAGATTTTTTTTTGGGTGTTTCCTATTTTTAAAATTTTTATTCAAACATGAAACCTAAAGCAAGAAAATTTTCAATATAGACCCTTTAAATTAAAAGTCTCATTAACTAATTGGGAAAAATCTTCTTAACTCCCTAAAATCTTCTTGAAATCACAAAAAATCCATCTAAAATCAGAAAATTATCCTACATCCCCATAAAGTGTATATGGTTAACAAATTTAGTCCTCCGATCAAGAGTATATTAAAATAAGTCATCAGAATCTTACTAAAATTGGATTCAGTCCCTACAAACTTTATAAAATCAGATTTAGTTCTTTTGTAAGACAAAAATACCCCCATCATTTTTCAAAATCTCCATGTCCTGAGATGTCATCCTCACCTGTAAAAAAAAAAAATATCCGTCGAACCTCAATTGATCTACAAAATTGAGTCATTTTTCAATATTTTTTCCTCCTTAATCTCATTACAGAGACTGAACAAAAAAAAATTACAGTTTCATTAACTCCATTACAAAATCAATAGAGAAAACAATTTAAAAACCAAATCAAAATTCTATAATATATTCTTAACTCAAAATTACTAGCAATAAAAAGCATAACACCTTCACTATAAAACTACAATTTGTTTTATAAAATTTAAATAAATCAGTATATATTTTTAGTAATTACATGGATTTTTTTATGATTTTTAAATTTTTAGAAGATTTCAGGGAGTTAAGACGATTTTTAAATTTCACATGGATTTTTTTTTATTTTCATAAGTTTTCAGGAAGTTATATCGATTTTTTCTAACAAATAAAATAAATTTTAAAAGGATATAACAGTAATTTACCATGCATGGTTAGGGTTAACCACACATCTGGTTAGTTATAGGGACTAAAATAAATATTATCTAATAAGATAGAGACCTGTGGGGATTTACCAATTTTACAGGGACGTTTTCAGATTTTTATAAGTTTTTAAGGAGCTAGATCAATTTTTCCCTAATTAATTTTGTATATCTTCATATAAATTATAATTATTTATGTACTCTTGAAGTTTTCTTAAGCTCTTTGAGTCCACTTAATGTAGTAGTTAGAAGTGAACTTCAAAGTTTATAAAGTGATAGAATAGCTCCAAAAATCATGTGCATTAGGTAAGTCTAGGAGAATTCAAGCTCAAGACAGAAAGTAAAGCAAAAAAACTGTACTTCTAATCGAAGAATCAACCCGCATGGACTTTGATATGTTCTAAACCATGTTCAACCATCTTATGATGTCAAATATTAGAACACAAACTTGTGTGCAATCTCATATACACCTCTCATATAATTTGATTTTCTAAATGCGTATACCTCATAACAGACATATACTTTTATATAAATGAGATATTTATTTTAATAAATTGGATGAACTCATCTATATAAAAATTAAAAAATGCATATATCTCATCCTATGTATATAAGACTGAATGTGAGACCGTAAACATGACTTGTGTAAAAAAAAAAAAAAATCCCTTTTTCCGTGAGGGCATGCACACAAATATGATATCCTCTTAGGATAAAAAATGCATATTCCCCCAAAAGGAAGAACAAATTAAGTCAACAAGAAATCCCTTTCTCCTCTCTCCCCCAATTATCCATTGTCAATGCTCACAACTACATGTGTCTCACTCTCTCTCTCTAAAAATAAACCCATTATAAAATCTCTCAAACACCCCCTCCCATCACCCCAATCAAAAACCCACCCACCCCTCCCCATACATTATTACACAACCCATGTGAGACACTCATCCAAACATAAAATCTCCACAGCTTCAAAACCTCCCCCACATCACAAACTCCCACACCCACATATAGAGACATAGAGAGAGAGAATGTCTTCTTCTTCGTCGTCGTCGCCTGTTTCGGCGTCCGAATGGATGCAGTTCGGACGGCAGGTGATAAGGGGGAGGTGGTTCATGGTGTTCGCTTCGTGTCTGATCATGTCGGCGGCCGGCGCGACGTACATGTTCGGCATATATTCGTCGGACTTAAAGAGCTCGCTCGGATACTCTCAGCAGACGCTCAACACGATCTCCTTCTTCAAAGACCTCGGCGCCAACGTCGGCGTCGTCTCCGGCCTCATCAACGAGGTCACCCCTCCCTCCTTCGTCCTCGCCATCGGCGCCGTCATGAACCTCTTTGGGTATGTTTCTTTCTGTTTGGAATTAATTATCAGACTGATTTAATTTCTATTTTTTTTGGATGCTTATGAGAGAGAGGCTGGTTTGGATTTTGGAACCAGTTGTCAAATAGAGATTTTGAGTTTGGGAGGCTCAAGTTTTTTAAATCATTGAGAGAAAATACTGAGAGAGAATAGTCTCTTTTTTTTTTCATTGATTATTTTAATAGTGTGTATAAGTTATTTTTTAAAATTGATTCAATTTTTTTTTCTTTTTTGTATAAATAATCAAGCCTTGGCTTCGTTTTGAGATGCTAAGGAGAGATTAATATAATGGTCTGGAACCAGTTGTCAAAATAAGGTGTTTATTATAACTTTGCCTTTAGAATACTAGTGTTTTTTATATCTAGATTTTGATGTTTATGTTTTAAAAACAAGTTAATTGAAGATAGTTTTTTCACAATCAAACATTTTAATAGCGCAAAAGTTACTCTTGAAAATTGTTTACAAAACAAGAGTTTTTTTTTTTTTTTCTTTTTGAGTTTTAACATTTACTTTCATGTGTTAAATATTTGACCCTCAGCTTGTACGGTTAAAAAACTGTTTTTGAAAATTGATTGTGTGTTCACAGGTACTTGATGATCTACCTAGCGATCACGAACCGGATCAGCAAACCTTCTCTGTGGCAGATGTGCCTCTACATCTGCATTGGAGCGAACTCCCAGTCCTTCGCCAACACCGGATCCCTGGTCACTTGTGTCAAGAACTTCCCGGAGAGCCGTGGCGTGGTCCTCGGACTCCTCAAGGGCTTCGTCGGCCTAAGCGGCGCCATCATCACCCAGCTCTACCTCGCCTTCTACGGCAGCCATGATACCAAGGCCGTCGTCCTCCTCATCGCCTGGCTCCCCGCCGCCATCTCCCTCGCCTTCCTTGGCACCGTCCGCATCATCCCCCCACTCCGCCACCCCACCGAGCTCCGCGCCTTCTACCGCTTCCTCTACATCTCCCTCGCCCTCGCCGCCTATCTCATGATCATCATCATCCTCGATAAGCAACTCTCCTTATCCTCCCTCGAGTCCGGTGCGAGCGCCATCGTTGTCATCTCCCTCCTCCTCCTCCCCCTCGCCGTCGTTGTCAATCAAGAGCTCCTCCTTTGGACCTCCCACCGCTCCGTCCCCGTCTCTATCAAGGTATATGTATTAGGGGTACTTTAGTCTTTTCTTGTTTCAGGACCGTTTGGAAGTGAATTTCAAACCATCGTTTTTTAGAAAGCAACCTCACATTTCAAAAACGTTATTTTTTTAAGGTTTTAAATGCAACTGTGTTTTTGAATAAAACGCGGAGATCGTTAAAAAGTTGAGTGTGGATCCAGTTAAACCTAAGTTTATTTGATATCATCAGTATCTAATAAGAGAGTGACATTGTATCTTATAATGTCACTCTCTTATTGGATACCGACGATACTAATCAAACTCAGACCTGATTGGATCCAGACTCTGAAAAGTTGCATTAGTCATTGCCTAGTTTGGATCCGTGTAATCTTCCAAGACGCTGATCCAAACAAGATCATAACAATAGTTTAATCTATAACAGAGTTTTGGTTCATTCTCTCTAGGTCGACCACCCCAAACCACCCACTCCAACCCCAAATTCAACTCTCGCGAGAGTGTTCAAGGCCCCCGCGAGGGGGGAGAACTACACGATCCTCCAAGCGCTCGTGAGTGTTGACATGCTTGTCCTCTTCTTCACAACAATCTGTGGCGTCGGCGGGACTCTGACGGCGATCGACAACATGGGTCAGATCGGCGCCTCCCTCGGCTACCCAAAGAAATCAATCTCAACCTTCGTCTCACTCATAAGCATCTGGAACTACCTCGGGCGTGTCACGTCTGGGTTCGCGTCCGAGGCCTTCCTCGCCAAATACAAGTAAGCCTGTCAACAGAACGGATAGGCCCATACTGTATCCATATCCAAAAATCCGGATACAGATATTTTTATTCAGATAATTGACAGGATTAAATACAGGTTCCCGCGCCCGCTCATGCTCACAATGGTCCTCCTCTTGTCATGCGCGGGACACCTATTGATCGCGTTCGGCGTGAACGGGTCGCTGTACGTCGCGTCGGTGGTGATCGGGTTCTGCTTTGGCGCGCAGTGGCCGTTGCTCTTCGCGATCATATCGGAGATATTCGGGCTCAAGTACTACGCGACGCTGTACAATTTCGGGGCCGCGGCGAGCCCGATTGGGTCGTACGTACTAAACGTACGCGTCGCGGGGCATTTGTACGATCGAGAGGCGATGAGGCAGGCGGGGGGAGGCGCGAGCGCGCTCGCGCGCAAGGATTTGAATTGTGTTGGGGTGGAGTGTTTTAGATTGGCGTTTTTTATCATAACGGCAGCGACGTTGGTCGGGGCGGCGGTGTCGATGGTGTTGGTGTGGAGGACTAGGGAGTTTTATAAGGGGGATATCTATGCGAGGTATAGGGGGGAGGCGGCGGTGGAGACCGGAGAGGCGGAGATGGGTGGTGGTGTGGAGGAGGAGAAGAGGAGGGGGGAGGAGATGAAGAGTTTGGAAGGTGTAGAGAAATGAAGAATATGAGAAGTGCAAAAGAAAGAATATAAGAAACAATAGTGTTTGTTCTGTTTTACTTGTTCTAATTATGATTATGATTACAGTTAGGAAAAAGAAAAAAACAGGAAGAAATGACAAGATGTATGTTTTTATATCTGATATTTCAGAGGAGAAGAGTTTGGAAGTTACAGAGGAAGTGGAAGAATATGAGAAGTGCAAAAAGAAAAGAATATAAGAAATGGAGGGTTGGACTTGATTTGTTTTTTTTTTTACCTGTGAAGTTGTGATAATGATGATTATAGTTGGGGAAAGTAAAAACAGGAACAATTGACAATAGATGTGTGTTTATTTGATATTTCAGATTTTTTTTTGGTTCTGGGTAATGTTGATGAGATATATAAGTGTCAGTTATTGGTGTTTTTTTTTTTTTTTAAATAGTGTTGATTTTAATGTTAGTGTGGTTTCTGGTTGTTTTGGGATTCTGTTTTGATTGGTAGTTAGGTACAGATGAGTGAGTGTGAGAAGCTGAAGAAAAATTAAGCAGAGGTTTGTGTTTGCTTTGATTTGTTTTTTATGCTGCAAATTGAAATTTGAAGGGAAAAAGAATGATAAGAGCAGATGAAAAAAATGTTAGGGTACAAATGGCAAATGTTTTTTTTAGATTATCATGGGATTCAGTTCCAGTCAAACATGGGTAACATAAATACCATCAATACTGAACTGCACAATTTATTAATAGAACTATAGACTATTAATAAATACAACCTGATGGCTCTTTTTGATGAATTGTGTGAGAAAAAGTTTCTTTCTCATTTTGGAGAAAATAAGAAAAATTCATCTAAACAGATGATAGAGATTTGTTTATAATGTTGTGCTGTTCGTGGTTGTTTATATTTCTGTTTTGGTTGGAATTCAAAACAGACCTTTTTCATATCACGAAAGGTGGGCGAGATTTGGGTTGATCTATTCTTGGACCACGTGTTTGACAAAAATCATTGGGTTTTTTTTCAAGCTTTGAACCTTTATTGGAGAAATCATTGTTCTCAAGGAAGTGCTTCTCGAAGACTAGATAAGACAGTGACCTCAGATAGAGTTTACATAAGATATCAAAAAATCAACCCTGGAACTCCAGGCACAATTTTCTTGAATATTCTATAAGAAGAATGAGAAATGAAAGCCAAACAAGCTATATAGATATCACACTCAAGAAAACCCTTTAAATAATTCACTTGGAAGAGTAGGTTCCCACACGGAAGTGATTGCCAACCCAAACAAGCTATTAGGTCTATTGCCACCATTTTAAAAGCCCTTACCTTCCATATCATTAAAACTGCACCTACCAATATCAAATAATTCAAAAGAAGTGACAAAGATTCATTCACTCAGGCATTCAAAGCATTATAATATAACACGCATCAAAGTTTAGCCCAATCTTCAAAAACCACAGCTTCTACTCAAAATAAAATCTTAAGGTAGTGGCAGTACCAGATTTAGTTCCAATTCCAAATTTAACCACATACACCAGGTGCAAACTGTAATCAAAACAAAACAGAAACGCATACCAGATGCCATCAATAGCGATCCTCGTAAGACGGGCGACCACCACCACCCCGACTCGGCCGATCGTACGGCCCCGGTCTGTCCCTGTATCCGCCGCCGCCACCGCCGGCGCCCGCTTCGTATCGGGTTGGCCCACCGCTTCCATACCTATCACCTCCGCCACCTCGGGGAGGCGGCCCACCACCCCGTGGAGGTGGCCCACCGTCACGATCATAGGCCCTGTCTTTACCATACCCGTTCTGCGGATACCTATCAGAACCTCCTCCTCCGCTATACCTCTCCGGGTACCGATCACCCCCACTTGGAGGCGCGTAACGGTCTCCACCGCCGCCACCGTAACGGTCTCGACCGCCACCATAACGGTCACGGCCGTCGTCACGGTCTCTGTCTCCGTAGCGACCGCCACCGTCATAACGGTCATCCACGTAACGGTCCCCATACCTGTCTCCACCGCTAAATCGGTCTCCGCGATAGCCGCCGCCACCACTGCCACCACCACTGCTGCTGAACCTGGAAGAACGGGAAGGGAATCTGCCACCACCACCACCACCACCACCAGATGAAGGGCATTCTCTGGCCCAGTGTCCAGGACGACCGCACTTGAAACATTCGTCCGAGCGACCCGCCGGTGGGGGTGGCGGTCTGTCTCCGCCATAGCTGCCGCCCCTGCTACCTCCAGAGGAGAAGCCACCGCCGCCATAGCCATATCCATCATCGGAGTTCACCTTGGGCTGTGCCTTGTTCACGGAGATGACCCTCCCTGCGAGCTCTCGGCCATGCATGTTTTTGATGGCGCTCTCCATTGCACGCTGCTCTGTAAAGGTCACAAACCCGAATCCACGTGGACGACCTGTGTCTCTGTCTGTCATGATCTACAACACACCAGACAGTGGAAGCTCATGACAAAAGAAAATCAATGGAAGTCGTCTAGATATTCTCATATGTATCATGAGCCACAACAAAATATTAAAATTAAGATTAATCATAAGAAAGGCCACCAGAAATAATGTCCTGATTAGATCATAAACTAGATTCCAGACAGAGTCTGTACAGAGGTTTACCGTCAATATCACAGAAATGCACCACAAAAATTGAGAATGCTGAATTGTTCAGATGTGAAAAATAATGCACAATGTCTTGCGGTGATTTTGAGCCAAAGTCTACATTTCAATGATGATATATGAGAGACAACAGGATAATAACTGCAGATTAGAAGAGAAGCCTACCTGAAGATATGATATTTTGGAAAAGAAATATGTATTCTTTAAGGTCTCAATTCTCACAGATACACAACTAAGAACACCAATAGAATTTTCAAAACGGATTGATGAAATAAAATTTCACAGTTGCTGTGCTTTTAAGTTCAAATACAAATGCACATTTTGTAGAGAACTGTGAAGATTTTGCCATGCATCATCAACTTAAATAATATGACAATCACATTGTAATAGAAATAATCTTCTAAAGAGTTGAAAAACAGAGGGTGGGTGAAATAAACTTGAAGTACCAAACCAGGTTTGACTCCCAAAATTAAAATAATTTTTACAAATACAGATTCAGTGCCTGTTGATTTCTGTATGAATATGGACCCCATGCGGCCAATAAGCCAGTTGATCATCAGTCAGTTACGTTCATGTATAAGTGCATAAGCTTAATGGCTTCACAGAAAAGAAACTACATTTAAAACAAATCTTAACTCGTTAAAAAACACTTTACAGCATTCCTGGCTCCTAAATACCAGCATGGAATTACAACTGTTGCATTTCTCATTTCTAATAATATATAACTTTCCATATCAGAATCTGAAAAATCCATAGAACATATAAATTAGTGATTTAGACTGAAGAAAATAACAGAGGATATGAAAGCATATATGTTTAAAAAATACAAAAAATCTTACAACAAAAAACGAGGCAGGAGCTATAGAAAGAAAGAATATCATTCTAATAATATCAGTATATAAATTCTTACTCGTGATGTTGGAATGATGGAAATCCACACAACTCAACAAGCTTGCCCTTTCATCTCATCATAAATGACACTAAACAATACTAGGAGATCATCTTTTACACTTCCCATATTTATGTGTTGCATGAAGTACACAGGAATATCCTGTCATAAGGCTTCATGTAAATTCCACACTGCTACAGGGTCAATTGTAAGAAAAACACGCATCAATATTTGTGAAAGCCCACTCCAAATCAACCAGACTTTGTGAAGTTGTCAGACAACAGGTCTTCAATGCTTAAAATTCTCAGCTACAGTTGGGGGCAAGATTGGGATCAAATGCAGATTAGACTCAAATCAGATATCATCATTCCGTAACTTCAATTGCAGAAAACACACAGTTGGGGGCAAGGATGGGATCAAATGCAGATAGATTCAAATCAGATGTCATCATTCCATAACTTGATTGCAGAAAACAGACTCGACAAACCATCATAATCGTAGAACACACGCCAGCCAACAGCAATCCCGAATTGTAAGTAAAGCAATCCCCAGATTCCCTCAACACACCATCCACAAAATCGCATCATTCCAAATTTCAGTGTTCTTAAATTAGATAGACTGGTAAATGTGGACATAAAGCTTTCCAAAAAAAAGTATAGATGATTATGAAATACTGAAAGTACAAAATTCAAACAATCTACTTAATTAACGTCCACTAAATCTAGGGCGATAAGGCCATCTACCACTACAGAACATTGTGCCAGGCTGCCAGCACTTCTATTACCCTTTCATAATTAACAAACAAGGACAGATCTTTCTACCAAATGATGCCAATTTTTAACCATGTTGGAAGCCTTTAGATGTAAAAACTCTCCTGAAGTCCTGATAACCAATCTCCCGAGTTCAATACAGCAGCTCCCCAATAAACAACCCCTCTACTGATCTGTTTTCAGATGCTAGAAGCAGTTATGCAACCTTCAAATATCAATATTTGCTCACAAGCACTCATAATCGAACTGCAGGCCATTGCATCATGCAAAATGAAATCCATACATAACAAAACCTTCTCCGCCACTTCAGTCACAACTTTTTAAGACCAAACAGCACCCCCAGACTGATCTCAGACCAAAAGCAAGTCCAAATAAAGAGACAAATGACAACAAAACGAAACTCAATGTGTGCGCGAATTGAACAAATTGTAACACCTTCAATCAGAATGTGACTAAGAATTCTCACCTAAGTAGTTGCATAACTGATTAGATGCACGATTTGAACCATTTGTAAGACCTTCAATCAGAATATGAAAAAAACACCTCACTGTGTAGATGGATAATCGATTTAGATGGCTATAAACTTAGCAAGACAGGTTTATGCTCTTGGGAAAAGAAAGACACTACTAGGTATATTTCTTATCATAAGAAGGAAGCAACCACCAATATCAGGCACTATTATCAACAGAATCTGAAGTACCTAAGCAATCGGAATTTCCCACATGGACGAAAAAATCACAAGTGTATAACGACCAAAATGAATGAGATGCAACTAAACTTGGAAAATCACCCAGGCCTTCACTGGAAGAATGCAAGAAAGAACCCTTCACATATTAGATAATACCCCCTAAGATAAATATAATTCCATATTTTCCATAAACATAGTGTAAATAATTTAAAAGATAGCAGCCTGTACAACATAAAAAATTCTAGCGTTACGACTACACTCATTCCATGTCTTTCATCTGTGGTACCTAGCAATGCACACCAGTCACCAGCAGACATATATCCCAGGCACCAGCAACCTTGAGCACCTCAACTTTCATTAAAGAATCCTCACCTATCCTGCTGGATCACTGATTTAAATATTTATAAATCACAAAAACAGGTTTACTGCAAGTACACTGGAAACAGACACAAGGTGTTTCAACGCCCCCTCAGATGTAAGAAAGCCCTTCCACTATCAAAAACCATATTTACAGGGGTGACTAACTCGAAAAGCTAACCTGAACCTGCACATCAATCATGTGCAGACATATCGAACATTATTCCAAACATCTGCAACCTTGAGCAAATCATACAACAACCAATAAAGATGATGTTTCGTTTCAAACAAAGCAGATAGCCAGACCGAGCCATTCACAAACTATGTTGAAGAGCCTCCAAGGAAAAGGCAATCAAAGAGGCCACAATCATGCTTCAAATACACTCTATCTGGTCTCAGTCTCGTTCAGTGCAAAGTGTCAAAGCAGAAGAATGGAATGATCATAAGAATGAAGCAGACACCAGATGACACGAGAACCGCTCGCCAATTTTAGCCACACAAAGATGATTCTTCCAAACTATCAAAGTGAAGCAAAAGTAGATTATTATCTTTTAATTATATCATTTTCTGTACTCTAAGGAGGCATGATGACTGGTCATATTAAGCAGCACAGGAGCCAATGTAGCTTCTCATTTGTGCAGGACTTTCGGACCTCAGTTTGTTTACTACAGGCTGACATTTCAGTTCTACACATCACGAAATGGCATCAACATGAGCAAATTCTCCACATAAGAACTGCAACCATGCTGAAACAGTGCACAAACTGTAGCTGCATAAATGAACCCAGATTTTAATCTGCAAATCATCAGCCATACTCTTGCAGGCACCATCCATCTGAGAATTTCAATATGAAAATCTCACAAAAGCACTTAAACAAGACTATGTTCAGCAATTCGTGCAATGCAACTGAATCAATGTCTCCCAAAACCCATCTTAGCCGTCCATAAGATCATATCCAGTAACAAAAAAAAAAAGAAAAAAGAATCAATGACATGTAATGATTAGAAGAGAGAAAAGTAGTGCAGTGAAATGAACTTGAACTACTTCACAATAGAGACTAGAAGAATATGAGTACTACAAAACAAAAGCTTCCAGTTGATGGATGTGGGTCATCATAGCTCTCACCAACATGCATTCATACTCGAAAAAAAAGAGATTCCGCCAGAAAACATATCCACTAACTCAGACCTTATAATCAATCTTTAAAAACAAGGAAGATAAAAAAAGTTGCAGCAATAAATAGGCATCATGACATTATTGGATAAAATCACAACCATCAAAAGATTGGTGCATCTATATTCTGCTACCAATCTTCTATTTGTCATTTATTATGGGCCTGTTTGCTAGATGATCACAAAGCTACCATACACAAATTTCATCTTCCAAGATACATGCCATTCTTGAATGAAATCACAACCATTTGGCCAGTGACCTAATGGTCAATTTTTTTTATTTAAATCATTAAAAAGAGAAGGCAATTCAATGCAAAAAAAATTGGATGACAAATGATCAAGGAAAATCAAATACCAGGAAAACTTGTCATATCAGGCAAGTGACCAAAAGATAGTTCATTTCATCATTTTGACCTTTGCGAACAAGAAGTCTACATTCACCAATTATCAATTAAAAGGCCTTTAAATTTTTTTTTAATACTATATCATGTAATAGGCACACCTAAAAGAAATTAAAAGGAATAACCCAACAAACATTCCAAAAAAACTGATCATTTATGGATCAAAACCCAACAAAACTTTCAAATGATTTCAGATCCGTAAAAAACATTAGTAAACAATAACCACACAAATCCAAACAGAAGCTCTTACGAATTCCAAGATCCAGAAATTGAACAACTACCAGTTGTTGTTCATAAAGATCCAATGGTATAACTTTCAATGAAAACTTAATCAAAATATTACACACATCAATCAACAACATCGAGAGAGAGTGAGATGGAGATACCTGAGATTCAAGGATCGGGCCGAAGCGGGAGAAGGCGTCCTCGAGCTGCCTCTCCGACGTCTCCCACGACAGTCCCCCGACGAAGATCCTCATCTCTTCCTTACCAGCCATAAAACAGAGAGACGGCACAACCTCCACGATTCAGATAATCAAAGAGTCAGAAAACCCTTCAAAGAGAGAGAATAAGAAGAAGAAGAAGAAGAAACTTTAGTAACACAAGAACAAAAGCGATCGGTGAAATATAGATTTTTTTTTTTATAGATGAAATCGAAACCCTAATCTAGGGAGAGAAAAAAAATCGGCGGCGAAAGTGAAAACCCTAAAAAACACTTACGATTTTTCACTGGCTCTCTCTCTCTCTGCAGCCCGTAGAAGACGATACGGTTGTCATTTTATAGGAGGGGTTCTAAACGGGCCAGATCTGACCCGAATTCATAAACGGGTCGGATCTAGATTTATTTCCTGTCGAGAAATAAGTGTATATACATACATACTAATAATGTATCTTGCAATAATTTTTTTATAATGGTTTATTAAATGAATAGTTATGACCATTTGATTTTTCTATTGTTAAAAAAAACTATTACAAAAATTAAATATGACGATTCCTTATACTGACAGGTCTCGTCCGTAGTTCTAATCATTTTAATTTATTTTTTTTATGTATATATTCGTCTAATAAAATAAATATTTTTATTAATAATAAAATATATACGTAGATAAACTATTATATATTTGTATTTTTTAAAAAAAATCGAACATATAATATACCAATCGAATATAAACTACATTAGGATAATATATGCTCCACTAATGGAGTTTATAGTCGAATATAGACCAGACCAAATGTTGCTTATTTATTTTTTTAATGGCGATTCCAAAAAAACGTACTTTTATATAAGAAAACGAATTCTTAAATTTTTTTTGAAAGAAAAAGGGATATTTTGCTATGATAAAATCTTTTTTAAACTAAATCAGTTTCTATGGGACAATCAAAAAGTTTTTTTGTGCAACAAACAAGTAATAAATATTTGAAATAATGCAAATTAAATGGATCCAAAAATGGATTTAACATTTAGCACCAAATTCAATAATAAAAAATTAAAACAAATGCAAAACAAGAAATGTAACTTAAATACAAATTTTGTTTTAGGTGGAAAAGGAAAAAGAAGATGCAAGTGGAGAAGAAAAAGAAGCCGTAAATTTAATACAAATTCTATTTTTTTCATCTTATAAAACAAAAGAGAGAAGATGCCATAAATCATGGGATTTGATCCTTTAAAAATATTCAAAAATTCATGCCACATCAACCTACTCCTTGATTATGAGGAGTGATTATAAAAAAAACAAAAAAAGATAAAATAAGTATTAACACTTGTGTCTTATGTTAATATGTCATTGAATTTATACGGGACTGTAAAATGTTGGGGCTTATGAATCATTATTGAATATCTAAAGTGTTTATATAAGTTATATTTCAAGCCATTTACACCACTTTTTCAGGAACTGATTTTGAGAAAAATTAGCATCAACTCAGTTACTTTATTGGTGAACTTTTCTCAGTTTTCACACTCTGATATGTTTCTCATTTAATAATGTTATCCAACTTATTATTATATACATAAATATTTATATACAGAGGTTGTAGCACCTCACTTATAAATAAGCAATCACAAAAATAACCGAACTATGAAAAAAAACACCTTATAATCATGAGTGTCTTCAGAAAGAATCATCACTGAAACACACAACAAAGAAACTGTGTTTCATCTTATTATATATAAATGCAGGGAAAAAATATTGAATATACATTCCACTGGCTATTCATCTGTTGAGGGTTACAACACACGAACAATAATGTACATTATATGCACAAAACAATATGATACAGATATATCACAGTTGAAGTCATGAAATCCATTGCTAATCAGGCAAAAGAGGCAGCCGAGTTACGCTTGAGCCTCCACTCCCCTTTATCGGTGAGCCGGGTCCGGATTTTGAAGATGCGAGTTTCTTGTTCAGCTTCATTGGAAGGATTTGCAACCTGGAGTTCAGTTCCGTGCCTGATTTTTCCGCAGCCAGTTGGTAGCTCTCCACAAGCTCGAGCTGGCGTGCGATTATCTCGGAGCACCTCGGGAGGAGTTCTACGGGCTCACCACCAGGGATGACGATGTACTCGATGGCAAGTCGGACCTCCTACACACACAAAAAAAAAAGTTTCATTATAGATCTATATGTTTTTGATTGATTACTGAAAAAAAAAAATCTTTTCTTGTAATCCAATTCAAGAGAGCAATTCTTTACTATGAAGTTTTGTTATTGATCAGTATTCAAGATTTTCCAGGATACCTACAGTTATATTAGAATAATTTATCCATACTGTTGCATACTCTTGTTCTATCCAAGAAGAATGTCAATACACAAATTGCAGAAATTGAGTTAAAATTCAGTTAACATCATAGCTCCATGTATGATAGATATATGAATATTATTGGATCAGTAAGATAGCAACATGAATTATTACTGAAGATTTAGTCATTAAAGATATCTCCTCAACCTTTTATTATATTTACATTTATCAAATCAGGTAAAGAGTAGATGACTGTATAGGAGCATGAGATGTCGATTGTACAACTTGGGAGTTACTACCCTTTCTCAGTTTTTGAAAAGTCTTTTACTCAAGTTTGATGTTCTAATGGATTATCTTGCAGCTATGATTTTGAAGGTATCTGATTTGCATTAAATGTTCTCCATCCTAAGCTAGTAAATCTTAACACGTTCTGCTGAGGATAATCTAGATATCATGTACAGCCTAACTTAGAAAGGTTTTTGATAAATATAGACCTTAGATCAAATGGACACACATTCCTAACAATTAACCGACTTGGAGACAGGGTCCCTCAAGCATGCAGACCGAAACAGTTATTTTTCAATGTCCAAATCCCCAAAACCGTGCATTCTCTCTAGCCAAATAAATTTTTGCATGCTGTTTTCTAACAGGATGCATCACCTAAGTTAATTCTGGAAATAAAATACAGAATAATCAGATTTATAGAGATGCAAAGGCAGAAATTTACCTCCAAAGCATCGATCTCCTCCAATGACGGTTTTCTGCTAGGGGCATCATCTTCAATTTCAATGTCACTCGACAAACCATTTAATGGCATTGGCAACACACATCCAAATGTGTCAATCCCAAGAATCATTCGGACTGCCTTTACCATTTGTGCCATAGTATTTGTCTGCAATTATAAGTAGAAGAATAATTAGAAAAAAATTCTATGATTGTTCAATCTGGGGTTTATTCAAATCTTTGACATAACTATTATTTGGGTTCAAGAGAAAAATAGCCAGAATGAGATTCTGACCAATACATCATGTTAACTTAGGAATTTCACTAATTACCTTGATGACAAATACTGGCAGCTGGTGGAATTTTGCAACACTACCTAACCAAGGGTTCTGTTTCATCTCAGACTTTGACGCCAAAATTGCATGAGCTTTACGGATGTCATCGGTCACATCTATATCATTCTCTAATCCCATAACTGTGGCCACTTGCAGCAAATCGGCTTCCAAGATCTAGTACAACAAGAAAAAGATTCTGATGAGTCAAATGCTTTAACTTGCTAAATAATCTACTAATCCGAACTCGAAAATCTGCAAAAACATGACCATCTCACAGGCATTCAATAATTATTGAGTGAGCTTTATATTTACCTTGTAAGTATACACGAGTACTGGTGAACTCCTGGGGGCTGATTTATTCGTGCTCACTTTCTTGTTACATTCATCCAAGTAATCTTTTGTTTCTTTAATGGACTCTAATTTAGAATCCTCATCTTCATGGACAGTGATGGCAGATTCTTCATTATGAATCTTCTCAGGTACATCAATACAGCTCTCACGATTGTTAGATTTGGCATCCATTCTGCGGACTTCAAATAGAGCGGACTTTCCTGTTTTAAAGAACCTCAAACAAATGATGACGATGATTGCTCCCAATGCTAAACTGAGATATTACTACTCCGTAAGATGCAAGATCTTAATTTGAAAGTGAACCAAGAAAAAACACCTGCTAGAATGGCATCCACAGTTGCGTCTAATCTGTGATGAACTCTACACTCAGTCCTAGAAATCATCTCAACAGCACAGGTGAATGTTGGGGGTCCTTTCCTCTCAAGTATAGTCTTCTGCACTTTCCTTTTCTTTGCTTCATCATCTCCCAGTGTGACACTCTGCATACAGCATGATTGTGTGACTACTTCAAGAGCATGTTCTTACAGTTGATGAATCCTTATTTTACTACATAAAAAATGATGCGCAACTATAAGTGAACTATGCGTGCCTAAAGAACTTCAGGACAGATGTGGCACTCTTGAAAATACTGATTGGCAGGAGAAAATTTTATATATCACAGAAATCTGTCATATTAAGTGGATTAAACTGGAAATATGCATATTAGTTTGACATTGTCCGACAAAAATTCTACTTATATTCATGAAAGAAGATGCTTTATACAGTACCAACAATCTACTGCAGCAAAGGAACAACAATATATCATCATAGTTCCAAATTCCAATATGGTAGTTCACGTTATACAGAAGAATGGGTCACAAAAACATAAGATATTTCACTCCTAAAAGATAATCACTCCAACAAATATCACAAAGACATAAGAGCGGTGGCACAAAGTTTACAGATGTGTGACTTTTTTGGGGACATGAAAAACCAGAAAGTTGAAAAATGAGAAGAAAAAAAATATGAACTTCATTCTAAAATATTAGAAATCACAATTCACAAAATGCAATGCAATGTGTTGTGTAAAACAAAACTATGCTGCAATATCTGTGACAGTATGCATTAGAATACATGGTACATGCAACAGAATCCTCTGAAGTGGCATAAAAGAGGACATTTGACCACAAAGTATAACACATTACTTTAATAGTACTTACCAAAATAAACATTACTCTAATATGATAGTTTCCAAAATTGACTCATAAGACAATAAAGATCAGGATTCAGGAATAATAAAATAGAATTTTGCTTCATACCTCTATTCCCCCAACAAGATTCTGCAATGCGGGATTTTTAATTACGTTCTCAATTGTCACTCCGTGCGCAGTTCCAACCAGCTGAACGCCTCGCTGAGCGATCGTACTGGCTGCCATGGATTCAAGTTCTGTTCCAATCTCATCAATGATAATAACTTCCGGCATGTGATTTTCAACCGCTTCAATCATAATCTACAAACCATCACACGGCCCATATAACAAAGAGTTGACATTTTTTAACACCCAAAGCATTAAATTGAAGACCAACTCACAGTATGCTGCATATTAACATTCGGAACTTGCATTCTCCTCGCACCACCAATCCCCGAATGTGGAACATCCCCATCACCACCAATCTCATTCGATGTGTCCACAATCACAACACGCTTCATATGCTCATCCGCAAGCATTCTCGCTATCTCTCTATACCATCTCACAAACATTACAAAACTACAACAATTATTGTCAAAATCCAATTGAAAATTCACTGTACCACCTGATGAGGGTCGTTTTTCCAACCCCGGGAGGTCCGATGACCAAGACTGAATCACGACCCTCGATAAGATCCCCGATCATGTCAGCACTCCCAGAGATGGCACGGCCCACTCTACAGGTGAGCCCAATGATCTCCAGCTTTCGATTCCGGATCGCGCTGATCCGGTGCAACGAACGGTTGATGCCAGACCGGTTATCGTCAGAGAAGTCACCCACCTATATAAGAATCAAATAAGTCACAAAATACTCCTAGCTTAGTTATTGGACAAACATACATTTTTTTGGTCGAACTGTGTTTAGTACATTGACATTCAGAATCCAGGTAACCATCTTGGATGATTTATCACATTCTTCGTAAGCTATCAAAATTAATCTGAATTGTTTGGATGATTCACATCAACATACATTTTTACATGTAATTTTCATTCGAATGACAAAATACATAAAAAAAAATTAATTATCTCCATATTTTTACCCTACTTATCCCATGTGATCTATGAACATTTACCATACCAGATATAACACTTGCCGAATATATGCAATATACAAACTTTGTGACAATGAATCAAAGGCCATTCATTTTGGTTCAAAAACGGTTTTCGTGCATTGAATTCCAAAAAAAAAGAGGGACCTTGCCTTGGAAATCGCGTAGCGAAGGTCATCGGGCTTCACGGGCTCGTCGGAGATGACGAAGTCCCCGGACGGGAACCTCGCGATGGGGTTCCGGCCGAGGTCCATCACCACCTCGATCAGCTCTCGGAGCTCTCCGTGCCTCTCGAGTCTCCCTCGCATCCTCGCCGGCACCAGGTCCAAAAACAGCCCCATCTCGTCCACATCAACGCCGGCGCTGGAGGACGTGGAGGGACCGGAGACCGGGACGTCGTCGTCGTGTTCGATCGTGCGGCGGCGGCGGCGCGGGGGGAATCGGTCGCCAGGGCGGCGGATGGTGGCGGGGGGGAGGACGGGCGGGGGTGGTCCGGAGGCGGCGGAGATGGAGGTGCGGCGGCGGCGGGGGCGGGCGGAGAGGGCGGAGAGAGAGGAGAAGCGGAGGCGGGTGGCGGCGTCGAAGGAGCTGTGGAGGTCGATCAGCAGGAACTGTGAATTGAGGGTTTCCATTAATGGATTTTTTTTTTTTTTTTTGGGACCCTGATCGGTTCGATTTTCAGATGGAGAGATGGGGGTTTTATTGTAAAAAAAAAAAGAAGTATTTGTTTCTTTTTTAAAAAAAAAACTTATTTGGGAGAATATCTGAAAAACCCCAAATGAGAGTTCTGTATCAAAAGTATCCCTGCACAAAAAAGACCTTTTAAATAAAATTATCATTCATGATGAAATACAATAAAATAGGAATAAAAATACCATGATAATGCACTATTTTATATATATATATATAAAAATCTGCTGTACTGAATTGGCCCACACATTTATAGCATAAAAAAACCATAAATTTATTTAATGAACCATATATTGAAAATGCATTGTTTTCTTGATAAATTTGTCTGTTTTATGGTTTGGAAAGCTCTTTTAGCTTTGTTCAAAAAATAAAATTGTTGTTTAAAATCAGAAAACTATCATTTAGCTTATTTTAGGTTGTTCTATTTTTTCAATGGCATTATTATTTTTACTTAAAATTAAAAAAATAAAAAATAAAATATTCCAGCATTTCTTTGTTTTTGAATTTTTTTTTAAAATAGAAATGTCCAAAATTTACTCAAAAGAAAAATAGTCCTGCAACAATTTTTTGTTCTACAACTCTCTTGGGATAGTTATTCATCATTCATTTATCTTTAAATCAAAAGGAAACAACAATAATAACCCTTATTCCAAAAAAACCAAACAAGTGGCAAAAAGTGAATTACTGAGATATTCATATCCAGGGGCCTATTTTGTATTAAATATTTGAAGGAGGACTATTTGGGCAGTGTTTCACTAAATACGGAAAAACTGAGAAGATTCGAAGCGAATCTCCCTCTTTCGCTATCCCAAAAAAAGGAGAAACGAAGCACGGAACGGACTCTTCTGAGCCGTCCAAACCGGTGATCCCCCACGCATTCAGCGCCGTCCACATGTTTCGTAGATGACATGATCCGTTTTACACAACACTCATTTTGCGCCGAAACGTTGAACGGACAGGATGCGGTTTTGATGGGATTTTGACTCGGTGGTTGGGGAGGTGTGGTGCGTGAGAGAGTGACCGCATCAGATACGTTCGGTGTTCGTTGGTTTGGTTGGACTTTTTTTTCTGTGTGTTTTGTTTGCGTGTCCCGCCAAAATTCCGATTCGTTTTTTCCTCATGAGAGTTTTGCGTACGGTAGCCTGGGAGTTTGGACCCTGATCGGTTCGATTTTCAGATGGAGAGATGGGGGTTTTATTGTAAAAAAAAAAAAAATTATAAATTGAACTGTTCAATTGTTGGGTACATGTCTCACTCTTATTGAATCCAACCAGGCCTGAATTTGGTTGGAGAGTAAGATATATACCTGACAATTAGTTGTGCAGTTTAATTCATTTGCTGTGCAGTTTGATTCATATGATTGTGTAGTTCGATATTGATAGACTGACTGGAGCCAATCTTGACTAGATGCAGACTTCTAGACTGCATGCACACTTATAATGTTGTTGGGGTCGCATTTTTTATATTGGAAAATGTTAGACTTAGTTATTTTTATCAACCAAAACTTATGCCACACATGTTTTTTTTTTTAAAATAATAAATAACATTTAATAAGGTATATGTTTTGATAAAAAAATGTATATTGTTCTATTTCGAGTTGAATAAATCCATTTTTAGTAAATATAAGAAAATATTTAATGAGGTATATATATCGTCTAATGTGGTATATGCTTTGTTGAATTTCTAATGAGGTATATAAAACTATATTTTACACTACAAAAAAAACTGAGTGTAACAATGCACTTTTATATTATTTTATAATAATAATGTTATGTCTCATCCTAGATTTTAACTCATTTTCTCACCCTAAATTATGGTCATGTTTTTTGCGGATTTAATTCATAAACTATGCATTATAATTTATGAGTTTTAGATTTAAATTTTTTTGACAAGCAATAGACATTTTTGTTGTACTTGGTAAAGAACAGCAAATAAACAATAGCGAATGTTTGTTAAATAATATGTAAAATAGAGTTTTTACTAAGTAATGTCGATCAAATATGTCTATAAATTATAAAAGTGAAAAATTGATGTCATGTTTATTTGTAATGGAGGAAAATAAATATTATTCGTAATGTAGGTTAAAAGTTTTTTAGTCCAAATATTTAAAGTATAGCATGAGCTATGATCTAAACAAATCTATATTTGACCCACTTTTATATTATGACTTTTTTAGCATATTTTTAGATTAATTAGTCGTCAATAAGTTTTAACAAACATATCATAACAATATAGTTCTCCATATATTTATTTAGAATGCGTTCATATGCATTTGTTATTTGCCAACTAGCTATTTTGTTATAACCTTCTTTTGTTATTTGTTATTTATTTAGAAAAACATAACGTTCTTTTGTTATTTGTCAACTAGCTATTTTAATATTCATATTTATCATTAACTATTTTTAATGTAGATATTAAAATTTGAATTTAGCTTTTTTTCTTGATTCAAAGCAATTATAAATGTTTTTCTATAAATATTTTTTAAGAAATGGTGTCCAAATAACACTAGTTTGACAGTGCATTAGAAGTGACAAAATGACTAATAAAGAAACACAAAGGTGAAATTAACATTTCAATTTTTTAATCTTTTTCAGAAGTCATAGAATGAGAATACAAATGTTGTTTAAATTTTATAAATTATGACTAATCATACGTACTAATTAAATTGAGCATAACTAAAAACATATATATAATTTATAAAACATGTCAGATTTCAAATATTTTTGAAGCATATACCTTGATTTATGTATCCTAATTTAAATCATATAAGATACTCAAATATCAAATAAAAGCTTATATGTGAATTCAAATAAAAATTTTCAATAGTTCATATATGGCTTTTAGACATGAAAAAGGAACCTGGATGATGCGCCCTCCTCACGGTGCTTTTCAATATGCTCTCTAGTTTTTTTTCCTATTCAGTAAAAAATTCTGCAAATATTTGACTGGATTAACAAAAGAAAAAGGAGAGTATTGGCCATATAATTAAGTAATTAAGATGGTTTTATAAGAAAATAAATAGAGAATTTTGAGGAAATTAATTTGGGTCTATGTGATTAGCTGTTTATTATTTTTAGATCCCTGAAACTTTTTAAGTTATTTTTAAGTCTTTAAGACGGTGAAAATTTATTTATAGATCTTTTTAGTCGGACACCGTTAATCTGTCCGTTAGTGATGCTGAAAGTGCTCCTGTCCAATGTTTTCATGTTCACTATTAACATTTTTATGCATATTGTAAAGTATCTCATGTACATTGTAAACACTCTTATATATAATGTTAACATTTTTTGGTGTCACCATTTTTTCGTGGTTGAAAATACATGTATTAGTATTTGGATTTTAATATGTTACATCTCGCTACATCAATATTGTACATGAATTAATGTTGCTTTATCTTCACTAACCTAATTTGTGTGGAAGGGAGAGAAAGGGGGCACAAATAAAAGGAGAAGACAAGGTAAAGTGGGAAAGAAAATGACAAAAGATAACCGAGAATGATTGGAAGGACCGATGAAAAAATATTTTCATTGATCTAGGGATCAAAAGTGTCAAGGACCTAAACATAATAAAGAGGTGGACTGAGGACCGGAAACTAATTTTTCCAAGATTTTCAAAATGTCACAGATAACAGAAAATCAATATTCACTTTCCGATTGGCTAATCTTGCCTGTGGGACCCAGTTAGGATCACACATTCAACCTCTTTCCAGTTTCCATCCTTTGAAACGACAACTTCTATTTTAGATGTATATGTTACACTAAAGTTCTCTTTCATGGTTACATGTATAGTCTTAAATATCCCGTTAACCGTTTCACTCATTGTATCGAAATATACATGTCTCAAATGAAAAACTCACATTTTTTTTTTTTTATAGATGGTATCAATTAATTGAAATATATATTTTATTCTTTGTAAAAGTATATATTTTATTAGATGAGGTATATAAAAGAGGTAAAACATTTTTTAATTTTTTTTATAGAGGGTATCATTTAATTAATTAAAGTATATATTTCATCTTTTATGAAAGTATATATCTCATTAAATAAAATAAAAAAAATTTCACATTTTTTTATAGATAATATTATTTAATTAATTGAAGTATATATTTCATTAGATAAGGTGTATGATTTTTTTTAAAAGTAAAAAATATGTGCAATCTGTATTTTGAATTAAAAAATGAACTTATTGTAATATTTTTTATTTTTTAATGCTCAAAATTTCACCCTTTTATCTAGCTAGAAAAGGATCACATAGTGGAATATAGGCCCATGAAAAATTAAATAAACCGTACATCATTTTTTTGATGGACATTAATTATGTTAATAGATTTTGATAGTATGCTTCTAGGATTCACCCATGCGGAATTAAGTTGGTTGATAATTATGGCTTGTATTATGGATTGTTAGAATATGATTATATACATTATTCACTCTATGTTTCTCAGGGTTCTTACCATATAGAGGTAGGAGATTTTAAATTTGTTAAAGAGAGAGAGAGAGAGAGAGAGAGAGAGAGAGAGGTGGCGTTCACGTGCTGCTTTGATGGCACGGGTTGTGTTTTTTTTTTCCAGCATTGGTTCTTGAGAAACTGGAGTTATTCTATTATCGAAAGATATGATAGAACATGTTTGAATTAAGAGTGAGAGATAATAGAGTAAAAGAAAAGAAAAAAATATAAGAACATAACAATTGACAGGACTAGAGCGGTCGGGGAGAAATGACTTCTACCCAAACCCTCGAAGCTACTCAATAATGTGAAAAATCTGATAAGTAATCTGAATGTTTGCAACTCCACCGATCCATTTTCTCCGGTCCTTTATACTAAGCAACGTCATCTTTCACAGATTCTCGAAATAGAATATCGCCCCGTGAATATCGCATTGTTTTAGTATTTATATATTCAGTTTGTTTTGTAGCTTGCATTGCGTTAATAGAGTGTGTGGGCCTATCATACTGTGTGAGCCCTATTATAGCATATGAGATTGTAATTCTTTTCATTTATTCATAGAAAAAAATACACCTATGTATCTGAATGTATACTTTAATTTGTATAACAACATGTAATTGAACATGCGAGTGTATATATTAAAAAAAAAAAAAACTGGTGTAAACTACATATGGGCTGCACATGTTGAGTCATGGATTTGTTCTTTGTAGGCATCTAGCTCAAATCCCTGTTGGCCTAATTTAAAAAAAGGA
Organism: Acorus gramineus; assembly: GCA_030737835.1. Taxonomy (NCBI): domain Eukaryota; kingdom Viridiplantae; phylum Streptophyta; class Magnoliopsida; order Acorales; family Acoraceae; genus Acorus; species Acorus gramineus. The sequence goes on along the minus strand of CM060851.1, from coordinate 1,320,735 downwards.
TAAATATTTAAGATAAATTAACATAATGAAATATATGTTAACTTATCATATATATATATATATATATATATATATAATATATATATATAGTGTGTGTGTATAGGGTTAAAAAATGAGGATAAATTTTATTCCACCTTTTACCCAGAACAAAATATCTCCATTTTTTTTTTCAAAATGTGAACAATTGTCCATATTTTATCCTTTTTTTTCTTATGCCATATGAGATAACATGTGATTTAACCCAATTATTTCCTTATCTCAATACCTTATCCCCATACCAAACTAGGCATTGAGTTGGTTTGACAAATAAATAAGTGGTGAGATAAGAGGTATTTATGAGGATAATTGAGTGGGAGGACAGCTTGTCCCCATTTGATATAAAAAATAATCAAGATAAACTGCGGATAGTTGTCCCAATTTTAAAATGAAAATTAAAATATTTTGTTTCATCTAGACTGTGATAACATTTATCCCCATTTTTTGTCCCAATTTTTACAAATGAGAATATGAACAAAATTAATAAACTTTTTACCCTCTAAAATTATGACAAATTATCCTCAAAACCTTAACCCCTTACCCAAATAGCCATTTAGGATTACTCGATGCACATGATTTGTAAACAATTTTGTGCATCAGGGTTTTTCCAACCAACATCGAGAACAGCCCTAAAATGTTCAATGAATAAAAAATCTAATGACCATGAATTTTAGATGGGATTCAGGTAACAGATCCCATTAGTGCTCCTTAAATTCAATCCCTCATAAGGAACTTACACACATCTAAAATTTTCAGATTCAGTAATCCATCAATGCTTACAAGTGTCCAACGAAGGACTGGCATGTAACACCTCACATAACAATTGAATCTATACTTACACTCAAATAAAAAAAACATGTAAATCTGTACTATAACTTAAACCCCATGTCAATATCCAATGGGATCCAATCAGTGTTAAATCTCATCTTAAAAAATCACATGTTTAATGCGGGATAATACATGCGGGTCCTCATGTTATATCGGATTTAAATGATGATGATGATGATTAGACAAAAGAAGTTATAACCTCCTCTTATTTTTAACATTTTTTTCAGCATATGATAATGTGTCAAACTTATGTGATTTCAGGTGCCACAAAATATATCAGGACTATTGATATCAGACAGCATTGTGTATCTCCTCCCCAGTTGCATCATTTTTTTTTGAAAAAGGAGAAGTTTATGAGTTTATCCTAACTCTTACAGAGAGAGGCAGGAAAGTAATTTCTCATACTCTTAGGTCCAGTTTGTGTTGGTTCTCATTCCGTTGGAAGACCCAGGAAAATTGCATTTGAATCCTTCATTCCTGTATACATTCCTGAACATTTCAGGCCAAATTTCTCCTTCCACATAATCTACCAAAATTCGATTCCTGGAAAAGAAAAATTCTCCTTCTGAACCAGAGCTACCAAACTGACCTTCAGTTAGTTTTAACCATGGTTCAGTAAAAAGAAGTGAGAACAAAAGGGGTATGAGAATTTGTTGAAACTGTGTGGATGATTCTATAGTATCCATAATCATAACTATAAAATGGGGTTATAGCAATTTTAGAAAGTTTATAGGGGGTACATCAATTTTTCACGTAAATAAGCATGACATGTTACCACCATCTTCTAACAAGAACAAAACTTTCCTATTTCTTTGTCAGGCTCTCACTGCCTGGATATACTGGGGATCCAACACGTTTAATCTCACAACAAAGATGCAGAGTGAGTGGATCACATAATACATATAAAGAGATGCATAAAACTGCACCAGCATATGCAACAATATAATTATTTTTCTATATCTTCTTAGACACTGTACCTTTCAAAGGAATTCTATGCGCGACAATTACCAGTCATAGATTCATATATAGAGAAGAGATGAATACAGGCCATACCAGAGTATTTGACGACCTTCTGTTAGACTCAAATTCCTGCACTTGCCCATCACATTTTGCGTGCCTAAACCTGGTTAAGATGAGCAAACAAATAATAATTACCTAATCAGCACAAATGATGATAGCTCATAAAGAGATAAATCTATAAAGATCAGTTTCTCTGGTTACTTGCAAATTCAATCACAGCTTTCACGCAATTTTAACAATGGCAGACAAGTTACCTTAACCAAGTATTTCTCTCCAATATCAGCTCTAATTTTTCTTCGGGTACTCCCTTGGTCCAAAAATAGTTGACCCGATCCTTACATTTGTACTGCCCATTTCAATCTGCATGGATCATCATTAAATTAATAAGTTGCTTAGCTTCGTTGTAGAGTATGAGATATTCAAATGATATAATCCTTACAGCTTTCTCAAAGTCACCAGACATGCCCATGGATAGTTCACACTGCTCCTCAGTTATTCCAAGCACATTGCATACCTCAGCCCTACAGTTTGCCAGTGTCTGTATTTCCCAACAACATATGAAACTGGAAATTAGAATATATTGCAAGAATCAATATAAGTAAAGATATAAACAATCCTATCTCATCACCTTAAAATTTTCAGGTGTCGATGAATAGTCCAGCATTCCTATGGTCATTAGGCCTGAAAACTCTAAATTCGGACAGCTTAGCTTCACATGCTTAGCAAGTCCTACACATTCCGATGGTTCAACACCGTTTTTCGCTGAAACGATATAAATAAATCTATTAATATGATGACCGGGTGCCTCTGAATTTCTTAGAGAGTAAATAGGTTGTTCTTTACACATGTTAAGAAAAATAACAAGAACCAATTAAGCTTTATGGAAAAGTATCTAGACCACATGCAGTTGTTTATTGGAAACTCCTTGTTAAGGGAAGAAAGAAGTTATAAGACATAAATAAACAACAAAACAAAATCATGCAAACAAAAAAAAAACAAAAAGAAAAAAAGAACGGACAAGAAAATTAGGAGCCCAGAAGGTCTCCATGCAATGAAGGTTAAAATTTGACCATTTAATATGAACTTTCAGTTACCTTGAAGTGAAAGTAACAGGTTGAATGAGATTTAAATCCGAAAAACATGGATCAAATGAAAAACCTATATAATATAATATAGTGAAATAGGAGAAAAATCAGGCAACGTAGTATCCAAGAACAAGGAATTTTTTCTACACTCACATTCCTCTCCACTGGTGTTTACTTGGACCAAAACTTTCAGAGGCTTTCTTCCAATGTTTGCGACCGTGCGATCAAGAAGATTTGCAAGCTGAGAAACAATACCCTCTTAAGCAAATGAGGTCCAAATTTGGAAAAGAAGGCTCAGTCTAGTAAGAAATTAATTTTATTTATAACCAACAATAAATCTGCTAGTGTTTGCCGGTTAGACTAGTGTTTGCCGGTTGCCTGATTTTATGCAATTTGACTGAGCAACTGCATAAAAAGCAGTTATAAGCTGTAGATTAGTAGCATCAAGTCAAGCCTGAATGCTGCTCTTCTAACATCTGCCCTAACTCCTCTGTGTCTTCAACCCAGCTTTCAGAATTCCCAAACAATGGGTCCCTAGTGTGGATGGCTCTTTTAACAATATGCAGCCCAACCATCATTTATTCTAATTCTACCAGATAATTTCAAAATAAGATGCAATATCAACATCAACAGTGTGTGTGTTACACTTTCCGTCAAAGATCATTCCTGTAGTTCCATGTTGCCTATATAACCCATATTCTTAATTTGTGCATGGAAGCCTCTATTTCATTTATAAATTTTAAGATTTAAGATGCATTTAGAAAAAAATGACATGTAATTTCCTATTGTGAAAGTAATTCTGGATCCACCCCTCATCTTCTTCATTGGCTGTTGGAGCTTGCACTATTTCTAAGAGAGTATATATACCATGATGTTTTCTTTGCTCTTCTTTTTTTCTTTTTGTTTGAGTTAACAGAATTCAGAAAAAATTATATCTCCCCTTCATGCAAGAAACAGTGACTCAATGTTAAAAAGATCATCAAAAGGATAGTTATGATGAAAAAAATACCTTCTCATTGTCCACGCTCTCAACCATGTCAAGATTCGGCACAGAAGCTATATATAAAGAAAAAGATCATTGTCATTAAGTCATACAGGAACCTAAAAATCTATTAGCAAAATATAACAAATATTCTCATGGACATAAAAACTTAGACATGTGCATATGGGCTAAAATGAAAACAAATGATCAACATGCAAGCCATGACAAAAAGTATAGATGGTAAAACGTGTGCAGCAACTCACCCAAACAACCGTTCACACCTCAATATCCGCTACTCGGTTTTGCACTAGCCATGTTTTGGTATTTCATTTTCTATCATCTTAATATCTATAAGATGATAGGAAAATTCCTCAGATGAGAAGGTGGAGGTATCCATACATTTTCAGATGCTGAAATATGTAAGGATGCACCCAATTGGAGAAAAATGAGGAAAAAGACTTTTTGTGTTGATTAAAATGTACATAAGATAAATGGGTGCTGCAGAATAATGGTGACAAATGTGACAGAGGCATTAACTATTGTGCCATTGGGATTTGTGAATATATATATAGCAGTATAATCCATCATGATTATTCTCTTGCCCACAAACTAATGCTGCAACCTAGACTTCCCAGGAATGTTTGAGCAAGAGATGAGACTGTCATGCTTTGGCAGAGATCGATAGCTCATAGCGAGAAGCCGAGAATCCATCTTAACGGTGACAAAATATAAGCTCAAACGAGAAGGAAACAACTCTTATATTGTACTAGTAACCACAAAAAAAAAAAAAAAAAACACACACTCTTCTATAGAAAAACAATAGTGGAAAACTCCAAATGTAATCACATTGAATTTGATATAGAAGCTCAAAACTATCAGCCAATTATCCTGTTATGTTCACTTGTGCTGGTTCAAAGAAGCAATTGATAAAGGAAAGATTATAAAACGTTAGTTTTGTATACGCTTGCATCCAAGTCTTTATGACATCAAGAAGTCTGAAGCAGAAATTCCCTCTCAACGAAATCCATATATCTTATTTTCTAGATGGCATAATATACAAAGCACTCGATGCTCCAATATATGTACCACTCAGCATGAATAAGAAGGCAAACGAGGATGAAGTACATGCTTAAACAAAATTATATCAGAGTGAAATAATAGCGCACATCGGCATATACATATACTTTCACATCATTGTCTTCATCAGATTATATGCATAATCTGTGCTTTAGACGAATCACGATAGACTATAGAGATCAACCAGTAAAGTATAACATCAAAATGGGATAAAAAAGAGCATACAGAGTATGGTTTTCACTTTGTTGCTCTGCAAATGGCCAATGAAATGCCATTGGATATCTTCAGGTAGCTGTAACAAAAACAACAAAACAGCAACAATCAGTTCGTGAATCAAAATCCAATTTTCCATGTTCATTTACCAATTACCAGAACAACGATTTTTATTAAAATTGGCATGATCACATGACTTCAAATTTTCCCCCCTTAGATTTCACAATCGCCAAATCACACAAAAAAAACATCAGTAAACGACCACATGCATCAATAACCCTCCATAAACATGCACGAGCCTTGGAAAACCATGCCAATTACGATAAAGATCAGTTCAAATATCAAATTCAAGTCTTCCATGTTCTGACAACAAACCAGAAAAAATCAGTTCGAGCATTAAAATCCAATTTTCCATGTTTTTGACAACAAAACAGATACAATCAGTTCTAGTATCAAAATCCAATTCTCCATGTTCATTCACCAGAACAACTTTTTTTCTCAAAATTGCCATGATCACACAACTTCAAATTTTCCACTTAAATTTCAAGACCGCCAAATCACACACAATAAGCATCGTCGATAAACGTGCACACGAATAATGCCATCAAGAAGCGTGTAGCGCGAACAGCAACAATCAGTTCGAGTATCAAAATTCAATTTTTTTTCACAAGAACAACAAATCAGTTCATTCAGATTTCCCCTCCTCAAATTTCAAGACCGTCAGATCACACACAATAAACATCATCGACTAAACACGCAAACTCATCGATAAACGTGCGCGCGCCTCGAAAACCACGCAAATCAGCCCCAAATCGCATCTCTTCAACTCGATTGATCAAAAGGAGGGGATTTTAGGGTACCTGGGGTGCCTTGTCGACCAGTTCCTGGACGTAGTTCTCGCCGAAGCACCGGTGCCCAGCGTCGTGGACCTGGCGAATGAGCGACACCGGCTTGGTCTTGCTGACGGCGATCACCCTCACCGACTCCGCCGGCCTCGCCGACCTCTCCGCCGCGGCGTGGACCCTCTGCATCACAGACCTGAGCGCCGTCACCGCCGCCCCTTCCAAAGCCGGCGCCGCCATCGACGCCGCCGTCTCGACCAATTTGTCCTCCGTTGTTCCTATTTGTTTGATTTAAGGGAGAGGTGATCCGATGATTTGAGGCTCTCAGGGTTCGGAAGAGGACCACCACACGCTCTCAGGCTTTCAGGGGTATTTATGCATTAGTGGTTTTTACGGGGTTATCTTGACAAACTTAATTGTTTTTAGGGTATATAAGCAAAAATCTCTTCAAAAAATGTATATAATTATTTTATTATAAGTATTTCATTATATACAAGGAATCAGTCATCTTTTTGTTTTGTTGTATTTTTAATTTATTCTCATTTTTTTTATTATTATTATTGACTGTTATTATTGATAAGTTATAAATAAAATCTGAATAAGATGCTGATAATAATATATAAAATGTGTAAAACTGATTTCTTATGTGAACGTTTGATTTATACAAATGATTTTATATGTAAACGCCTATTATAACAGTGGAATAAATTGGATAGAATAACACAATTCTAAAGAAACCTAGAATTCAAATATCAACTTATTCACATCTATTGTGAAATAGTGATATCTATATGTGGAGGTAAAAATATGCACCCCAACACATGTCACGTCAGAATGGATATGAGCCATAATACTTGGGCCCACAAATCCAGATATGAGTCCATAATGTCATGATGACACTTTCGCACGGTTAAATCCAGGGCTAGTCGAACAGTCAGACACCTCATGAAAGAACATCGCCTCGAGTAGTTAAGGCACGATCAGATTAGAGGTCTGGTTGGACGACCTTACTCCTCATGAACGAGCAGGGAAGACACGACCAAATAAGAGGTCTGGTCGGGCGATCTTCTCGCAGATGTACTCGAAAGACGTAACAGATGAATGAGTAGGCCAAAGGGCCACGAGCAAACTAAAGAAACGGTCAAAGGACCATAAACGCCTGTAATTGCCAGGCGGACAGTCAAGACCCACTAATTGCGCGACGTGGGCACGACGTGCCTCATTAACACGTGGAGGTTTCCACCAAAATCGCCCTCTAAGTGTTTGAATGGGGAGACGGTTACAACAGCCAGAGGAGTAGGAATGGCAATCTAGTTAAGGAACTACGTATGATTTGATCCCTATAAAAAAGGTACGTAGACTGCCTAGAGAAGGATTTCAGGTTCAGTCAAATCTAAGCTAACAAATTTCCTTCTTTTTAAAATAAATAGTCCTTTGAGAGTTTTAACCCAAAAATAAAAAACCAAAAAGTTTAACTGAATGGGAAAATATCCTCCTCACTATATGTTTAATCCAAACAAATAGTTTTTCTTTTTATTCGCCTTTATTCTTCTTTATTTCCCTTCTATTCCATATAATGTTTGTAGGGCTCATTTTCTGAGCCCACTAACTATACTTCATGTGCTCGTGATTCAAGACCCGAATAGCAAAGGCTCATGACCCGTTTAGCCCACCATATCCATCGACTATCATATTTCAAATCAAATTTGAATCAAATCTCAACAGAAAATATGATTTTGAGATCATCAATGAAAAGATTTCAGAATCTCATACAAATCTCATATTATATATTGGATTTGGAACTATCATTGACTGATTTTTCAAATCCCAACAATATATATTGACCATCAATGGTTGATTTCCAAAATCCTAATATATATTTTAGATTTGAAGCTATTAATAATTGATTCCTAAATTCCACCAATATATATTAAATTCTGAAACATTATTAATTGATTTTATAAAATCCCAAACAAAATATGCATATTTGACTAGGGATAGTCAATGACTGATTATGTAAATCCTTAAATATACATATATTTAATCACCTAAATTAAAGATCTCTCCCTATCCGTCTAATGGGGGAGAGATTCACCATTGATTCTAGGGCACCCATTAAAGTATTATAAATAGGGAATCAATTCTCTCTACTAAGGTATGTGAAAAATATTTTTCTATTAAATCCCACGTACAACATTGGCTGACTTGAGTGTTGGAGGGTCTTCTGCAGATCCCCACCTCCTTGTGTCTTCAACGTTTGAGGAGGAGTGCTCGTCGGTGGATATTAGCAAACAGGGCGGAGGAGAGCGGGAGTGGACGAATCTGATTACCCATACCCAGTACGTCGATTTGCTGCCCCTCCAATGTTATTTTAAGAAGATTGCAGGGTTTATATCAATTTTTACTGTACATCTAAAAACATATCAATAATCTATTATGTTATGTTTGGGCTACACATTTGCAAGTAAATATTGATTTGGTATATTTAAAAAAAAATTATGTTGAAAATATTTACTCTCCACCAACCAAAAAAATTATGTTAAAAATATTTACTCCCACCAACCAACCCTCCATCCCCACCAACAAAAAAAAATGGTTGGTGGGGACAACATGAGAGGAGTGGGGGAGAGAGAAAGTAAGAAGGACAAAGAAGTGGGTGGTTGGAGGAGTGCGACAGAAGAAGCGAACTAACAATGAGTGGAAGAGACCCTTCTCCCGAGTCTCTCTTTTTCCTTTCTCTTTTCTCTCTCCCCCCTTCCCCAACCATCTCCGTCCTTGCACCTAGATCTCTCTCTCTCTCTTTCCTTTCTTGGTCTCCTCCATCATCCTTTACTCATTATCCCCACCGCCTTCGCATTTGCGGTGCAATGCAGTCGATTTGGTTCAGTTTTACAAATCCAAATTGAACCAAACTATAATCATATGTAACCTGAAAATCGAACCGAACTAAAAACTCCAAATCAAACTGAACCGATTTTTATTTAGTTAACCCAAACTAAACCGAATGGAAACAAACCGAACGGTTAAAGAAAAACATATATATATCCTCTCTTTTTTTTTCTTACCGATTTGTGTTGATTAGAGTTTTTTTAGGGTTAGTTTAGAATTTTACATAAATATTTGAAATGCAACAATGATTGATAGTATAAATTAGTATATTCATTTTTTATGAATATTAATGGTATAACATCAATATAGTTTTTAATATAAAAAGAATGATCTACATAAAAATTGATTATGAATGATCATGTGTTTAAATTTAATTCAGCTAATTTATTTTTTAAAAATAAAAACAAATATAAATCAAAGCATTATCGGTTTATTAATTTTTTAATTCATACCCAAACTAAACTAAAAAAATATTGAGCCAAAACCCAAAAAAATTCGTTACATGCTAATATGAGAAAATTCGACAAAAAGAAATTTATCCAAAAAAAAAAAAAAAATTTGGTTGGTGGGAATGAAGGTTGGTTGGTAAAGAAAATATCCGCTAACATTTTTGTTGGGATGGGATATTTTTTTAAAAAAACTTCTCTAAGAAAACAAAACATTTTTATTGGGGTCTTCATTTTACGCCACGTGTCTAATGCATTTTCATCCGTTGATTTCTTTCTTGGTGTCTTCATCTTATGACACGTTTTGATGCATTTTCATCCGTCGATTTCAGAAATCAACGCCCCCCACTTCACACAATTCGCGACCGTTGATGTTGCACGTGTTTCCATAAGCTCTTTATAAAGCTGCCTGAGAACAGTCGAGTTGATTATCTCTCTCTGTCTCCCCCAAAAATTCGATCTCTCCGTGCACGCTTTTCAAGGCAAACCCCCTTCTTGATCGCCGCCCGCCTCGTAAACTGCGACGATGTTCCTTGTCGACTGGTTCTACGGCGTCCTGGCCTCGCTCGGTCTCTGGCAGAAGGAGGCGAAGATCCTCTTCTTGGGCCTCGACAACGCCGGCAAGACCACTCTCCTTCACATGCTCAAAGACGAGGTCCCCATGTTCTTTTGATTCTTTTTCGGTCTGGGTTTTTGATTTCTCGATGTGGGTATCTCTTAAAAGCTTGATTTGTTGCTAATCTTTTGTGGGTTTTTCAAACAGAGGTTGGTGCAACATCAACCGACCCAGTTTCCGACGTCGGAGGAGCTGAGCATAGGGAAGATCAAGTTCAAGGCTTTCGATCTTGGCGGTCATCGGATGGCTCGTCGCGTCTGGAAAGATTACTACGCGAAGGTCTGTTTCTTTTCCCCCCACTATTTGGTTTGTGTGGTTTCTTTGATTGGGTAGTTGTTGATTGAGTGTTATATGCATCAGTTGATACAAATTGGAGAAAGAATTGGTATTTATGTTTTTGTGGTGTTTGTTGTGTTGTCTATGAGAGAGAAGGAAGGAGGGAAGGTTGTTAATATAGGACTTTATTTTGTGAATAGGTGGTAGAGGTGAAGAGTGTAGTGGTTTGTTTTGAAAGTGTAGCATGTGTTTGTGATTTTGGTATTGCCTTATATGAATCTACGTCTATAAAAGTGGGAAGATTTGACCTACTTTTATCTTTGGAAACATAATAAATCTTGTTATATAAACCACTTCTATGTTCTATCTTTGGCTGACATTTGGTATAATCTGTGTCTTTTTTTAATTACCAATATTACCCCTAAATGAATATAAGAGAAAAGAGAAGGGTGATTGATGCATCTTTTTTTTATTGATAAGTGTAATTAATTTATTTATGTTAGTAGGTGAAAAAATGATACAAATCTTAATTCATCTTTCAGTTAGTTTTAGGTGGGCTAGTTAAACCACTTTTGAGGATAAAAATAGTAACAAAGATACTCAGTAGTAACAAAGACACTCCTAACGTCTTTGTTGTGAAATAGTACTAGGATGCTATTTCAGTTTTACACCATGATTGAACCTGTCGATATATCACTGTTAAAGTGCGCCTTTATAACAGTGCGCCTTTTACGGGCGCACACAAATGTACTTCATGCTTTGAACATGGAGATATCTCATGTATTAGTGATATGAAGCGTGTATTGGTCAATAGGTGATGGAATGTGGCCATTTGTAAATTCCATTGCTTTATTTGCTCTGGCCATTATAAATTTGGAAGGGGAGAGGGGAGGAAGAACACAAAGAAGAAAAGAGAAAATAGCATCGTAATCCTTCACCCCAAAACTCTGTCCCTTTCCTGTGCAATATTCTACGCAAGAAAGTGATAGGATAGCAGTTCATCCCATCCCCCAATATATGCATAGGCCAAGTCGAATAAAATCATTAGATTCAGGTATTCTCATGATGGGATTCTCTTGGGCTTTCTACTCAACAAGGTACTTGCACCATAGGTCAAGAGGGTTTCATATCTCCTTTTATTGGAGTATGTGAGGCTGTTATGTTATAGGAAATTAATCACAACATCGTTATGATTGCATGCCATGGAAATTTACACTTCAAAGGCAGCTCCATCAAATGCCTAATGGAGGTCCTGACTAACATATGAGATTTTGGTAAAAGCTCGGATATTTTAAAGGAAACATTGTGATCATCCTTTCATACAATGGCCAAGTCTACCTTCTTTTCTCTATTATTCTTTGCCACCCACCTATCCAGATGTAGCCAGCACTCTGAGAAATTGGTTTCATCAATGATTTCATGTAAGAAGCTTATTTGACCTAAGATTAAACTATAGAAGATAACTCATACTGATCTGTACCTTTATTATTCATTAATTGTTCTTAAATTCTTATCGCGGCGTGTTCTTAGAATCACACTGTGGCATTAAGAAAGAAAGAAAAAGCAAGGCATAGAGAGTTCATTTAGCGCCATCGCCCTTATCCTAGACTGGGTAAGTCCTCCCTGGTCCACTTCTTACTGGTTAGGTAACTGTGATTGGTCCCATGTTCTCGCTCTCGCTGGAACACTTGAATAGCGTGTCAGACATCTGACTTTCATTTATCATCTTAAATTGGGCAGCTTCATCTCATACTGTAAATTTGCTGATAATATCTGCTGCTGTATTGTTGAGAAGGCTCTGTGACTTAATTTACATCTGTTAGATTTAGAGAGTAATCTAACAACATCAGAATAAACTAAAGTTCTCTCATGATTCATACCTATGCAATCACTTTTAACTTTTTAAATGCTGCTTGTTCCCCCAACACCTTCTTTTGAGCATGAATCATGTGATAACTGAGAAAAACATGCAGGTCAATGTTGTGGTTTATTTCATATGAAATCATCTACACAATATATACTCTTCTATGTAAGTATATACTCTATTATTAAAAGCATAAAATTGTATGCATTCAATTCATTTGAGTAATTTTTTTTTAAAGAATGTTCTTCATTAGCCAATTATATACTAAAAAAAAAAAAAAAATCAAAATCAAAATGTGAGTATAATATTTTCATGACAACGGATTAAACATGCAGGTCGATGCGGTGGTTTACTTGGTGGATGCCTATGACAAGGAGAGGTTCGCAGAGTCCAAGAAGGAGCTGGACGCCCTCCTCTCCGACGATTCTCTTGCGAGGGTCCCATTCCTGATTCTGGGCAATAAGATCGACATCCCATATGCGGCTTCCGAGGAGGAGCTCCGGTACTACCTCGGGCTCAGCAACTTCACCACGGGGAAGGGCAGGGTGAATCTCGATGACTCCAACGTCCGCCCGCTCGAGGTCTTCATGTGCAGCATAGTACGCAAGATGGGCTACGGTGACGGATTCAAGTGGCTCTCTCAGTACATCAAATGAAAGCTAAATTTGCGTGCGTTTGCTGCTGCATCGTAAATTTGAGGGGTTCGGTATATGGTGCCTCTGTGTTTGTATGGAGTTGTGAATGGTTTATGTAAATGATTCTATATACACTGCTGCATAGTTGAATGTAAATATTGTTATAACTCTTCCTCCTCAGTCTTGGTTTTGTTATTCTATAAGTCCTTGTTTGGGTGCAACCCTAGTAATTTGATGAGATAGATTACTATCAGAGTAGATTGTTTTATTATAATTTTTTTACTTCATCATCTTGGTTTGGTTACATTTGCTTATATCATCCTTGTTGGTGTATCTTTAGGGGGTATAAGATATAGACGGACTACTTTAATACATCGAAATTATAATAAGGTTTATGCTTAATCCAAACATAATGATAAGATTTTATCCATATTAAGGCCCGTTTGGTTACATGTTTGGGACAGTTTTTTATTTTTGAAAAATTAAAATCGCGTAGTTGAATGGGACAGCTTTTTGAAGAATCGGAAGCTGGATTATTTTTAATTTTTCTCTCAAATCTGCGTTTTGAAAAGCTCAAAAACAACGTTTTTTTGTCCGAATTGATTTTTTGAATTGAAAACAACTTTCTCCGTCAAACATAATCTGCTTTCAAATATTGATTTCTGAATTAAATAAAAACATCTAATAAAAGTCCAGATCTAAAATCATATTAAAAAGTAACTTTATTTTAAAATCTATTTTCCAATCTGTATTTTCAAACGGACCCTAAATAAACATATTATTCTATTATTTTTTTTTTATATACAGAAAGAACTTGTCTTTCAGAAATTCCAATGAAAGGAAGAAAAGATTCTAGACACCATTTGTTCGAAGTATTTGAATAATTTATTGAGAAAGATACGGTGAATTCTTATGTGATGGACCATCCCACCATCTGAAAATCCTATCCAAGTAGAGGGTGGTTCCCTCGCTAATCCCACTAATCAAAATGGATATTTTTTTTGCTAAGCGTGTCAATTATCTTAAAAAAAATCTAAATTCAATCCGAATCAATTTAAAATATTCAATATTCAAAGATTCAGAATGCAATGTGAATATCAATCTATTCGATCTGAAAAATATTCGTATCCGACATAAATTATAAATATATATATATTTATATTATATATTATTTATATTGTTATTTTATATGATTAATCACAATGATAATATATTATAATACTATTAAATTTTTATTTTATAATATCTGAAAAACAAAATAAGCTTTAAAATATCAATTTTAATTAATTTTAATTTTTTTAAAATATAATTTAATTATTTAAATTAATGTTTATTTAAATATATAAATTATTTAAAAAAAAATATTTGTATATGAAAAGATACTGACATACTTATTTTTGGGATGAAAATGGATATTTTTGTTTTTTTTTTTTTTTTACAAAAAAAATCTCTCTATCAAACACCACCGGCACCTGTCGGTCTATCCCCTCACTCACCGGCTATAGCAAGTAAACAATCAGCCATTCCCAGCTCACAATATATATTTCTCAGATTCCCGGATCAAACACCGCGCACGATTTCCGAGGCAAACCCTGGTTTTCGTGATGTTCATCTTCGATTGGTTCTACGGGATCCTGGCCTCTCTGGGTCTCTGGCAGAAGGAGGCGAAGATCCTCTTTTTGGGCCTCGACAACGCCGGGAAGACCACTCTCCTTCACATGCTCAAAGACGAGGTCTTTCGATCTGGGTTTTCGATTTCACGATCTGGGTCTCTCTTGTTTCGAGCGCAAATGCTTGATTTTGTTGTTGAAATTTGTGGGTTTTCGTTTGTTTTTGTAGAGATTGGTACAGCATCAGCCGACGCAGTATCCGACGTCGGAGGAGTTGAGCATTGGGAAGATCAAGTTCAAGGCTTTCGATCTCGGCGGCCACCAGATCGCTCGTCGGGTCTGGAAAGATTATTATGCGAAGGTACCTGTTTTTTTTATTGATTTTTTTTATTTATGTTCTTTCATGTGAAGTGATGGGTGTTAGAGGGCATGGTTTGGTGTTGGGTTGATTTGTGTGTTTTAAATGATACAATGTGGAGAAAGTCATTGGTTTGTTTTGTGCATATGGGATGTTTGTTGTGTTGTTTTACCACAGAAAAAGGGGGAGGAGAGATTATAAATGAAGAATTGATTTTGTTGAATGAGCGGAGCAGGTGAAGAATTCGGGCGATTTGTTTTGGAAGAGTTGGGTTTTATAGTTTTTGAACCAGTTTTATAGTTGGGAATTTGTCTTTTTCTACTATTTTGTCTCAATTGGTATGTTATTATTTAGATAGCATTTGGAAACCCATTTAAAAAGTAAGCTTTCACCTAAAGCTGCTTTGGAATTAGATTCCCAGGAAGCATATATTTGTTAGATTCCTAAAAATCCCCCTTTTTTGACAGTTTATAAAAGCCATGCTTAGTTTTCCAGGAAAATTGCAACCATTTGGGACGTTTTGGAACACGTTTGGGCTAATCTGTTTCTTGCAAAAGCAATATCAACCAAAATGTGTTTCCAGATGCTTAGGCTTGCTGGATATGGATTGATCTGTTTCTTTCCGCTGATGTTGAATTTGATACACTTTGTTTTTTTCCCTTTTTTGTGTAATTTAGAAATTCCTTCAGGGGATTTTTGTGGTCTTCTGGGCTATGATTTTACTGTATGCTTTGATTTGTAATAGAAATATGCTGATTAGTTGTCTGGGGTTTATTTCCCTACTTTGCCGATTGACTGGTGCTCTCCTTCTGTTGTTTAAATCCTCATGAACTTCCATTAGAAGCAATACCATCAGGGAATGCCTCAATAGATTAGCCCAGCAATCATGTCCTGCTCATCAAATTGTAGCTGTATTTAATCAACTTTTGGTTTATATACCCTGCCCATCCTATCTATCCAATTATAACAATGTTTTACTAATGTTTTGATCCCAGACAAAGAACATAAAGTCTCAAACAAATCATTTTCTATTTGGGTCTGCTTCTTTGGCTTTAAATATCTTTGTGAATTTCTTAGTTCAATGCCTCTTACTTCTGTTGATTAGTTATTTTCAGAAATTCTTTGGGCTGTCTTGTGGAATCTGAGTTCATCTTCTTTTTGGTTTTATGGCAAGTTTTGTTTAGGCGCCATACAAATCTCTTTCTAGTCGTAAGGTAATTGAAATAATACACCTGTCAAACATGTTTATATTGAGTGAACATGTAATGGAGATCCTGTGTTCTTTCCTTTTATGGCATTTTTTTTTTTTTCTTGTTTTGTGATAGATACTGATTGCTGCATTTTTAGTAAAAGTCAATGTATAGGAACAATTGTTAGAAAGCATGAAGGAGAGGAAATTCCTAAGGTTGATTCAGAAACTCAGAAAAAATTTCATGATGCTGTTGGTTTGAACCCCATTTGACATGGATATTGGCATGAGAATTGGAACACTGAGCCATGCTTTGCTAGGAGAATTTTTTTTTATCCCGCTTATTGAAGATTTTTGTTTAGGAGCAAGTTTTTCAAGGCTTGGTATTTCTATTGACCTTTTATGAGAAAAGTAGGCATTATCAGTATGTGTAATAACAATGACTGAGGGGGGGGGGGGGGGGGGGGGGAGGGGAGGGTAAGAGGAATAGAAGAGAACAAGCACCAAAAGAGGAGAGAAAAAGAAGCGCCCATCTCTGACATGGGCGTTACGAGATGGGCGCTTCCCTGTTTGGGTATTTCTATTGACCTTGGTAGTCGTTTTAGAGTCTCCTTCAATAACAAACTAATTCATGATTCAACCCTTAATTGTCAGTGCTTTGGCATCTGCTGAGATTTAGTCTGTTGCATTTGCATATTGAATTCCAACAAGCATGCAGACTTAAGCTTGCCTATTGCCTAATGAGCTGCCATTAAGATTGAGCTGTAAGCAAGCTTGAGGAAGGCCAGTCTATCTGGTTTCATCTTGAGTTGTTTCCCAGCTGATAAATTCATTCCTATGGAGACTGACTTGAGGACATGATTATGTTCCATCTTGATCATCAAATGGACTGCTGAGGACATGATTATGTTCCATCGCGATAGTCAGGTGGACTGCTGCTCTGATCAAAGTGAAGATTTCGTTACCCTCATCTTTAAACTATTGTTGTCGTTACCCTCACCTTTAAACTATTGTTGGTGAGGAGCTTGAATTAAAGCTGGAATATTAAGTCGAACTGGTTAAGAAAAAAAATCATTCAACCTGTGTTCACCTCTGCAGCTGCACCATGAAAAATGTGACTGACTTGAGTTCCAAGAGCAGCACCATGTTCAGGCGCATGGTACAAGGTAATAAGACAAACCATCTTTCTGCTGAGTTCCAAGACCAGCATTTGTCAAAGGTGTTACATCCAAATTATGTGTTTTGGGGGACAACTTTATGTTCAGTTTAGGTGCACAAGTGCTAATTTGAGGTACCATGGGGAGTTTTTTTTATAGGTTAGCAATGAGATTTGAACCCAAGACCTTGTGGTTGCTAATTCTGTTCTCCATCATTGAGCTATGGGTCCAACCTCAATTGATATTTTCCATCTTTCCTTATTTTCATTTTGTTATTTTATGTCCCATTTTTTCAGTAGAACAGTTTTTTATCCCTTCGTTAAATCTACTCTATCAGAAGGAGTAAGACTCGAAGATAGAATCCTTAGAAAAGAGAGGGCGTCTCTAACAACTTGTCAGTAGGTTGTTTGGTTATCTTCCTTTTCGTGGACGTTTAGCAGTTCAATAAATTAGGTGATCATCCCATCTTTTCCTTAAAAAAGGAACCAGGAACAACATGGAACAAATTTAATCCCTTTGCAATACGTGGATTCATGTTTTCATGTTCTGCTCCTTCATTGTTCATCATTAAACCTGAATGCGTCTTTGCCACAATCTGATACAATCTATTCTGTGACGCTATTTAACATGTATGTGTTATGTGTACACTATCTTCATAGACTTTTCACCATACGATAAATCATCACAGGTCGATGCAGTGGTTTATTTGGTTGATGCCTTTGACAAAGAAAGGTTCGCGGAATCCAAGAAGGAGCTCGATGCTCTCCTTTCGGATGATTCGCTCGTCACTGTCCCATTCCTCATCCTAGGCAACAAGATCGACATCCCATATGCGGCTTCTGAGGAGGAGCTCCGGTACTATCTAGGGCTAACCAACTTCACCACCGGGAAGGGCAAGGTGAACCTCACGGACTCCAATGTCCGTCCTCTCGAGGTGTTCATGTGCAGCATTGTTCGCAAGATGGGCTATGGAGACGGTTTCAAGTGGGTCTCGCAGTATATCAAGTAGATATCGGTAATTTGTCTTTGCCTTTTTTTTCTTTCTTTTAAGTCTTTCATTCATTATCTTTTGAAGCAGATCCATCAGGTGTGATAGTATTCTACCACTTATGTAAAGTGGAGATGTAACATGAATTATGTTTATGGGTCTTGGTCTGAAAGATGTGACATAATTAAGAATTTTGGTCTGGGATTACTGGATGTTCTCACTGATCTGATCTCTGTTTTTTGGTTTATCTGTTTCTCATGAGAATTTTGTGTAGTTTGCAAGTATTGATGGAAGTATGGTTCTTCAACTCCATCTGCAGCCATGTTTGAGAAGAGTTAAATCTTTATCATCCTGCCTACCAAATTACCGATTGCTGTTGTTTTCAAATTATTTTTGGTTAAATATTTTTCTATAAGCAGGAGTGAAACTCTAGTATAATAAGTTCTTTTTGTGACTTTCACCAATCTATTAAGAGGTGGTTTTGTTTTTCTATCGAAGCATTTGTTTATACTATTTCTTATTAAAATTTATCCTATCAGCTGAAGTATGAAGACTCCTTTAGTGAGGAGGGGGTTAACTCTGATAACATGTCCAGATGTGGTTTGATAATAGATGAACCCATTGTGTTTTAGAGTGCGTTTGGTTACGCGATTACGCAGCGTTTGCGATTGCAGGAAGTTGCGTTTATAATCGTACAACCAAATATTTTTACTATAGCAGTTTTCTGCACATAAATTTTAGGCAAATAATATCTAAAAGCTATAATTTTAAAAAGCTGAGAAAGTGAATTTTATGTAGAATCAGTTTTAAAATCCAGATTTTTGCATAATCAGTTTTGCAATTGCGCAATCAAACGCACCCTTAATGTCTTTGATATGGCCTTACAAATTTGTTTAGTGTTTGAAAATAAATTTAGCAAGGAGTTTGTCAATTATAACAGTGTTTGGAAA
The DNA here is from genome assembly GCA_030737835.1 of Acorus gramineus. NCBI lineage: Eukaryota > Viridiplantae > Streptophyta > Magnoliopsida > Acorales > Acoraceae > Acorus > Acorus gramineus. Next base: position 1,301,674 of record CM060851.1, on the reverse strand, counting down.
ATAACTTTCTAAGAAGTATATTTCTATTAGATTTTTTAGAAGCTTTAAGCTATTTTTCGCTTTTGGATAATTTGGGGCGTTTGAAAGCGAGTTTGAATTAAGCATGATTTTAGAAAAATTAAAGTATCTAAAAACCATCCAATGGGTGAGAGGAAAGATTAAGAGGTGATAGATTTTATAAAGAGAAAAAACATGTTATTATATTTTATTACATTTTCCTATAAATTTCCATCCAGTATAAAAAAATCTGAGTTTATTTTATCATTTATGTGTAAAGAACCAAGTATTTAATATAATTTAGTCAAAATAAAGAATTTTGAAAAAAAAAATATATCAGAATATGAATAAAGAATTTGAAAGGATAAATTCATTTAAATTTGAAAACAAACTCCAACATTGATCTTTAGACCGGCATAAATCATGTATTTTAGAAGACGTGCAACTAATCAAACTTGAGTCATGTTTTTTTGTTATGCTCAATTCACGTTAGGGTGCAACTTTGGTTGGTTAATAAAATTCAAATCGATCCAAATCGATTTTTTTTTTTGTTTTGAGTTAATAGTTTTATTGTTTGGTTAAGATATAGATTGAAAAATTAATAAACTGACATACATTGGTTTGAATTTGATTTTACTTCAAAAAAATGGAATTAGGCGAACCAAACGGAACTAAACATATGATTATTCGTAATCAAAATTCATTTTGATCATTCCTTTTGTATTAAAAACTATATTGTTGTTATACCATTAATATTCATAAAAAATAAATATACTAATTTATACCATCAATCCTAACATTTTGATATTCTATGAAGTTGTAAACTAACCCTTAAAAAATTCTAATCAACCCAAATTGGTAGGAAGAAATTTTTTGTTTTTGCTATATATATGTTTTTCTTTAACGGTTCAGTTCGGTTTAGTTTGAGTTAACCAAATAAAAATCAGTTCGGTTCAATTTTGAGTTTCGGTTTGGTTTTTGTATACGTGTGAATATAGTTTGGTTCAATTTGGATGCGTAGAAAAAAAAAAAAAAACCAAACCCACGTAATTGCAACCCTAACTGTGATAAAATGTCCAATTCAGTTTCACATATTGTCTTTATCTTACCTATGTGAAAATTGAAATACTTTTGATCATAATTGGCCCAAAATGTAAGTCAATCTTAAAATGTCAGTGGATCTCTATGAATGCCCACCATAAAACTTTCTTATTTCAAGTAAAATTATAATTAACAAAAAAATTCAAATGATTCTTGAGAATTTTTTCTATATTTTGTGCATTCTAGCATGCACATCCTTCAGCACCCTCTGTATGATGTTCTCGCAACATTTTAATTTATTTTTTTGGTCGCATATATGTATTGGATATACATTTGATGGATTTCATGAAAAACGTATGAAATTATTGATTAATATAATTTAGATTTTTTTATTCATTGTATAAGTAAATTTGGAGTGTCAAATTTTAAATATAATTAAAAATAAAGCGAAAAGTATAATTTCAAATAAATATAATTTAGGGAAAAAATCAATCTAACCTCTTGTAAACGCTCGAAATCCATATAACCCCCTGATTTTTTCTAAAATCCATATAACACCTATCTAAATCTAAATAACCCCTTGAAAACACCTATGTAAATCCAAATAACCTCTTAATTAAGTTTTCATTGACAGATAAGGATGAGGAATATTCTATTTCATTAACACTGGCTGAAAGCACAGTATACCAAAAATTTTCTAGTTGAAATATCTTATGTAAATCATGTTTCACCCCTCCGGATAGGTTTTATAATTTATTCGGGTGAGTAAAATTATTATTATTTATGATTTTTCACATTTTTAATACATTATAGCATGTCTTTGGTATACTGTGTGTTAACCAAATAAAATATTCACATAATATTTCTTATCTTTTAACGGAAGTTTAGCTTGCAATGCTATTTGAATTTACATAAGTGTTTTCAGGAGAGTTATATATGGACTTTAAAAAAAGTTATTAAAATATCTACATATCTTATTATTTAGTGGGTTGTAGGGATATTGATGTGGTTTATTTATTGTATTCTATTTATTATTAAAAAGAATTTATTTGGATTAAAAGATTTGAACATCGTATTACTTTTTTTGTTGGTGTTTTTCTAAAAAATTTAATAACATATCATATTAGTTATTAATTTTATTTCACGCACATCGTGAGTGGGGAAAACACCCTATCCCAATCTTCATTTGTTTTATATTTATCTATCAAAATCTACACAAAGAAATTTCACTAAATTAATATTTAAAATAATCTATCTATTTAAAATCTACTTTGTTCCTTTATAATATTTTTATTTCCAGTTTAGCCCTTAATTTTTTTATGTAATCACCGAAGATCTTTATTGAATTTTGGTTTTAGTTTTAGGGCAAAAATGAAAAAAATACATATTTTTATACTAAAAAATTATTATATCTATATTTAAAATTTTAAAGAAAATATCATATCCTATTAAAAAATTTAAAGTAAATATAAAGAATAATGTTAGATATTCACCAAATTTATATTATTGAATGCCACAATATATTTAATTAAAAAATAAAATTATAATATAATATCATCTATCTATTATATTATCATGACTATTTCAACTTTGTTCATTTATTACTCTCCTTGATAAGGTTGAATTTGAATTTTTAAAATCAAATAAAATTGAAATTAACACTACAATATGATAGGATTGCTAAGTTACAAAATAGTTACAACTGAGTACATAAATAAATAGCCACAATCAGATAATTATTGGAAGTCACACCTCTCTATTGCCATTAGTAAAAACAAACAAAATTAGAAGAAAAAACAGCTTGCGTGCTTAAGTAGTTAAATTCATCAAGAGATGATTTATTCACATTCAAATTTGTTTTTTTTTTAGTTGTTCATGTAAGAGATGATTTATTCACATTAAAATTTGGTTTTTTTTAGGGTTTGTTAATTATATTTTAATAATTTATAGGGATGTGGTCCATTTATTTTATTTTATTTTATTAAAAAAAAGTTTATGGGATTGAAGGGGTTGTGAGGAATATAAGTCTGGGTTGATATGGGTCTAAGTTCGACACAGGGAAATCTTTTTTTATTTTTTTTCTTACTGTTTTACTGAAGATTATTTTATTTTTATTTTATTTTTAATTGGTGGGGGCGGTTATTAATTTTATTTCATGCACATCTTGCCTAGGTGATGACATTCTAATATACTAATAAAAAGTATTTATTAATGTTTCAATTTTCGTCATGGATGATGATAAGATTGAAATCCATTATTTATTAATGTTTTATTTTCAATTTTTTTTTTTTTATATTGACCCACATTATGCGTGGAATTCAACTAGTTTGGTATTGATGTAAATCATCCAGAGGTTAGGAACAAATCAACTCCTTCAAATAGTTGATGTATTATTCACTATCTCTTATAAAATCTTCTTCTATATATGTCTCTCTTATATTCTCACTTGAAATGTAGATCTGCAACTAAAAATTAATTAAGCCATCTATCTTGGTATAGGGATCGGCCACATTTCAAGTATAGAGGTATGGTTGCAGCATAGGGCCACAAATTAATTAAGGATGTATACACTGAGATAGCGTTTGGTAACGTAATTGCAAAACTGATTTGTTGCAATCGTTGGATTTAAAACTGATTCTACAGGAAGCTGCCTCTCTCCATCTTTTTCAAATCGTAGTTTTTTAACACTATTTGACTAAAATATGTTTGCAGGAAGCTGCGATTGTAAAACTGTTTGGTTGTACAATTCCAGAACCAGCTTTCTGCAATCGCAAAAACTGCGCAATCGTGCAATCAAACGCTAGATGAGTCTGTCCATCCCCAGAGAAGTCCTAGTGGAATGATTATGTAAGTAAATTAATAACAAATAAAAATATCAAATTGAGTTTGGATAATATGTAGGTTGAATAAAAATGATTTTCTATTGGTGGTCAGGGAACTGTTGAAGGGTTTCCTAAAATGTTTTCGCCACACTTTCATCCCAATTTTGTTGACTTAACAGAGATGGGTTAGCAAACATGAGGTGCTAGTGTTTCGTCAGGTTAGTTGTAATGCTTAATGCTTACTAATTAATAATTGACTCTTTAATAATGTAAAAGTTTGTGTATTGTTTAAATCAGGTTTGTCCCCACCATACCGTTGACATTTGTAATTACTGTAATAACAATATTGCACCCGCATGTTTCCCATATACGGAAGAGATAAAAGTGTGAATGTCTTACCAGGTTAGTATATGATAATTAGACATTTTAATGTCTGGATATCAATATCTGAATTCAATAAGTAGTCAAATTGTATTCCATATAAAAGATTTATTGATGTGTAATGTTCCAATTGTTGTTTCAGAAACAGTTGTTGACCGAAGTATGTATAGTGAACTTAGGGTACATGTAATACTAGTTTCTCTATATGTAACCTTTTTTTTTTTTGTATTGATTTTTTTTTTTCGTATATTGACTTTTTTGTCTTTAATGAGATGTCAGTGTAACATGGCATCTCATATTTTTTTATTAGGTTATAAGGTTTTTATCTTCAGTGTGACCATTGTAAAAACTTTTCATTGATAATGGATTGATCTCTGGTGTGCTCCGTGAACGTATGCAAGATTTGTCAAACTACGTAATTTTTGTGTCTTTACTTCGATTTGTTTGTTTATTTCATTTGATTGATAGGATCCCAAAATCTGAAATCTTAACACTAACATGCCTATCCACTTAAATTGTTCTCTTGATGTTGAGAAAATCCCAAATGCAAATAATCTATCTTTAGTAGTTATCTTATCATTTCACTTGATGATTCTTTTACTTTTAGAAGTGTTCAACACACTTTCTATAATAGGTTCTATATTGCATCCATTTAGTTCTTGCTCTTCTGGTGTTTGTAACAATCTGAGAAACACAAATAATAGATCTCACACAAGTTCTTTTTCCAATTCGATATTTTGTTGAAAAAATTAATTTTGACAAAGGTTTCCTCTAAAAAAAGATATATTTTTATATCAATAAATTGAGAGAGAGAGAGAGAGATTCTCCTCTGTGTACGGCTTGAGATTTAGAAATAATTTATTTTTTACTCACCAAAAACTTTCAAATTTTTGTAGAACTTTGAAGGGATTAAGGGGTTCTTCCTAGAGTCAGTTTTTTTTCTTTTTTTGTTAGTTAGGGAGGATATTAGATTGGTTAGAATGGGATTATAACAAAAAAAAAAAAAAACAGAGAACCAAATTCATCAAAGCAAATAAAAAGATCACCTCCTCCACAGCCTGTTTGGAAGCAGCAAAAAAATAAATAAAAAAAAATTAAATTAAATTAAATTAAACCAAAAGAAAAAAACCAGCTGAAAGGATTTACCTTTAGTTTGTTAATAATATTAATTTGTAATATTATATTTAAATATGAAATTTGGGACAATAATTTTATATTGACACCATAAATGAATATTTTGACATTAAGGATTTGTGGAATTGAATAAGATAAATTTGGTGAATATCTCATATTATCTTTTATTTTTTCTATTCAAATCCTTGTTTTTGAATATAAAGATCATTAAAAAATTAAACATAAATTCAAAAATCAAAATATTACCAAGAAATAAAGTTGAACCTTTAACACTTTCTATTAGTATATATATATATATTATAGGGGGCGATGGGGTGCGACCGTGCGCATTGTGCACCCCTCGTGCGCCCCCGTACGTCGACCGTGACGTCGATCGCACGGTTAACGTTTTTTTAAAAAAAAAACGGAAAAAAAACGGTCGTCGTCGTCGTCAACGGGGTCGCGGTCGTCGTCGACGGGGTCGAAGGGGGTCGCGGTCGTCATCGTCGTCGACGGGTCGCGATCGTCGTCAATGGGGGTCGCGGTCGTCGGTCGACGGAGTCGCGGTCGTCGGTCGACGGGAGCGATGGGGGCGACGGTCTATAATATATATATATATATTATAATTTCAACATCAGTTACCAAATGTATCACTCTTCTAATAGCAATATAATCCAACATTAATTGAGCACGCCGACATAGACTTCCACGATCACATCAGTGAATACGAAGCTTCATGAATGTTAGATTATCAATGAATGATAAATTAAGATAGAGAATAAGCTTCATCTCTAATTTATTTTAACATATATTTCTCTTCCAAAATTATTTCTATAAACTCCAATAAATGATCGATATTCTAGTAAATAAATGCATGCAAACATTAACTTAATCAAATCAATATTAATATAAAAAATGCACATATGTTAATTAATGATATTTTAAAAATTATTATTTTTAAATATATGATAAATATATTCAATAAGGGATTTTTATTTTTAAGTCCCTGGAAACATGCATATTTAGGGATCGGTCCCTCACTTCTTGATATTTCTTTTTTAGTCCCCATATTCAACCGCCTATTTAGTTTTTAGTCCCTCCGTCAAACATCCGTCCATACACCGTTAATTTGTGAAATATGATTTATTTTTAAGTCCCTGTAAACTATGTTATTTAGTGATTAGTCCCTCCATTCTTTATATATTACAGGGACCAATCACTAAATAACATGGTTTATAGGGACTTAAAAATAAATAACATAGTTTATAGGGACTAAAAAATAAAATCACATTTTACAAATTAACGGTGTATGGACGGACGTTTGACGGAGGGACTAAAAACCAAATAGGCGGTTGAATATGAGGACTAAAAAAGAAATATCAAGAAGTGAGGGACCTATCCCTAAATATGCATGTTTCCAGGGACTTAAAACTAAAAATCCCATTCACTATCGGTCATATCTTAAACATACAAGCAATGACTTGCTAATGATTACCAATTTAATAAGAATTAAATTTTTATGATAAAAGTTACACTAATTTTAAAACACAAAAATAAAAATTTACAAATTTGAAGACCCAATTTGCTCACTGAAATTGGATCTATAAAATAAAGATCTCATTTGGGGTATGGTTAGAGATGAGTCTTGTTATGTCAACTTCACCAAGAAAACTCTCCAGTGGCAATACTTTGAATGGAAGTAATATTAACTACCATTGAAAAGACAGAAGAAAATATTGTCACAATCACCAACTAGGCAAATTATTTTTTGTCTTCAATCACTATCAAGAGAACCTAACCAAATGAAAAACCTAAAGTAAGGGAATTAAAAATTAATAGCAAGCGCAAACATGTTTCCAACATAGATTCATGTGGGGAAGATTTCCATTATTTTTGCTTTCTCATGTCACAGCTGATGATATTAATCTAAGCATAATAAAGGGTGTTATGTCATGTGGTATTGATAGTTTATGAATGGTAGTTGATTAGGTGATTTGTTTAGTAGCAGAAAAATCACTATAGGTGAATTATAAATTTCAATATTTAATTTGATTAGGTACAGAAACTCAATTGGGATAATCAAACGACTATGTAAACATTTATATGTTAAACCTGATTAGTTGTTCACTCTGATTAAATTTGGATGGACTTTTAAATTTGATGTTGATTGCACCGATATTTGACATTAATAACTGGACCAAACTGCAAAAAGAAACAAAGATATCAACAGTGATTTGATTCTAATGCAAGATGATGTTAATGAGTCAGTAAAGAAAATGGCCTGAAGATTAATCCATCATATATTTTCTTCTTAATTTTGCTTTTCTTTTACATATTGTGAAATATTTTGTCCAAAAGAAATCCTTCTATCTAGTGTGTGTATGTGTGTATCAATATGAGATACTTTAAATACCCTTATATTTTTATATAATCAATTATTTACAAAAAAAATAGTTTTTAAAGTATTTTAGTGATTTTTTTAAGGGAGAGTGTTGCTCAAATACATTTGATCATAAGCTTTTCTTTAAAATACCCCCTTGTAATATATATATATAAGAAATCTCACATTTTTGAAATACAATGTATTTTAAACATGCATCTCCCTATATAATACAAAATAATACTTGCAACCCTCATAGTTAAGTAATGCAAACCCAACCCATGCATCAGTCTAATTGGGCGCTTTTTCGTAGCTAAGTATTTTTTTTATTTTTCGCATTTATTTGTAGTTCAGTTTTATCATCTCAGCTAGCAGCAAGATTTAAATCCAGGGAGGAGGAGGTGCATCTGTCAATTGGTCAAGAGATGGTTTTGTATCTAATATAATTCTTAAGATAGGTTGCAGAGGATGTGTGAGGCCATTTGGATATTCCAAGTTTGGTACAACATACAAGCATATATGGATAGCTCAACCCTATCTTGCAAGAAAGTGTCAGAGGATTTCATGGGATTCAAGTCAATGTATTTTTTATGCTTTTAATTTGCTTGTGGGAAGGTTTCCATGCATACTTGAACAAGATAACCTTTTTGTGGAGGTGTCCATGACACATTTCTTCACATCCACCTACCAAAGGAAGAAGAAAAAAAGGGAACCTATTTCACAGAATCCTATAACATTGTGTCATAAAAGGTAAAGCAAAATTTAAAATACTTTGAATAGTTAGACTTCCAATCATCTGTCTTAATTTATTGATAAAATAGGTCCATTTTATTGCAATGACTTTGACATGAAGTAGGTTTAATAAAGATTGAAGGGGAAAGATAATTAACACTAGGATACGTTTGTTCAGGCATGTATAATTAATAGTTAGAAAAATGAAGATAAATCATACATAGAGAGGGAGGGAGGGAGGGAGAGAGAGAGAGAGAGACAATTGAAATCAATATGAGGCCACTATATATTGTTTACCCGTGGAATAGATGAAGTCATGTATCTGGCATGACTTCCTTATTTAGTCATGTGTGCTTAAATCAATTTAACTAATTCTAAATGCAAAATGTTGATTAAGTTAACTTTCAAACCCACACTCTTAACATAATAGTTCACTGAATTATTTAACTGGACTTCCAGACCTCACTTCATGAGAATAAATACATTACGGGCCTCTTCATGTTGATGTTCAAGTCATTGCCACATATATTGTATAGGATCCGATTGGTATCCTTTTAGTCCATGATAACTAATTATCCATCTGATCATTTTATACTATTGGAATTCGTGACAAGTGACTGATTCAAATCGAACATGTGTGCATGATGCATTTTGGCTTGTGAGAGCACGTTATTTTTACCCTTTCACAATTGGGAATAGATTAGATAATTTGATTGTCTAACTTGTCCGTGACCGTTAAATCTTATCACATATCAATAGTTTTTGTGATTGATATATTTTATCATTAAATTCTTATCTTTAAATGGTAATCGTACATAATGATTTTTAATATGCTATCTTGAAATAATAAGACGGCCACATACACGTTGGACTTAACCCGATCCCCCTATTTGAATCCCGTGTGATCTAATTGTGAAAGAATCATGTTAAGTCCAATGCACGTTGGACAATCAAATTATCCCAAACGATCGTGGCCGTCCGATATGACTGAGATATTATATTATATTTCAAAATTAAAATTTGGATAAGTTAAATTATAACTTTTCATTTTTTAAGGTTCAACTATATTGTCTTAAATTGTTAAGATTAACCGATCACAATCACATTGAATAATCAAATTATCCATGACTCTTATCCCTTCAAATAGTGTCTTATTTATATATATATCAACAAAACAATAATTAATGGACCTACCACTAATGGGGGTAACAGCTTCAGGGAACCTTCTAAAGCTGTTTTTGCTTTGCCTCTATTTTTCTAAAAAAATTGAACCCTTCAGTCAAACGTGCTCACTCATCGACCTTCCTTTTTTAAGCACTTTAGATTGCCCCTCTTTGTCTTCAAAATTACTAATACTTCTTAAGGGCTTTTTCATCATTTTATAGATCTTAATTTGGACAATAAGGAAGGTTAATAAAGTAATCAAAATTTCATTAAAAGACGAGCAGAAGAAGAAGCCTTTTGACCTCTCTTTATCTGGTTATTTTATTAATTCATATTAATAAACATAAATATAAAATCAAAGCTAAAGACACCAGGGGCGGCAATAAAAAAATATTTGACAAATTACTTTTCAGTGGAAATCTTTGTTTTTATTAATAGATAGTTTATTTATAGTATCAATTACCTGAAAATTATAATTATTTTAAAATGATTATTTAGACATGTCTGTATTAAAATGGTTCCCCAAAATATTTAATTGATTTTTAGCTTACTTTTTTAATAAAAATGCGATCCTCTCTTAACTGGGTTTAGTTTTACTTCAATTAAAGGAAGTAAGAATGCATCCTCTATATGAATTGCATCCTATCCCAATTTAAAAAATGATGATGTTCCAGTTTTTTTTAAGCTCTAATTCCAATCATTTTCATTATTTTTAAAATATGAGATTCTATCTAATAGGATATGTTCTTACAAAAAAAAAAATGAAATATATTTTTTTATAAATTATGTGGATCTATTTATAGAATGTGAATTTTTTTTAATGAAATATATATATCTCATTAACGTGAGTGTGTGAAACTAACGAGATATATGAGACTAAAACAACTGAACTATGAGTAAATACAGAGATTTAAATGCGGTCGCACATGCACGTGTTGTTTTTGAGGCCCGACACGTGATCTGACATGTGCGGTCTGAACAGTGAATTATTCGAACAACCTGGTTTCTATTCAAACGGTATAACTTTCTTTCGAACGAGATTCGAACGATAATTCAAATGTTCAAAAAAATAAATTCTTTGGAATGAATTCCGTTCGAATGACATTCAAAAGATAGTTTAAAAAAATAAAATAACGACCGGACTCATACGTTCGTTCGAACGATCAATATGAGACAGCTCATATACAGCATATGTGGTCACACATGTGTTTTGAACCTCAACCACGCATGCCGATCGCATGTTATTTTAAAACAGTGGATAAGTATAACAACACTCCTAAAAAAAAATTGATTTGGTTTATTTTTTAATAATATTTTCTGTGCATTCAATTTCATTATGCTACAAGACATCTAGAAGCCCAAAAAAAAACAAAGAATAAAAAAGATGTTCAAATTTGTCCGTCAAACAAGACTTTGAAGCGATATGACCAATGGAGAATGTCATAAAATACATGCCAATGTTTCCTTTTGTTTTTTTATTCTTCTTGTGTTGTTGTACTTTCCAATTTCCATATTAAGGTACCTTGCAAACCCCCCATTAAAATAATCTCTTCTTGGATTTGCTCCCCACTCTAATCTCATCTTTGGGTGCGTTTAATTACGCAATTGTAAAATTAATTATGCAGGAATCTGGATTTTAAAACAAAATATGTGAGAAGCTCACCACACCCCCCCTCCAGCTTTTCAAAATCGTAACTTTTGAATACTATTTATTTAAAATTTGTCTACATGAAACTGCTATAATAAAATTGTTTGATTGCATGATTATAGAAGCAACTTCCTGTAATCGTTTGATTACGCAATCGCGCAACCAAACGCACCCTTAGTCATCTATTTTTAGGGGTGAAAACATGATGAGTTACATGATTATCTGCTCCATCGCGATTTAATATATTTAATCTATTTTGCAACTTCATTTACTATTCAAAAATTGTCCCTCAACCGTTTATACACTCAAGTGGAGTCATGGGCGGCGCCACATATCATTTTCTAATTGGTATAGAATCAGTCACTTATTAAATTTTGAATCTAAACCGGACTCATCCTAACCCATTAAAGATGTGTGATAAATTTGAGTTTCAAATACAACTCTTTATCAAAAAATATATTATGTAAAATTTTTAGGAAATCCCCTCAGACATAGTTTTTTTTAATAAAAACTAATCCAAAACACTCATAAAATGTATAGTAACATCACTATGTAAAAGCATTTTCAATCATTTACCTAAATGTATTCCTAAATTTAAATATGAGTAAAAGTCATTCAAAAATCTCTTCAATCATTTACCCATACCCATATCAAATCAAATTTTTACTCAAATTTTTTACTTAAATAGGGAGAGAGAGACAAACATTTTACCCAAATATCCAATGACACTTGTTTTTCAATTTTATATTTGCAGGCTAATCAGTTTACATTTTCAGGCCAATTTATGAATCAGATTAAAAGATTTGAATAAAACATAAAATGATGATTAGAGAAGTTTTTACTCAAATTTTTAGTAAATTTTGAGTACATCTCTTCTGGTGTGGATGGCAGGCAGGCCTATATTTCTTGGTTTCAATAGGACTCCTTACGAGCGTTGTTTCTATCTACTATTATCTAAAAATAATCAAGTTATTAATGACTGGACGAAACCAAGAAATAACCCCTCACGTGCGAAATTATAGAAGATCTCCTTTAAGATCAAACAATTCCATCGAATTGAGTATGATTGTATGTGTGATAGCATCTACTATACCAGGAATATCAATGAACCCCATTGAGTAAGTCTTAGATGGCTTAAAACATTCGTCATTGTGATGGTTGAAACCTTTGCATCTCCATCAAAAACGTTTGATGAGATCAATTTTCTTACAGGGGTGTTTTATTATAGAATAAATTTAAATAATCCCCGTAAACTGCATAAAATACATAAGACCACTTACTTTTCCAAAAATCTATATAACTGCATGAAAACATTTATGTAAATCCAAATAATCTCTTAAATTAAATTTTTATTAACATATTATGATTATTCTGTAAATATTAAGTCCAGTTAACTTTGATTGAAAACATAGTATATCAAAAACCCTCTATAATGTGTTTAAAACGGAAAAAAAAAATCATTTATAAAATGCGATTTTACCCTTTCAAACATGATTTTATAATCTATCTAGATAGGTAAAATCATCATGCGTAAAATGTTTTTTCATTTTTAATAAATTGTAAAGGGTTTTTAGTATACCATGTTTTCAGTTAGGATTAACAAAACATAATATTTACATAATATTCATCATGCTAATGAAAGTTTAATTCGACATGTTATTTATATTTACATGTATGTTTTAAAGGGTGATGTGGATTTATAGAAAAATCAGGGGGTTATATAGATTTCAAACAGTCTACCGGGGTTTATTTGGATTTTTCCCTTTTGGATATGCCGGCGAAAGCAAGAAACATGGGCCCCACCGGCCGTGTCCTACGTGTCATTTGAGTAAACCCACCGTACGGACCGTAAAACCCAGAAATTATTTCAACGTAGCAAGCAAGTCTAGTCATATTTCCACAATTCCACTTAGGTCCTTCAAAGCTTATCATACTTTATTCGTACACCCTCATCTTTGCATCCCCTTCAAAAGAAAATTTTCATATTATTTTTCACACTAGATAAAAAGTTTCATCAAACATTTAACGCATGCAGTCGCGGCTCTAGGATTTCATAGATGTCATTTAAAAAAATAATTTTTTTAAAAAAATCTATTATTATCAAATATTTTATGAAAAACATAACTTTTCTTTTAAAATAAAACAACTTATATTAATCAATAATAAACGAATGAATGATTTCTGTTATATAAAATTTTACAATTTGAGGGCTTTAAATATAAAATCTAGGTCGAACAAGGTCAACTAATGAGCTGGGATTGCCACAGTTTGAAAGGGTAACAATAATAATTTGATTATTTTTTTTTTTTAATGTGATGAGTTCAATTGACCCCATCACACTATATGTGGCACCACCTCTGAACTCATGTGTATTGGTTTTTGTCACAATAGCATCACCTAATTGCATGGGAGGTTTTAGAGAAAATTTAAAAATCAGTTTTTCACTAAAATTAGCTTTTTAGAAAGCTCAATTTTGTTGAATTTTCAAAAAAATAGTTTTTTTTGCTTTTGCTATGTGTTGATACTAATATTGTAAAAAATGCTAAGTGCGAGTCAAACCCTTGAGGAGGAATTAAGGATTAATCGGTTAGACAGGGATTAATCAAAGATTAATTAATTACTTTTTAAAATCATAAATAATACATATACATATTATATATATAATAATTTTAAATTATAAAATAATAACAAAGTAACATCAAATAAAATTAATAATATAAGCATAATAGAAATAACATAAAAAATTAACTAATGATATATTTACTATATAAAATGTAACTTAATAGTTTATTAGTCAACTAAGTATTAAGCGTTGCAGAGTAGGACCGCCTATAATGGATTTTTAGAACATTGGCTAAGACCATTGGAAAACCTTAAAAACATGTTTGGAATAAATATGATTTATGCAAATATAGAATCTCTAAAAAAAACTGTCTAATTTATTTTCCAACACTGCTCTGTTTGTGGTCCATCTGGCTTACCAGGAACACCGCTCTGTTTCATGGTACTCGAGTATATTGAGAGAACATGTGGGAGCACTTCTGCTGTTGCGTCAGAGACTGGAGGCGCTTCATGGCCGGAGCGAGGGAGGTGAATTTCTGAAACAGGCGCATGACGATCATAGGGTAGCAGGATGGCGATAACGGCCTATGATCTGAGTTAGATTCCTCTTTTAATCAGGATTCGGCTGTAAGGATTACCACTTTGTATTTTTTTTCTTTCTTTTTCTATGTCTTCTCATCCTCACTAAAACTGTAATTCAAACTAAAAAATAAAATCGTAATAGTTATTTCTATTTTTTTTTAAAAAAAAATATTTTCTAACGCTACCTTGTTAAATGTGCAGGATTAGAGCAATGCGCTTGGTCTCCCTGTGACACATGTTCCTACAATATGCACCTGCATTTTAGATATATATATTCCAAGCTACTTTTGAGATGACACATTTATACGTAACCATAAAGAACTTGGTGATTATTCATAGTTTTTCAATTAATATATGTTCATTTTTTTGAAAAAAATTGGAAGTACTAGGCAGCTGTCTAGTTTGTCAATTTGTCCTATATATTTTTCTAATGCTTATCCCTTAATAGCACATTAATACCTTTTGAGACAGCATCTTTAAAAATCATGAAACAGATGGGCTACTTTGTGATTCCCTAATTGGAAAAAGGGGTGTTATGAAATAAGAAACATTTGAGGGACTCGGATGGAATATAACCCAAAACGCACATGTCTTTTACAGTATTACATGCAAAGAAGAAGCAGACTCAAAAAGCCCAACATATATTTATATTTATAGTCGATACGGACTTTGATGGATTTTTGTGGACATTATTCAAGTGATGGACTTTTGTAGACTTTGTAGACTTTCACAGACTTTTGCAGACTTTCGTAGACTTTTGCAGACTTTCACAAATTTACTCTCATGGACTTTCACAGACTTTTGCAGACTTTCACAGACTGACTCTCATGGACTTTCACAGACTTTTACAGACATTTGCAGACTTTCACAGATTGACTCTTATGGATTTTCATAGACTTTCACAGACTTTTGCAGACTTTCACAAATCACTCTCATGGACTTTCACAGACTTTTGTAGACTTTCACAAATCACTCTCATGGACTTTCACAGACTTTCACAGACTTTCAGAGATTGACTCTTTTCACATCTGGATTTCTATTAATAAACACAAAAATATTTTTAGAATTTTAAAATAACAAATAAAGAACTCAAATATTCAAATTCAACATGAATTATTGATACCCATATAAATAAAATAAAAGCAATCAGTATATTTCATATATGTAAATATATCTTTTTACTTTTATATATGTTTAAACATTATAAACAATATATATATACATCTATATTGTACAATAATAGAAACATCTTCAAGGAAAATCAAATCAAGCATTATACATATAATCAAATATATGATAAATCTATATTTTAAAAAATAATTGTGGATGATCTAGGCATATATAATATAATCTATCATTCTCATTTATTCATCAAACATATGAGGTGATAGGAATATTTCATACATATGGACATTCATAAAAAAAAGATGATAAATAAAGAAAAAAAATGTGAATAAAAATATGAAAGGCATGTGATAAAAATCATAAAGTAGATTTGTTAAAAGAAAAAAAGAAGAAATATTCACAAAGTTGGAATAAAAGTCCATGAGAATCCCACCCATTTGGGTGGGATTTTGAAAAGACTTTTTCCTTTATATTTCTCTCTCTAAAGTCCACAAAAGTCCACAAGAATCCATCACTTATGAAAGTCTTCACAAATCCTGTTTAAATTGAATAACACATGACAAAATGTCTACTATGAGAAGTCTCAATTGAATAACGCTGGACTTTTTGTCCACGAAATAATGTCTTAATCGAATAACACTGGACTTTATGTCCACGAAATAATGTCTCAATCGAATAACGCTGGACTTTATGTCCACGAAATAATGTCTCAATCGAATAACGCTGGACTTTATGTCCACGAAATAATGTCTCAATCGAATAACGCTGGACTTTTTGTTCTACGAAATAATGTCTCAATCGAATAACGCTGGACTTTTTGTCCATGAAATAATGTCTCAATCGAATAACGCTGGACTTTTTGTCCACGAACCAAAGTCCTGATTGAAAAACACAAGACTTACAAATCCACGAGCATGGACATTTTGTCCATGAAAATCCTAATTGACTACCCCTATTATTCAAATTTTATTATATTTATTTACAACCAAAAAGGACATGTAAATCTCAATCAATAATTCAGAAATTTCAGATGTACATAAAAAATAATAATAATAATTAAAAATAATTAAACACAACAAACATTAAAATATATTTGCATAAACAATCCCTCACTTTCTCTATAAATCCGCGCCTCAATAGTCTTCAACACCTGCAAAAGCATTTGCGGGCCTCGTAAATCGTGCGCGCGCGCCCTCGACACGATACGCCTCGTAAATCGCGCAATATCTGTTCCTTCTGATTAGATGGCGGGGCTGGCTCGGGCCGTCTCCCTGTTCGCCGCCGCCGTCTTTGTCGTCGTCGCCGGCGGCGTTGTCGCCGGGGATGTGGCGGCGGAGGGTGTCAGCGGTTTCCCGACGGCGCTCCGTCTGGAGAGGGCTTCGCCGCCGAGGGCCGCCGGCGGCGAAATCAAGGTGGACGAGTTGGTGGCCCGCGACAGGGCCCGCCACGGGCGCCTCCTGCGGGGCCGCCGCCTCCAGAGCTCCGTCTCTGCCGTCGGAGGCGGCCGTGGCGGCGCCGCAGCCGGAGGTGTCGTCGATTTTCCTGTCGATGGTTCGGCGGATCCCTTCACCGTCGGGTAATCATAGGCTTTCAGGTTTTCTTTGATGAAAATTTGAGACTTCTTTTTTATTTAATGTTTGTTGGGGGTTTCAAATGTTTTGGGTTTCTTTGCAATCTTTGCTTGAAAGAGCAATAAAAATCTCACCTTGAATGCTTTTTTTTTCACATATTAGTTTCTTTGTTAGCTAATCTCATTTGGGTCACCATTTGTGACATCAAAATCTCATCTTGAACCAAAAACAGCAACCAAAACCCCCATTTTTTAACATGTTATTTATGTTTAAAACAGTCTGTATTTTACGAGGGTCAAATTGGGGAACCCTCCAAAGGAATTCTACGTTCAAATCGATACGGGGAGCGATATATTATGGGTCACCTGTTCTTCCTGCTCCGGTTGTCCCAAGTCGAGTGGCCTCGGCGTAAGAATTCACCCCTTCCCCTCCGTGTTAATTGTTTGTATGAAAAAAATTGGGACCCCAATTGGCTTATGTTGGTTTCTTGAATTTTGGATTAGATTGAACTGCAATTCTTTGACCCGCCGAAGTCATCCACGGCCTCAGCCATCTCGTGCTCAGACCACCGGTGCAGCTCGGCTGCACAGTCATCTGAAGCCATCTGCTCGCAGGGCTCACAATGCGGGTACTCATTCCAATACGGTGATGGGAGTGGCACCTCTGGTTATTATGTTTCTGATACTCTGTATTTTGATACCGTCATGGCGGATGATTCCATTTTGAATGCTTCGACATCCATCGTCTTTGGGTAAGTAGAGCATTGTAGGTCATGATTTTATCGGTTGTTAGTTTGTTTCATAAGGATTGTTTCATGGCAAGTAATGCACTTGTTGTTTGGATCATTATTGACTATATTTTCATTATTTGGAATTAGGGTCACAGTTTTTTGTTAGGCTGTCATCTTGTTTGCACAATGTTGGCTGGCAGCAAGCTTTTTGATCATGTGTGTTCATGTAAAAAAAAAAAAAATTAAAAAAAAATCAGAGTATGGGAAGCATATATCATTATCCTGTTGATTTTATATATTATCTCCTTGTTTGGTTCGTGGATAGCTTATTCAGGCATGGTTGTGCAAGGATAGGGGAGAAATTGATAACTTGTTTTTATTGATTACCATTTTTTTCTCGTAATGTTTTGTCTTCTACATTTGTCTTATTAGAATATAGTTATAGTTTTGGTTGGACAAAAATTTAAAATATAGCTGCATTCCAAGTACATTATCATGATTTATTCTAACTTGTTAAAACATAATTATTACATTTTATCCATGCTGTGCAAACTTTTTTTTTTGGGAGAATTAATCCTAATTCTTCTCTTATGCACTTGCTTATTCGGATAACATACAGAGGGGTCTTTATAACTTTCTGATAGGTAGGCTTTTCACTCAACCACCCATGGCATATCACCAATGCATGTAGCATTAAAGCAGGAACTTTTTTTAAAAGATAAGTTTATATACTGTGTTTTGCGTTATGAATTTTGTTTGTTGTTTTTTGACATTTTAATATGCATTGTCTCTAAAATGTATGCAGTATTATTTTTTTGGAATTAACAGGTGTAGCAACTCTCAGTCCGGAGATCTGACCAAGCCAGATAGGGCAGTTGATGGTATTTTAGGGTTCGGTCAGAACGACCTGTCTGTCATTTCACAGCTATATTCTCGAGGTGTCACCCCAAAGGTGTTCTCACACTGCCTGAAAAGCTCAGACAATGGTGGAGGCATACTAGTACTCGGTCATATTGTCGAACCAGGCATCACTTATACTCCACTCGTCCAGTCACAGTAAGTGCAAGAGCAGAATCTAGAAAAACTACCCAAACCCATTTCTAAACACTGCCTTAAACGCATAAAATCATTCTAGCATCTCAAAGATCAAAGAATTACATTATTGCATTTTCAAATGAATGACATGTCTTGCGATCATGAATCTGAATTCCAGTGAGATGATTGCTTTTATTCTAAACTTTTTTTTTTCAGGCCTCACTACAATTTGAATCTGCAGAGCATCGCTGTCAGCGGGCACACTTTGCGGATTGACTCATCAGTGTTTTCAACTTCAAGCAATCAAGGAACAATTGTTGATTCAGGAACCACACTTGCCTACCTTGCAGAGAAAGCATATGATCCCTTTGTCAATGCTGTAAGTTTGTGAAATCTTGTTCTTGTTTTCTTTAAGCTTGAAGAAGGAATAATTTGGAGGCATCACGAGGGTTATCTCATTCAGAATCTCTGAAATCTGACGATTTTAAAACCAGTTTTGCTTTTGTCAAAGTTTGGTATAAAATACCATTTCAAGCTTTTTGGTGTGTTGTAAAGTCTTCAATAAGTCTACTGTTGGCAGATGGTCATCGATTTTTTTTTTATAATATGTTGGTATTAACAAAATGTATTACTCCTTTTTTGTGTCCTTGTCCAGATAACTGCTGCAGTTCCTCCATCAGTGCGCCCCATCGTTTCAAAAGGAAATCAGTGCTTTGTGACATCCAGCAGGTTCTACTTTTCAAGCCGTGATTCATTACTATGTGCCATTTTAAACAAATTGTGTGATTGATTATCATAACTTTCGTATGCATTGTTTTCCTCTTTTCAGTGTAGATGTATTTCCTTCCGTTGTTCTCAACTTCGAGGGTAGTGCATCACTGAATTTAAAACCCGAGGACTATCTTCTACAGCAGGGATCCGTTGTAAGTTGTACACCACTTAAACTTCAACATCTCGTTAAATTTAGTAGTTAAACCTTTTTTTATCTTGTTAAATCCACTAATGGAGGCTGTTTATGTGTACAGGATAGTTCTATAATGTGGTGCATGGGATGGCAGAAAAGCCAGGGCAGCGGGATCACAATTTTAGGAGGTCAGTATTCAAAGACCTTTTCACAACTCAGAAATGTTTGTTTCATATAAAAACATGTGCCAAGTTAGCTTGGAATGTGCCTATGATATAATTTTATTTTGGATGTTTAACAATGTCGCACAATCATGCATCTCCACTCTGGTAGTCGTATTTTCTCTATTTTTCACTCTAATAGGCCTTATAAATCTAGAAAAACTATCACAATTAGTATTTGACTACAATCCCTGTGCAGTGTCACATTTTAATTTTTAATCTGATAGCTTCCAAAACAATATTACATTACATGGCTGTGTGAATGACAAGATCCAATGCTGCCAAACATTTCATTTATCATGCATATAGCATCCTTGTTATTATCATCTGCATGTTCTTGCTTTCAGCTATTGCTTGATATGGGCTATATGCAACAAATCACCTTTGTAAAATGTGAGATTTTGAAATACTCAGTTTAAGCATAACATCGTATCGAACTGTTGGCACTTGCCACCTCACCAATTTGGATGCCCTTGAAAATTTTTATGTGATCTGAAAATTCATTAATTAACTGAAAAGGCCCTTGTTATATTTTGCATCGCCCCTGACTTAATTATTTATGCATAATTCTAGAGATGGTTCAACTTTGTTCAGCATATTATCTGAAATCAATGTCATTGGTAATTAATCATCATTCTTTGTAGCATAGGAACTCTGAATGCTTTCAGAGGTTTGGCTGAAAAACATTGATTGACACTTTTTGTTCTTCTATCCAGACCTTGTTCTAAAGGACAAAATCTTCATATACGACTTGGCTGCTCAACGCATAGGCTGGGCGAACTATGACTGTAAGTATATCATTAAAAAAAAAAGCACAGTTGTTCTTCGCTCCCAATTATTATAACCAAACATCTCCCTTTTTAAACATGAATACAGGTTCCCTTCCTGTAAATGTCAGCACTTCTACAGGCACGAACGAATTCATCAACACTGGACAACTGAGCATGAACAGCGCACCATCACGTCCAAGTCTGATTCATTTGGGGGCCATCGCATTCATCGCACACCTCGTCGTCAAGGGCGTCTCACATTTGTAAATGTGGAGATCATTCGACCCAAAAATCCATTCTTTATTGGTGATGGAGAGATCACACACACTGGCTGATCTAAATGTATACCTTTTTTTTTTTAATACGTAGAAGATGGTGATTGATTTCCCATTAGAGTTTTTTCTTCCTATCTTTCTTTCATTTTATAGGGAATGTCATGAGATGGATTCTTTTGTGGTCTCAGAATTGTATAAGCAAAACACTGAAATATTTTTTTTTCCATTGATATGAATGAATGACCATTCTTTTTTCGTCCTGTTTTTGTTTCAGAAAGAAAACTTGGCACAGTTTCTATCCAGTTATTCTCCGATGCAATACAAGAAAGTGGTTTTTTTATGCATGTTGTGTGGAACTCATCTTTGTGAGATAATGGAATTGGTTCAGCATTAATACACTCAGCCTGTTTTGTAATCCATTTTGTAGTCTAAAAGTGATCCCCCCTGTCGTCTATATACTATGATAGTACAGTATACACATTGTTATTCTAGTGCAGTGTAGGTAAATTAATAAAAATTCATTTTTCAAAGAAAAAAAATATCCTAGTGTAACTTAAATATACACGTTACTTTTTAAAAAATTTGTATTTCAATAGAAAAGTATATAGTAGAAAAAAACCTGCAGGCGAGACTGTACACATAATTGAACATATCATTTTTTAAATGGGTTTGAAGTTCCTTAGCAATGGTTGAGGGTGGTTGCTTTATAGTTTTGAAGACATCTTAGAAATTGAGGATCCCTAATAGTTAGTCTGGTTTTGCTTGATGAAGGTTTGGCTGTGTAAAGTTATAAAACTAGGGAAAGGTATTATAATATCATTGTACCAACTCCAAACCCCTCAAAATTCTCTATTATCTTTCATACATATTGTTTTAATATCTTTAATGAAGTTTGATACATGATAATTGAAGGATCCCCAAATTGAGTCCAGATCCTCTGCATGAAAAGCATAGAGAAACTTTGTGTGGTCCACTAGGAAGATGTTAGGTAAGTGATAAAAAGATACTTCCAAAAATTCTCCCAATTTTGATTTTATTTGATAATATAGTGCATGCATAGTGATAAGTGCATTTGTATGATCCTCTAGATGAACATTGATTGGCTACCACTTGATGAACATTGATTGACTAACAATTGATTGATCGCATTATAAAGGGTCATATTATATTAGTTGAAAAACATAATAATAAAATTTTATTATTTAGATAAAATGATGACAGCTGATTTATAAGAGATGATGACGGTTGATTTTACAGTGGACCCATATATTCTTCTGGGTTGAATAATATGGTTTCAAAGATTCGCTGAAATCCATATACCACTTTATATCAATTAATTATGACATATAGATTCACATTTATTTCAACCTTCCAAATACTCATTTTGAGACTATTCCAATTAATTCATACTTATTCCTAACTCTATTCTTGAACTAAACAGGGGCTAAGAGCATCTCCAAAAGCCACTTTATTGTTTCCCTACATTGTGGGAGAGATTCCTTCTTATGACGTGTAGAGAGCTATTTTCTTTTTATCATTCCAAAACCTCATCGTTCTTACTCCATTTTCATTCAAAGTAATCAAATACTCCACGTCATATCTATAAATTACAAGATGTTCAAATATCGTATAAATTGAATTTGTCCCTAGTGGCTATAGCACAACGGTTCAAGGCTTACCTGTGTCAAAGGTAAGTCCTGGGTTCAAGTCTTGGCGCTGTGTTATACCTCTTGTTTGTTAGGCGAAAGGTGAAGATAGCTTTTTCAGCTTGACCATAAGGTTAGTCACAGGGAGTCCCTCCGATATAAAAAAAAAAAAAAATTGTTCAAATATCAAATAAATAAAAGCACATTTTAAAAAATTTATCAAATATTGACTTAGAATAAATATCATTTAAATAAAAATATTAATAATAAATAAAAAATATATTAAAAGTTAATTTAACAATTTCAAAAAAATGATAATAAATAAAAATTATTTATAATGAATAAAAAAATTATGTCACGAAAAAATGAAAGAAGGGGAAGGGGGCAATACAGTCATTCTGTGATGTATGGAATGAATTTGACTCTCTACCCATATGGAGTAAGTTAAGAAAAAATGTAGTGAGTCGGAGAGAGGTGTAGGGAGACTGTGAAGCTGGATTTTAAGATATTTGACTTCTTATGTAAAGAAAAAAAAAGTGGTGTGGGAAGTCTTTTGGATATACTCAAATAACATCGCAGTCTCAACTATAATGTGATTTAAATATAAATTTTTTTTTCATAAAAGATCAAAAAATATATACAATTCATTAAGTGGTAATGCATAGGAACATATGGATATTGATGGGACTCCGCGCATGATACATTATTATGGTGCTTGATGGGCAAGTGAAAGGGAGACTTATGTCTGTCTCTGGGGATAGTTTGTTCTGTTTCAAACTGTTACTTGAATAGCTGTGTCACATTGTGATTTAGTTTTGAGTTTTATATTCTGGTCGCATCTATTCCCAGCGCATACACAAATGTGTTCCATATACCCATCTTTGCTTCGAGAATTAAGTTATTCTGACTATTCTAGTACAAATAAGGATAAAGTTATTTTGAATTATTCTCTTTGAAAAACGTAATAATAAAGTTTTTGTTGTTTGAATAAAATGTGAATAAGATGTGGATAAAGATTTATAAAATATAAAAAAATAATAACAGTTTACGTAACAAGTGATTTATAAGAAATGATAACATTTGATTTGATAGTGGACTCACATCTGCTTTTGATTGAATAATCTGGAATAACTTAATTCTATTGATTGGTTGGAAATTCGATTAATTAAAGTTAATGGTTTATGTCAAACTTTGAGGGTAAAAAGAACCGAATATAACATTATATGTAACATTATTCATATATCATTTATCCTGTAAAATACACACACAGCTTCGTAGAGTATATGCATAATATGTTTCTACCTTGTATGCACACACTCTGCATACAATAGTTAGTGAAAATGACTCTTTTAACTATACTCAATCATCCCTAGAGTCACTTTTGTAGTCTCAACAGGTTTTGATTTTTTTTTTTTTGAAGTATGTACTTGTCTGGTGAAGTAGTGAAGTACATATTTTCAACAAAAGTGAAGTACATTCTTAAATTAATTTAATGCATATTTTTTTTACATTTTCTTTACTAGAGATTTCACATGCAGAATTACTGAGTGAATCAGTAGTGTCAATGTGGATGTGTTAAAGAAGGACTATTTTGACATAAACACATTTCAGACTGCTGGGACATTCACATCAAACATGGCTCTTCTAGTCTTCTTATCCAAACTTGGCCGGTCCAAAAATGTCCACTTCCACAGATCAAAATGAGCCTTAAAAAAAAAGCTATCTTTGACAAATCAACCACTAGTCCAAGTAAGCCACAGTGGATTAAGACATTATGATTATGTGGGCGCTTTCAAGAAAAACAAACCACCAATCCAATGCAGGTTGTTTTTGAAGTTCTTTAAACCTAACAAAAACATTCAACTTGCAATTCCACTCTGTGGGCTCTCTTCCCCCCCTTTAAAAGCACAACAATCACCAAATCCAAACTCAACAAAGCCATCTCTTCATTCAAATGGAAGGACTCATACCTTACCTATACAAAGCCATCATAAACAACAGCAACAACAATAACAACAAGCCGCCTCAACAAAGCTTCATGGACTCCAACTCTTTCAGGTACACTCGTATCGTGGACCTCGACGTTGAGCCCGTTCGATCGGAGGGCCGATGTGTCGATCAGGACCGCCTCATTCGGATGCCGAGTGATGGTTCCGGTCGGAAACAATGTCCGTCATGAGAGAGGCGGCTGGCCAACCGGCCGGCGGGGCTCAGTTGTGTAGTAGATGTGGGATGATTCACAAAGTGTTTCTATTGTAGTTTAGTGTGATAGGTTTCATATTGAATTTACTTGGTTTTATCATGTATGATTGTTGGTTGATGTATAATATGCAGTCTCAAATTTCGTTAGATGAAATGTGTGACCTATTGTTTTGTGCACAATAAGGTATATACAATTTATTGATAAAAATACATGTTCCAAGACAAAACATATATATTCAAGAGAAAATCAAAGCACATGAAAACTTCATATTGGACTTATCCCTAACATTATCCAAAAACAAAAAATGGCAGGTACATGAAGTGATGAAACCTAAAATTATGATTTAAAAAATCACCTATATAAGATCATTCAAAGCATTACACAGTTGGGTGCAAATGTATCTGATTCAATATCCAAATCTTAGAAGTTGATTCAGTAATGTTACAATAGATAGAGCACACTGGATGATCAGCAAAGAAAGGTATTTTGGAGGAACACATTAACACATTATTTGAACTATTTGAACTTCCAAAAACTTCAAAATAAATAAATAAATAAATAAGAACATTATTTTCAAAATCACTGATACAAATTGGGACAAAATTCTTGGCTCTCTGGGATCAAGCACATAATTGGAATGGCTTCGAGGCAGGTTCATCGAAGCTGGCCACAAATACTTCAGAGCTCTAATACTGTCTGGGGAAAAATCAATTTTTAGTTCGAATTTTACTTGAAGCATGTGACAAAGAAAAAGAAGACAATATTCGGAGTCGCAATTAGACCATTCATTTCTCCTCTAACAATTGAGAAGTACATGAAAGGAGTGACGATAATTCTTCAGGCGTTGCCAATCCAAAAGCTTGCCACCTGATTCTACCAAAACCATCAAGCAGGAAAATATACCTGCAGATCAACAAAGGACATAGTTTAGTTCTCATTTGGAACCAAGTTTCCAAAAACAGTTTTTTCATAAAAACTACTAATGAGCTTTTTCACAAAAGCTAATCTCAATCAGGTTTTTCATAAAAAAAAAACTGTTTTGTTCATTTTGGTTACATAACCCATTTGGAATTTATTGTCTAAAAATGATTTTGAATAAGCAGGGTCAATTTCACAATTGGTTCCAATGAGAGCATAATTTATGCGTGTCATTTGAAACCAATTTTCAAAAACAGTTTTTTCATAAAAACTACAAAAAAATCACAAAAACTACTACTGATCAGTTTTTTTTGTAAAAATTGTTTTGTTAACTTTCAATTATGTAAACCTCATTTGGAATCAATTATCTAAAGACTGATTTTGAAGAAGCAGAATCAGTTTCACCATTGGTTGCCAACCAAACCTTAAAGGATTAAAAAAAAGGAGGATGATTTAGAAAAATGTCAAATATACCCCGTGAGAAGGTTCAGTATCTTAAGTTCTTTTCTGAAGTAGTAATGGTCTCCAAATGAATAAACGACGTGTCTTTTGGGGTCTTTAGATTTCCTCATTATCCGAAGAAGAAGCTGCTTTATCGGACTCCGTGATAAGAACCAAGAATCTATAAGTGACACCTGAAAATGAAATTTGTAAAGCAGAGATTCAATACTTGACACCTGAGCATGAAAGTACATAGAAACTACCATATGAACTTATTTAAGTATGCATATCTGAACTTGTATTACATTTTTAAAACAACCATGAGTCCTTTGAAACTAATGTGAATCAAAGTAGCGGCACATGTAGCAAAAGCTAAAAGTGCAGGTCATATTTCGCTCCCCTAGTTGAGAAAAATACAGGCGATGGCATTTTCTAGAAGGAAAATTGGGAGCTCACCAACTGATTTTCATTGACATGGTGGAAAGACCAAGGATTAATAAAGGAAAATGGGAGATATAGCATCTACCCAAAGCAATAAAAAAAACAAAAAATCAAGGACAATAAAGCTTTTAAAGATGCACTTGTCGTATACTCATCTGCTTACCCATGCCTTTGAAGACCCCACATTTCAGTTCCATAATAGATTTGTTGCTTCAAGGACATCTACTTATTTCTTGATTACCAGATTTTCCAGCAACAAACTCAAGGAATCAATAGCCTGATTTACAAATTGTTAATCATAGGAGATTGAGCTTCGGATGACATAACAATGAGGATTTAAATTGGGTTTGTTCATCCCAAAATTTTAGATTTGACCTCTGAATAAGGCCCACAAGACAGGGAAGCACCCTGCTCAATGTAAATAGAATGGACCAGACAAACACAATCACAAATTAAAATATGCCTAAGCACATTCACATGACACGTTTGAACTAGGTCAATCATAGAGGTCCAACAACATCACTCTTGATACGTTTGCACTATGGCCTACGTGCTAAAGCAACACTTAATTAGAGGGTGTGTCCAATAGTTGAGCAACAATTGCAATCTTGGATTGAAGACTTACATGAACATCTAAGCATCTTCTGATTGAGATAAATTTAGCTAAACAGGTTGCACAAAATTCTGAACAGTAAAGACCGATATGATAACAAAGAGAATACATGATCAATTAATTCTCACCTCATATATCTGGACTTTTCCAGCAGCATCAAAGGCATCCAGAAAAGGTATACTCCATGATTCAACCATTCCCTGTCCAAAGAGACCCAGTAAAAATGAAGATTTATAATAAAGAGTCTAAGAGAATGAAAACGGTTTAAGTGAATTCCCAACTATGCTGGCAGAGAAAATATTTTGAAGAGCACAATAGAAAGAATATATGTGAACATTTTTTATCAGTAAAAAAAGTGTCCTATCTGAAAATTGAGAAGATAAATAGAGATCTCTCCAGCGCAAACGCTGAAGAATTTTATTATTTTATACTTGGCAAGCTGGTCTACAAGTGAGTTCGTAGCCGAAGGAACAAGGTTCTAACTGCAAGGAAATACTTCAACACTCTTCTAGCATGTTAGGTATGCACCAATAATAAGATTCAGATTTCCCAAGCAGCTAGCTGATGAGACTAGAATCCGTCCAAGGTCCATGATGGGAATCTACCATAGAACTTTGCAACCCAAGATATTCATTAGATTTAACACTTTATATGAAACACCTTACTACCATTGTATATCAATAAGATTTGCATAAATGGATCAACCACATGAAGTTAAAGTTTCTCTGAAGAACGGTGGGAAACAATTATTTACATTAACAAAATATCCATCCATGAGAGATCGCTCATCTCCTTTGTACGAAGGTCACATGCTAATTTGCTAATGATAGATTGCCCTACCTTCCATAATAATATATATAAGGAAAACAATATATAGCCACACATAGCCAAAGTGATAAAGGAATCAATCTACTCCACGTATAACTATCAATAAATTCTTAGAGAGCATTCGGGAATCTATATATACCTGCCAAACACACAAAAAATAATATATTGAATGACTAAAGGGAACGAAGAGAGGAAAGCATCCCAAACCTTTGAGTTTGAACGAAATGAGAGGCAGAGTAATGATAGTGAAGGAGATGTCTCAGTGCTTGTACTAGTTCTCTTTTCTTCGAAACCAATGGGTAATTTGAGACTCTTACCATCAGTGAAGTTCACTTCCAAAGTGGGAAACTTTGTGGCTTCCAAAGCTGGAATAAGTGTTTCATTTGCCTTTGCAATCTGTACAAATAAAACAATTATCAAACATATTAGAAGAGAAAATATTGCAGCTTGCAATTGAGCCGATTATCAAGTGCAAAAGTTTAAAAAAACAAATCTTGATACATGTTTAGAAAATCTACCAGAATGCTGGGATGTTGACGTGAAATATAATACAAGAGGGAATACAATAGATAATCTAGGAAAGGTCTATTTATATCCTGCTAAACCAAAACAGGGACGAACTTGATTGATACAGATGTACACTGTAGTTGAGATATGATAATGGAAGAAGAGGAGAATTGGATTTATACGATGTTCTCTTCTATAAGAATAATATTTATTTCCAATCCGCCAGAAGAGTCTTAATCATGTCATGAGAGGTATCGATTTGCAGTCATGCAGTTATGACTTACAACCAAAATTGAGGTCAGGAAAACTAGTTCCAAAAATCATTCAAACTTTCAAGGCCATATGACTCTTTAAAAGATGGTAAACTTTAAAAATCTGGTGATGGCATCGCAACTCAAAATTGTGTGCTTATCAATGGCTCAACATTTGAAGAAGATTCTAAAAGGTCATCATATAGAAAATTGTCTCCATGTTTTGATGTCTCATGAATCCTTATCTAGTAATACAGTCGGTGACTATAATCTTTAAAATATATTTAAGAACGCACCTAAGCAGCTGCACCAGATTTCATTCAAACTATACCACCAGATTATTTTGATAATATAAATTTCAATCTCAGTTTTGATGAACAAAACACCGAAGCCTATAATGCAGCACTCTGCTGAAGCATCTCCAAATTCTATAATACATCTCAATTTCCAATTCTTCCAAAAGACCAGGCACACTGAAAACAAAATATTGTTCACGAAAATAACCTCATTTAATCAAAAGATGGGTGAAAATCACACCTTACCACCATGTTTCTTCATCTCTGATATGTCAGCAAAATACCCCCTGTTCATCTCATCTGTACTGCACTAAAGCAAAATAAATGATCTTCATAACATAAACATACACATGGGAGCAAACACACATGGGGATAAACATTATTTGATGGTAACAGAATGATTGAATTTGAAGTTGCAAAAGTGAGTAGAGCACTTATAATGGAAATTCTTCTATCACTGAAGTAGGTAATTTCTAATTTCATGAAAAAAATACTTATGTCATCTTCTGTTGTTATAAATCTTGATATATAATATACCCAATAATTGCAACTGATTACCATGATATGTTGCAAGTACATATTTAATGATGATTTTATCAAGAAGTGTGTTCCTTTAGATCCTACCAGACTGCAACATTTGCATAATGGAAATCACAAAATAGTAATCTGATAGTCAAAAACAGTAAATCCATTGAAATCAAGTATGCAAACTATATCAAATGGGTTCTATGTAGAATATTTAAAAACAAAAAGAACTATAGGTTTCACTATCTCATTTTATTAGATAATCAAGGTACTCAAGGAAAAAAATCGGGGTGCAGTCATAGGTGGTAAATTAGCTGTTTAAATTTTTTTTTTTTGGGGGGGGGGGGGGGGGTATTTTGCTTTATCTTCTGGTTAAATCATAAGACCGAAACCAACTTATTCGATGGATGCCCCATAAGCATAAGCATGTGCATTTGGGCAAGGGTGGGTATGGCTCTAGGTACAACGCATGTGGGATTGGTTTCGGAGAAGGAAGTGTAGAGGCGATAGAAGCAAGAAGGCCAAGTTCCAAGACTTCATTCCACATGTGCTATGTTGGGGGATATGGCTCACACGACATGAACTCATCTTCCAACGGAAGCACATTTATGTAGAGAATATTTGGGTGGTGATCACGAATTTCTTACGGATTTGGATGAAGGCAATCCTTTATGACGAGTCGGTCAATTCATAATGGGGGCAAATTGGAGCGGTGGTAACTTCTTATGTGGGGTAGTTTTTTTGGAGATTGCTTCCCTTAGGATATCTTCTTTTTTGCTCTTTGTCATTTTTCCAAAGATCCCCTGTCTCCTTTTGTTCGGAGGGCTTTATTTTAATAATATAGGTTATCGCTCCTATTCTCTTTCACAATTTAAAAAAAAAATATTGAACCCAAGACTGCTCGGTCGGTGAAGAGGGGTTACCTCTGCCAACTTGTCAAGAGATGATTTGATAAATGTCAGACAATATTACTTACATTTGTTTTACATTCATGTGTCACATCTAATGCTTTTGAATTTGGTTTAAACTTCTCTATTTAGTTAACTTGGAAGCTAAGTAGGTCTTCGAGTAGTATTAATGGGAAACAAAGTCTTCCTATAGTATAACTCCAACATTCAAGCCTAAAAATATTCATGAGTCTCATCAGAAGGGGTAAAACAAACAACATTTGATGGATAACTCAGGTTTATTTTATATGTTGTGAGTGAGGACTCTACTTCCTCTTCTGTGCCACAAAGTAATGATTTTGATGATTGATCATGAAACCCATTATGCAATTAAAACATGAAACAATAATATAAATACAAAATCAAGAACTTACATTCTCGCCCGCTCCTTCGCGATGGCTTCTTTGCTTCCAAACTGAAAAAAAAATTAATTAATTAATGGAGGTGTGTGAGAGAGAATCTGAAAGGATTTGTTGATCAAAATAAAGAAAGCGAAGTGAGAGAGAGAGAGAGAGAGAGAGAGGAGACGTGGTGGATGTCGAAATGACGAAGAGGGACTGCTCGGACGCATGAGAGGGGGGTCTCTTCTTGAAGGACGGACGTCCGAGATGCGGAGGAGGCGGCGGCGACGGCCCTGACGAGGGGAGATCTGAGAATTCGACGGTTCATGTTCATCATTATTTCTCCCTCTTTTTTTCACTCGTCAGCGGAAGAAGGTTGAGTTTTTGTACTCTCTTACGTTTGGGAATCGATAAAAGATTGAAACTAAAAAGCATTGTTTGGTTATGCGATTAGATGCAGCTGCTGACATATTTGAGTATTTAAAAGTTGCCATTGAAGAAAAAAAAAGCACCAAACAAAAATTATACACTACTCATTAAATTATAAATTGTTAAAAAATTGAAATATATAATTTGATAATCTAGTAGTTTTTTTTTTTTTTGAAAATTAAAAAAGTTAAATTTTCATATTATGCGCTTGTGAAATATGAAATATATACTACACTATCATAGTATATATTCACCACAACAGTGTTTAGACAGTTAAGAGACTGTCTTTAGACCAGAGACGAGTCTATAAAAGTTAGAGCTGTAAACTCATATTAATAAGATGAAAAATTTTAGAAAAGTGAGACTTGAATAATGGAGGCCTCGTAGCAATTTAATGAAAAATTAACGCATGTAACTTAATTCAAAAAATAAAAACACGTACTCCACACTCTACTGAATTGTGAGTATATACACTTTTGTAAAATGTCCCTTCCAAATTAAATAAAAAAAAGCCTTTGATAGGGGCAAAAGTTCAGAAAACATTCTATGTTAATCATGTAAAGTTTTAAATCTGTAAAAATCTGTGAAGATCTTCACAATACCCTCTACATTTATTTTTTTCAATGGGCATACATTGAAACTGAACAACTATTACAAGGGAAGAAATAACAAATCTAAACCACTGAAACAGATAGATTAAAAGTATACGTCCTCTTCAACAGAGAATGAATTACCATATCAAAAAAGATGCACCAACTGATGCATAAATCAACTCATTACATACTAATAGTACAATTACTGTAACCAAAAACATTTTACACAACCACCGTGGGCCTCCAATGGCCCTTCACAGATCAAAAAAATCAGAGGAGCCAAAAAATGGTGATTTAGGTTCCAAAGATGTGTCTGTGAACAGGTGCGTCGAAGGTCTTCACTACATCCATCCATTGTTTGTCTACAATCAATAGAGATTTATCCGACAAATGCCCAGCAAATAAAACAGGGTCCTTGAAGGCGTAGAATTCAAAGTTCTTCCTTCCCTTGGGTTTGTGGTTTTGGCTGATGTCCTTCCATTTCCGCTTCAGCTTCGCGATCTTCGAAGGATCACAAAGTTTTAATGATGTGTCCAGGCCATTGGTCAGACCTTCATCAGCTTCATCTACTGGCAAACCAAAATCGATCAAACACATTGCCCTGCATGCACAAAACCAAGATCCTCATCAGATTCCCCATCAGATAAAGAACATCACATGTGAGACATCAATCCTTTTGTTAAATGAATTGTTGGGAGTACATCAAATATCCAGCAGACAGACAGGCAGACATGAGATGTAATGTTTTCATGTTAAACATTGATACATGTTTGTTTGTGTCTATTGCATATCTGATTCTGGATAACTAAAATCATCTCATACATACATCTAGAGAATCTGAGATCCTAGTCATATTTGACTCCACATTTCAAAAAACATGAGGCGATTCTTCATCTAGTGAATCGTCCCATCTCAACATTAATGACATCTGGTCCATGCTACATTGCACGATGGGAAGAAATAATTACCATGAGCCTGCCCTAATTACTGAAAACAGCATGCATTGCAAGCCCATTGGTTAATTGGATGTCCAATTTGGGATATGGTTCAAACAAGGGAAAAAACAATTATTGAATTTATACAAAATTCTATATAGACTGTTTGAAGAATGGCATGTTTTTGTAATCGATAAAAAATATCATATTTTGCAGTGCGGCTAAATTAGGTGATAACAAACAAGAAGGACAACATTTTCAAAGTTCACTGAGGTGTGTAGATATTTAACAGTAAAATAAGACAATCATTTCATTACTGTCCCTGCGAAGTACATGCACTTTTAACTACAGCTAGGAACAAAGCCCAGAAACATCAACCTCCACTAGAAGTAAGATGTAATCCCCACCCCCAAAATGAAATTTAAAAAAATGTGGTGTACCTGGCACTGTAGACGATGACGGAAGTTGAACTTGACGAGGGTGGAAATGTAAGTCCTGTAACTTCCCCCGGGAATTCCTGAAATCTTCTAGGAAGAACAAACATGTTGCGCCTTGACCATTCGCCTAATTGTTTGGCTTCCACGTCAAATGCGTAGACCTTGTTAGAGGATGTTGTGACGATAAGTATGCTGCTGTTTCCAGGAGAAAATCCCCCAGCAGTAACCGAGGCACCATTCAATCGGGATATAAACCAATGTTGCCTGCATTATAAAGATAGAATCATGTCATGATCTAAATGGCAGTGACGCACACACATCAGACTTGAGAGGTGACTTGAAAACTGAAGCAATGTTTTGCAAAATGCATCAGACATGTATCATTCACATTCTGCGAGATAAAGATATCGTGTATGTTCTGCAAGTATTTCCAACTCGGATTTACTGAAATAACTGAATGCTAATTCTCAAAAATGTAGACTGAACATTGGTTCTCTAAAAAGCATCAATGCTCTTTAAGGAAAAAATGTAAATAATGGCAATAAAAAATTACTGTTATACAAATAGTAGTGTGTTACAATTTTCTCCCAAATGTGTCAGTTTGTTCAGATTACTACTACACATTTCCACACAGACTGACAGACATCAACACAAGCAATCAATTACTCTAATTTGCTGGCTGTCACTTGTCATGTACACTTTCATGTCCAATATAAGACCAAAACATAAGCATGTGACAAACATCCAATCTACCGTCCAAATTACAAAAATTGATGATAATCATATCTATGCAAGTTTTCATGAAACAATATGAAAATAATAATACACATCTCATAATATGTGTTTCTGAGATCCTTTGATAGAAGATAGTGTTCTTGGAGTTGACAAAAGTGAGTATTATCGTGTATATATCTCACATCAAGCATTCAGTACTTCAAGCAGAAGTATGCTTATAATGAAGCAATAATAGAACGGGTTCACATCCATGCAAAATTTGCTCAAGTGGTCTTGTAAGGAAACACTGCTAAAGTTCAGAGTATTGTTCCACCATCACCATTATTATGAGTGCACTAATATGGTAAGCTTATTGTGAATTGGACAGGTTTCCATTCCATTACCTCTAACCATGCCTCATTCAGGGCATCATGCAAAAATTTATAAACAATATGGCCTCGTTTGTATATGCAAAAGAAAGAATAGGAAGAACATCCATATTGGGTACACATTAGAAGATTCAGCAATAGTGGTGAACACATAAAACTCTCTGCATTGGAAGAAAAAAATTACATTTTTCTAACCATCCGTCCTGAGAATTTATCTGAGAAACAAAGAACATTTTCATACATACAAGTTATAGAATCAATATGCCATGTGCACCATTGATCACCTCTTTTATTAATGGCCTTTTATTTAAGAATAGATTGCCTAAAAAAGGTAATTTTTCTTGTTTCCACCATTGTGGTCAATATATTACCATTTTTCATCCTCAATATAATTAGTCAATAACATTTTAAGCCATTTTTTGTTAATTTTAATAAGGATAAGATTAACCTCTGATTGCAGCACTTACCAAGAGAAATGGAATAATTTTCATTAACATTGAAGAAAAACTGATTTTTAAGGGATGGAGAAATAGAAATCTTGACCGAATAAATTATGCTAGTTGACCCATTATGGTCTAGATCCAAAAATCTAACTGAATTAGAATTGTTGACAACTCACAAGCAACAAGATTGCATGACTTTGACAACACTGTCATAGTACTAGGACAACCTAGGTCACATTTTGCATCATAATTTAACTACTCAAAGGCTAAACCAATAAACTATCAGTTAGTAGCAGAAGTGAAATGGGTCAAACCTTCGCGTCTCAAGATCAAAAATATAAATATCTCCAAAGCAGTTGACAGCAGCTAGCCATTGTCCATCTGAACTAGTGAACATTCTAGTTATAGGAGGTTCAGCTGGAGGAAACTTCATATCATCAGCCTTTCGGCACGGTACAAAAGTATCAAAAAGTTCTGCACTATGCACATCTACAACCTGTTCAAACAAAAATGGTCAGCAATCTGGTAAGCCCATATGTCAGCTGACCAAAACCAAAAATGCAATTCTGTAGGACTGATTTGGAAAAAAGACTCCTGTACAGATATGGAATCCACGCACACACTATTTTGCAAAATTATATTCATTGTTCTAGGATTTCAAAATGCACTCTAACCACAACTCAAAAACCATGATGACTGTGACAACTGGGGACCAACTGACATACTGATAAAGTTTTTAAGGAAGCTTACATAAATTTTTCTGTCATGACCAGCTAGAATCAGGTGGGATGAATCGGCACTGAAAATCATAAAATGTGCGAAAGGAAGACCCTGAGGCAACCTCCTTTTGCTGACGGCCCACCTTTTACTTCTTACTTCATGCTTCAACTCAAAGAGATTAGGCTTCACATGGTCAGAGTAAGCGAAAAATAAACCTGTATTGGATATAGTGCTACTAATTATTTTCCTAGATTGTTTGCTCTTCACTCGAGCCAATAACTGGGTGGTTGCACTTCTTCCAGAACCTGTAGCAATGGAAGTACTCCCCAGACGAATGGGCAAAATATCTACTGAGCACGAGCTCTGAACCATAACTGCTGAAGCACCATCTACTGCTGTATTAAGAACCAACTGAATTGGCAATCGCTGGGGTGCAGGACAAATATCATGGGGAGAGAACTTGGAGAATTCTCCGGCAGAATAAGCAAAGAGTTTTGTATCATCACCAGCAGAAATAAGCATGGGGACCCCCATCTGTGCCCACTTGTGGTAACTAAAACTAATAGGCTTCTGCCTACGACGGGGCCTTGCTACATTATCATCAGGTGTTGAATCTGAAAAGAGAATAACAGAGTTAGACGAAAAACTAAGAATGGCCAAATTGAATGTGAATAGTATTATATATAGTTGTTTATCTTGAAACCTTCTTCACTGACGGGAACTGCCAATGTCAAGGCCCTGATATCATGAGTGTGAGCTCTAACATATCCAACATAGACCCAATTATTTTTAGCTTCTGTGGAACACTCATCTTGTTCAGAACCAAGAGTATCATTTGAATTCTTATACAGAATGACCTAAAAACAACAAAACCATCATGTAAGTGGCCAAGTATGACAGTAAATAATGTTGACACTCCTCAAGAAGAATACAAGGCATAAAGAATTTGTCATTCAATCAACATATTACATTTAGAAGATAACTAGTGGTTAACTACTGGAGAATGTTGATTGCCAATTAAAATAGAATTAAGATTGAAAACTTAAAGAGAGTTACAAGAGAAATATGAAGACCTGAGTGGTTATTATATCTTGAAGACTTCGGCACACCTATTGTCCAATGTTTCTTCTAATCTCTTCTAAAGATAGGTCAGACAGAGATCTGTGTTTTGGACAACTAGCCTAAAACTTTGACCATCATGCTAGCATTTATTCAACCAAAAAAGTTTGTTAGTGTTTCCAACCGTAGGCGTAGGCCCATCATGAAAAGAAACAAGACAGGTTTTGGACTGGTCAATCTGCACACCAGATTTTCCAAAAACCATAACTTCTTGGTTCAGATATACATGTTGTGTTTCCAGCACAAATTTTACCCCCCCCCCCCCTTCCCTCCTCTTGCTTATTTATTACCATATCAGGTGCATTTAATTTGCTGTCTTTTAAAATCATTATTTGAGATATCATTAGAAATCAAGGTAGATTGTCAGTAGAGACCAGTTTCCTAACATACAAAATGGCAACACAGCCTTCAGAGAACCTGAACAGAATCATTGCATCCCAGGAGAATGTGTCTAACATCCTCTAGTTCATTAAAATAACCAATGCATTTACTGGTGAGCCAGATCCTCTGCACTGCAGCTACTCAGAATCCTCTGTTCTGGAATCAACTTTGTGTGAGTTTTCTCATGAATTGCCAGCCAAAACCTTCGCATTGGTAATTTGCAACAATTTGACTTCAGTTCTGCGAACTGTGATTCACAACAGGCCCTTTAGTACATTCTAAATCATATCATCTTACACATCCTTGCATCGTCCATCCAAGCATTTTATTTGATGTCATCTTCTTGAAAGTATTTGGCCTGCTCTGCAAGACAAGACTGCACCTTCTTTGGTGCTTTTCGCCAGATCCTCTGCACAGCAGCTACTCAGAATCCTCTGTTCTGGAATCAACTTTGTGTGAGTTTTCTCATGAATTGCCAGCCAAAACCTTTGCATTGGTAATTTGCAACAATTTGACTTCAGTTCTGAGAACTGTGATTCACAACAGGCTCTTTAGTACATTCTAAATCATATCATCTTACACATCCTTGCATCGTCCATCCAAGCATTTTATTTGATGTCATCTTCTTGAAAGTATTTGGCCTGCTCTACAAGACAAGACTGCACCTTCTTTGGTGCTTTTCACCATCAAATCACATTAATTATTAAACATTTATTTCCCCTGAGATGATAAGAAATAATAATGACTTTTTTTTACATTCCGAGATTTCCAGCGAGACAAATGCTTCTCACACTCCTCATGTGGATATTGGATAACTCTCGACAATCTACTTAATATGAGGACCAAAACACCCAAAAAAATATAAAGTTACATTGATTGGGCAATCCATAATCTTTTTTAAGAGAAACATAAAGAAGAGATATGGCATTAAAACGATGAATTATATGTAAGGTAAGCTCATACCTGCCCATCTGAACCAGCTGAAAATACCCTATTATGACTTGGAGTTGCTGCTAGAGCATTTGCATCACCCTTGTGGTGGGAATGAGCCTGCAAGAGAGCTCCTTTGTGACTATCCCAGAACTGAACACTGCCAGTACTATCTGCACTGACAACTGTCCCATTTCTGAAACAGAAAAATTCAAAAGAACCATATCAATTTATCAACATCCAAAAGGACCCTTGAACCGCTCCCAGAAAAAAAAAGATGCCTGGGGGAAAAAGCTAATGAGCCTATATGGGTAAAATCAAGACCTTAGAGAAATCAACGACCATATACAAATTTCAGGACCACTTCCTGAGCTTCCAATCCCAACTGTCATCCTATATATTTCATGAGTCGATATAGCATCCCAGCATCTTATGATCCTACAAATGTGCACAAGACACTAATAATATCAGAAAATATAGTGAAAATTATAGAGCACAGCAAGGATCATTTATATTAGACAGGCAAAGCAGTTGACTAAAAGAAGGCATTCCAACCAGAACAAAAGGGGATGGCATTCCAACCAGAACAAATGACCCATAACAATAGATAGATAGATACATACATACATGCATACATAGTATCACCACTGGTAGTATCAGAAAATATAGTGATAAATATGGAACACAGTGAAATTGACCAAGGATTATTTATATTAGATAGGAAAAGAAGTTGACTAAAAGAAGACATTCCGGCCAGAACAAAATGGGATGCCTCATATCAGCATGAATACATCACTACAATTTTCTAATTTCATGGAGGGCACAAGCCATATATGTAGTGGATACCCCATATTGAGGCATCCCAGAAATTAGATAGGCAAAGCTAGCATGGCTTGAGTCAACAACCCTTCTTCTTTCCCCTTAAACCCATCTCCATTTCTGAAGTTCTCTCAATCTTTTTCATGTCCCCGATTTTCCATAATGACTCCTTTGATAACTGTCTCTGATCCATTTATTATCAACCAAAAAACATGCTTACCCGTATCAACAAAAAAAAATGCTTACCCATCACTGCTTCCGGAGAATATTTTTTCCGCACCAAAGCTCCACGCAACACTCAAAACACGACCTGTCAATGTACGCACAAGGCCACACCCAAATACATAAATTGAAAAAGCAGCAAGAGGAATTCAAAATCAGAGAATGAAAAATTACATCCATCTCACCGCTAACCCTGGGCAGTGATCTCTTATACGTGAACCCATTAGAATCCGAGGCATTATATATACGCACACATCCATCATCGCATGCAATAGCCAAGCGCCTTCCATCACTCTGTACTGCTGATGAGTACAGTTCATCATCGTCATCATCGGTCTCACTGGAGTCATCATCATCATCTTGATCACCATCTTTATTATTTGCATGGCCATTCATCACAGTGTTGCGCTCATCACTTGTACCATGAAACAAATTCTGAGATGGCTCTGCAGCCATCTGCCATATGGAGACTCCAATTGAATCTAGTACAGTCTGACGTCCAAAAGAAAATGAGGAAAAAAAAGAGGACAAAAAGTTATAATAATATACAAATAAGAAAACTACATTTATTCTTTTAACACAATTTAGAGTGATATATTCAAAAATTTACATTTTGTTCAAAAGAATATGTAGCACTAGTGCTCATGGTCATATAGGCCTCTAGATTATCCAAGATTCAACCTCTCAGCTGACAAGGGAAAAAGGCAGAGCACTAATTAAAGTTTATCCCACTTAGCAAAAGTTCATCAGAAAAAATCAGAAGCACCATTGAAGTTTGTTTGCTCTAAGGATCTCTATTGAAGCTCGCAACCCATCACCCAAAATTCTTTAATGAAATTTGTCCCCCCATTAAGAAATTAACAGCTCCCCTATGGCGCTACAGCTAATAATTATCATGAAAATGGGTTTCAAGAACCAATAAGTGACACCAAAATACTGACATTCTGCACAAGTCATTCGCGTACACATTACGTATTCCTTTTATCATAAACCAGGCTCTGATTCATCTCAAACAGTTCATATCTCAGCACCCAACACCAACATGACCCAAATCAAAAATCACTTTCTTTCTCACTTAATAGCTTCGCCCACAAATTCAACAAACTAAACAGCAAAAATAGAAACCAATACAAAAAAAAAAAGGAAGAATAAAAAGACCTTCTGTGTCAGCGAGAAGAGATCCCACTCAGACACCGACCCATCGATGCTCGAAGAGAAAAGCCGACCAGCGTCGCCGCTCTTTGATCCACACTCGCACCAGACCAGCGAAGACACCCTCCTCTCAGGGTCCCCTTGTATGGTCTACCCAACAAAACAGATCAAGCAAATCCACTTAAAACACCAATACAAACTCAAATTCAAAATCTGTGAGAGAGAGTTCCAGTCTTCGAGAGCGTACGAGCTGGCAGTGCCATCCGACGGAGCCGGGAGAGACCAGCCAGATCTCCAACGACCCGTCGGCGCGGGCGGCGGCGACGCGTGACCCGTCGGCGGAGGTTGCCAAGGCCGTCACCGACGATGGTCTCCACTCGGCGGTGGATGTCCGGTTCCGGTACACCTGAACGCCTTCCATTTGGCGGAGACCCCCCGTTTGAAAGTCCTCGCCGAGGTATCTAAAGCATCGGACGCCGATCGAGGGATGAATCGGAGGCGAAAGGACGGGGCTTTGTAGGGTTTCGAAGCGTCGGCGAGGGTTTTGGTTTTCGTGGGGGCAGGGATTTTAGGGTGAGTGAAGGCGAGTTTTTTTTTTTTTTTCTTCGTTCGTGTTGGTTTGCGGGAAGAGGTGATTTCCACCGTTGGATTTTTATTGGACGGTGATGTGGCTTTGATATGTGAAATGGGAAGGTGTTCAGCCGGCCGGGCCGGGCCGGGCCGGACTGGGCTGGGCCTGGACTGGACTGGGTTATCTAAAGTTTGACACGTTTAACAGAGGAAATCACCTATAGAGCTGGGCTGGGCCTGGACTGGACTGGGCTGGGCCTGGACTGGACTGGGTCTTTTTTAGAGCTTTGTTACACTGGTCTTTTTGACAATTTACTGTTCCACTGATATACCTCGTGGATCGAGGAATATAAAATTTAATAAAAAAAATCACATTGTCTTTAAATAATATCATTTAGTTCATTGAAATACAAATTTTATCTTTTATAAAAATATGTACATTATTATATAAACTATATGATTTTAAAAAAAACATAAACATGCGTACTATACATTTTAAAAAAATGGTCTGAGTGTAACATGTTCACTTTTACCTTGGAAAATGATACTCAGTGCTATCTTTAACCCTAAATATAGTCATCATCTTTATTTTTTTTAAAATAAATGTAGGCACCCAATTTTCTGGATATTTTTTCCAAGTTGAATCGATGATCACGCTAAACCCGACCTAACAAGGCCAGGACCCCGATCTTCCCTAAACGGACCGGTTCACAGGTCCCCTCGAGACCTACCCGATTAAGCTATGGACCAAGCTACCCTAGCCCGGACCGGCTTGACCCGGAGAACCACGCCT
Source organism: Acorus gramineus (assembly GCA_030737835.1). NCBI lineage: Eukaryota > Viridiplantae > Streptophyta > Magnoliopsida > Acorales > Acoraceae > Acorus > Acorus gramineus. The sequence continues at coordinate 1,260,018 of CM060851.1, read as the reverse complement.
GTCTAACAGCAGGAGACCAAGCCAGTATTTACTTTATCTTATCCTCACTGATACACTTAAATATACTGCATTAAATAAATAATATCGGCATTCAATCCCCATTAATATCGAATAGACCCACCAATCATGTCATCATTAACTGTGTCAACCGAATCCCTATGAGATCTAGGTATATATATCAAGCCATAATTAACTAAATTTAAGGTTATATCTTTTGTCTCTGGATTGATGGTTGATGAATTCTCATCCATCCGATGGAAAGGGGACATTCCGAAGCCCTAGCACCATCCCAACTCCTTTATAAATAGGGGGCACTAACACACACACACAGGAGGTGCAATTTTTGTTTACAGAGGCTCTTTCATTGGCCACCCTAATTGACTTGAGCGTCGGAGGGTCTTCTGCAGGTCCCCCACCTCTCTGTGTCAGCGGCTCCCAAGGTGTGCTCACTGATGACATGTGACACAATTGGGTGGAGGAGAACGGGAGAGGCCGAATCCGTCCATCCAAACCCGGTAAGTCAGATTTCTACCCCTCCAATAATATATCTTATATAATGAGATATATATTTTTATAAATTATAATGTATATATACACACACACATTAATAAATTGCTTGCATGCAAATTTTGTGAGAGAGACCAAGGTAGAGTGAGAGATTTAAGAGACAGAATATCTACATGTGTGGAGTAATATCTTTTTTTTAGATAAAATAATATACACACTATTAAAAAAAAAGTCAAAATATAATCTGATGGAAATTTACAAAGAAGAGAGAAAAAAAGAAAAAAAAAAGAAAAGAAAAAAAAAAAAAAAAACCTAGAAAAAAAAAAAGGACCACGTTTAAAAAGCAAAAAAAAGAGGTGATATACTTTAGTAAAAGTAACCACTCAAACACCACACATTACAAGAGAAGAGAGAAAAAAAACCCAGTGTTGAATTTTTTGAGTAAAAAAAGCAGCTCCCAAACATTACTCTAAAAAAAAGAACTCAAATCAACTCAATCACTTTCACTCGTGAAAAAAAATAATGTCAGATACATTCCATGGACACAACACACATTTTTTTTTTTTTTTTAAAAAAGAGTGATGATGAGATGATGAGCCGGTAAGCAGGGGCAGAGATACAAATATGGGGGGGGGGATCACCCTGACTACTACTAGAGAGAGTCCCATATATATAGCAATGGAATGCGCCCACCTAAACTGATTAAACGAATGCATTATAGACAATATATTTTTTATAAACTTAAAAACGAAAAAAGTTTTTTTTTTTGGGGGTCACTTTGTTATCTTTACACGTGACATATTTTATTTAGCTAAACTAGGGAACTCCCAGTAGTAGTAGCCAGGTGATCCAATTCATAATGTATGCATCATATCATTCCTCATTGTAGATATCTCCACTTATGATAAGTCAAACATAAGTTTTACATTTATAAGTTTTGTTATGATCAAATATTTCCTAGATTGTATGAACATATTTTTCTTTTGAAAAAACAAAAAACAATCTCTTAGTAGTCCCAAATTCAAAAATATATATTTTCTTTTATTTTTTTTTAAAAACAATATGCATAATTGAATGAGGTATATATTTTTATAAAAATAAAATTTACACTCCACCTAATTATGTAGACTCAAACTATGTAAAACAATCTAACAAAATATATACTTCATTATAGTGAATATAAGTGACAAACATGATATGTACATCAAGCTGCTTTGTTGTCCTTGTAAGGGAAATTGATTATATCCGGTGTGTTGTTGAGTTCAAGTCTCATTTGTAGTAAATCAAATAAAATAAAATATATCATCCGTATTATGTTATGATTCAGGGGAGGAACCAACCTCCTATGTAGTCTCAATTAATTTTTTTTTTTTTAAAATAAACACTCTATCAACAGTATATTTTTTTTACTTAAAAAAAAAAAACTTATGTCATATATATATTATGATAGAACCTCACATATTGTGAGTGTATGGAATTGTAACCAGGGCTACAAAATGAGCTGAGTGATCAACACTCTTCACGGGATTCCACAATGCACACCAAGTATCCTATTTGAGTGTTGTTACACTCAGCCCCTGTTTGGTTGGACTTATTTTCAGTGCTTATAATGCTTAAAACTGAAAATCAGTGCTAAGCTCGTTTGGTTGGACTTCAAAGAAGCACTTATTAAATCCTGTTTCAGACATTTTCAGTAAAAAAAAATCAGCCCAGTGAACCCACTTTTTTATCCGCCAAACGCAATCAGCGATTCAATCCGCCTATGAAAAGACGAGAGTGCCCTTGTTAAATCGTGGTATTTACATAGGGTATATAAACCCTGTTTCAGTGTAATCGACCTTCTCTCTCCTTCTACTTTCTCTGCCGATTTCCCTCTTTGAACCCACGAACACCCTAACAGAGGAACCCTAATATCCATCCGATCGAGCTAAGGTTTAATCTGCGCCGAAAACCTAAATCACGGACGTCTAAACGGTCATGGTGTTCGTCGACTGATCTACCGCCTCCTCACGAAACGTGAGGATACACTTCGATCTCTCTCTCACCGTCTCCAACAAACCGTGGACGTTCCGATCTGGTTTTTTTCCCTCTTTGGATCTCCTCCCCAGGCAACTATCTAGGTAAAACCCTACCAAATCTCCTCCGTTCATGTATTTCTTTAGATCTATTGTATCAAAATCTGTTTAGGGTTTATGGAAATGAATGTTTAGGGAGAAGGTCAGGTCAAGCTTTGGTTTTTCTTTTTAATCTTTGGTTGTTTGATGTTTGTTTAGATTTTGTGGGGTTTTTTTTAGGTGGGTTTTTATTTTTTGGGGGTTTCAGAAGTTGAGGTGATGTTCTTGCTTTTGGGTTTCTGTTACTGGGAGCTCCAATGATTGATTACTTGACAATGTATCTATGTATTTTACAAATAAGACTGAAGAAAAAATTTCCATGATATCTCTTTATCTTCGGGGAAGATATATACCGTTAAAAATTTCATTGATTACTCCACAGCTGAATGATACTGTTAAGATTTCAGATGATGATAGTCCAATCTATTTTTGAGTATCTTGGCCCATCATGATACAAGTTGACTGAAGAAGTTTTATTCAAGCAATTACAGGCTTACTCAAATCATTCACAGAATCAAGTCAGACAAAACATAAAGGCTTGTGAATTTTATACAAATAAATTGAAATTATATATCACACTGAAATAGTATCGCAATGCATACACCATTATGAAAAAAAGATAAATGCAGAAAACTTAAATAATCATAATGACATACTAGTGTGTTACTGAAATCATAATGTTGATGACAAAAATATAACTAGACTCATAGAGTAGAGTGAGCAAGAAGATTAGGCATTTGGGTTCAATAATCAAAGATTTCCAACCTCAATGCATATAGTGGGGAACAATGAAGATTCATACACTTAACACGATAATAGATATTGAGTAAATATGACAAATATATTGAAGATTGTTACTTATAGAGCAACTGTGAAAGGCTAGCTAAGGATAGGTGGATAGAGTACTTTGTTGAGTGGTGAAACAATGATGATGTCCAGAGAATTTAAGGAAGCCATTAGAGAGGGTTTTGAATGAGTTGTTGTTTTTATTTTTTTAAGGGAAATAATTCTTGGGTTGGATGATTTGATTGTGGAGTGACAGAGAGTAGGACCTGATGAACTTGTTTTGAAGGGATTGGAAATCTTAGAATCTTTAGTCTTTTTCTGTTAGATTTTGTGCATCTTTGGTTTTTTTTTAATTTGTTCATGCAAAAGCAGGTTTATTAGATGGTTGAGGATTTTTTTAATTTGAATGTCTCATGTTTTTTGGGGTATCCAGATTCTATGATTCTATATTCATGTCACTATTTTGTTTTCTTTGCCACCATCGAATAGGCTATAGATGTTAGTGCGAAACTTGTTGATTTGATGTATTGGGATTGTCTATAGATAATGATTTCATTGATTGGTGATGCATGGATTTGTGGTACTATATCTATGTTTTCAGTTCCCATGGGGCTTTCCTATTGGTTTTTCTTTAGAAAATATAGATATTGTTTATTAATCTTTGAAGAAGTTGATCTTCATTAGGAACACCAGTAGAGTATGTGGAGGTTTGTTCAATCTCTATATTCATTCCCCTGTTTATGAAGCTCCTATACAAAATGTTCTTGCATTTCTCAAAGGACATTAATGATTCAAACCCAAACTTTAGTATTTATGTTAGATGGAACCAGTCCAATGTTATAAAAAAATGCATATTTGTCAATTGTTGTGATGTGTGGCTTCTTATTATTATTATTTATGACCCTTCACATGACCCTTTATCAAATGCATGCAATTCTTTAGTATTTTCACTCTATTACTGTCCTGTGCTAATTCCTATAACAATATTTTAGGGAGAAGGTGGGAAAAAAGATTTATGGGTGTGAGCAATATGTGATTTATATTATTTGAATTACAGACTTTGTATTTGCTCCATGAAAAAATCATTCCTTGAAGCTGAGATAACTTAGAAATGATTTAGTTCCGAATGTTTTTAGGTCGATGGTTTTTGAGGTGCCCAGCAAGAGTGGTAAGTCATAGACAGTGTAAACCATTTCGAATTGCTATTTCTATATCCCTATATACTGTGTAATGATATCAGTTGATGTATTTTGTTGTCATTCATGTAATCAGGAACACCCACAATGCTTCATGTGGGTTGATGAATTGCGTCGGGCGCATGGACCCAATTATTTTCCGGTCCCAGTCCAGAAGAAGGTGGAGAAGGCCGCCGCAGTTGCACGCCCCACAGGGTTACTCATCTTTGGATGCTGCTCATGCTTATGTATTATATTGATGGTGTTTGTGATCTTTTTTTTGCTTGTACTCCTGGCCATCAAATGACTGTAAAAGTTGGATTATGAAACCACCAATGTAATGTAAATATTAGCTGCTCAGAATTTTTTTTTATTTTAGAAGGATTGTAACATTCTCATGTAAAAATCTATGGTAGCATGAAAATATATGCATCTAGTACTATGTCTGTGTATATGGTTTTATGTTTGATGATCGGAATTTTTTTTTTTTTTTGAATCATCTGATGTTGTAATATTCTCTTGTATTTAATTTGAATGTCATATAACATGATATGTAGCTTTACCACTATTAGGTGAAAATTGTTTCAAAATTTTAACAAGTATGTCATTACTATGACTTTTCATATATACAAAATATAGATTGCATATTACCGCGTCATAAAAATCACACAAGACCCATGTTTGTTTTTTTAAATCTGTATAGGCTTATATGAGGTTCTAACAAGTAATCAAAGTGCAGTATATAATAATTTATTAAATAGACATATATCAAAGTATCTTTTTTTTTATAAATGCAAAAATAAGCAAATAATCAAGTTTTCAACCAAACATCAAATTACATTCAGCACTTATTAAATGGACCAAAACACCCTTAGCATAAGCTCTACTCTTTAGTACTGAACCAAACACACTTATTTTCATAAGTGCTTATAATTTCCGCTGAACCAAACACTTTTTTCTTCTGAACTGATTAAAACTTATCAGGACTTATATAATCTGCACTTATGAATCAGGACTTAAAATCAGCTTTCTGCTGAACCAAACGGCCCCTTAGTTTTTTTCTCAATTCAAAATACAGTTCTACATACCTCGTTGTAAATCCAGTGAAACACATATCGTATTAAATATTTTTTTACACTTACTAAAAATCAATTTGAAAGAGTTATGTATATATTTTTTATCAAAGCATATACTTAATTAAATGATGTTTACTATTTTTTAAAAAATAAAAATATGTATAATCTGAGTTTTGATAGGTAAAACAAACTGAGTCTAATATTTTCCATCCCATTTTGTTGTCTTATGGGCTTGAAATATGTGGGCTGGGTCTTATAAGTTTGTTCTGCCTCCATGTTAGTTTAGTACTATTGATCAGTCACAGCTACTTTTGTCTTCTTGTTTGGGTATTTAAAAAAAAAAAAAAGCATGTTACGCTCATTCACTTTTAGTTTTAAATGTAGTCCGCACGTATTTTGATTTTTTAAGTCTGATTTGGGACCTTGTTGGAGCAACATATGCATTGACGAACGCGATGGAACGCTATCTCCAAACCAAACAAAAATTTCGCGTTCGTGTTCTCAGGGTGGTGGTAGCGTTGGAATTTTTTTTTCGCGTTTGTAATGCTTGGAAACACTGCTTCTTCACCACGTCACCAATTCTCCCAATACCGTGTCCCATGTCGCAATCCCAAATGGAGCCTTAGACCATGCAACCCATGATATATATGTATATGGATTATTTGTTGCGGACACCGTACTCTCTCAATCTCTTTTTTCAAAAAATACATATATATAATTTATAGGGGATTTTTTAATATGATAAAATCCATTTAATCGAACGATAATAAGATAGTGACTGCACCTAAACAATGATCGTATCTTATCTATGTAAATAATGAAAAATGTGTTTCTTTATGAATATATATATTTTAAAAAAAATATAGATTTTCACTACTCGATTTTATTGTTGAACTCAAATTATAAATTCTAAAAGAGAAGATAAAATTACACATAGAAGAACAAACTGCATGAAACTTCTAATGTGTTAAATATTATCTTATATACTGAAAAGTATTGCATTTGCTTTCCAGTTGAGCGAGGCATCGATGATGCCCAAGTCACGTGATAACGCGTCAGCATGAAACGCATCAGAAGTCGTAATAATAATAATAATAATCAATTAATCCCTTTTTTTAGTACAAACTGCAAAAGCAATTCGATTTACAAAAGTTAAAGCAAGTTATTTATATGTTTATATCATTTATATTTTAACGAGATGTGTATTAAAAAAATTACTTACTTTAAAGATATCACGTTCTTTATCTGACCATAGGTTATCAGCGGTACAATTTGGATGAGTTGGGTTCAGATTTGATCCTAATCCAAATCTAACTCGAATTTTAAACTACTCAGTCCTAATTCGATCTAACCCGATTTTCAATCCGAATTGGATCAACCCGATTTTTTTAACATGATTTACAAATTAAATAAATCAATCCGACATAACCCGTAAGATTAGCTAGGTTTATACTAGATTAAAAGCTACAAAATGAACGGCCGTGATTTTTTTTTAACTATTAATTTACGGATTTGGATTGGGTCGGGTTGTGAGTAAGGCCAACCCGAATCCGACCCGATATCATGATGATCCGGTCTTTCTAATATTTATATTATTTTTTATCGAGCTAAAGTTAGACTCCGCTATCACAATGTTATAATGAATGAAACATTAGTTATAATGTTCCAATTGTTGGCTTTTCCATTATGATAAAAAAAAAATGTGTATGTAAAAGTTCAACTCGTTTGAAATAAGTTTGAGTTTTGAATGATCATTCTCAAATCCATTTACTTAATATTCAGGCTTGAGCTTTCTGTTATAGTAATAGCCTAAATTCAAATTTAAACAAATTTTAAATGTTTACGTTTGAATATTTTAACATGTGACTATTTATTGTTTTTAAATAAAGTTTTTAATAGTAATTTTTAACGCATTCATGAAATTATTTGAGTTTTAAATAAAACCATGTGAGCTGATATGTAGTTTTAAAGAAAACGCGTGAGTTGATATGCTGTTTTCAAATAAAACGTGTGCATTAATACTGCTTTCTTTTTTAAATCAATAACAATCGACAATTGATTGTCGGACAATTAAAATGTTTCAATGTCAAAATAAAAATTGTCGTCGTGTTTCTTTGTGTCTAGGTTTATCTATCATAAATAGTGGCCTAATCAAATATTAAATTGAAGGAAAAAAAAAGGTGTTTTTTCATTCTTGTATGAGTTTACTATCTTCTAATGAAGTTTGTTCTTCCTCAACAATAAAGGTGTGAGTGAACTTATTTGAGAAAAGCCTTGTGAGTGGTTTATTTGTAAAGACCACCTTGAGTGTCCACTTTCACCATATTCAATCCTCCATATTTCAGCTTTGGCGACTCATATTTCGTCACACTCAGCTCACCCACTTTTATCAAGCTTGATCATCTTTTGATCTTGTCTGGGCATTCGAAAGGATCACGGTTCGTTCACTGTGGTTTCCTCGTAGCTCGCACCCCGAGGAAACATAACACTGGTGGTCATATCTCTCCGTGGTATGAGCCATTCAACCATGTGCGTGAGGGGGCCTTATTCACTGAGGACAGAGTGTCTCTGCTCGCTTCCGCCAAATCGATACGCTTATCTAATCTCCTTTTTTCTGTTTTATTGTAGAACATCTTATACATGTTGTGTTTTTCATCTTGGTTTGAATCTGTGGCTTTTGTGTGATTCAAATAGGTTTATGCATAGCCCTTAACTCATATATTTTTAAAGCTCGATTTGTAAACGAGTCGAGCCCAAGCCCGAGCCCGAGCCGATCTCGAGCCGAGCTTATGTTTCTTTTACGTGTATAAGGTGTTGTGATTTGTGAAATGTGACTTCTCAAATGCTAAACAAGGTTTTTTTTTTAACTAAACAAGTCTGAGCCGAGCTTTGATTCGAGTTTCAACTTGACTTGTTTAACAAACGAGCCGAACCAAGCTTTAATCGAGCTTTTTATGAGCCGAGCTTGAACATAAAATGAAGCTCGTTCTGGGGTCGAGCCGAGCTGTTTGGCTCGTTTACCACCCCTAGCTCGACCCGGATATTCAATGAAACTTTTAGCCTCTTCCCCCCCCACATTTTTCTCGTATGCATTTTGGCCCCTGAAGTAGCTCATTAAAAGGCTTTATACCAAAAAAAAAAAAAAATTATATTCTTATTTTAATTTATTTATTGAAAACAAAGTTTCATGGAGGGACTTGTTTCAATTGGGCATAGAAAGATCATGTGTTGAGAAAAAATGATCCTTTCGAAAGAGTGAAAGATGCCTTGCTTTGTGCTCTTTTTGTCCAATTCTTTTTTGGATCAAGAACTAAGAAACGTGGTCAGTTGTATTATAATAGATAGGTGATTCTTTTCTTTTGCAAAGTAAGTTAAGACTTGGGAGGCATCCAAAGACCACATGGGTATACTCTTTTTATCAAGGAATATGATACTTTCTACATTCAACCTCTTAGTTCAACACAAATGTTTTGATTTTATGCAACAAAGCATATATATTGCAATGAATCATATAGATCTATTTATAAAATAAAATTATATGTTTTATTTAACTATATATATTAGTGAAGATATATAAGACAACATGTATGGCTGCAAATTATGAAAAGAGAGATAAACAAATTTATTTAACCATTTAATAAATTATCATTATTATTGTACCAAACAAATTAAGGGAGAGGCTAAGGGTTCGTTTGGAAACACAGATTGAAAAGTAGTTTTTGGAATAAAACTGTTTTTTAAGATGATTTTAGACCTTGACTTTTTTAGGATGTTTTTTTTAAATCAGGAATCAATATTTGAAAGAAGTTTAATGTTTGACAGAGAAAGTTACTTTTCAATTCAAAAAATCGATTCCGACAAAAAAGCGTTGTTTCTGAGCTTTTTAAAACACAGATTTCGAGTGAAAAATTAAAAGGAATCCAGCTTCCGATTCTGTAAAAACTGCCCCGTTTGACTGCACGCTTTTAGCTTTTCAGCTTTTCAAAAAACAAAAGCGCGCCCTAACGCGCAACCAAACGGGGCCAAAGTTAAAAACACGCCAACTTGAGTATTAGAGAATCTCTGACTTAGTCCCTGAACATCTTTTTTTCTTATTGATTGGGAGAATATTAAAAATATTTCAGAGATCTGAACCACTTTCTATATCCCTCCCAAAAAAATGATACATCTAGCTAGGAAAAATCACTAAAAAATATCATGTACCTTTTATTTGAAGTTACACGCAGTTTCAAGTATTCTTTTAACCCCCGTATGTCTAGAGAAATAAGCTCATAATAAAAAAGAATACAGGAGAATAGTAAAAAAAAACTATTTGTTTTGACAGAATAAACCCCGATAGTTATGTCTGGATAAGCTAGGATAAGGCCTGATAACTATTCTAAGGAAATTGTGGAATTGCTTATCAAAGCTTATTTATACCAATGAATAAAAATACCCTTCTCTATCATTTTAAAAAATTTATCTCACCTAACAGACTCACACAGATTCCAAAAACTGTCACATCTATTAAATCAATCATATATCTCTCACACTATTCCCAGGGGGTATAATTGCCATTTAAAAAATCATAAACTCTTATTCATCCCTTGTCAACCATTTATCATCACTTTATCCAAGGTGAATTAAACAACAAAAAAGTCATTTTTACGTTTTCCAATGAGAATAACAAAAAAAATAACCAAACAAAAAATTATTTATTCAATCTGGATTGTTATCTATCCCAGTATAGCTATCGGGAGTGAATAACCTAAGTCACACCACATACATGGGGTTATGTACTACGTTAGTATATATGACCTCTCGATAAATATAGACGTTTTTTTAACGATCTTTATGATTGCTTATTTCAAAGGTCATTCGTCCCCTGCGGGGAAGGAATTTATACTCTTCACCCATGTTAAGGGATATATTTTGTCTAACCAAAAGAAACGTGGGCCCCCATCTGTTTAACACAATTTTTTTTAGAACGGATCTAGTCAGTCAGTATTAAACTGTACGACGTAAAAATTAAACTGCATCACTAATAAATCGAACAACACAATCAATTGTTGAGTATATATTTCACTTTCTTATCAGATACTGATGATATTTAGGAATTCATATTTTATTTAATAGTTGATTGGATCCAGTAAGAGAGTGAAATATATATCCAACAATTGATTGTGCAGTTCGATTTTCATATCGTCCAATTCGATACTGACCGAACTGATCGGATCCGATTCTCAATTTTTTTATATGCGTTATGCTTTTTGTCATTTCAATGTGGGCGTATGAGTAGGAATATTTTGTCTTTTCATTCAAAGAAATTAAAAAAAATGGGCATCAAGATTAGAGAATCTACTTAAATTAATAAGGAATAAAGAGAGAAAGAAATGAGAAAAAGGTTTGGAGATGTTCTTAATACATTACACTATGGTCACCCATTCTCTCCTCTTTCTTAATTCAACTGATACCATACAAAATACTACTTCAAACAATGCTATGGCACTTGTGTTGGTTTCCAACCGACCAGCATAACCATGTCAGTTTCTCCAGTGAGACTGTTTTTATTATTTTAGTCAGAGTCATAATTAATGTTATTGAATATGGATTTAATGTTTCTTGTATGTAACAGAGTATCATTACAAATTATAAAAGAATATCTTTATAAATTAATAAAAATTATTCCTTTTTGAGAGTTTTATACATCGTGGATTAAATGATACATGTGTAATGTAGATATTTATTATAAATTAATATGTCAACATGTAAAATCATATTTATTTATTATTCATATCTGCCCACTTTTCATCAATATTTTATCACGAGTCAATCAAAAAAAAAAATTTATTATTTTATTTTTCAAGAAAAATAATAATAATAAAAAAATATTTTGTAGAGTTAACTATCTACAATAAAACAATTATTTATGTTAAAATAGCTTATGTTGCTTACTGAAAAAAAGCACTAATGTAATATTTAAAAGCGCATTTGAACATGATCTTATTTTTGAAAAAAAGTGAAAAATGCAAACGTGTTTCAAATCACTCATGAATTTTTTTTTAAAAAAATTTATTAGTATAAATTTTGTTTTAAACAAATAAAAAATAGTTTTCTTATCATTAAGTTTTTTTATTAATCAATTTTATACATAATCTCACTTTTTCAATGTTTTTTCTAAACGCAGCCTTAACCAAGAACAAGGTTGGCATTGAACATAAACGACCAGGGCGATCCTCTCTAGGGCCCCGTATTTCGCTTTGCCTTAATATTTATTAATTAAAAAACCTTTTATTTATGTTAAAGAATCATTATTAGGATAATATTATATCTTTATTATCATTATTGTGATATTATTAGTTATTATTAGTTTTCTAGATTTCCTAGATTCCTTATCTTGTATTTTAAGGTTTCCTCTATGTATCTATAAATAGAGCCCTTTGACTCCTCTAATATAATAAACAATAATTGTCTTTTCTTTATTCTAACAATTTATAATTTGATTGGTAAAGAAGTAAAATCAACACACATATTATTTGATATTAATTTATTTACATTTTTTTTTGTATTTATTTTATTCAATTTGTAGAAGGTTGATAAAGCTTTATTAAATTTTCATCTGTAAATTTTTTTTTACCTAAAAAATAAAAATATGATGATTTAAAAAATCAAACATTAAAAATATATTTAAATATAAATTTAAAAACTTATAATTTCATACATATAAAATCTGTTCAACAACCAAAAATTTATTTTTTCAATCGAGCAACCAAACGGGCAGCAAAAGAGGCACCGTTTGAAATGATGTCGAGAAAGAAAACAATGCGATGCGGGGTGCGTGAAAATCGATATGGATATTACAAACCAAAAGAAATCTTTCCCCGTTCAGTGTAATGATTATTTATTTATTTATTTATTTATTGGGTCTCGAACTTAACGTGTTGAAAGTTCACAAAAAAACAAAAAAACGAAAAAAAAAAACAAAAGAGAACAACATCGGAGCCAGAAACACCATTTATCTACCTCGGGAAGCCTCCATTTTGGAAATCTCTGTCAAGGGTGATCTCAACCGTTTAAAAACTCTGACGAATGAGTTCAGGTAATCTAATCCGTTCAACTCGATACGCCTTTGGTTGGGTCCCCGACAAAACGGGCACATTGAAATCTTAAAAACAGACAAATTCAACATATAAATAATAATATTATATATAAATATTCTCCTTGACTATCATTAAATGAAGACAGAGTATTTTAAAATCCACTGTAATTTATTAAAATAAAAAAAATCATACGTAAATAATAAATTTATCTATAAAAAAATAAAATTATTATTTACATATAATTTTTTATATTTTTAACACATTATAATTTTTTTTTTTATATTATGTTTTTAATTAGAGTTAATTAAAAAAAATATTTACATATTAATGATAATTTATTAATAAAATTTAATTCAATAAATTATTTAAATTTATATATACGATGGACTTTTAAAACAGTCGGAGGTTGATATATATTTCAGTCAGATTACGGGGTTTACATGTATGTTTTCAATCTTTAAATGATAATGTTTTTTATTTCAAAAATACCACGTCATTTTTTAATTTTTTAAAAGGACTTTATCGTCATTGTGTCAGACCCACACACCCTACTTTTCCACGTCCCTTTCACGTCCGAGGCCTATTCCGTACAGTCCGCGTGGTGGTGATTCGGTTACTGGTAATTTACATCGGCGGTGCAAAATTTGCTCCCGTGCTTTTCGGGCATGTTTTTGCCACGTAGACGATTAGTTTAAATTAACGGGGAAGTTTTTTTTGGGGGTAAAATGCATTTTATTCCCTTCGCAATTGCAAAACTTACAAAGAGGCCCTTTATATTTTAAAAATACGCATCTATATGCTCATTAATGTGAAAGTACCATTTTATCCTTGCAGTTTTTTTTTTTTTTATGGATGATATGTATTAATTGAGATCTAAGAATAATTTTTATTTTCCCAAATTATATAATTGATAAATATAAAAAATTATTTTGAACGGTAATAAACACTTTCGTGTTTCTTTTTAATTTTAGTAGGTATATAACAATAACACATGACAATATATGTTTTTAAATGTTAAAGACATGCACATCCATGAGCGGAGCTAAAAATTAAAATATAAAGAGTTGAAAGACAAACAAAAGACTTTAGAATAAAGAATAAAAATTCTTATAAAGTTATAAAAGATATTATGTTTTATGTAGTTTTTTTTTAGCGCAAAATCCAATCCGTAGATGATTTTAATTTTTTAAAATAGTTTATCTTATTTGATTGTGAAAGATAAAATATATATTTTAATGAATTACATCGATCTATTTATAAAAAATGAAAAAAATTTCTAATGATGTATAAGTGAGTGTACAACGCTATTCAAATATATGAGATTTTGGCTAGAAAAAGAATTGTGTAACCAAGTTTAAGTAATAATGTATGCATGAAATTTGATAGTATACATAGATGCACAATAGTCCACAGGACATAAGAGTTTACAATGTATAAATTAAACAGTGTACACAAAGTGTATAATAATATAGGAATCCAAATGAGAAAAGAGATGTAAGTACTTAAATAATGTAACAACGAACACATTAATGTTTTGTAATGCTTAAAAAATTCAGGGACATTAAAAAAATTACGTGGAACTCCTTTCTCCACCATCTATTAATTATTGTCTAGACTAATTTAACTGTTTGTATGACATTTTTTTTATATGAAAGACCATCATGTCATTTAACCACGACTTTAAAGTACAATTGATTTACAAAATCAATAGGCGTCAACTTTTCTTAACCCCATGTTCAGGTAGGCATACAAGTTTTTTGAAACATAGAAAAATTACGTGGACTTTATCGTCATTGTGTCACACCCATGTTCAGGTAGATACGTTTGTCTACAATGACTGATTTGACTACAATTAATCTTAAACCATACTAGTGACATAATTATCTTTAAACTTATTGGTCCGTCTGAAAACACAGATTGAAAAGTAGCTTTTTGAATAAAGCTGTTTTTTAAGATGATTTTAGACCTTGACTTTTTTAAGATGCTTTTTTTAAAATCAGGAATCAATATTTGAAAGGAGTTTAGGCCCCGTTTGGTTGTGCGATGCGGCGCGCCTTTACTTTTTGAAAAGCTGAAAAGCTAAGAGCGTACAGTCAAACGGAGCAGCTTTTTACAGAATCAGAAGCTGGATTCCTTTTAATTTTTCCTTCGAAATCTGTGTTTTTAAAAGCTAAAAAACAACGCGTTTTTACCGGAATCAATTTTTTGAATTGAAAAGCAATTTTCTTTGCCAAACATTAAACTCCTTTCAAATATTGATTTCTGATTTAAAAAAAAGCATCATAAAAAAGTCAAGGTCTAAAATCATTTTAAAAAGCAGCTTTATTCCAAAAACTACTTTTCAATATGTGTTTCCAAACAGATTAATGTTTGGCAAAGAAAGTTGTTTTTCAATTAAAAAAATCGATTCCGACAAAAAAACGTTGTTTCTGAGCTTTTTAAAACACAGATTTCAAGGAAAAAATTAAAAGGAATCCAGCTTCCGATTATGTAAAAAGCTATTCCGTTTGACTGCACGATTTTAGCTTTTCAACTTTTCAAAAAACAAAAGCGCGCTCCAACACGCAACTAAATGGGACCTTAGTCACGCACACTTCTCTCTCTTTCTCCTTTGTTTGAATAACTGAACGCTAAAATTCCCCCAAAGAACCACCCCACCCCCTTCCATTCACAGCTACCTCCACCATCCTACACTAGCATCTCTATCATGTGTGATCTCTTCCAACTCTAGCATTGTTTAATTCACGATCGTGCTAAAGAGTAAGGACATGAGGGGGTTCTTTGCAATCAGCATTTCAAATCCTCTCCATTGAGAAAGTCACTCACGCTACTTAAAAAATGATTTAAAGAGGGCGATGCTAGATCTGAAAGTTGTTTGAGATTTGCTAATTTGTTAATACGAGCTTGTGAATGATTCATTATGATTAGTTTATATATATATAAATGATTTTCAATGCTTCAAATATCAAAGAGATAATGAATGGTTAAAAGTGTTTATTTTGATTTAATAATTACTTTATAATAATGGCATTTTTAGTTTTAAGTCTCTGTAAACTATATAATTTAGTGATCGATCTCCCTTTTCATATTTTGGTTTAAGTTCCCATATTTCAAGGATATGTTTTTTTAGTCCCTCTCAGGGACTAAAAAAGAAAATCAAATAATTTAGAGATAGGTCCCTAGGAGGGACTAAAGAGAAACATATCATTTAAATCTGGGGACTTAAATTGAAATATGAAGAAGTGAAGTATCGATCACTAAATCATATAGTTTATGGGGACTTAAAACTAAAAATCCTATAATAATTCATTGTTTATGATTTTAAAAAATGAGTGAAGAAAAAATATAAAAGAAGATCTTTAAGGGCAGTATAGTCTTTTGGAGGGAATAATATTATTTTTATGATGTTTTTGCAGAACTATAATGACTATACAGTTTCACATGTCTGGAAAATTTTAAAATAAACTATTAATTTAGATGAAAATTTAAACTAAACATGTTTATAAGGGGACTTGTATGTATCTCATCCAACTTTATCAGGGACGTAGATGAGATTATAAGGATTAGTATGTCCTTAACCTATTTTTAAAGAGCAATAAGGAGTGAAAATGAATATTGTAAAATATAGGGGGTGTTTTGGAATTTTCGCGAACGCATTTATAAAATCTTGCCCTTTCTAAAAATTTATTCTTCTGACCCCTCGGCGGTCTATTCTCCCAAACGTACCATATTAGCTTCCTCGACAAGAAATCTGTTTAGGTAAATTGCCAGATATACCCCGATACATTTGTGGAAATACCACACACGTACTCTCTTGACTTGCCACGAAAGCGATCCCCGACAAACGGTTAGGGACATAATGGTCTTTAAAAATATTTTGAGTAGTCCACTGGTCATTTCACGGTCTCGGACGCCTCACTTTCCCGCTGGAGTGGAGTGAGTGAGCTTCCGGACTTTCTATTTTTTCTATAAAATCTCACATTCGAAGAGTCAAAAAAAGAACATACGAAGTCCGCTTCTTCACCTGCTCTTCTTCTGGGAATCATCGATTGGAAACCCTAGAAATGGCGGAACGCGGAGGCGGTGGAGGAGGTCGGAGAGGAGGCCGAGGCGGCGGTAGGGGGAGAGGCGGAGGCGGCGGTAGGGGGAGAGGCGGAGGCGGCGGAGGTCGCCCCGCTCCGCCGGCCGCTCCTCCGTCGATGCAGCCATCGCTGGCGACCGAATTAGAGAAGAAACTAACGTTGAAGGTCTCGGAGCGTGGAGAGTCTTCTTCTTCTTCAGCCGCGCCGCCTGCAATGGCGATGATGGCGACCGGTCCGACAGGGGCTCCGCCCCCTCCGGCGTCATCGAAGGAGTACCGAGTGCCGTCTCGACCGGGGTATGGGACGGTAGGGCAGAAGTGCATGGTCAGGGCGAACCATTTCCTGGTTCAGCTGACAGAGAAAGATCTTCACCACTACGATGTAAGTGATAGGTTTTTCCCGAGCCCCTTTTTTGTTTTAGTATGTTTTTATGCTTTTTGGTTTTTTGTTTGTTTTTTTTGCTGTGAAGCCGAGTAGTATCTGTTTTTGTTTGGGTTTCGAAAGATTTTTTTGGTTTTTTTTTTTGTTGGGTGAAAAAACATGTAAATTTTTTTAGGTTTGTTTGTTCTATATGTTTTACACTTTTTTTTTTGATATTTGATGTTCTCACTGGATTTGTTGGTGGGGCTTTCATTTTATGCTGGTTTATTTGGATTTATTCTTTATTCTTGGGATTAATATCTGGTTTAGTCGCGGTGTGTGTTACGATTTTTCATATTATGAATCATGTGATTGATGATAGAATCATTGTGTGAGTTTTGATGTTGATGTTATTAGGATTTCATTTCTTCTCGTATAAATGTATGCGGTGAATCCAGAGTTTATTATTTTTATTTTTCATTATGTTTCGTTTTTTATTTTTTTGGATAATTTGAAGTTTGTTTTATATTTTTTTTTGGGCTCCCCCAGTTTCGCTTCACTGTACTTTGTTTACAAATCTGTATTGCATATTTATTTTTTATTATAAAAATTGATTGGTACAGGTCCCGGATTTCATCTCTAGTTGAATCTTTGTTTTTATTTTAATTTTTCTGATGAATATTGTTTTTCTGAGTCCTCTCTGCTCTTGATTGATTTATTTCTCTGTTGTGAATTTTGTAGTATTTTTTAGATTCAAAATTATTGGATATAAATTATTTCATATGCATTTGTAAATCTAAATAGCACACTGTCATATGTTCTTTTAATGTTGTAGGTCTTCTTTTACCTTCATCTTTTTTGTAATTTTTTTTTAAAGCTATGGTTACTAGATTTGAACTGATTTTGGATTGATTTAGGTTGTTATATTGCATGGTATGGTGATTATGACATTTGTCCAACATCATTCCTCATCTTGTATGATCTGTTGTGTTTTATGTTATTGTGATTAGCTTATGTGTTTTGTTCAATTCTCACATTGCTTATTTTGCATTATGGAATTCTTGGGTTGTTGCTAACTTCTATTGTGTTTTATACTTTTTACTGTGGTTTCTCATGTGAGATTGGCCTTTATTGCTTGTTAGTGTGTTGTGCAGGTTGGTTCTTTAGGGTTCCAATGCTCAAGTATTGTAAATAATCCGAATATCCAATGTCGTAGTATCATAACATTTGTTTCACATAAATTCTTCTTGTGTCATATGCTATGATTTATTTATCCTTGTTACATTATATGTATTTGATCTTCTGCTGCTTTCCTTTTTTGCAGTATGGAATTCTTGTGTTACTAATATCTGTTGTGATTCATATTCTCATATGTGACATTGAACTTTTTTCATTTTTTTTTTGGTTGTATTGTATGGGTTTGTTTCATTAGGGCTCCAATGTTTGGGATTTGTGAATAACTATGGATGTTAGCCTGCTGTTTTTTTTGGCATTCAGTTATGACATTGCAGACTTAGGTTGGTGTTTGGTAACGCGTTTAGACGCACTTTGCTTTTTAATAAAGTGCAAATGTGCTACTAAATGCCTCTCAGAAAACAGATTTAATTAAAAAGTTACTTACAGTTTTTAAATACAAAATGATTGCATTTTAAAAAGCGCAGAAAATGCGCTGCCTAGGAATCGAGTTTATTTACGACACTTTATTCAAAATCTTATTTTTTAAACGTGTTTCCAAATGCTTTACTTTGATTAACATTTTGAAGGTAGTTTGTACTAGTGTTTTTCAAAAAATTTACATTCCTTTGGAAAGATTATGATTGCAGGCAATAAATCTGAGGTCGAGGTCTTGTTTGATCTGATACTATTGCTAGATTCCTGATCTTGCCCATATGAATTTTTTTACTGGTTGGTTTACATTTGCATTTAATAGGTTTTTATGTTGATGGATCATTTAATAGGTTTTTTTTTTGTAGATGGACATCTTATCATTCTTATTTGCTTCTTTTAGGTTGCAATAACTCCTGAAGTGATTTCGAGGGGTGTGAATCGTGCTGTTATAGCAGAATTGATTAAACTTCATCGTCAGTCACATTTGGGTGGACGTCTTCCGGTGTACGATGGTCGGAAGGGACTTTACACTGCCGGACCATTGCCATTCAAATCCAAGCAGTTTGTCATCAAGTTGCCTGAGAATGATGGAAGAGCAACTGTCAAGTCTGTTTTGAAATCTTTTCATCCTTCAAACATCTGGGTTTTTCTGTATTTAGTTTACATTTATTTTTTGATTTTTACAGCTTTTTGTTTGTTGTTCAGAAAGGATAGGGACTTCAAGGTGACCATTCAATTGGTTGGCCAAGCAGATATGCATCATCTTCAACAGTTTTTGATCGGAAGGCAATTCGATGTGCCTCAGGAAACAATTCAGGCCTTGGATGTCGTTCTGAGGCAATCTCCTTCAAACAGGTAAACATTCCTCTGCTATGTGTTTTCTTTTTTCTTTTTATTTTTTCCTCTTTTATGAATACGTAACATGATTTTCCTGAATTTTAACAGGTTTACGGTTGTTGGGCGCTCATTCTTCTCAGCCGCGCAAAGAGCTGATATTGGTGATGGATGTGAATTTTGGAGAGGGTTTTATCAAAGCTTGCGTCCAACGCAGATGGGATTGTCATTAAATATTGGTATTATGCTTGGAAAGTTCTTATTCATTGTGAATCTTTGATCATTTTATGTTATTTTCAATCATATAAAGGACTATTGTGTTAAAGTGCATGCTACTTATGCTTTTTGGGATGCGCTTTCACATGTTTCTTGTTCATCTTTGTAGACATTTCAGCTACAGCATTCTTCAAGCCAGTGCTGGTAACCCAATTCATTGCTGAGTTCCTTTTTGTTCGAGATGCATCAAAACCTTTGTCTGACACCGACCGTCTGAAGGTATGACCTCCCAAACATTTTTTTATTTTCCCATTGTGAATGTAATATATTTAACTCCATTTATCAAGGATGGTTGTGGTCTAAATACAGTGAATAGAAATTTATTTAGTGAATGGTTATATCCAATTAATTACTATACATATTATAAAAAGTTGTTTCAATAGGCCAGTGCTTTACCTTCCTCTGTGGTCCAATTTCTCACTCTTTTTGTGTTATTATTTCCAGGTTAAGAAGGTTCTTAGAGGTCTCTCTGTTGAAACAACTCATGTCAGAAGTTGCAAAAGACGTTATAGAATTTCAGGAGTATCACCTCAACCCATGAAACAAATTATGTATGTCTTTTTAGCTTCCTTAGGCAATCCATTTAACTTGCTTGTTTAAATGGCGACTTGTTATATATGATTGCAGTTCGCGGTTATGAAATTGTTTTTTTCCCCTAGGTTTACGGATGAGAATGGGCAAAATTTATCCGTAGTGCAATACTTCAAGAACAAGTACAACATTGTACTTCAGCATTTAAACTGGCCGTGCTTGCAAGCAGGAAGTGATAGCAAACCTACATTTTTGCCTATGGAGGTTCATTGTCAAATCTGTGTTTATCTTTGTTTTATTCTTGTCATTATCTGTCTTGCAGTGATTGCTTACTCTTATGTTTGTTGGTTGCTTATATTTATCAAGATCTGCAGAATAGCGGAAGGTCAGCGTTACTCGAAGAAGCTGAACGAGCAACAAGTGACCAAAATACTGAAGGCCACATGTGTACGCCCCCATGACAGGGAAATGAACATAATTAAGGTATGGCCTTGTTATGACCAAAATGCTTGTTCATATGCTCATGATTTTGTTAAGTGACTTAGGGCCCGTTTTGAAACACGTTTGAAAAATAAGATTTTGAATAAAGTAACTTAAATTGACTTTGATTCCTGGAAATCGTATTTTCTGTGTTTTTTAAAAAGTAATCCTTTTGCACTAAAAACTGTAAGTAACTTAGGGCCTGTTTTGAAACACGTTTGAAAAATAAGATTTTGAATAAAGTAACTTAAATTGACTTTGATTCCTGGAAATCGTATTTTCTGTGTTTTTTAAAAAGTAATCCTTTTGCACTAAAAATTGAAAGTAACTTTTAATTAAGCTGGTTTCCTAAAATCTGTTTGGTAACATGTTTGAGTTTTTTGTTTAATTAAAAGCAGAATCACACCCACAAACCCCCCCCCCTCCCAAAAAAAAAAAAAAATCAAACATCGTGTTACCAAACGAGGCCTTACCATCATTGGTTTTAGACCATTTTTTAAAAATAAAATAATATGTACATCCATGTTTGGGGGGGGCGTGTATGAGTTATTTTTAAACAATATGTCATGGTTAATTTTTAGATTTTTTAATGACATGAAATTTAACATGTTTAGAGAGAGATTCATAGTGGCAGATGAAATTGGTGTGCTCGGTAATAATGTAATTGCAGAATTTCACATTCTTAATGTTTTGATACTCTAGGCATTTGAATATAAATATGACAACTAGAATGACAAGTGTACATAATTTCAGGTGGTGGATGAGAACCAGTTTAAAAATGATGAATATGCAGTTGAGTTTGGAATGAAGATCATGGATGGGCTTACTTCTCTGGAAGCTAGGGTGTTACAACCACCAATGGTGAATAATTTTTGTTTATTTATCTATTTATTGTATCAGTGGATTTGCTTTACACTGTCACGATCCTTAGCTTTTTTTTTATCTTTCTCACTAAAAACTCTTTTGTATCTTTTCAGCTGAGGTACAGTCAGGCTGGAAAGGAGTCAACTTGTCGACCATCTGTCGGGCAATGGAATTTGATCCAAAAGGTGATGCAATGATCTTTTTTCCTTCTTTTATTTCCTGAATATCTGCCCTTGTTTTAAGAGAATGTTTTCAATTAGAATGTGGAACATCTGCTCTTCTATCAAAATTCGATTGTCATAGTGTTTGATTGACTATTTCAAGTAGCTTAGCCCAATTTTGGTTTCATTGGTAATTCCTGAGCTGTTATAATACATTGAGTTGGTTTTTCTTTTTATCGTGCTTATCATGATATTTTATGCTGAAATTGGTGCTATATTTTGAACGATGTTCACAATTCATGTCTGGTCAGTTGAAGAACTTGTATTTTTTATTTTCTGCAGAAAATGGTGAATGGTGGACGAGTTGACACTTGGGCCTGCATCAATTTTTCGCGCGAAAACAACAATGCTGTTAACATGTTTTGCGGGGGATTGGTGCAAATGTGCAACAATGTTGGGATGGTATAGAATTTCACCAAACACTTGGACCTTTTGTTTTACTTTTTTCCCAATTCATCCCCATTTTTTTCTATTCTTCAGCCCTTCTGTAAATTGATTTTGTGCAAGTTCACCGCGTATATGTATGATTATAAAGTGGATCAATACCTGGTCTGAGCTCCATTTAATTTTCCTTGTGACCGTAGGTTTTCAATCCCAATCCAGTACTTCCAACTATCTTGTGTCCTCCAAGGAATGTTGAGCGTGAGCTCTTCGATATACACAGTAAATCCACAGCAAGGTTTGCCGAAAAAGGTGTTCAGGGCCAACCAATTCAGTTGCTAATTGTTATTTTACCTGAGGCCAGTGGATTATATGGTGGGCATTGATCAAACTCTTGCTTATTATTTGTACACTTGAGTTAAATCCAATCTGAAGCTCTTTGATATTTTTACAGGTAGGATAAAGAGAATTTGTGAAACGGAATTGGGCATCGTATCACAGTGCTGCAAGCCCAAGAACATTCGCAAGATGAGTAATCAGTATTTTGAAAATGTTGCAATGAAAATCAATGTGAAGGTCTGATATGTCTTGATTGATCATTTATAAATACTTGCAATCTTTTAACATGTGCTAACATATGATCTATGTATGTTATCATGTAAGTGTAGGTTGGTGGCCGCAACATGGTGTTAGATGATGCTCTCTGTAGAAGGATACCTCTAGTATCTGACAGGCCAACCATTATATTTGGTGCTGATGTGACACACCCCCAGCCAGGGGAGGATTCCAGCCCATCAATTGCTGCGGTAATGCTCACTAAGTTCAGTGAATATTTTTATGGGAGGTTGATTTATATTGTAATTTTCTTTCTTTCCCCACATGTAAATTTAGTCTGCTATTCATGTCCTTAAAAAGGTGGTTGCATCGATGGATTGGCCTGAGATCACCAAGTACAGGGGTTTGGTCTCAGCCCAACCACACCGCCAAGAAATGATTGAGGACCTCTTCACCGAGTCTGTTGATCCCAAAAAAGGTCCTGTGACTGGTGGAATGATCCGGTAAACACTTAAATAGATAAAAACTAACATCACTTTGACTTGGATGACCTGTAAGTAGTGTGAAAATTAATCTAAAATTGTGATTGTGTTCTGTTGTTTGTCAGGGAGTTGCTTGTGGCTTTTTTCAGGTCAACTGGTCAGAAACCTCATCGTATAATATTTTATCGGTAAGTTAAAAGAGGCTAAAAAAAAAACAGAAAAAAAAGAGAGATTAGATGCAACTCTATATCTTATTTTTTTATTTTTTATTTTTTACGTTGACTTGCAGAGATGGGGTTAGTGAAGGACAATTTAATCAAGTACTCCTTTATGAAATGACTGCTATTCGGAAGGTTAATATGCAATCTCGTGACCTCTCTTAATCAGTGTAATGTGGATTCCTCACCATAAAAATCACATTTTACTTCAATACTATATAAATTAGGCTTGTGCGTCGCTGGAGAAAGGTTATCTCCCTCCAGTCACATTTGTGGTTGTCCAGAAGAGACATCACACACGCCTATTCCCTGCCAATCATGGTGATCGCCGGTCAACTGATAGAAGTGGGAACATTTTACCTGGTTAGCCCCCCACCCATTATATTTAATTATTCGAATTTCAAGTTCTTCAGATTATAAATTTCTTTTGCCCCATTTTAATTTCTTTTTGTTCCAGGCACTGTTGTTGACAGGACTATATGCCATCCAACTGAATTTGATTTCTACCTCTGCAGTCATGCAGGAATACAGGTATTCTACTACTACAAAAAAAGATTTCCAATTTACATCTTGTTTTCTTTCACTATGTGAAACCAGTCTCCCTTTGTTCTTCTCTCCAGGGCACTAGCAGGCCCGCTCACTACCATGTATTGTATGATGAGAACCGTTTCACTGCTGATGCTCTGCAAGTTCTCACTAACAACCTCTGCTACACGTAATATCATCTCTTCTACACTGAACGACAGGACTATATGCCATCCAACTGAATTTGATTTCTACCTCTGCAGTCATGCAGGAATACAGGTATTCTACTACTACAAAAAAAGATTTCCAATTTACATCTTGTTTTCTTTCACTATGTGAAACCAGTCTCCCTTTGTTCTTCTCTCCAGGGCACTAGCAGGCCCGCTCACTACCATGTATTGTATGATGAGAACCGTTTCACTGCTGATGCTCTGCAAGTTCTCACTAACAACCTCTGCTACACGTAATATCATCTCTTCTACACTGAACTTGTGCATGTGTATAATGCTTTCTTTTGTTAATTTTTCCATTGATCATGTTGTATTCTAAATCTGCATGTTTTATGTTTTCAGGTATGCACGTTGCACTCGCTCGGTTTCTATAGGTTGGTCATTCTGCTCTCCTCTCTGCTAATCTCATATAATTATAAAGTCATTCAGACATTTAATAGTTTCAAATCAATGTCAGGTATATAAGAACCATTAAATAAATAATGTAGGGTAAAATGCATCTACACCCCTTGAAGTTTGTGAAACCTGCTTAAACACCCCCTATATTTTAAAAATGTGCACTTACACCCCCATGAACTTGCACCCTCTCTATGGTATATACATTAAAATAGGAAAAACAGTAACATGAAAGTTTCATTTTATCACTCAATAATATTTTATACTTAATCCATACATCTCAAATTAATCATACATATATCTTAACTAATATAAACCAGCCATTTATATTTCAAGTAATGGTATGTTTCATGTTATCGTTTTTCTCATGTTACTGTGTAATTTAATGGTAAGAAGGTGTAAGTGCATATTTTTAAAATGCAGAGGGGGTTCAAAATGCAGTTCACCCAAGAATCTACCCAAGCATTATTTCAAGTGTTAAAAGTAGTTTCACTCAATCCAATCTGATTAGCATAATTTGTTTCTATTGGCAGTCCCTCCAGCATATTATGCTCACTTGGCGGCGTTTCGTGCCCGATACTACATCGAAGGGGACGCATCCGATTCTGCGTCCCGTTCGGGCACCGGAAGTGGTGGGGAGGTCCGCCCCCTCCCCAAGATAAAGGAAAACGTAAAAGATGTCATGTTCTTTTGCTGAGGACTTGCCTGGGTATTTCTTCCTCTCTGTTTTTTGTTCTTTTTTTGTCTAAAGGTTTTTATGGTGATTCCATTGGAGGCTACTGAGTTTTAGGATTGGGTTTTGCTGTGCATATGATATGGGTTTGTGACACCAAAAGTGATTTTTTCTGTTTTTGGTGGTAAATTATGTAATGGCTTTTATATACTTTGTATGTATGTTGATGTTATGCTCTCTTTGTGATTTGTTAATGAGAGCTGATTTTGGATTTTATGTATTTTCAAAATGCTGTAACTGTGGCTTTATTTATTGTGTTGTCGAGGTTAATTCTGAATTGCAGGTTTAATGTGATTTTTTATGGTTTCAAATGTAATCCTCTCGGGATTTTTTTTTAGAAAAATTATATTTCCTACGTATAATGTGTACTTTTATAATATGGAAATATGTACTTTAATAAATTGAATGATATTATTTTAAAAAATATTTGTTAATAAAATGAATATATTTCTATCTACAACAAATGGAATGAGTTAATGAGGAATGCGAGACTGGTTGGGAAGTTCTTTTTATTATGCCATTGCCATTTGTGTTTTTCAGAGAATAATAATTGTGTACTGGTCGTTTTCATAGGCTTGATAATCAGATTGTATATTGAAAATACTTTATTAAGGTTTGCAAATAAATAATTGATGCCATGTTAAGGGTTTTATATCTAGAATAAAATAATATAATATAATGTAATACAAATTAAAATATTTATTTAAAATTTTATAAATTATGAAGTTATAATCAGTTTTGTAGGTGGTTATGTAATTATGTTACAGGAGTAGTGATTGGATTTAATCAGTTATTAGTTATAATCAGTTTTAGATGGTTATGTTAAAGTAGTGGTGGTTGGTTTTGAATAATTTAGTAATTATTATTCGAAACCAACTACACTTAGGATTATGTGGTTTACAATATTGCACTATTAATCATACTGGATGATAAATCATACCATAATTTATTTTGGGTTCTTTTTGATATACATTTTTCTATTAAATGAGAGGCTCTCAAGTAAAGCTGATTTGCCAAATAGAACTATGCAACGTACGTTAGGGTTACTTTAAAAAAAAGAATCAGGGACCAACTAGTCATGGGGAGGACACCTTAGCACGGAGGTGGACCGGCCAATTTGGCGGCCGCACTGTGCCGGCTTCACGGTGAATTCTGCTTATGCGTGGCTCTGGTGCGACATCCACACGGTGTCCCTTGCGTGCGGCAACCCCTCTCTTATTTGACAGCCTAAGATCCCATGGAAGATCAAGGTCTTCGCGTGGCTCCTCGCTCACGAACGTCTCTTGACGAGAGTTTACCAGGCCAAATGGAGAGGAGACGCGAACCTTACGTGTGCCTTGTGTGGCGAGGAGCCTGAAATGATCTCCCACCTCTTCCGTCAGTGCAACATTGCTTGGGCACTGTGGCGGAAAATTGGCTTGGCTACATCCCTGCGCCCATTCCTCTCGCCTGAGGATACGTGGGAGGCAGGCGCGGACCTGCTCAGCCCCGGGGCACGCACGTACCATTGCTAGCTCGATTATACCTGCGGGTGCCTGGATAATTTGGTGCACGAGGAATGACGTGGTTTTCAAAGCCGCGCGGACATACGTCGAGAACATGTGGGAGCTCATGATGCTTCTTATTCGGGATTGGGCTCGTGTACTGGGGGGAGTGCGGCCGTGCGGGGGGTGCTCCTTGGTGGGGGAGAAATCGTGATAGTAATGTAGCTTCTTCTTGCGTGCGGGGTCGGAATCGATCCCGAGTCGATAGCCTATCTACTCCTCGGTGCTGCCCATTGAGTTCCAGTGTTTTTTTTTGTTAACTCTTTTGTCTTTATTTTGTATCCTCTCATCTCCACTCAGATCCTGTATTAACTCTTTTCAAAATGAATCGGTCGGTAGCAGTTATCTATCTTCTTTCAAAAAAAAAAAAAAAAAACTAGTCATATATATATAATATATATAGTATAAGCTATTATCCCTATGACCCAAATTTGAATTTATGATTTTTTAAATTATTTTTAGCTTACATGTTGATTAATAAATTTAACAAACGTACTGAAACAATGTTAAGACTTTTAATTTACTTGTAAGTAAATGTAAACGAATTCCCATTGTTTTCAAATTCAAATGAGAATTAAAATAGAGATTTCACTTTTTCACAATATTTATTTAAATTTTTATGATTATACATTGATAGAGAAACGGTTATAATTTAGTGATTGAGTTAAAACAATTTCATGACTACATAACTACTAAATAGTTATGATAACTACCAAACAGAGAAGCTTTTATCTTCCACACTTTTATTTGTGTGTTTCTTTATGTAGTTTTACACTACCGCAGATTATCATTCATATCACTTCTTACATAATCATACTGAATAATAAATATGTGCATTGACATACAAAATCATAATTCATTTTAGGTTCAGATATTTTTATATTGAATACAATTTTTCGGTTAAATACGAGGCTTTCAAGTAAGTCGATTTGCCGAATGCAAGTATGCAACAAACGTTAGGGACACGTTAGTCTTTAAAAAAAAGAATCAGGGACCGACTAGTCATTTTACTCGGTCCCCTCTCTTTCCCGCGAGTGACCGTTCCGGACTTCTCCTTCCTATAAAAACCCACTTTCAGTTTCAGACGCTCTCACTCAAACACACACGTCTTCGCTTCTCTTCCCCTTCTCCGAATCAAACGATCCAAAACCCTCGCAATGTCCGGACGCGGCGGCGTCAGAGGAGGTTGGAGAGGCGGCGGCGGCGGCGGAGGCAGAGGTCGATCCGCTCCGGCGCCAGATCCTACGTCGATGGAGCCTTCGGTGGCGACTGAATTGGACGAGAAACTGTGTTTGACGGTATCGGAGCCCGGAGAGTCTTCTTCTTCGGGGGCTCCGCCTGCAATGGCGATGACGAGCGCGGATCCGCCGCCTCCGAAATCTTCGAAAGAGGTGCGAGTCCTGTCTCGGCCGGGGTTCGGGACCGTAGGGAGTAAGTGTTTTGTCAGGGCGAACCATTTCTTGGTTGAGTTGACCGACAGAGATCTCCATCTCTATGACGTGAGTATCAATTGGGGCTTTGTTTTGTTTTATTTGGATTTCATTCTTTTGCTTTTTTGAGATTTATATTAGGAGTCTTGTTCTTGATTATAAAAACATTTTATTGATTAGATTATGTGTTTTAATCTTCTTTGCTTTTTTTATTTTACAAATATGGTATTCTTGCCATTTTTTTTTTTTTGAGAAAATGTGAGCATATCTATTTCAATAGTTCAATGCCCGAACAGAGATGAAAAGAACAAAGAAGAACAGGTCGACATCCTTAATCAATCACCTTCACATCATTTCAATTATAGTATTCTTGCATTGTTAATAGTTATTTATGAAATATGTTTGATTTTCTCATATGTGACATAGACGTTCTTTCATGCTTGTTGGTTTGTTGTATACTGTTCTATGGATTTTTATTAAAGACATTGGAGACCCGTACTCTGATTGTTGTTTTCATGCTCGTTGGTCTGCTATTCTGATTGATGTTTTTTCAAATATTGACATTAATTCTGTTGGGATCACCACCTACTGCAATAAATCTGCGTGCGGAGTCCTTTTTGTTTGATTTGATGCTCTTTTTTTTTTATCGCCCTTATCAAATTATCTTGCATACTCATGGTTTACATTTTCTTGGGTACATTTGCGTAAACAGAGTTTTTGTTATATGACTTATTTACTTTTCTTTTATAGGTTTCAATAAGTCCTGAAGTGACTTCAAGAGGAGTGAATCGAGCGATTATTGCAGAACTAGTTAGACTCCATCGTCAGTCACACTTGGGCAATCGTCTTCCTGTTTATGATGGGAAGAAAGGATTATATACTGCCGGGCCATTGCCATTCAATTCCAAGGTGTTTGTTATCAAATTACCTGATAGGGATGGCAGAAGTAGTGCCAGGTCAGTTCTGAAATCTTTGCCAGCATCACTGATCCTTTCTTTTATGTGTATTCTTTTTAAATTTTTAGTTATCTTCCAGGCTTTTCTGTTTTTGGTTTCTTTTTTATTATTTGTTTTCTATTTGTTTGTTTTTCAGGAGGGAAAAGGACTTCAAGGTGACCATTCAAATAGCTGGCCGAGCAGATGTGCATCATCTTCAACAGTTTTTGAGCGGGAGGCAATTAGATATGCCACAGGAAACAATTCAGGCATTGGATGTGGTCTTGAGGCAATCTCCCTCACACAGGTAATTATTCCTTCTACATTACATATATCCTTTTTCTTTTTTATTCCCTTCTTTTATGTTTTTGCAACATACTCTTCCTGAATTTTAACAGGTCAACAGTTGTGGGACGCTCATTCTTTTCATCGAAGGGTAAAGGTAACATTGGTGATGGATGTGAGTACTGGACAGGATTTTATCAAAGCTTGCGTCCTACCCAGATGGGATTGTCCCTTAATTTTGGTATATAGATATATTTGTTTCTGATCTTTATTCACTTCATCATATTTTCAATTATATTTAGAAAGGGCCTTGTGTTGTTGAATGCATGCTACTTATTCTGTTTAGAAGGCCCTTTGACATGTTCTTTTCTCACTTTGTAGACATATCTGCCACGACTTTTTATAAGCCAGTGCTGGTGACTGATTTTGTATCTGAGTTCCTTCCTAGACAAGATGTCTCAAGACCTTTGTCAGACACTGACCGATCAAAGGTATAATCTCACAAAACAAGTTATATTTTTTCTGACAGTGGAATGCACTTCTAAATTCCATTTACGAAGGATAAGTGCTGCTTATGCCACACTGCCCACACCTCAATTCCTTTGCTTAATAAGTTTAATCCATAATATATACTTTTTAATAAGCATCTTCTTTCTTTTCTTCTGTGGTCCTATTCTCTCTTTTGCCTATTATATATCCAGGTCAAGAGGGTTCTCACAGGACTCTCTGTTGAAACCACTCATGTCAGAGGCTGCAAAAGACGTTATCGAATTTCTGGACTATCATCTCAACCAACGAGACAACTTATGTATGTCTTTCCTCTAACGTGTTATTCTTTTGTTCTTTAGCTTCTTTAGGCAATATCTTGTGTCTAGTTGTTTTATAAATTTGCGATTTTCAGTTACTAAGTTGGTCTTTTTTAGGTTTACATGTGAGAATGAGCAACGAATCTCTGTTGTGCAATACTTCAAGAACACATACAATATTGTACTCCAGCATGTAAACTGGCCGTGTTTGCAAGCAGGAAATGATAGCAAACCTAAATATTTGCCTATGGAGGTTCATTCCCCAATCAGCTCTGTGTTTTTTTTTTGGTTTACAAATGTTCATTATATTTGTCTTGCATTCATAGCTTAATGTTGTCTGTGCTGATTAATTATGTGTTTCAAGGTCTGCAAAATTGCCGAAGGTCAGCGCTATTCAAAAAAACTGAATGCGCAGCAAGTGACTAAAATGCTGGCGGCCACATGTTTAAACCCCCGTCTGAGGGAAAGGAGAATAATTGAGGTTTGACCTTACTGTAGATATACCGAGACATGTTCGTGTGCTTGGAATGTGGTTAAATGATTTTACATCGTTGGGGTTTAGACATTTGTTTAAAATGTACTTACCTGTGCAGAGAGGGGGTTGGGAATATAGAGACAGTTAAATTTTAAGAATCTCTCGTTGTCCTTTTTTTTTAAATTTTTGAATGATAATAGAAGAATTTAAACACATTAGGGAGGTGATGCATTGTTTGCGTGCTCAGTAGTGATGTAGTTATATATAAATACATAATGTATATATGTTTGTTATAATAGGCATTTGAACATCTTGAAATAGAAGATGAATGACAAATGTACATAATTCCAGGCGGCCCAGGAGAATCAATATGGAAATGATGAATATGCTGCTGAGTTTGGAATGAGGATCATGGATGGGCTTACTACTGTGGGAGCTAGGGTGTTGCCACCACCTTTGGTGAATTAATTTTGTTTGATCTTTCCTTTTTTGTTGTTACTTTTCTGCTGTCTTAAGTCCTTAACTTTTTGTCCTTCTCACGAAAGAAAACCTCTTCCATCTATCTTTTCAGCTGAGATACCATAACATTGAAAAGAAGGTCATAACTCTTCATCCCTCTTCTGGGCAGTGGAATATGATGAATAAGGTGATGCTGGATTTTTTTCTTGTCCTCTCCTGAACATATGCTACTGTTTCCAATTAGAATTAAAAATTCATGATAACATTTGGTCTGTCATGTTATTTGGTTACATTTCAAGTAGATTAACCCATTTTTGGTATTATTGGTAACACCTGTGCTGGTGTGATGCATTTGAATTGCTTCATTTTACTGTTTTACAGTGCTGCCAATGATGTTCATAATTCATGTTTGGACATTTGATATGTTTATTAAACCTGCATCAATTTCTCTATTTTTTGGTTAAGAAAAAAAAAAAATTCCTTGCGTGAATGGTTTTAAAAACTTAATTTTTAAAATGTATGTGCAGAAATTGATTGATGGGGGACGAGTTGACTCATGGGCCTGCATCAATTTTTCCCAAGAAAACGAGAAAGCTGCCAATATGTTTTGCCGGAAATTGGTGCAAATGTGCAGCAATGTTGGGATGGTATAAAATTTCATTGGCACTTCGACTTTTAGTTTTACTTTATTACCAGTTCATCTCCAATGTTTCTTTTCTTTCAAATGTCGTTTCCTTTAGGTTAATTGATCAGTACAAGTTCACTACATATATGACTATTAAGTTGATGAATACCTGGTCTGAGTTCTGTTTCATTTTTCTTTTGATTGAAGGTTTTCAATCTTAATCCGGTACTTCCAATTGAGTCATTTCATCCAAGGGATGTTGAGCGTGCGCTCATTAATGTACACACAAAGTTGGTTGGAAGATGTGTTCAGGGTCAACTGATTCAATTGTTATTTGTTATTTTACCCGAGTCCGGTGGATCATACGGTGAGCAATAATTTAACTCTTTCCTTTTATTTGAACACGTTGAGTTAAGTCCAATCTCAAGGGTCTTTGATCTTTTTATAGGTACTATAAAGAGAATATGTGAAACCGAATTGGGCATTGTATCACAGTGCTGCAAACCCAAGAATATTTGGAAGGTGGATGGTCGTTATCTTGAAAATGTTGCGATGAAGATCAATGTGAAGGTGACGTACAATATCTTGATCGATCATTAATTAATTTGAAAATCGTTAAATGTGTGCTAACGTATGAAACATGGATGTTATCATGGAAGTATAGGTCGGTGGCCGCAATATGGTGTTGGATGATGCTGTCTGTAGAAGGATACCTCTAGTATCTGACGACCCAACCATTATATTTGGTGCTGATGTAACACACCCCCAGCCCGGGGAGGATTCCAGCCCATCAATTGCTGCGGTAATGTTCAATAAGTTCTGTGCATATTTATATTGTAATTTTCCTTTTTTTTTCCCACTTCTCTTAATACTAAATTTAGTCTGCTATTCATATCCTTATAAAGGTTGTTGCATCGATGGATTGGCCGGAGATGACCAAGTACAGGGGTTTGGTCTCTGCTCAACCGCACCGTCAGGAAATCATCAAGGACCTCTATACGGAGTCTGATGCCAAAGGAAATACTGTGAAAGGTGGAATGATTATGTAAGCTTGTTAAATAATTAATAGTCACATTTTGGCATAGATAGCCTATAAAAGGACTTGAAAATGTGACTAATTTGTGATGATATTGTGTTGTTTGTCAGGGAATTGCTTAGGGCATTTTATCAGTCAACTCGACGCAAACCTCAACGGATAATATTTTATCGGTAAGTCAACAGGGGTGAAAAAAAGGGCTTGAGCATTAATGTATGACTCTACATCTGGAAAAAAATTATTGTCATGCTGTTGGCTTTCAGAGATGGTGTTAGTGAAGGACAATTTAACCAAGTTCTCCTCCATGAGGTGG
Organism: Acorus gramineus; assembly: GCA_030737835.1. Classification (NCBI taxonomy): domain Eukaryota; kingdom Viridiplantae; phylum Streptophyta; class Magnoliopsida; order Acorales; family Acoraceae; genus Acorus; species Acorus gramineus. The sequence continues at coordinate 1,226,597 of CM060851.1, read as the reverse complement.
CTGCCATTCGGAAGGTTAACATTCAATCCCATCGCCTCTCTTTAGGAATGTAATGTGGATTGCCTTTGCTAAGGATTTCTTACTGTAATTAAAAAATCACTTTCTGCTTATGTACTGTGTACCATGTGAATTAGGCTTGCGAAGCCATTGACAACGAGAAGTATGAACCTCTGTTGACATTTGTGGTCGTCCAAAAGCGACACCACACACGTCTATTTCCCAAGAATCAAGGTGGCCCTCACACAACTGGTAGAAATGAGAACATTTTACCTGGTTAGTGATTTGCCCTCTTTTGATGAGTTATTCAAAACATCAGTTCTTTCAGATGATGAGTTTCTCATGCCCCATGTTAATATTTTTTTTTGTTCCAGGCACTGTTGTTGATAGGGAGATATGCCATCCAACCGAGTTTGATTTCTATCTCTGCAGTCATGCAGGAATAAAGGTATTCTAGTACTCCCCCCAAAAAAAGAGTTAAAAATACACAACTTGTTTTCTGGCACTATTTGAAACCTATCTCCACTTTTTATTTTTCCAGGGAACTAGCAGGCCTGTGCATTATCACGTGTTATATGATGAGAATGGTTTCACTGCTGATGCTCTACAAGTTTTCACTTACTACCTCTGCTACACGTAAGTTTCTTCCTTCTGTGCTAAATTTTTGTGCATGTATTGTAATTTTTTTTTTGTGTGTGCTAATTTTGTATTTTATTTTTTCAGGTGTGCACGCTGCACCAGATCTGTTTCTCTAGGTTGGTTCCTCTGCTTCCCTTTCTCTGCTGATCTCTCATATAAATTTTATTATAAATTAGTTTTCTCATTAATGGCAATATTATTAGTATGAAATAAAAGTATAAAGATTTTCACATGTATACCCCTATTAAAATCTAATTGTTTATAATAGGTGATGACATGTGCACCCCCCTTATACCCCTTATACCAGTGGGGAATAGAATGGGTGGAATGAAACAGAATTCCACAGGGATCCAAAACACTCATACTAGCTTATTCTCATATATTTTAGCATAGCTATACCTATTTATTCATTGCAAACAAACATGTTTTTAAGTTTATTCCCCCTATTCCATCATATTCCCCACCTATTCCGCTACCCAAATAGAAAAAAACAGGAAGTGACACGATTGTACTAGGATAACTAGACATTGTGAAAAGGCTAAAATGCCCTCAATTTGTCGAAGAGAACACTGCAAGGATATATGCATAACTCAACAAAAGTTGACCTTAGGTGCACCGATGCACTGACCTTCAAGTTTTCAGGGATATTTTTGACAAATTAAAATTTTATCAGGGTAAAAGCAAAAATCCCCCCAAACAAATATGTTCCTTCAAAACTTGTTTTAAGTAGTTTTGGATTCTAATTTAGTAGCATCATTTGTTTTTCTGTGGCAGTCTGGTTATAAGTGATATTGGAATTCAATCTGATTAGCATCATTTGTTTTCTGTGGCAGTCCCTCCTGCATATTATGCTCATTTGGTGGCCTTCCGTGCTCGATATTACATCGAAAGTGACACATCTGAAACGTCCATTGCAAACAATCAGAATCGACGTCCCTTCCCAAAGATCAAAGACAACATATTAGATGTCATGTACTTTGCCTGAAGACTTGCCTGGGTATATCTTCCTCTGTTTGCACATTGTGTGTGTATACAATTGATGTCATGCTCTCTTTTTTGAATTTTTCAATGAGAGTTAGCTTTGAATTATATTTTCAGTGCCATATTGCTCTTTGAGTTACAGCTGCATATGCAATTTTATTTGCAAAATTTTCTGTTCATAGTTTTAAGAATATAACATGGGTTTTTAGGAATGTAATTCGGGTTGGATTTCCATTCCAACTTGACTTTTGAATGAGTTAAAATTATAAATATTTAGATCAAATTCAAGTGATTGACTTAAAAAAAAACCACTATATACAAAACCAAATAAAACAAAGTATTTTAAAAAAAAAACAAATCCTAACAGGATTATGGAATGTAATCCCAAATCCCAATTCATACCCAACTTGAACAAATCACCCTAATGTGATTCATTATTCCTTACCAGTGATAAAAATATAATATGACATATTTTAAGACAAGCTAGTAGAACTTAAAAAAAAAGAGTAATTATATTTTTTTTTCCTGCCCCAATTTCATTCTCACATGTTATGATAAAAAATCACGAGAAAATATATTCACATTAATAAAGTACATGCTTTAATGCAATTTTTTTATATTTTCTATAAATGCATACATGTAATTCATTTATTAATTTTTATAAAGGTATGTTATTATTAAAAGATGTATACTATTTTTAAAAAACTCATTATTCCACTTATAAAAATATAACATGACATCTTTTAACACAAGTTAGGAAAACTTAAAAAAAAAAGGTACAGTTACACAATATTTTTCAACATCTTTTTATATCGATAAAAAATCACTAAAACATATTCGCATTAATGAGATATATGTTTTGATAAATTTTTTTTACATTTTTTTATAAATTTATATATGCAATTTATTAGATTATATATTTTATTTTTTTATAATATATATTATTTTTAAAAAATAATGAAAAAAATATAAAATAGAAACACTAATAGAATGAACCGGTAAAATTCTTCCAGGTCATTTAAATCGACGGTTGAGATTCAATTTCCCTCTTATCGAGAACGTCGTTAGGATTCCCTTTTCCGTACGACGTGGCGCAACCGTTTTTTCAATTCCTTCAAAACCACCCGCGAATCTCTTCTTATTCACGATGATGCCCTTCCCGCGCTCCGAATCTCTTACAGCAGGAAACAAAGATAAACGGTCGAGATGCGATGAAACCATTGAACGAACGGTTAAGATTACGAGATGTTCAAGACGGCGCATGCACGTCCGACGCTGGGCCGTACACACCGTTGCGTCAACTTTTAACTGACTCGTAAGTTGCTTCGCCAATGCATTATAATCTTTCGTTTTCTTTTATTCGATTTGGGCACAACTTAACTGTGCGACATTATCCACGTAGATGATAATTTTAAATTAGGTTTTTTGCAGATATACCACTGCTATATTTATTAACCCTGAAAAATAATCATTACAAAAATAACCCTGAAAAGTTTATAAGTTGTGCATTGCAAATAATCAGCGCAAATATATCCCTGCTATATTCATTACCCCGTGGAAAAATAATCGTTCCCAAAATAACACTAAAACATTTATAAGTTATGTATCAGTGCCCTTCTATTACATTCCATCAACGTCGAATACCTAATTAGGATTATTTAGTTAACCCAAATGCGTGTATCTACTATTTTATTATCATCTCAAATAACACCTGTTTAAAATGTACTACTCATATTTGAAAGGATTTAGACCATTAAAAATGACTCAAATAGGATCGGATTCTGAAAAAAAAACTGTAAATGAAATTCAAACACAAGAAATTTAAACTGTAAAATATAAAACCTTAAGCGTTGAAGAAGAAAGGAAATAGAGGGATATTTACAATTTTTTTGTCGTTTGTAACGATAAAAATGTGATTTGCTCATGGAAGATGACAGTAGAGGCATTGCACAACTTATGAATTTTTCAAGGGTACTTTTGCAACGATGGTTTTGTTAGGAATATTTTGAAAAATATGGAATTAATAGGGGTATATTTACAAAAATAACCTTTTAAATTTTTTTTAAGGACACTTCTTTTTTTGTTGGAGTGTGGACACCGGTTCTTGCTTACTAATTTTTATTCCATGAATACCCCCAATATCCAATGATATTCCCGGCCCCACATTGTGAGAGTAGTACAGGTCTGTCATTCCAAATAAACGTAGGGATGAAAACGTCATTTTAACTATACCGCGCAACGAAAACACGAGGGCGACCTCCTCCTATAAATTGGAGGCACACTCCATTGTCAGACTCTCCCTCCATTTCTCCTTCTCCCCCAAACCAGCGAGTCTTCCAATCACATCCTCCTCAATCGCTTCAAAACCCTAACAATGTCCGGACGAAGCGGCGGCGGAGGAGGCCGAGGTCGTGGAGGAGGCAGCGGAGGACGATCAACTCCTCCGGGAGCTCCTATCTCTCCGGCGACGATCGCGGGAGAGGTTGAGACGAAGCTCTCGATCACGGATCCCGGAGAGTCCTCTTCACATTCTCTGGCTCCGCCGTTGCAGACGCCGCCGCCTCAGATCGTGGCACCGGTGACGGAGAATCGGACGGATCCTCCGCCTCAGGTGACATACAGAGTTCCGGCTCGGCCGGGGTTCGGGACATTCGGGACTAAGTGTTTGGTCCGTGCGAACCACTTCTTGGTGCAGCTCTCTGATAAGGATCTTCATCACTACAATGTGAGCATCGCTTGATCCTTTGGCTTTTGTTGTTGTTGTTGTCAATTTTTCTAACGATGAATTTCGTTTGGTTTCTTTAGTTGGTGATTTTGCAGATATGTGTAGGTTGTGCTTTAGCTGTACTCGTTCACTGTATATTGTTTTCTCTGTTTTTTTTTCCGAATTTTGTCTGTTTTTCACTGAATTTGTTAACATTGTTCTCGTAGTGTTTTTTTGGTAGTGATTCATCAGTTTTTCTGAGTTTCTCGTATATCTGGATCAATTTTTTATTTGTAAATCTGAGTTTCGTTCAGTATTGTTTTAGTTGGCGATCTTTAAGATATGTGTAGGCTGTGCTTTAACCGTGCTTGTTCACTATGTAGCGTTTTCTCTGTTTTTCACTGAATTTGTTGCCCTCTATATCGTCAATGATTCATGTGTTTTTTTTTTTATGAGCTTCTGGTATTTCGGGATCTTTTTTTTATTGAGTTTCATTTGTTATTTTAGTTGGTAATCTTTCAGATATGTCAAGGCTGTGCTTTTCACTGTGTATTTTTATCTCTGTTTTTTTCACTGGATTTGTTACTATTCTACCGTCATGATTCAATTCATCTGTTTTCTGAGCTTCTTGTATTGCGGGAATGATTTTTTTTTATTTTGTTCTATGAGTTTCATTTGTTGTTTTAGTAGGTGAGCTTTTTAGATATGTGATTGTTGTGCTTTGGCTGTGCTTGTTCACTGCGTATTTCTGTGGTTAGTTCTTCGCTGAACATGCTACTGTTGTTTTCATCTTTTTTGGGTAATGATTCATCTGTATTTTTTTTGGTTTGTATCTTGCATTTCTGAATCATTTTTAAAATATTTTTTTATGTTTTCGCGGATCTGGTGTTCCTAAGCAATTATTCCTCAGATTTTCCTAAGTTTCTGTTTGTTTACTTTGTTCTATGCGTTGAATTTGTTTTTTTAGTTGCTGATTTTTTTTAATGTCTGTTCTTTAATTGTCTCTTTCACTCTGTACTGTTCACTCTGGTTTCTTTTTTTTTTTCTATGTTTTTCACTGAATTTGTTAGTATTGCTTTTAGTGTTTTCTTTTTTGTAATGATTCTTCTATCTTCTGCACTTCTTGGATTTCTGGATTTATTTATTTTGTATTTTCTCTGAGCTGGTGTTTTTCAAGGCATTGATTCACCAGTTTTCGTAATTTTTAGTTTAGTAGTTTTTTTTTCCCAATATTTCATCATGTTCTCTTCAGTTGCTCACTTTTGTTTTTTAATTTTTTTTTTTTGTGTGCGTGGATTATTTTAGCTTTGTTGTTCTGTATATTATTGACTCCAGTTTAAAAAATATCTTGGTGAAAATACTTATTCACATTTGTAAATTTATTTATCACCCTTCCATTTGTTCTTCTAGTGGTGTTGGATCTATTTTGCTCATTCGGTTTGTGTGGGCATTATAGATAAGTGTCCTGATTGGTTGTTGTTAAGTATTTTATAATTGATCATCACATTTGTTTCGCATTAATCTTCATCTCTTATGTTCTTCCATGTCATTATTTATCATCCATAGATTTCTATTTTTATCCTCTTCTTCCCTTTTTTGAGGATATGGGTGCCTGTTGGTGGATTGTGTCATCCTATTTTTATGAAATAGTGAGTTAGTTTCTCAGGGCACTGGTGATGGTGTTTTGTGGATAGTAGGATAAGATGAATATTGATTTGATGGTATTTTTATTCGTGTTATAAATTAATGTTCCCGCCTTGAGAATTGCTGCCGTGCAACAAAAAAAATGCATATGAGCTGATATTCCTGATTGCATTGTTTCCTTGATCTCACATATATCAAATTTTTTGTCACTTCTTTTTTTTACAGGTTGCCATAACTCCTGAAGTGGCATCAAAAGGGATTAACCGCGCTGTTATTACTGAGTTAGTCAACCTCCATCGAGAATCATACTTGGGAGGTCGTCTTCCGGTCTACGATGGTATGAAGGGACTGTACACCGCAGGACCTTTGCCTTTCAACTCAAAGGAATTTGTGATAAAGTTACCTGATAAAAATGAAAAAGCAGGCTTAAGGTAATCATCTAACCTTTTAACATCTTTTGTTTTCCTTTGGCCTTTTCTATCTTTCTTCAATATAGTTTTGTTTTCTGTTGGTTTGATATTCAGAAAGGATAGAGAGTTCAAAGTCACAATCAAGATGGCAAGCCGAGCGGACATGCATAACCTCAGACAGTTTCTGCAAGGGAGGCGAATGGATGTGCCTCAGGTTGCAATTCAGGCCTTAGATATTGTTTTGAGGCAGTCTCCCTCAAACATGTAATTACCTTTCTTCACTAATTTTTTTTTCTTCTTTTAATTCTCTCTTTCCCTTTGTGATTTGGTCATCCTGAATTTCAACAGGTTCACTATTGTGGGACGATCCTTCTTTACACCGGAGCAGAGAGGCGATATTGGTGATGGATGTGAATATTGGAAAGGCTTTTATCAAAGCTTGCGCCCCACACAGATGGGATTATCTCTTAATATAGGTGTTGTTCCTTGAATTTTTTTTTAGTTACTAATACAAACCTTTCATCATATAATCTTTACATTGTAAGGCCCTTTATTTTTCAAGTGCGTGTTGATTTTGCTTTTTCGTTAGCCATTTGACATGCATTATCCTTTTTTCTAGACATTTCAGCAACATCATTCTTTAAGCCAATCATGGTAACTAAATTTTTGAGTGAGTTTCTCCCTGGTAAAGATATATCAAGACCCCTGACTGAAGCTGACCGTTTGAAGGTATGACATCTAATGAAAAATCCAATTTGGTTTTTCTCAATATGGAACCAATCTCTTAAATTTCATGTATCATGGATTGTGGCTATTGTGATACTTCTAGTATTCCTTGATGAATAAGCTCAAAACATAGTAACTTAATTAGTAGTACACTATTCGTATTGGGTTTTTTAGTAATGCATTTCCTTCTATTTCTCTATGGTCTTATTATCATTCCTTTGTCTCATTAATTATTTCCAGATAAAGAAGGTTCTTAGAGGACTTATGGTTGAGACTACTCACAATGTTGAATGCAGAAGACGATATCGCATCACAGGGGTTACAACCCAACCTCTGAACCAGCTTATGTATGTATTAATTCTAATATCTTATTCCCATGTTGTTATTAGATTATTTAGGTCTGGAATCTGATTCTATTAGTGCGTTTATGTATTTATGGTATGCAGCTTCTGAAATTTATTTATGTTTCCTCTTGCCAGGTTTATGGCTGAGAAGGATGAGCGAGTATCTGTCGTAGAATATTTTAAAAAAAAATATAACCGCATGCTTGAGCTTCTATACTGGCCATGCTTGCTGGCAGGAAGTGAAAGTAGACCTACATATTTGCCGATGGAGGTTAGTGGCTTATGTATTACAACTAATTAGCTATTTGTTTGATTATTATTATTATTATTTTTATTTTTTTTGCTTTCTCAAAAGCTCAAATTCTGGTATGCTGAATGAATTTGTGAATCAAGGTATGCAAAATTACTGATAGTCAGCGTTATTCAAAGAAGCTGTCTGAGCGGCAAATCAGGGAAATATTGACTGCTACATGCATAAAGCCTAGAGAGCGAGAGGAGCAGACAATTAAGGTACAAATATTTTGTAATTTATGGCATCTGCTTGGTCACTAGTTTCACATGGTATATTTGTTTCAATGACAAGCATCTGGACATGTCTGAACAGAATAATGAGAAGTGTACATGAATTGTTGCATTATTCTTTGGAAATGTTTGTTTGTGTGCTCTGTAGCAATGTACTTAAAGAATTTCATGTTGTGTGTGTGTGTATATATTAAAGACGAACACTTGGACTACTTTTTTTTGGGTGGGTGGGGAGTGTAGCCTATAAAAATGAACATCAACTGAATTCAACTAGAAGGATCTTACTATAATACTCCGAGTAAGTGAGTGAAAATGAGCAACTCAATTTGACAAACTATACTTCAGTTTTAATTGGATAATATGAAAAGGAAATGCAAAATCTTCAAATTTCAGTATACTGCAATATAAATAGGCCTCTAACTTATTAGTTTTCCAAAATGGGCAGTTTTCAAAACACTAGACCATCGTCCACCTTACGTGAAACACAATTAAATATCACCTGAGCATCAAAAATTTCCATGGGCATTCATAATATGCAAAGCCGAGTTTATATTCTTACCAAGATCTTCTGGGTTTGGTTAACAGGGCAGGCTAGTACAATAAAGTATTGTCACTCTGTCACTGCATTGCTAATTTATCACTCACAAATCAACTTCAGACCTGAAAGTTGACTATATCAGTGAACACCACATAAGATACATTATAAAAGCTTCACTGTTGTCACCTGGGGGGGGGGGGGGGGGGGAGAAGGACACAATACACCAAATGGTAGAACAAGGTGGGATGGAAAGGCTGTAAGGGCCTCATATGAATTTGGATAATTAATTTAAGTCTATAGAGAACTGAACACAACAATATAAATAGATTCTGAGTATGCTATACCCTGTGTAGCCTAATCATACATGTCATAGAATGTTTTACTTTGCATAATAATTTGAATATTCATTTTAGGTTGCCAACACAAATCGGTACAAGAATGATGAATACGCTGTTGAGTTTGGAATAGCTGTCATGGACAATCTTGCCCCTGTTGAAGCAAGGGTGTTACCATCACCGAAGGTGAATTACTTTTCTTCAAAAATTTCCATCTCATTTAGTGGCTTGGCATCTATAACAGTTTTTTCTACACTTCTAGAGTCTTTAACTTTATTTCGCCTCTTCATGTTTCAGTTGAGGTATCATGAGACTGGAAAGGAGTCGACGTGCTGTCCATCTGTTGGGCAATGGAATATGATTAAAAAGGTGGTGCATAATTTAATTTTTTCTCTTCATTCTCTGAATATAAGATGTTCTTGGTTTGGAACTATCATTTATAACCGAGATTGCATATATGGACTGCATATATTCAATGCTTTATTGCAAATGAATTATCTCTTCTCGGTAGTTGTCTTACCATTTCAGTATTTCACTTGCTACTTCTTTTGATTTTTATCGTGTTCATCACTTATATTTAATGATAATGGGTACTATATTGCAATGATGTTGATTCATTCCCTTCTGGTATTTGTATTACATGTTTTCTTGTTTGCTTAGTAATGCTTCAAATTTACGTTCGTGATCATGTTCGTATTTGTCTATTTCTTCTTAGGAATGAACATCTCTCAAGATAAAATTTGTGTTAATGAATTTAATTTTTTTTTTTTTTTTGTCTCCAGAAAATGGTTAATGGAGGACGCGTTGACACATGGGCATGTATTAACTTCTCGCGGGAGAAAAATGATGTTGCTAATGGGTTTTGCCATGATCTGGTTTCCATGTGTAGAGACCTAGGAATGGTATATAAAACTTTTTCATGACAACAGTTTTTTTTAGTGCAACCATCTACTTTAAATTGAGTTCACTTTAAATTGATCAAATGGATTAATAGCTGAACTGAACCATCACATTTTTTTTTGTTTCATTCGTAAAGGTGTTCAATCCCAATCCGGTTCTTCCAATTGTCTCATGCCCGTCCCCCCGGGCTAATGATGTCGAGAAGGTGCTGATGGATGTGCATAATATATCCAATGCAAAAATGGCAGGAAAAGATTCTAAGAACCGGTTGATTCTATTGTTGATCATAATTTTACCCGAAGCCAGGGGGTCATATGGTAAGAATTCATAGAGATCTGGCTTTCCATCATTGAAAGACATTTTGATCTAAATCCTGATAAAGAAATATTTCCATTTTCACACAGGAAAGATAAAGAAAATATGTGAAACAGAGTTGGGCATTATATCACAGTGTTGCTTGCCCAAGAATGTTCGCAAGGGTAATAAACAATTTCTTGAAAATGTCGCGTTGAAGATCAATGTGAAGGTCTGTTGCCTATATCTAGATTCTTAATGGATATGAGAAGACCATTCATGAATGCTAACTTTGGATTTATGGACGTGATCATGGAAGGGCAGGTTGGTGGGCGGAATACAGTGTTGGATGATGCGCTTCACAGGAGGATACCTCTAGTAACTGATGTAGAAACGATAATCTTTGGTGCTGATGTAACTCATCCACAGCCTGGCGAGGATTCCAGTCCTTCAATAGCGGCGGTATCACTTACTAGATCTCACACATCTCTTGGAGAATCTCTTACTAGGTATATATCTATCTTATACTCACTTGTAAATCATATCTTGAATTGAAATATAGGTTGTCGCTTCAATGGATTGGCCAGAGGTTACCAAGTACAGAGGTTTGGTTTCCGCGCAGCATCATCGTAAGGAAATTATTGAGGATCTATACACTGAGTATGTCCATCCCCAGAAAGGTCGTACTGTGGGTGGTGGAATGATTGTGTAAGTGGATGTATAAACAACCGTTGAGTTTAGGTAACATTTGAATGGAACTAAACATCATTTCTGTTGATGGTCAGGGAACTTCTCAAGGCTTTTCATAAATCAGTTGGTCGCCCTCCTCAACGGATCATATTTTATCGGTATATAAATGGAGGCAAATGGTTTCTGCATTAAGAATTTAAGATACACCTCCCGATCTGTTCTCAATTTTGTTGACTTGCAGAGATGGGGTTAGTGAAGGACAGTTTAATCGTGTTCTGCTTGATGAGATGTCTGCAATTCGCCAGGTTAAGATGCGATGTTTTTTCTTGTTTTGAATCAGTTTAATGTGGATTTCCTATCTTATTGTTCCCTTGTTAAAGATTCACACATTCTGTTTGTGCATTTTGGATCAGGCTTGTCATTCTATCGATCATAATTACCGCCCACCTGTTACATTTGTGGTGGTCCAGAAAAGGCATCACACCCGTCTGTTTCCTGTAAATATGAAAGACAAAAGTGAGAATATCTTACCAGGTTAGTCTATGAGACTATCTTTCATCTGAATAATGTATAGTATGCCTGTCAACTTGGATACAAATTAGATATAGTAATGTCTGTATCCACACTTAAATCTTTCAGAGGCCGGTACTACTATCATCTTTTCAAATTCCAAAATTTTACAACAATAACCCCCACTTGTTTCAGGAACGGTTGTTGACAGAACCATATGTCATCCAACTCAATTCGACTTCTACCTGTGTAGTCACGCCGGGATAAAGGTAATGCTAGTACTATCTGAAACTCCTAATATCGTATTCGACTACAATATGCCACTCATTCTCTATTCTTCTATCCAGGGCACTAGCAGGCCTACCCACTATCATGTCTTGTATGATGAGAACCGTTTCACCGCTGATGCACTTCAAGTTCTCACAAACAACCTCTGCTACACGTAAGATTTTTCTTCATCTTCTGCTCTAAATTTCCTTATTAATAACCTGATTATTCACCAAAAACCTTCTTGTATATAAACAAAACTTTGTTATTGTTCACAAAAAGCTTACATAGATGGGGAGAAAGGTTTCCCTCCTAAGAGTAATACTGATTTAACACTGAGAAGAGAGCATACGACTAGCAAAACACACTACAGTCCTTTCAGAATACGAGTCTGGGTTACACCTTTTTCTTGTACAAGGATTATTCTGATGCACACTCTGTAAATCCCTCTTTTAGTTGATATGAATGAAGTTATTTACAAAGCCAAAAAAAAAAAAAAAGTTTGTTATTGTTAATGGTTTTGGTAATCAATGTTTCTACCTTTTCTGTCTTTTTATTCACTGTTCATCTGGGTTGTCATGTATGACTAACAGTAGATGTTTTTGCTTTTTTCAGATATGCTCGCTGCACTCGCTCGGTTTCTGTAGGTGGGTTCCCCTTTCCTCAGCTCACCAATGTGAATTGTGATATAAACATCCATCATTCTGACTGAACTTCAAATTTGGAAATCTGAATGGCTATATAATAATAATAAAGGCCTAATTTTGGAAGGAAAACCAGCTACTCTCATCTGCAGCATTAAAACTTTACAGGATGATCAGACAAACTTATATCATTCAACTCTCATTTATGAAAATCTAGATATAGATCCGGTCAATCTGATTCATTTTCGAATACTTCCTCAGTATCAGATTCATATTGCACATCTGCACATCACCAACACGTGATCCTAACATCCTTTTTGTTTCAGTTCCTCCAGCATATTACGCCCACCACGCAGCGTTTCGAGCTCGGTACTACATCGAAAGCGAAGGGAACGATGCAATCCCCCGCGCAGGTATGGCAAACACGAGGGAGCAGAACACAGAGGTGCGATCCCTCCCGAGGATCCAAGACAATGTGAAGGAGTTGATGTACTTCATCTAAGGTTTCTTGCATGGTTTTTTATCTGGTAAACTCAGGGACTATTTTCCAGATCTTTACATGCTCACAGATACCTTATACTTGCTTGATTTGTGCTTCTTTTTTTTGGTCATATGAAGGTCTGGTGAAAGCTTATATGTTGTTGGCGGTTCATAGTTGTTTTAAATAAATTGACTTGGTGGTTTAAACATTGAATGACTGGTCTGTATTCACTGTGTTTTTTTAAGTTTTTCCTTCCTTTCTATGGGTTTACTTTGTATTGCTGTTGGGATTCTATTCTTCTGAACATGAGGTTGAAAATTTAGTTTCTTCTGGCATTTATTTTTATAGAATGTGTTTAGTTTGTGTCATTTATTCTGGGTTGTGAGATTAAAGTGCATTGAGATTGAATGTATAAAACTTCCTATATTTGGCGCTACTAATTTTTATTTATTTATAATGTAAGTACAGCTGTAATAGTTTTTATCATTAACCAAAAAATCTTTCAAATATTTAACAAGCATGTAGCAGATACATGTAATTTCATAAAGATGAAATCTATAATCCAATAACAATTTTACATAAAACTAAATAAAAAATAGAACTGACATTGTGTGTGTCAACACTCTTAAATTGGTGAAGTTTATATTGTTTTAAAATCATAAAAATAGATATAGTGCTCTTATAAAAGAAAACAAAAAAAAAACAAACATGTTTATTTTCAACATAAGACCAATTTCAAAAATACAAAATTTCACTGAGATCAAATTGCAATTAACCCAACACACAGCTTACATATGATAAGTTCATAAATATAAAATATATAATCCATTTCTATTATACATAAAACAAAATAAAACATAGAACTACGATTGTGTACGTCGCGGTCGCACTCTAAAATGATTGGTGAAAATTCATATTGTTTTAAAATCAATAGAAACAGATAATAAATTCATGTGAATTTAACTAATACTGAACTTTTTTATAAATAAAATAAAATAAATTAAATTATTTTCAACATAAACATAGTTTTCACGATTGCGCGATTTGGATGTATAAATTAAGGCAGTGTTTGGTTGCGCGATTGTGCAGTTTTTGCGATTGTAGGAAATTTGTTCTACAATCGTGTAATCAAACAGTTTTATAATCGCAGTTTCTTTAAACAGATTTCTGACAAATAGTGTTTAAAGACTGCGATTTGAAAAAGCTGATGGAAGCAACTTCAAAAACACAACAATTCACCAGGACCAAATCGCAATTAACCCAAACAAGCCCATAAAAATTCCCCAAAACCCCTCCCCCTCAAAAACCCTCCCCCAAAAATCCCTCCAATGGACCCCCTCTCCGCCCTCCGCGACTTCACCGTCCGCGGCGAGCTCTCGAAGGTCACCCGCATCGCCAACTCCGACGAGATCCGCTTCGGCTCCGACTACACCTTCCCTGCCATGGCCGAGACCGCCTTCCGTTCCAAGCAAGGCAACCTCTACACCCTCGAAACCCTCCTCTACTTCATCCAGAACCACCACCTCAAACACACCGACTACCTCCAATCCTCCCGCCTCCACCGCCTCCCCTCCGTCACCCTCCCCGACCGCCGCCCCCTCCTCGACTACCTCCACGGCCGCACCTCCACCTCCGACTCCATCGAACTCCCCAACCCCGACCTCCCCCAACCCCCTCTCCCCCCGCCCGAGGAACCCCAGACGAAGAAAATTAGGGTTCTTGAGATCCGGTCCCTCGAACGCCCTCTCAAGGACAGGGAAGCCCTTCTGGAGAGCAAGAACCGGGATTTCTATGGCGTGCTTATTGCATCGACGAAGCGGGAGGAGGAGCGGCAGCGGATGGAGGTGAAGGGGGGCGGTGGTGGTGGAGGAGCGAAGGAGGAGAAGCCGAAGGCGAAGATTTTGAGTTTTAAGGGGTCCAAGATCGGGGGAGGGGAGGGGGTTCCGATCATTCTCGTGCCGAGTGCGTTTCAGACGTTGATTACGATTTATAATGTGAAGGAGTTTTTGGAGGATGGGGTGTTTGTGCCGACGGAGGCGAAGGTGAAGCAGGGAGGGGGGCAGAGGCCGGAGGTGGTGACGGTGCAGAAGAAGCTGAGTAGGGATAATAGGGCGGTTGCGGCTTATGAGGTGAGGGATAAGCCTTCGGCGCTTAGGGCGGATGATTGGGATAGGGTGGTGGCGGTTTTCGTGCTGGGGAAGGAGTGGCAGTTCAAGGATTGGCCGTTTAAGGACCACGTCGAGATCTTCAACAAGAGTGAGTGAATGCTTGTGATTGATGCTTATTTGATTTAAATGTGTTTTGGTCGTGTTTCCATAGATTTTCATTGGAACCTATGTTTTGGAATTGGTTTGTGATGGCATTGTTAGGGGCTAGAGGATTTTTGAAAACATAGTGATTATAGGTAGTTTGGATCATATGGTATTGGACTTTTGAATTAGATATGGAAATGGATTTGGTGTAGCACCCCCTAGGTTTGCATAGCAAGATATTAGCTGCATTGCCCTATCATTGTGGGCTACAAGTCTGAGCTCGGTGAGGCGCAAAGCAGACTATTTTTTTGCTTTGTAAGCCTCGGGGCGTAGGGATTTTAGGATTTGTTCGATCGGTCAATGTTAGTAAATTTGGAATTGGAAAGATGTGGGTGAATTACCTTTGATGAGTTTTGAGTTTGTGTTTGGATAACATTTTGTAGATTCTTGAAAATGTTGATTGATATTCTTGTATCCTCTTATTTTTATCTATGGCCTGTAGTTTTACTGTTTATGCAAGTAGAATTATACGTCTCATAGATCTCAGCAAGTTCCACTTTAGCTGATGAAAATATATATTTTGATATGTCGAGAACTAAGATGCCTCTAGATGTTCATATGACCCACCATATTAAACTTAGCCACTGATATGATGTCACTTCTGCATTCTTCTTTAAATTATAGTCCATTTCCATTGTAACTGTGTGTTGTGATTCCTGTTTTTAAAGAGAACAAAGGTGTGTTCTAGGGGAAATTCTACAAAAATGTATGTGAAAAATGCTTTATTAAAAAATTAGTGGATGCAGGACATTACCTAATATCTGACAGTACATTGAAATATTGAATCATGTGCAGTTATTGGGTTTTTTGTACGTTTTGAAGATGATAGTGTGGAGTCTGCGAAGATTGTGAAACAGTGGAATGTAAAGATCATATCGGTGCGTTGGATCCTTCCGTTTTCATATATTACATTTTTTTTAATGTTTATAATTCCTTTTTAGCATCCATACTTCAGCTTTAAATCCATTTTAATGCTGGCAGATTAGCAAAAACAAGAGGCACCAAGACCGGGCAGCAGCGCTTGAGGTGTGGGATCGATTGGAAGAATTTGTTCGGTCACGATCACATGCTTGAGTTTCTTCAATCTTCAGTAACAGCCTGTAAGCATTTCTTTCCGACTACTGGTGGTATTTAGACACTTTTTGATACACTAAAATGTCTATGACATTGTGAATATTTTAATTTAATCTAGACTTATGATGCGCATATCTTCCTATAGTTTTAGTAGTCATCAAGTTAATGACTACCATAACTATGTAAATATCTATTTTCCCATCATAGATGCTCCAAATTTGCTATCCTAACAAGAATATATTTCAAAATTAGAAATTCTGCAGCCATCAAATAATAAACAAGGGATTGAATGATTTAGTATAATTTACATTATAACTTGCATCTTGGAAGAAGGGTACTATAAAAAAAAACATGCATCTTGGAAGAAGGGTACTATAAAAAAAAACATGCATCTTGGAAAAACAAGACTATATCTTTGAAATTCATTGATTAAAGGGTACAACAAAGGAATTTGATTTTCTCTGTGCAAAGACAATTTTGACAACAATAGAAAGGACTGAATAACACAGAGTGGAAGATGAACACGGGCTATCCTGTGTTTTGTTATTGATGGTGTTTCCATTTTTAACATCATATGAAATAATGTGATTCTGATAACATTGATTTTTCTGTTGTGTTTACTCAGGTACTAGCTTTTTAGAGAAGATGATATTCAGGGAACACGGCATGATTGATGGATTGCTGCTTAAACAATGATTTCTGGCATTACAATGGAAAAGATGAAGCCCATGAGATTAATAAATTTTGCTGTAGCTTTTTGAAATCTTTAGTTCTCTTCTGTTAATGCAACTCTTGAACATCAGAAATGATGATAACATGCTACTGTTATTGGAGACACTATTGTTTTGTGATAATTGGGAGACTTTCCAAGTGATTCAATTATGGTGATTTATGATTTAGGATATCAAATTCATTGATAGATTTGTAAATTTCATGTTTTCATTATATGGCTTGAATTTTTATTAATGTTTGGATATAATATGGTGAAGTGTATTTCTATGTTTATCGATAGGAAAAAAAATAAAATTATAGTGTATGACATTAAAAAAAACTTCATTTTTTCAAAACGAAAAAAATCACTATTATAACTCAGTATATATTTTATTTCATATAACAGTATGTATTTCAAATAGTTGAAAAATGAACACGTTTTTTAAATATTCAAGTTTATGAAATATTCACTCTCTAAAGTGGGACATATATTCTGGAGGAACAAATTCATATTTTTGAAATAGTTCAAAAATAAGCATGTTTTTTAATTATTCAATCAAACATCAAAATAACATTCAGTACTTATTAAATAGACCAAAATACCCTTCTAATAAGCACTACTATTAAGTGGTGAACCAAACACACTTATTTAAATAAGTACTTATATTTTCCGCTAAACCAAACAGTATTCTGCATAAAACATTCAGCACTTATACAATAAGCACTGAATAATTCAACACTTAAAAATAAGTATTCCGTCAAATCAAACAAGTTTTTTTTTTCTTTCTGAAACACTTAAAAAAATTAGCACTTATATAATCTACATCTATAAATTAGCACTTAAAATCAGCAATACGCTAACCTTCCTCGTTTGTTTTGGAAATAAGCCCCTGGATAACCCCCGGATAACCTCGTTTGTTTTTCTGAGTTTTATATCTCAGAAAAACTCATAAAACACTTAGAAATTTAATTCATGAATGATAATTGGATTTTTCTTATAATTTGGTGGTTCTTTTATCTCTCATAATCATTATATGCCATCATTGCTCTCATCTTCACTTATATTTCATTCATATTGCGTTTGATAGAGCTAATGTAAAACTGATTTTTTACTATTATTGAGGGTCAGTTTAAAAACACACATGAAAAAAAAAATTGAATAAAGTGACTTAAATAGACTTGATTTCTGAAAAGTGAATTTTTTTCGTTTTTTAAAAATCAATTTTTTTTTGTACTAAAAGCTAAAAATAATTTTTTAATTAAACCAGTTTTTTAGAATGCGTTTGACAACATTTTTTAGCTTTCTGCTTAATTAAAAGCGAAATCGCTTTAATTAAACAGAAAGCTAAAAAATTATGTGACCTTCCCAAGTCTTGAAGACCCTGTTATATAAGCCTTGGTTTTTCAGAAGATTATAACACAAACATCTACCAGTTTTTTGTTTTCTATTCTTCATGAAAAATGAAGTATTAATATCCACTGTATGTATGGCAGTATAACTCAAAACAATTGGAAAACAATGTTAAAAACACATGACTCACACAACCAATGACATACCTAAACGATTCCACAAATGATGATCCCGCGATAAACAATGCCAGAGATGAATCATCCCACAATCCTGGTCTACTCATTATAGCTCATAGAACCCTCAGTGAGATGCAGAGCTCGTGAGGGCGATTCTTTGTCAGTAGAAAAAATCAATGATCGGAAACAATTTTGTTGCATTGTTGAGCGGTAGATACCTCGAATCAACTAATGAGAGACCTTCAGTCAACTACCTGAATCAAAGATTGCAGATTAGTTCAAAAAATTGTAAATCCTCCTTTTCCTTTCCAGAGTAAGCATACGAAAATCATATGTCACCATTAAGTTTATCAACTAAATGAAATGTACAAGGTGAATGGAAGTACCAAAGGTTGATATGAACTAATAGCAGTCTCTGTGTTGATAAAACTTGCAAGTGAATATTTGGCACATTTTTGTCTTATTATATTTTCAAAACGACAAAACCACATGTAATTATGGTAGTCTGATATAGTTCAAAACTACTGTAGCCTTCTAAGAAATCCAGTCATATCATTCAAAGAAGGATCCTGCAATTACCATTATATATATATATATAAACCTCAATTGAAAGGTGTCTCAATCCATTCATACAATGAACACCACATCACAAAAGCAACAGATAAAAATTTATCAATGCTCTTAGTTAGCACCAGTGGAAAGATGAATGTTGTGGCTACCATGATTTGATATAAGAAAATGCTTAATTTCTGACTGCGGAAAATTGGCAGGTAAGGAAATTGCTTATACCTTATAATATCAAGCAAGACAATAATATACAAGTAACTAAAATAAAAAAGGAAAGCTTAGATACAACATAATGCCTAAATATAAAAGCAATGTGTCAAGTTCATTCAATGCTATCCAATTGGGGATTGCAATTCAAGACCTCAAAATTCAATGGTTAATATGGGTAATAGAACAGAAAAAGAAGATCAGATCTAGACTAACATAAAGTGATACAGGCCTTGTGAAATGAATCCAAGGAAAACAAGATATATGTAACATAAGCATTAGAGGGGTTGGTTTGTTGTTGATTGGGTGAGAACACTGCACGAGAAAGAGTAAGCAGGGAGGAACCCCTCTACCCCACTCTTGCAGTAATCTCATCAGGGTTTGCAGGTGTATATCTTTGGCAGCTTTATATGAAAGATGTATCATATAAATATAATACACAATCGAGTTTCATGAAAAGTCATGAATAAGTTTTATGCTTAACACCCAATTGAAGCACAATTTTTGATACATATGCTTCTCATTTTTAATTTTTTGCTTCTCCCCAAATGTATATAATACAGCTAACTTGCACACATGTGCAATTTATGGAGCCTAACATAGATCAATTTCACTTTAAAAATGATTAAATAAAGAAAATCAGAATTATGTTACTACGATTTTACTGACAATAGGACAACAGTACTAGATGTTAGTGGAAAAACTATAATAAGATGTTATCACTAATAAATTTTTGAATTCAACAAAAACCCACTTTGAAAGCAACAGGGTGGAGGACGGAAAGGACCTGATAGATCATGAAACGAAATCCTTCATTCCTGTCAATGTTGATGATGAGAGAATAAGTGAGACTAGCATACTGATGATAAGCTCTGGAGATTCACAAACCAGCATTCACTTCAACAATAAAATGACAGTGCACTCAGATGTAGAACAGACCAGTCCACTTGGAGGAGCAAAGATCCTCTCTTCGTGGGACTTATGGACTGGTTGATGGAGCATTGTAAGGTGAGAAAGAACTTCACCAATAATCCCCACATGAGCAATAACTATTCTTGAAATGATGGAACCGATTGTTGTCCCTCACGATGATCTCGCGACCTACAATGCCCGAGATGAATTTGATCGCACTGTGGCAGTCACCGCAGACCCTCAAATTCTTGTTGATCCTAATGGGGACCCCCTGAGGGATACAGAGGAGCCCAAATGCTAAGGCAAGCTTCTCACTATGGTAAAACACCTCCGTCTCCTTCTCCTCCTCCTCGACATCATACAGAGAGAAATTGGTGTCGGGGACATACCCCATGGCCTTCATGTCCCTCGTTAGCTTTGCAAGTGTGGCATGGATTTCCATGCTCATCTCATGGGATGTGTCCTTGGCTTGGAAGACGTGAATGGCATTCTTCCAGGAGATCCAGCTGTAACCAGTGCCCTTCTTGATCCCCACTCCCTTCATCTCCTTCCTTACCTTTGTTGCCTCCTCCCACCTGACAGTGATTGTTTCTCAAATATAAACAACCAAAATTGACAAACATAGTGTTTCCAAGATTTACTAAATAAAACTGAGGAATGGAAATATACCAAAACCACTTCAAACATGTTCATTGGACATAAAGAAAGTATTGAGGGCTACCATATTAGTGAGAATCTCTTGAGTTCTGAAAGATATAAAGATAAAAATTCAATAATAGGGTCCCTCTTCTTGTTATAGCTTACTTATTAATTCAGTTCTTTAATAATGAAACATCTTTCAAATTCTTCAAAATCTTTAAATAGGATAAAATAATCAATGAAAATTTATTACCCAGTTAAACTTCTCAATATGTAGGTGTTAAGTTATATTTTGCTGGAGAAAATTAGCTTTGCTATGAATCTGTTTCTATCTGATTATTTTCAGACTTGGCGTGTCAAAATTATTCATGAAAATATCACAATTAAGGTCATAATTGATAACATTGTCATAAACAGTTACTGCTGACATTTCAGTAAACCACTTACTAACAGTGATTGCATTGTAAAAGACAAAGGAACTATCAAATTAAGGTCATAATTTGCAAGCTTTTTTCATGCCAATCTCTAATCATGATATTAAAAAAAAACTCAGATTTGAAAAAGAAAACATTCTAAGAAAAGAATATCATCCAGCATACCTGCCATCAGCCCCCAACATGTTAGACAGCAAGACGTGATTCCCAGAGTCATGCGGGTCAAGCTCGAACAACTTGAGCGCCGCAACCCTCCCCATCTCCGTCTTCCTATGCATCCGGCACGCCCCAAGGAGCGCCCCCCAAACAGACACGGTCGGCTCGATCGGCATCTCTTCGATAACCGCGTACGCCCGCTCCACCATCCCCGCGCGCCCCAACATGTCCACAACGCACGCGTAATGCTCCGCCCCAGGCTCGATCCCATACACCCCTCTCATTCCCTCAAACACCTCCAACCCTTCATCGACTCGTCCCCCCCGACTGCACGCGCTCAGCACATTCACCATCGTCATGTAATTCGGCGCCACCCCACCCTCCCGCATCATCTCTTCGAAAGTCGCGACCGCCTCGTCAGCCCACCCTTGGTGCGCATAACCCCCGATCATCGAGTTCCAAGAGACAAAGTTCCGGACGGGCATCTCAGCGAACACCCGCTCAGCGTCCACGACGGACCCGCACTTCCCGTACATGTCAACAAGCGCGGACGCGACGAACACGTTTCGGTCGATCCGCGATCGAATGGCGGTTGCATGGATCGACCTCCCGAGGTCCAAAACCGCGATCCCCGCGCACGCGCTGATCGCGCTCGAGGCCATGAATTCGGTCACCACGAACCCGCCCCTCCGCGCGCGCAAGAACATCTCCAACGCCGACTCCTCCTCATTGTTCTGCATATAAACCACGATCATCGAACACCACGACACGTCATTTGGTCCCCCGATCGAATCAAACACAACCCTCGCAAGGTCCGTCCGATGACACTTCCCATAGAAGTCGACGAGCCCATTCACGACCGACACGTCGCTTCCCCACCCATCGCGGACAACGAGACAGTGAACCTAAAATTAATCATGTCAACGGATCGGATACGTTAATATCTGTATCATATCTTAATTATTCATATACAGATATTAATTTTTTTATTCGAATATCTTCGGATACGGATCACTAATTCAGATAATCAAGTGATATATTAAAGGCATACGAAAAATAAAATTAAAGTTTAAAGTCTTATTTTTTTTTTCGTTATCATACATTTAATATTTAATAATAATATGATATATCATGTATAACGAATATAAACAATATATAATACAAACATATATAATTTTATAATATACGTCAGATTCAGATATTTCTGATTTTAAGATACTATTGATTTTTTTCAAATAATTAACAGGCTTACCTGAAATCCGAACCGCAGATCCTTCAAATCCGCGCAAGCATTGAGGACCGCGCAGTGCGTGATCCCATTCGGCTCCACCTCCCCCACTCGGCGGAGGCGGACGAACACCTCCAACGCCTCCTCCGGCCGCCCGGACTGCACCGAATTCGATACAATCGAATTCCAAGCTACAACAGTCCTCTTCGGCATTTCATCGAAAACCCTCAACGCGTCATGTCCGAAGCCGAGTTTCAGATACATGTCAAGTGCGGCGGAGGCGACGTAGACGTCGTTGGAGAGTCCAAACTTGAACGCGTCGGCGTGTAACATCTGGCCATCGATCATCGATCGGAGGGCGGAGGAGGCCTTGAAGACGCAGGGGAAGGTGAAGTCGTTGGGGGGGACGGAGGAGCGGCGCATGCGGACGAAGAGGGAGAGGGCGTCGAAGAAGCGACCGTTCTGGGAGGAGCCGGAGATGAGGGAGGTCCAGGAGACGACGGAGGGGGTGGTGGGGATGGAGGAATGGAGGGTGAAGGCGAGGCGGGGGAGGTCGAGTTTGGAGTACATGTTGACGAGGTGGGTGGTGAGGAAAAGAGGGAGGGGGTGGTGGGGAAAGGAGCGGAGGATCTTTGCGTGGAGGGAGCGGGCGAGGAGGGGGGAGGACGTTCGGATCGCCGATTCGATTTGGGCGGCGATGGGGTTCATGGTGGGGTGGGAAGGTCATTTGTTGGGAGGGGTGGGGTGGGTGGGGTTAAAAAAAACGAGGGAAGGAGGGTTGGGTTTTAAAGGGAAGTGGGAGGGATACTTTGGTCATTTTGGGTAGGAACCATTGATGATTTTTTTTTTTTTTTTTAGGCAAAGGTAGAAAATGCTAATATCCTGTGGTTGACGGTGGATTGGATAAATAAAGTCAAACTCTTAATTTGTTTGTATTGAATAAATAGATATATCTATACATTAGGATATGTGAAAAATAAATTGACATTAATATTATTTCACTTAACACTCTGTGTTTGTTTAAATAGAAAAATAAATGTCAAATATGTTAAAAATGAGTTGACTAAGCTCACAAACATGAAAAGAATAAGAGGGCATAAAAGTTCATAATAAGAGGGCATAAAAGTTCATTAGAATGTTATTTTTTTCATCCAATTTATTTCATTAGAATAAATCACATCATCTCTTATAAATAAAAAAATGTCATTATTTTTTATCTCTAATAAATCATTATTTACATATTATTCATCTTTTATCTCAACTATAAACAACAATATCTTTATTATTACATTTTTTAATTGTGGAGGAAAATAATCTTCACCCAATGGAGAGGTGACACGTGTTTAAAATTACTCGAACATAAATCGCTGCATCCGATAGCCCGCAACCCAGTTTGGCGATGACAAAATGACAAAGCTACAAGCAAACACTTTCCGATTGAATGTCACGATCAGACTAGTCTCTCATTGAGATGAGTTAGGTCTGATCGGATGGTACTATACCTCGCGAGCAAATGTCACCCCGAGCAAGTAAGATTCGATCAAATTGAATCAGGTCTAATCAAACAGTTTTGCACTTCACAGACGAATGACAAGGTACACGCTAAGCAGGAATTCATGTCCCGACCAGACCACGAGGAGAACCTCGGAAACAATCAAATACCCGTAACGCCAATAATTGTCATGTGAATTATTAAGTCCCATTATATTTTCTAGTGCTAACCATCAAAAACACACCAAAAAAAAATGATTTATTGATTGTCTATAATTGAATAATTATCTAACCCCCTGTATGGGGTGTGACATTAGGTTATTCGCTCCTGATAGCTATACTGGGATAGATAACAATCCAGGCTGAATAAGTAACTTTTTGTTTGGTTGTCTTTTTTGTTATTCTCATTGAGAAACGTAAAAATGACTTTTTTTTGTTTGGTTCACCTTGGATAAAGTGATGATAAATGGTTGATAATAGATGAATAAGAGTTTATGGTTTTTAAAATGACAATTATACCCCTAAAAAAATAGTGTGAGAGATATATGATTGATTTGATAGATGTGACAGTTTTTGAAATCTATGTGACTCTGTTAGGTAAAATAAATTTTTTAAAATGACAGAGAAGAATATTTTTATCCATTGACATAGATAAACATTGATAAGCAATTCCACCATTTCCTTAGAATAGTTATAAGGCTTTATCCTAGTTTATCCAGACGTAACTATCGAGGTTTATTATATCAAAACAAACAACTTTTTTTTAACTATTATCATCTATTTTTCATTATTCTTATATTATGTTCCACGTCATAGGGGGTAACTAAATAATGATTTTTACCCGACAAGGGCTAAAAATCACAATCCATTATATTAATTTTTTTTTATTCTGGCAAGTACCAATCAATGTTATTCAATTTGGCAAACACAATCACCACAAGATTTCGTTCACCTTCTTCTCACAAACTCACTCATGACAAACAGAGACAAAAGGTTGTCAAACTTTTTCACAAACTACAGAGGTAAGATTAATGGAAATCCATATGAAACATCAAATAAAAGATACATTCACATAAATTTAAATATTGATCCACAATGACCGCATTATTATTGTTCTCTCATAAATTTTTACAGTATTCTATTTCAATCAACTATCCTTACACTATAACATAAATCAATCCAAACTGCTAGTAACCGCTGGTCTTTTTTTTATATATCACTAGAGGGTGAAGAACATTCTTATGATTTCCAAAGAGAATTTCTAGAAAAAAAAATAAATTAAAGAAGATGTGATTAGATATCAGTCAAAATCAGCGACGATATGATCATCACATATGCCACGAAGAAAAATACAGCAATCTGGATCAGAAACTTTGGATTCTCCCTCATGTTTGGTGCCGTGACTTGCCTGCGGTAAAAATTAATTGATCTCATCAGATTCACAGTTTTCCATATATACTTGAGATATTCAATATCTAGGAAAGATACATTTACAGTAACATGGTTGAGCCCATTCCAATTATTTAAAAGTGTGCTATATTCTGACATACAATCTGCATATTATAGCTGTTTCTGAGTTGCAGATATTCTACTGAAGGGTGTGGTTCTGTGATTGATTAATAAATCAAGAATGAATGCAAATTACCTGGCTATGCGTTGGGAAAGTCGTTGGAAGGGTAAGCTTTGGATAAAAACAACACCCGGACCAGTTATAACAGCAGTCACTATATTCTCACCCTGCAAGAGTGAAATTAAGCATCAGATCATTTGGTTGAAAAGTCACACAGTACTGAGGAAAATAAGGGATCTCATTTTGAGAAGCAATCACTAACACCACAAAATAAAGAACAAGTCAGGGATGTGAAGATTCAGGACTCACACCAAACACTACTTTTCTTAAAGGTGTAGTGTGTCTGACTTGGATATCAATCGTACTTGTAGCGGCAAGAATGCAGTAAATGTCGACTGCTAGCACTTCACCCGCATCAAGTGTCTTTTGGACAACTAGCGCACATACATGAACAAGGAGCACACAAAATTAGCATACAAAAGTAGGGCAATTTATTGAAAATTAAGATGATCATTGCCAAAGTCAATGTATGCCATTCGATCAACCAGTCGGGATTTTCTTCATATTTCACTAATAAATCATGTGATTATTGGCTGCCGGGGGTTATTTTCTATGGAAATTCATGCATGTTTTTCCCAATGCAATTGGCCTTATTATAAGAGTTTATAAAGGGTATTTTATAATCAGCGGTTCTAAGAAATTCATCCCTGTTATGCCAGGAATGAATGAGGCATAGATTAATGGAAACATAGACCTTCAACATATACTTCCTTGTTAAATTGAATAAAAGTCCTCACCACAAATGGAAACAAAATGAGGAACTAAAAAAGCTCAAAGCAACAAACTGGGGGACGACACTCAACAGTGCATCACAAGAACTCAGGAATCAGATTCTTATTCTTTGACATATACCCAATAAAAATTATGAAAAAAATAAAACATAAAAACAAAATAGCATACCAGAACCACCCGCAGTCAAGAACGCAAGCCCTTGACCAACCAGCTTCTGCCTTAGAACACCCTACAATTAGATATAGCAATCAGCTAGACAGAAAGATAACAGAAGAGGAGAAGCAGACTGTGTGTGTGGATTAGGTGCTTGGGCATGCAGTGATGGTGGGGATGTCATGTGTGTGCCCATACACGTGCTGGTCAGAGACATGACCTGGCTTCAATTGATGTTTTACCACCAAGATGAACTTACCTCTGGATTGTTCACAATATTGCGAACCCTCGGATCTACTGTGCTGGAGACCGTGACATCCTTGATGGAGCAGAGAAATGCATCTGGCTACAACAATCATTATAAACAAGTGAAACATTATTCCTTAAGTAAAATAAAGAAGAGTGAGCAATCCACTTATATAGCCCCTATAAACATATGTAACACCCAATGTTTTCCCTAGTTATACCTCAGTCAAGTTCTATGCTATAATTATTTGAATGACTCGATATGTTAAGCTTTTAATATAACCAAGCAATAAAAAAGGATGTCCAATGGGGTGGCTAGTTCTATTAAGAACAGGACTCTATTAAAAGAACAGGAGACTATCGATGGCTCTAATAATCAAGATTATGACATATGACTTAGATGGCTCTTGAGTTATGGCTACATGAACACTTCACCACAGTCAATATTCTCCAGTTTATGTTTTGAGGGGTGTTATATGTAATCATCTTGATGCAATTGTTCACTAAAAGAAATAATGCAAACATGAAAGCATACATGCGCTGAATCTTGGAAACAACATAAGGACTCAGCTTTAATAAAGTTGTAAACACCCTCAGTTTGTTGGTGCATCTGAGAAACACAAAATGGGGTGGCTGAAACAGAAATGCTTTAAAATATAGTGCCTAGATGCAA
Organism: Acorus gramineus; assembly: GCA_030737835.1. NCBI lineage: Eukaryota > Viridiplantae > Streptophyta > Magnoliopsida > Acorales > Acoraceae > Acorus > Acorus gramineus. Next base: position 1,199,279 of record CM060851.1, on the reverse strand, counting down.
ACTGTGAAGCATTAGTAGTTTTTTTTCCAGTTTCTTTCTCTTTTAGTTTTTCGTTATCAGGCATTGTATCCCAACTTTTGTTTAGATGGAATTTGGTAGTAGGATCCCTACCAACTTGATTCAAAGAACAAGGAGAGTAACTTTTTAGGGAAAAAAACAAGACAGTGATTCGTATGTTTCTTCCTTGGGGAAAAACTAGTTTAAACATTTCCACAATTTGCCAGAAAAACAGAAAACTGGAAGAGAACACCAGAAGCTCCACCCTTGCCCAAACCCCCTTAAAGAAATACCCGAACAAAAAAACATATTTATTAGTTTTGAAACCTAAGTTGAAAAAACAAAGTGGAAGGTAAATTTGTCCCCAAAAAATTGTGGGGCACACAACCCACAAATTAAAGGGAAAAGGAGAGCATCATTCTCCCTTTCTCTTATTACTTCCCCACAAAACCCTCCAAGTTAGTATAATGTTTAGATATAGATACCATAATGGTATCTCTTTTTTCAGCTAGGAAAAAGAAGCAATTAACCATAACACACCTATCAGATCTTACATACCTGGCATAAAATTTCCCCACCAAAATTTGCGAGATCAATCTACAACGAGCAAGTTAATTAGAGTATAAGTCAAAATTGCAAGCTGTGTTTAAACATCACAATCAATGTCTAAACTATAAAAATGTCTTTGTGCAACTGAAATTAAAATCACTAGATGCCAACTATAAAACGGAGTAGGATGTCTCTATACATACCGGGAGTATTCTGGCAGGAGATGGTGCAGCAATTCCAACAAAGCCATCATTTGGACCAGGATTAGAAAAAGTTATACTTTTCACGCTTTTCCCAAAGACCCACTGCCACATTCCAGCTTCTTGCTCAGGGAGGTGTATGTTCTCCATTTCAATGGACCCCGACATATAACACATGGAACCTACAATGGTGAAAAGGGCAAATACCAAACACAAATAACTCTCCTTGATCTTCTTAACGATTAAGACATTAAGAAGAGAGCAAAACATAGGCTCGTGCATGAGAAAAAAAAAAATTTGAGTAAAGGTGGGAGCTCATTATTTGAGTTTTATAGAAAGAGGAGTGTGAGATACCATCAACACTTTCAGGAGCATAATCACAAAACAAGTCTCACGTCTTTTCAGGCATTTAGAAGATGGCGAAAACCAAATTTATAACCCAAAACTCCCAAACTTGTAGAGAAATTGTTGCCCAATGAAAAGATGAGCTGATTATAATTCAAAAAATCTGTGTACGAAATACAAATTCCATGGCAACCGTAAGATTATGAACTTTTTTTTTTCTTGATTGTCATAACAAATGAAATGAAACATAAAATCGTGGCATGTGTAAAGTGGTGCTTTCAATTTAGGGGATTGATAGATTTCAAAAGCAGAAGGCATTGCAAATGGAAAAACCTTACAGCTATCAGTCTTTATGCAACATCTCTTTCAATCAATAATAAGCTTTGAACAAACTTGTATGACAATATTTTCAAAACAATACCATGCAGGTGTTCCCAGAACAAATAAACTTTCAACCTAAATATATTCGAGGCAGTCTGCGTCTTCTTTTTTTCTTTACTCTTGTTTGTTTTTCTTTTCTTTTTTTTGTTTGATGGGGGAAGGGGGGGGGGAGAGGAGCGGTTTGGATATTTAAGTTTGCCAGAGAAATGGGAAGTTCATCCGAAAATTTAACAGGAGGAACAACAAAACAGTGAAAGGAAAGTTCACTAAATTCATGCCTCATGCAATTTGACAGAATACGGGCTCGGCTTGGTTTGAGCTCGTTCAATTAGACAAATGAGCGAGTTTAAACAATTTTTAAAGCTCAGTTAAGCCAGGGACCTGAATCGAGCTTCATTTTGTGTTCAAACTCAACTTGTTTGTGTTATAAAAAACTTAGTTGAAGCTTAGTTCAACTCCTTTGTAAAATCAGAACATTAAATAAATACAAAGTTATGCTCATTTAAGCTCATGAGCTTGGTTCATTTAGGCTAAATTTTGTTTTCAACCCCTAAAAACCCTAAAATGAATAAGAACACTAGGCTCGTGAACTCGGCTCGACTCGGCTTGTTTATAAACGAGCTGAGCTTGAACATGTCAAAGCTTGGCTCGTTCGGCTCGTTTACTACCCCTAGATGGAGTATTGGGCTGTCTTAGAGCATAGGGGTTGCATAAAGTTGGGCCTACCATCCATCCAAGGTTTCTCTAAACAAGGATGGGGATATTTTTGATGAGTCATACATATCATGCTGATATGAGTGCATTATGTCGATTGAAGTTATTTTAGTTAAGTCAAGCAATGCAATGCAATGCAAGCATCAGCATATAACAACACACACTTCTATAACACCTACACTGAATATAGTAAATGATTTCCTTACTTTAAATTCACAAGGCCATATATCACAAGAGCTGAAGAATGAAGATTATCAGCTATCTCCAAGTAACAATGAAGTAATTATTAAACTCTACCACTCAAAATGGTTCACATAATTGGGAAGGAAAAGCTCGGCCAACAAACTGCCAAAACAAGAGGACAAAAAACAGTAACTATGGAAACAAAAACTAACCAGGCTTTGCGGTGACCTTATCTTGCGACTTCAGCATTATCTGAATAATGGAGCATATAATACAATTAGTTTCAAGATCCAAAACTAACTAGAGGAATTAGCACATGAAGATGGTCTACTCCTTAATTAAAAATTGAAAGAATAAAAATCAAGAAATATTTCATTAGCACACCTGCACTATCTGAGCTTCCCCACCCAATATCTGAAAAGGTACTACATCTGATTGTGGACTCTGTAAAATGAAATTCATCAGCAAACATTAATTTTCAAGCACATGTTCATGCTACAAGTAAACCATAAAAATTTTATTACAATAAACTTGTACAATAAACCACCCATCAAACATGAAGCTTTTGCCAAAAAAAAAAAAAAACATCCCAGATTCACCATTATCATACATGAACCATGGCCATTATCTACAAACCAACAACGGGTAGTTAAATGTTAAGTGTTTATAACAACCACCAGTACCACAGTGAAGCTTTCAACAAGGTATAGTTAAATAAATGCCTACTGGGCTGGAACAGCCGGTTGACCCTGTTCGATGCCTACCGATAGGCAATCTCACCCACTGCAACCAGTTCAATCAGCCCATTCATTGGTTCTTTTAAAACATTAGGCTTAGGAACATGACACTGGTAGTTCCACACTAGAGCAAAAACCCAAAGAACCATAGCACAACACTCGGCCAAAAGAAAGAACAGCCATCGACCTATGGATGGATGGTCACCTTAAGAGTAACCATCAACCTATGGATGGACAAGACCAAAGAGCCATTGGTTAAACCGACTCAAACCCAACTTGCTAAACACATGGGTTTGACTAAATCTTAGATTGATAAGGCAGTTATGGGGAAGGTGGAGATATGGAAATCATCAACCCAGGCAGTTGCAAACAACAAATCATCGATTGTTTTGATTTGAGATTCTTCATTATGGTAGTGGACTGACTTGGATGTCATTCAGACCTATTAAGCACCTGCTAGAGTAAAATTAATCATCAAGCTTTGTAGTCAACCAAGTTGGAACATTCCAGAATGATCTGCGTCACTTTCCAATATGATTTCTTCTTGTGCTAGTCATGACACCCCAATGGACCAAAAATGGCATTATTAGACCACTGCAACAACCACTTACTATCATCTACGGATCTACTGCACGTTAAGTACTCTATCCTAGTTTTTATTGGTAAGTTACTCTCATACTTCTATTGGGGGGTCATGGGTATAATGACTTTGCTTTGTAATTTTCTTGATTTTCAACTCATCTTATATGGATCACTTCCATCGAAACAGACAAACTTTCTAAGTCTTTAATCACAATGGGTTAATAGATGTATACTTTGATAAACATTTCTGTTAATTTATTATGATAATCTCAGGATCACTTTATGAATTTTATGATTTTATAATTCAAAAGGTAAAATCTTTTTATTTGTTTTTTTTTTATAAGTAAAGTCTTTAATCGCAAAGTGTTAATACACGTCTATTTTAATAACCTTTTCTTTTAATTTATTACAACAATATATTGACAAAACAACACATAAAATTTCAATCAACAAAACAACACAACAAAAAAAGGTTTTACTTTCTAAATTACAGACTCATAAAAATCTATAGAGTGACTCTGAAATCATCACCCAACAACCACATTGGTGATTTTGGAAGAAAAAAAAAATCTATACTTTTGACAACATTATATCCCCCAACCTAAAATCACATTAAACCCTAAAGCATATGTTATCTAATCTACTTTAATGTCATATCATTCAATTCCATTCATGAAAGCCCAAATTTTAATAAAAAACTAACTCAGCCGACCACACAATTTTCAATAAAAAGAATACAATTCCCAAATTTTCTTTAAATTCGCAACAAAAATTCAAATTTTCCAATCAAATTTACAGATCACAGAAAACCCGGTCACAATCTCCGTCAATCCGATCAAAACCAAGTACCGTCGCCAGATCTCCCGATCTCAAAGAGAACCCCGTCATTAAAACCCCAAAAATATCCTAATTTTAGCCAAAAACACCATATATAGAAGAAGAGATCGAGAAGAACTAGCGCACCTGGTAAACGTAGGGTTGGAAAGGCGTGGAGAAGACTGGGGCCGCCATGGTTGCGATGAGGCTGTGTAGGGCTTCGAATCATCACCAGATCGAAAGACCGAGAGCTTCACAGAAACACCATTAGAGATCACTCGAAAAAATTCGCAAACAAAACGACTCGCCCTCGATTGCCGCCACAGAGAGATCGATTCGAAGACCTAAATAAATAATAAAAATCGAAAATAAAATAAAATAAATAAAAAGAGGTTCTTTTATATACATGTAAAAATAAAAACGGAATTTAATTTTTTTTAGTTTCCCATATTGACCCTCACATCTCGTGAAGTCTTCGATGAGTCCTCCTGTTTCTGAGTTCGTTCTACACCGTTCGATCAGTGAATTTAATGGATAAGCTTTGATTTATGGCCCTTAGATGAGTGAACCACTGGACTGGGGATACTAATTTTGTAAAACAGATAAGGGTATTTTTAGGTAAGGATGCACACGTCATCTTTACTACGCGTGGCACAATCTTATTGGCTTTCATTTCGTACTCTGACGTGTCTGGTGGCAAAATTGTAAAACAAAAGGAAAAATCCAAATAACCCCCCGTTCCCTTAAGCTTATTTTGGAATGGAATTTAATTCCATGTGAAATTGTTAAGAAAGTGTATAAAATTCAGTGTCTTGTTTGTAGTAATCTTAATGATAATTTTGGATCTCACTGTAATTAAAATTTATCCATGTAAGAAAATAGATGGAATCAAATTTTTATTCTTTGTTGTGGTAATCTCAAATTCCATTAGAAATCATAAATTAGATTATTGTTATATCTTTTATAAATAAATGAAATTATTATATATATCTCTTCTAAAATAAATAGCCTCTTTTTTTTTCCACCACCTATATAATGGGTTTATATAGTCATTTTGATTTTTTAACTAAAAAATTCTATTATAAATTTTACATATTATGTGAAAATTTTAAACTATGTATTAGATATTAATTTTTATTTTTATTTTTAGTTTTTAGTTTTGTAGATGGGTTTAGATATTATTATAATTGATATAATAATATATGATGTGTGATGTGCGTTTAGGCCTAAAGCGATACATCTGAATCTTAACTAATAAAATTAATTATTTAGTTTTTAGGGGAGTTTATAATATTCAACTCATTCAAAAAAATTGTTATTATTATATGTTTAATTACATAATTGATTATTTTATTAATTTGCATTCATTAAATATTTATAAAAAAATTATTTTTTTTTATTATTGTGATATAGATAAAGAAATAAATTTTACTACTATATATATAATAGTAAGGGTATTTTAGACATTTAAATCAATTTTCTTATCATTTTCTTTGTATGAACTAAACATTTGAAAATGATTCTTAAGAAAAATCCACTAGCAAACCAAACAGTCTAATGGAATCAGGACTCTTGGTAAAATAATTCATGGTAAACTGATTCCTAGTAAAATAATTCCACCAAAAAAAATAACACAAACCAAACGGGTCCTAAAACGTGAAAAATTTTCAGCACAAGAAGATTTTACTCTTTCAGATAGATTATAACTAGTTTTTTCCATGCACGATGTGCGTGTAAATAAAAACAAATTAAAAAAAAAACAACCCACAACTAACTCCCTTAATTTTTTTTCAATTATATATATACGATATAATATACTATGCTTCATGTTGTATATACATAAATGATATTTATGAAAACTATAATAATGATTAATTAAATTATTTATAAAATTTATTATGAAATTATACATAAAAGAGATATGTTACCATTTTTTTTGTATATATACCCCTCAACCAACCCTATATTATAAAAATATCTCATTTGAAACTTTAAAACCAATATAAAATTTAAAATCTTTTGAATGGTTTGATTGGAAATAACAAATTATCATGGATATTTTGCTAAAATGTAAATTTTTAGGGGTGTATATATAAAAAAATCATTAAGATTTGGTGGATATGGATGATATCATCCAATCTGTACATAGATATAAAAAATCAAGAATTAAATTATTTATGAAAATTTTTAAAAATTTATAACTTTTCAAGTATAACTCCTATTGAGGTGATTAATAATTTCATTGGAAAGAATTTTTCAATATATATTTATGACTGTGAAATATGTTTTTTCTAAAAATGATTATTTTCAGTGAAAAATGAGATCAAATATTAAAACTCGTATTTCACCCGAAATTAATTATTTATCACCTATATTACATGATTATCTCAACTTAAACTTTAGAGAGCACCATTCCTTAAAAAAAAAAAAAAAGAAGCATACATGTCACTAATAATTTAACCAATAAATGATTAACAAATGCTATTAATAATGACATTGATTAAATGAAATCATTGTCAATAATGGTTAATAATCCAGCCATTAATAGTGCTGTTATGGGTATAATAATACTGCTGGATAGGACTGACCTGATTGGATCCGGAAGTATTAGTTACCCAAGCCCAACGCATACATGATAAGATTTTATGTAAATTTAAATGGTTAGTTAAGATTTTAATTTGCAAAACTGATTCTGCGAGAATTTAAGTTTTAAAATGGATTCTGCAGGAAACTCATCCCCTCAACTTTTCAAAATCACAGGTAAAACTGTTTGATTATACAATTGCATAAACAATTTACTGAAATCACAAAAGTTGTGCAATCGCACAACCAAACACAACCAATGAGATAAAATCTAAGCTAATACAATTGGTTTATCCTAAATTAAATTACACTTCTATACTTTCATTTATACAATCTCATTGTGATAAATGTAGAGTTTAAATTACCTATAATAACACCATTTTTAAGATCAAATCTAACATGACTAGAACTTGAATCTGGTCCAATCCGTCTAAAGGTGCGTTTGGTTACACGATTGTAAAACTGATTCCATAGAAATCTGGGTTTTAAAACTGATTCTACAGGAATCTCAACCCCCCCCCCCCCCTCAGTTTTTTCAAATCGCAACGTTTGAACACTATTTACCTAAAATCTGTCTGCAGGAAAATGATATAGTAACACTGTTTGATTACACAATTATAGAAACAGTTTTCTACAATCGCAAAAACAGTATAACAATGCAACCAAACACACCCTAACTTACAACCAAGTCATATGTGACAGCAATTAGCAAGATAAAATATAATTTAACTATTTTTTATTTACTTTTACTATTCACACAAAACATTTCAATAATAATAAATAGCATTGACCTTTCCATAAATAAAAAAATAGAATTGACCAAAAACTAATTCAATTTAAAATATTTGAATTTTAAGGAACCCAAACAAGGATAAAATTCAAGGTACAAAAATAAGATATAATTAATAAATGCCAATGATGTAATCATCATTTCTAATAAAATTACTTATTATTATCTAACCAGTTTGATTCAGTTCAATTCATGTCAATATAAATTTCAGTTGAATTATTTCACTGTCAAGATTTCAGTCCACTCAAACTAACCAACAAAACTTCAAAAAAATTGATCAACAATGACAACCAAAAGTGTTATCCAAATTCAAACTAAATATTTTAAAATGGCTGTCTAAACCTGACAGTAAGCATCTCAACCATGGTTGATTTGATTAAGGGCAGGAAAAACATTTACATGCTTATAATCCAACAATACATCATCAGTGACAAAAACAAGAACCACATGAGAGCATCCATATGAACGCAGGTTATGCTTTACAATATAAAATTAATATAAATAAACATGAAGACCTTAATTAACATGAATGGATACATGTAGATATAGCACTAAACCTAAGATGAATATCTATAAAGAATAGGAAGAACAACATTTTCATATATCACAAGGCGGGTTATGCTTAACAATCTGAAATAATTAATAAAAAAAAAAAATGAAGACCTTGATTAACATGAATGGATATATGAAAATATAGCACCAAAACAAACATGAATGTGTGTGAAGAATCGGAAGAATGACATTTTAATATAGAGTATGTGGAAAATTCGTGGGAGTTGTCGGCGACACTAATCTCACAGTGGGGGAGGGGAATAGCAGGGTTCGGGGTGTGACCTTTAGTGGAGGGAGGATAATTATTTATGAGTAATAGCGAGAGGTTTTATTTGGGTTGGCTCGTGAATGCCCTTGGGCCTAGTACACATCCCGTTTACTGGGATCGAGGGACATGGGTTTAGCTTCATGTTCTTGTTCTCTATCATTCTATTTCCTTTCATCCCCAATTCAGAATTGTAACCACCTTTTGCTATAAAAGTGTTGGTAGCAATGTTTACCTTTTTCAAAAAAAATAAAATATAGAGAATGTCCTCTAATGTGGATTATGCAATCTGAAATTAACGGGCAAACAATAGAGATACAAATAAACATGATGACCTTAGATAACATGCATGGATATCACCATGCCTAACATGAATATGTATAAACAATAGAGAGTAACATTTTAAGAATAGTAATTCACGAGTTCAGTTTAAGACTGATTCACTGATTCGGTGTCAGCCAGCAAATAACACCCACAAAAAAAATGATTGTTAGTTTTGTGACTCATCGACAATCAAGAGACGCTGTTGGTTATAGCAGATAGTCTACACTAACAAGAACCAGGAATACTGAAGAGGGAAAATGAGAAATAGAAGTTATCATCAATGCAATATGTTCTTAGTCAAAAGGGAGGGCATATGAAAGCACAGACTCGAAGATGCCAGAATATATATTCCTGCGCATCCCAAGAAGCGATCTGTATTTATACACGAGTTTAAAAGGGGGATGCACCAGAAACATGGATGGATAATTTTATCAGCACACATGGATTATTCATAAACTTCCTAGGGTAACAGGAAGAAAGAGCATAGAGTTAGGTAATATTGTATATTATAGATGAATACTAAAAAAAATGCTGGTATATGAGGATGACAATAAAGGAATGTGAAAAAACTATTTTGGTAAATTGTTTAATGAGAAAGACAAAAATCTTAATACAGAAATGAACAATGTTAACCAGGTTAGAAATATTAGGGATTGTGATATTGTCGAAGAGTCAAGGTTAATGAAGTCGAAGAGACTTTAAAGAAGATAAAAAATGGAAAAAAAATTGAAGATATTCTGTCTATGAGATGGAGCATGATTAACTAATTAGTTTAATATGATCCTAAAGACAAAGAAGATGCCTAATGAATGGAGGAAAACCACTTTATCCTCATGAATAAGAAAAAAGGAGGAATATACATGACTGCAAAAATTAAATGGAATAAAACGCATGTCATCCTATGAAACTTTGGGAGGGCTTTTCTTTAAAATGCTAGGGAGGCAGTCTACAAATACTATTAATTTATTAATGAGATCGATTGAAAAAGTTTAGGGAAAAAGATCTCCAAAAACAAGTGCATTACCGTTCATCTAGGTTTACACCAAGTACTGGCATCGAGTCCATACCTTATTGTGATAGACATGAATGAACTTACTATACATATTATGGAGACCCTTCCTTGGTGCACGTCATGACAATATTGTCCTATTTGATGAGACCAAAAGAGTTAATGCTAATATATAGGAAATGGAGAGAGGATCTAGAATATATGTTTTACAATAAGTAGGATAAAAACAGAATATATGGAATGAAATTTTAGCCAAGAAGAAGAAGAAGAAATAATTAAATAGTCGACATTGATGGGTAAGAGATGCATGAGATTGGACATTTCATTATTTGGGAATGGGATCCATTATTTATGAGGGAAGAAGACATCATTCATATAAATAGAGGATGATGAAAGTGGAGAAATACGGCTGGAGTATTGTGGCAGCAAAATACCCATGAAACTAAAAGAAAAATTTCTATAGAAAGCCATAGGACCACCATAAGTGTAGCTGAGATGAGGATGTTGAGATAAGTGGATAGCAATACCAAAAAAAAAAAGAATAAAATAAAAAAGAGTATTTGACTATATGTGGAAAGTTAGATATTGCTCGGAAAAATCGTTTGGAATGATTTGCACATATAGGACAGGACCAGTGGATGCACTGGTCAGAAGCAGCAAATCATCATCATTGAAAGGGCATCGAAGGCAAGGGATTAGCCAAGAAAGACTTAGGATGATTATAGAAATGTAAGAAATGTTAATTGTAAAAGTTTCAGATGATATGGCCTTTAATAGAATTGAATGACAGATTAAGGGTTCACATAGCCAACCCAAATTTTTGAGATAAAGGTTTTGATGTTGTTGCACACATGGTAGAACACACAAGACAAACAAAATTACACATAAATAGAAAGCATATGAAATGTATTCATGCTGGTGAACCTATCAAACATGGGAAGCAACATTCACATCAAAACTGAATTCATATCACCAAACAATATATGAAACACCATCTAAATAACATATTGCCAATATGTCGGACGTGAACAAAACCTTCTTTCTAGGGATGACATTCACAAAACACATTTAACTTCCAATAACATTAATGAAGCCAACTTGCCAAGCTAAACAAGAATCAAAACTAACTGATTATAAGATGACAATCCTACAAAAGTGAACAAACATTGTAGGTCAGTTTGTTTGGGAACAAAACAAATTAAACACACTTATTTCACATCTTCATCACAAAGCTTTAGAAATTCTTGAATTCCTAGAAGTCAGAAAGCAAACTGCATTCACTGATCACTCCACCAATATGACTCTATTAATTCATTCTTTCCATTATCAACTCTAATCCCGGCTGTTCAGATTTGAAAGGCAAACAATATTCTTCAAATCTAAACTAAATGATACTAGCAATCACTTATTTGATTAGCATAAACAACTTTACCAGATAACACAGTGAATTCCAAGTTCATGTATTCAAGCAATTCTTGAACATGGTCATGAATTAGATCATGAAAGACAGTGTAGCAAATTTATCAAGCGAAAATTGCGACAACATCACCATCACGTCATATATACTTACAAAAACTAAAAATTGAACTGAAACAAGCAAAGACAGAGAAACACCCGTAACAGGTAAACAGAGATGGCGCAATTACTGTACAATCACGAGCCGCCCGAAGCCCTCCCCCCAGACCTCCTCCTCCTCCTCGGCGACCACCCCCTTCGGGACGGTCACGATGAGCTCCCCGTCCCCGTACTCCGCGCTGGCGAGATCCGGCCGCGTCGACGCCGGAAGCCGGAACCTCCACACGTCGAGCTCGAGCTCCGAGAGGGCGGGGATCCCGAGGAGCCCCGGCGCCTCGATGTAGACCTTGGTGACCCCGGGGTGGACCTCGACGGGCCGGGCCCGGACGCCGGGCCCGAGGTCGTCGTCGGTGGCGGCGACGAACCGGAGGAAGCCCGGAGAGTCGTGGACGGCGACGTCCGCGTCGGCGCGGAAGGGGAGCTCGAGCACCCTCGCGAAGATGTGGGGGAGGCGTCGAAGCTTCTTCGCCGCCGCCGCCGCCGCGGACGGCGACGAGAGAGGGTCGCCGGAAGTGGTGACGTTTCCGAATCGGACGGTGATGTTCCTCTTCTTCGGCACCGGGTGGACCTTCATCGTGACCCTAAAAATGGTGACTACAGAAGCCCTAATTGGATCCAATTTTCATCCAATGAAGGCAAAATCAAAGCCTAATAAGGGGGATCGGAAACCCTAATTGGGATGATGAGTGGTGTCACATCAAAATTGAGATTCGCCGATATGGAAGATTTAAAAAAGACTCGATCTTTTGACTGTATCGACAAGATCTGATTCGAAAACCCTAACCCTAATTTTACCGGAACAAAATAATCCCCAAAAATAATGGATTAAATTTTGAGATACATTTATGGATTCAGAGAGAGAGAGAGAGAGAGTATTGACTGTTTCGCCGATGAAGGCCGCTTAACGGTTGGATATAATCGCACGTGTGACACGTGTACAACATCCACTGAGAGGCTTTAAGTTAATGAAATTGTTTAAAAATATGTAATTGTGGATTTAAATATATATTTTTATAGTAACATAAAATATATATACATGAATAAGTAAATATTTGATATATAGAAAATGTATTTTATTATGGGTGTCTTGTGCGTTTGTGAAATTTCCCACTAATGTACTTTTTTCTAGAAGTCAATCCAGAAAGTGTGTTGATTTTGGTTCAAGTGTTTGTATTTGGTTTTTTAAACAATTTATGTTTTAAATTATTAAAGTAATGTTGAAAGTTGTTTTTAACTTTCTGAAGGTCAAAACTAACATTTGAAATCACAGCTGAAGTTAAAAATATCCATTTGATTATGTGAAAACATCTTTTTGACATTATTTATTTGAATTTATGTTTAATAGATTCTATATTTAAAAAATTAAAACTTCTCAACGCATATTCAAACACATTTTCAGTATTGTATTTTTTAAATCATCATCTTCCTCATCAAAATATTGTGATTAAAAAAATTAATAAAATAATTATTTTTAAAAATCGAGTTTGAAACATAAGATTCTAGAAACTCAACATTTTGATCGCACATCCATTATTTAATTTTACAAATAAAAAAAAAGGTTTCAATCGCACAACCAACCGCAGCCTTAGTTGCCTTACAAACTTTATAAAACATTACATGCAAGCTTAATCTAATTAATAAAATACATGTTTAGTTAAATGAATAATATATATATAACTTTTTTCCAGATAATTCAGACTTACTCTATTGCTGGAACATTCACTCAAAACACAAATTAAATTATTTGCTCTCAAACACATTCAATCTCTCAGCACTGGAAAAACTCAAATCCTACAACTGACAGCTTTCTTCTGTCCCCTCCCCTGCCTTATGCATATGCTTTTGTATGGCATCAGCTCAAAGAGTTCTCTGTATGGGCTACCCGGTGCCGCCTGTGCGCCTTCTTGCGATGATGGAAGCTTTCTTCGGGGAGGCCACCGACATGTTCTGCGATCAGAGTCCTGTTCATGGTGACCCTGTTATCTGTTCTCGTCTCCTCAGCAACTCTTTCGACGAATGTGCTTCTGGGGCGCCATCGTGAGATTGGCTCATCGGGGCTTGTGTCACCAAACACCGGCTCCGGGTAGAAGAACCTATCAACAAGTTTCATACGACGGGCATTGTTTCGATGGTTGGCGAGAATCCTGTCAAGAGATGTGTGGATCGAAAGGTGCGTTAGAACGATTAGGTTATTTAGTGTTTGGAAAGCCGTCTGAAAAGCAATTGCTCACTAGAAGTTGATTTTAAAATAGATTGGCTTTTTTTTTTATGTTGCATTTGGAAACCAGTTGGGGGCAGCATATGGAGATTCTTCTTTTCACAGGAATCATGTTTAATACAAGATCATTTCCAAATGCTCCCAACGGTCTCAACTTTAGAAAAAGTGAGACAAACTTTCAGTTATAAAAAAGCATTTTTCTACCAATAAAAAAAAACATCTTTCTAATTAAAGTATGTTTCCTAAAAAGTTGTTTTAATGTCGCTTTAAGGTTCAATTAGAGTAGCTTTTGAAAACTTTTATTTAGATTCCTTAAAAGGTTTTTTTTAATAAATAAAAGTTTTTTTTTGCTATAGCTAAAAGCTAAGGCCTTTGGAGCATTTGGAAACAAGTTTCAATTAAATATGATTCCTATAAAAATAGCCTTCAAAAGCTAACCCATTTCAAAACATTGCCTTAAGTGAAAAGTTGTTTTTCCAAAGTCATTTTCTCAATGCTACAATTTGGGCTGTTTAGAAACACATTTAGCTTAAGTTGATTCTTGCAAAAGCAGAATCAACCAAAACATATTTCCAAACGTCACATTGGTAAAACTGAAGATATAAAGATTGGGAAGCTACACGCTGGCGACAATCGGCTGCAGGTTGCTCCCCTCCAAAGAAAGAAGATGTTCGATGCTTGCATTCAAGGATTTCATTAAAGTTAGCTTGCTTCCCAGTAGGCCCGCCGCTAAACATTAGTTAACACGTTTATCACTAAAATGGAAACATATGGATTTAATGTTATATGGTAAATGAAAATTTTGATCTCGTAACTGAAAAGGCTTTGAAAACTCACCCAAAAAAATGCCGGCCTTGGTCAATGGAGGTACATGCTTGGTTACTGTAAGAAAAATAAGTGATAAAACCAATTAGAGTTACAACTGAAGCACAGATTCACAATAAACTCTGCTAAGGTGCATAAAATGGTTTACACTAAATTACTAAAATGCTTATCAAAGAGTCTAATCAACTTGATTACAAAGGCAGGGTCCCCTATCTGAATTTAACTGCTTGGTGTTGGGGTTAGGTATGAAAAAACAGCCTATCTCATTTACATGGAGATATTCTTAAAATTCAAAAATTCTCGTGTTTGCATCCATCCTCCATGGTGTGAATGGAATTTGAGCATGAATGAAAAATCTTGGGGCTGTAATAGAAAAAAGTGGCGATGGATGAGAGGAGTTGGGGATGGATTAGTAGAGGTAGTGGATGGTTAAAACTGGCTTGGAAGATTAGGACTACGGCTGTAATAGAACAGAGGAGATTGTTAGGATAAGGTCTCATGATCACTCCATCCCAGGGAGGAAGGCCTAGACTATTGGCATTTGAGAATAGTCAATGTTTACATCTTCATCAGTCGGTAACCATAAAACTAGCAAGAATCTTACACATGTTTATATCAAACCAGAATCCTACACCACAGATTCCTGACAGAGGCAAAACATAAAACAAGCATAAAAGGAAACACCACTGAGATGCAATGGACGGCATGATCAGCTAGATAACCAAAGAAGTGTAGACTCCTAAAGGTCTGATGTTAAGAGAATTTTCTTTCTGAGATGGCAATCCTAATTTTATGTTGTACACGCTATCTTTATACGCATGCAACATCCATCCATATATTGTTTTCTTACAGGTTTTAAATGTGGAAACATTACTCACCAATGAGCTACGTCTACGAATTTTGTGTCAATTGTATTGAGATGGCATCCGATGCATGAACCAACTGACCTTGACTGAGGAACACATGCATAAACCTTTGCACTCCATTTTGGTTGGGGATAGATGAGGAGATAAAGGTTAGAATAGAGTTTATCCCTCTATTCCATGTTTGTTTAACAAAATTTACCTGGCTATGCCCCAAATAGACAAGGATGGAGGAACCAATCTATCCCAGCTCAACTATCCCTCACTCGCTCACATTTCCATGTGAACCACCAAATCTAACTAAAGCCCATATAGAACAAAATTCAAAGCCAACCAAACAAGAAACAAAGGTATAACAGTAGTGTGTGTACCTCTACTAGTCTACTTTAATTCATTTTTTATCTCGTCCCACTTATAAGTACATGCCAGACTCATAGCCAGGTCGTAAAATTGTGCTCACATCTCACTCCAAGCCCAAAAAGACAACGATAGGAATCCTATTTGGTTCTCTCATAATAATATAACAATCAAATGCTTGAAATTCCAAAGAGATTGACCATAAAGAACTCATTACTTAGGACCAGTTTGACATTCAATCACTTTCTCCTTTTATTGGAATATTAAGGAACTTTGCGTTTGAAATATTTCATTCATGCTGGACATCCCAGGCAAACTATCTCCTTCCACGGAATCTAACAAAACTAGATTTGTGGGAAGAAGGAATTTCACTTTTGAACCAGAGTTACCAAACTAGCCCTAAGTTTTATGACACGGTAAAGATACCTCCATTTTTTTGCCCATAACAACCATGAAGAGTTTCTAACTAAAGATGACAAGCGACCGAATCTTATTAAACATCATAACTATCAGAGATAGTGTCAACTCTGACACTAAGCGGGTTTTTAGTCCCTGAGGGCAGGTTTGGCAAGGGGTTAAGATTTTGAGGATAAGTTATCCTAATTTAGGGGATAAAAAGTCCATCAATTTTATTCTTATTCACATTTATCAAAATTATCCTAATTTAGGGGATAAAAAGTGGGGATAAATGTTATTTCAGCCTTTCGGTGGAACAAAAAATCCCCATTTTTATTTTAAAATCGGGACAATTGTCCGCACTTTATCCTAATTATTTTTTATACCAAACAAGATAAGTTGTCATCTTCCCCCACTTATCTCCACAATCACCCCTAATCCATCACTTATCCCCTTGCCAAACCAACCCTAAGAGGGTAAAAACTTTGCGTGAATACTCATCAATTTTCTTTTTTTTGTGTGTGCAACTACATATAGGGTAGCCATTTAGGAGTTCGTCTAGGACCTGGTTAATTTATCCACCCTCGATATAGATCCCATATTATACACTCTTACAGATATATTGTGTGTGCATTACATAAACAACATAGTCCGGACTCTGGATCCAAGCAGAACTGACTTCGATCAGTCCCAGCAGTATTAAACAGCACAGTTTATAAATCGAATTGCACAACCTACGAATCAAACTGCACAGCCAATTGTTGGGTGTACATGATCCACTCTCCTTTGATTCATAAGCTATGTAGCTCGATATTGATGGGACTGATCGAAGCAGTCCTGACTGGATCCGGACCCTAAACAGCACCAGTAAGAACAAACGAACCTAAGAAAGGGAAAGTGATGGCGTAACCGATCCACGTGCCAACGATAGAATCCTCTCCCGCTTTCTTCCGGCACGCGATAAGCGCCTTCTTCTCCTCCTCGCTCAACTTCGTCTGCAAATCGGCACAGAAAGGACCGGATGAGATATAAAAACAAACAGCTTGTGCGCGATAAATGCGATGCGAAATCGGGCTAAATTCAATCGACCCACAGTTGAGATCGTGAGGGAAACTATTCAGAATTGCAATTGAAGGGCATGTAATTGTGATGGATGATATAACCTATAACATGAAATATAAAAGAGAGGGATCGATTACCCTGGTATGGGCGAGATAGAGCTGGACATCGTTCAGGACATCTGCCATTTTTAACAATGGGTATTGATTGAAAAACAAGATTCGAAGCTCGAAATGTGTTGAAGGGGGGGTGACAATGGTGATTGGTAGATGATCTTCTTTTGGATTTCTGTGATTTCAAGATTCTCGGTCAGAAGTTGTGGTTGTGTTTATGGGGGGTTATGGGCTGGGCCTGGCTGTTTGGGTTGTTAAAGAGTCCGATTCAGACCCAACTTCCGAAGAGATTTCTGCGTAGAGAGTTGATTCACTCAGTTATTTTTACAACCCGTTTTACAGTTTTATACACTGCGTTATCATAGTTCAATATAATGTATAGGGTAATTTTTCACAATAAAAAAAAAATATACTAATATATCTCAATATTTACACCATTTCATATGACAACAACATTTACTTCAAGAGAAGAATATATGATTAAAAAAAAAAACCTATGTGGACCGTAAAAAGAACTATATAATAGAGTAGACATATCATTTTCCTTTCTTTAAAACAATGAATTGTTCATTGCGATAATATTAGGCATATTTCTTCTCCCAGCCCCCTCCATTTTGATTTTTAAAAATAATAAATTTTATAAAATGAGATAATTTTATAAAATGATATATATGATTTTACAAATAATGAATAAGGAATTGTATGGATTTATTAATATTTTTTTATAAATATGTATAACAGTTGATTGTTGATTCTTGTGGGTCTTTGGTCCATAATCTTTTGTCATTGATTTGGGTTAAATTTTTTTTTTTTTGTCTTTAGACTTTTTTTTATTTTATTTTTACCCTTGAAATCTGATCTTATTTTTTTTTGCCTTTGAATTTTTATAATACCCGAACTATCCCTTACAGACAGAGTTACATAAATACAGAAATATAATACGATACATACAGAAATTATGCACATAGTTACAAATATTTAATAGTTATCTACAAAAACATTAAAGTACGCAAAGATTTTTATACACAAAATGGTCATATATACATTCTTAATGTCATTATATTATCATCTGTAAATGCATTCAGTGTACACAAAATTGTTATAGATACAATCTTAAAGTTTTGTTAAAATAAATACATCAATTGTTTGAATTACAATTAAATATTAATTATTAATTGTTATCTTCCTCTTAATCCTCTTCATGTCCTCTTGGGTAAAATGAAATAAGATTATCGAACTAGACATTCAATGTACTTCATAAGGAAGAACGAATTTTTCAAGCTATATCAAAAATACAATAATCAGACACTTAAATAAATTTTTATGTAGCAATATGAACAAAATTAGTAATAACATGAATTTGAACTAAAAATTTATGAACAATTGTAATATTTTAATAAAATAACTTTCTTAATCCATGTACTTGACAATTACTGAAATTAACATTTACATAACAACTACAACAAAAACTATCAATGTGATACCCAATGACATAATCTATTATTTACATAATAGAAATGTAATATCTTCTATTATTTATATAACAATTACAATAGAAATTACAAAAACTATAATTTACACAACAAATATGTAATATCATACATAGAACTAAACTAATGACATGTAAATTACAAAAATGTAATAACTGATTATAGAAATGTAACGATCAATTACAAAAATGTAATATTAATTTATAAATGGGGGTGGTTTAGGTATAAAAAATGAGGTGACACAGGTCTAGGGGCAAAAAAAAAAAAAAGATCAGATTTCAGGAATAAATAAAAAATAAAAAAAGTTCAGAGTAGAAAAAAAATTAGACTCTTAATCAAGGAACATTCGAACAATTTTCCTTTTGAATAATGGACGTGGTCTGTAAAATAGATGGGCATATAAAGAAAATTGAAGGATTTCTAATAAAGACACATGTAAAACAGGCAAGGTGCCTTTTTCATACAAAGTTTTATGGGGTCTTATTCTTATCAAATTAATATATGAATAAAAAAATTCCATAAATAAAGTGCCACAAAATTCCATCATTTTCCCTTTCAACTGGGATTTGATGCATGTAAAAAAAAAAAAAACTATTTTTAAAACCTCACCAAAAATCATTACAAGAACAAACACCATCCCTGAAGTGGTGAAACCTACTCCTGTCCCTCAAGACAACCTCCACCCCATAAACCCCAGACACCAACTTCATGAACACATGACAAT
Organism: Acorus gramineus; assembly: GCA_030737835.1. Lineage (NCBI taxonomy): Eukaryota > Viridiplantae > Streptophyta > Magnoliopsida > Acorales > Acoraceae > Acorus > Acorus gramineus. The sequence continues at coordinate 1,179,632 of CM060851.1, read as the reverse complement.
CCTCACAAACCCTCAAATTCTTCACAATGCGCACGCACCGCCCCCCGCCGCCACCCCCGCTCCTCCTCCGCCCAACCTCAATCAGCCCCAGCGCCACCGCCAGCTTCTCCCCGTGCCCCAAAACCGCCTCCCGCCTCTCCTCCTCCTCCTCCAAGTCAATCAACGCGCTCTTCGCGTCCGGTTCGTACCCCACCCGCCTCAATTCCCCCACAATCTCCCCCAATTTCGCCCGAATCTCGCCCGACCTCGGATGGCTCTCATCCCCCGCCCCGAACTCGTGCACCTCCCCGCCCAACTCCACCCAACTCCGCCCCCTCTCCTTCGAAATCCGCCTCCTTTTCATCGCCTCACGTATCCGCTTCACGTCCTCCCACCGCCTCCGCTTTGCGTATATGTTCGAGAGCAGCACGTGCGCACCATCATGGTCCGGGTCAAGCTCGAGCAGCCTTGTCGCGGCTAACTCGCCTAGCTCGACGTCCCCGTGGACCCTACAAGCCGCCAAGAGCGACCCCCACACTACGACGCTCGGGCGGAATGGCATTGACTCGACGAGGCAATGCGCCTCATCGAGCCTCTTCGCCCGCCCAAGGAGATCCACCACGCACCCGTAATGCTCCTGCCTTGGCTCGATCCCGTGCTCCTCGACCATCGATTTAAAAACCCTCCGCCCCTCCTCGACCATCCCCGCATGCCCACACGCGTAGAGCACCCCCACGAACGTCACCTCGTTAGGCGTGACCCCCTCCGTGACCATCCGATCGAACATCCCCAACGCGCGCGCCCCCTCCCCGTGCATCGCGAGCCCCGTGATCACGCTCGTCCACGAAATCACGTTCCTCCTCTGCCCCATCCCCTCGAACACCCGCACAGCATCCTCCACGCTCCCGCACTTCGCATACATGTTGACGACCGCGTTGTCCACCGCCACGTCCCCCCGGAACCCGCGCGCGCGCGCGAAGTCGTCAATCCACCTCGCCCGCTGGAGCACGCCGATGCGCGCGCATGCGGAAACGACGCTCAGCACGGTGACGCGGTCGGGCTGCACCCCCGACGCGCGCATTTGACTGAAGAGATTCAGAGCCTCGTCGGGGCAGTCGCTCTCAGCGTATGCGGAGATCATCGCGCTCCACGAGATGAGGTCACGGTCGACCGCCTGATCGAAGATCAAACGGGCAGCGGAGATGGAGCCGGACTTCGAGTAGCCGGAGACCATGGCAGTCGAGGCGATGGGGTTCTTGGGAGGGGGCATGCGGTCGTAGAGGCGGCGGGCAGTGTCCATGGAAGCGCAAGAGGCGTACATGTTGATCAGCGCCGTGTTGAGGTGACCGTCCGTTGCGAGGTTTCTACGCGAAATGGACGCGTGGATTTGCTCTCCGAATTTCAGGTCGCGGGTGCGCGCGCACGCCGAGAGGGCGGTGACCAGGATGACCTGGTCGGGGTCCGGTGATGATCCCTTCCTCATCTCTTGGTAGAGGGAGAGGACCTCCTTGTAATGGCCGCTCTGATAATAACTATCAAAATTCGACAGTTAGAATGACCGATATACCCTCAACAAAATCACAAATGACATAATGCAAATGAGAGGGAGATGGGAATGAAGGGCTTGATATATTACTACATTTCAGTTTTCAATAAGAGACTAACATGAGTGTACGTCAGTCTTTGAAATGAACTATATGGGTATATGAGAAAGAATTTGTGATATCAGAATATTAGATATTCATTTGAACTATGAGTTTTAACCTTAAAAACTGTTACGTCTCATTAGTTAATGATAACATTTAAAACATTAAAAAACGGAACGTGTGTGGGAGAGGTTTTGGAATGTGATTTTATGAAGACAGAATTTAATTCCTAGAAGGAACACCAAATGAACGGTGGAGATCAGATTTTACCAATCAAGCATGACCCCCCAAGCGACAAGGTCCCTGTTCGACATCCGATCAAACACAAGCCGAGCATCCCCAACGCGACCGCGCGCGCCGTAGAACCCGACGAGCCCGGTCTGCACGAACGGGTCCGACCCGAACCCCATCTTCACCACCAATCCATGGACCTCCCTCCCGACCACATCACCCCCTTCGATCCTGCCCGTCGATCGGAGGAGCGCCGGGAGACTGAACCGGTCGATCTGGACCCCGTCGCGCCTCATCTTCGCGTACGCGAGGACCGCCGCCTCGTGATTCGCGTCGCGCGATCTCGAGAAGTAGGTGATGAAGCGGTTGAAGAGGGGGGTGGTGGGGAAAGAGAGGAGTTTGGAGAGGAGGAGGCGGTGGCGGAGGTGGTGGTCGACGGGGAGGGGTGGTGGGGATAGGGAGGCCATTGCGATTTGCGAGGAGTGTGGGAGAGAGATGAATGAGGAGGGAGGGGGGAGGAGGCGAGCGAGTGATGGAGTGGCATTTCCGTGAATATCTTTAGATTTTTTATATTTTTCTATAAATACCACCATTTAATTTATTAAAATAAAATATATGTTTCACATATTATAAAAATATACGCCTTATTAGATAAAATAAATAGTTTTAAAAAATGCATGTATTTATTGTCTGTGTTTTGGACTGTAAAATAGATTAAAGTTCTATTTGGTAGAGCAAATAGACTAAGGTTCTATTTGGTAGAGTGATTCGACAACATTAGCATCGGTGGACATGAGCGAGCAGATAAATAGGTTTTTGCAGCTCATGTCGAGCACCTGTAGTCACCTTATTTATGTGTGTTTACACGTGATCCTCTGACGCCACAAAATATCGCTTCGCCCCACTGCCCGTCCCTTGTGAATTCGCTTCCGTCAACTGAGTGTAATGTATTTCATCTTTAAATGGTAGGATTTTCCTGTAGTGAAGAGATGTGATGGGCTTCGTGAATTTTTATGATGTGTTTTTTTATTACACTTAGTCTTTTTTATTGTCTAAAATGCAGTCATACATACATTGTTAGATCTCTATACTCATTGCATTTAGGTATATATCCCGTTGAAATTTTTATTATATTTTTTATAATTGATATCATTCAATTTATTAAATTATATATTTCATTGTTTATAAAAATATATATTTTATTAGATGATATATATAATTTAAAAAAAAAATTAAAAACACTTGCAGTGTGGTGTGCGTGAGTTGAACTATAAAATGGACTGCGTGGAACATTTTTCTTTCTTGATGGGTGCAATTATCCCTGCTAACATATTCTTTAAGCCCACCAACAAAAACAAAAAATAGTTTAGTTTTAAAATCATTGAGCCCTGATCACCCCATTCCCACCAAATATATGCATATAAAACATATCCCCACCAATCCAACCAAAACAAAGAGGTGGTGACGAGTGACGACGACAATGACGGAGGTAGCAGTGGTGGAGGGGGTGGGGGTGCGGAGACAGAAAGAGGAGGGAAAGTTGGAGGGGGTGGCGGTGGGTTGTGCGTTGACGCCAGAGGCGAGGGAGGTGGAGATGGTGGGGGTGTGCAAAGGAGAAAGAAGTGGAGGGAGTAGTGGTGTGGCGATGATGACAACGGATGAGGAAGAAGTGAAGGTGGTGGTGGTGCGACGAAAGGGGAGGTGGTGGTGTGCAGCAGTCAGCAGAGGAGGGAGAAGGGTAGGGAGAGAAGAGAAAGAAAACATAGAGAAATGAGGGTGGTCGGATTAAAACTTTAGAAGAAATTTGTATACATGGAGTGGTGGGTTTAGGATTATCTAATGGGGTTAAAAATAATAGTGCGGACAGCCAATAAGTTAGTGAGTCTTTTTACAAACAAACCTCCTCCAAATCCATAATACAAAAAAAAAAAAACTTGTCTAATAGGAGTTGCAAATTCAAAATAATTGTTTTCTAAACTATTTTTAAATGGAGGTCACAAAAAGAGCACTATTATACACAGTATGTGTGGACAATTCATGTATGTATAGTCATATAACAAAATATAACTAGTTAAATTCTTTTACACTCGTCAAAAATAGAAAATAAGTCATTTTAATTTGTTATGAAGTTTATTATTTTTAAAACATTGAAACATGGGTTAAATATAGGGTAAAATGCATTTGAACCTTATGAAGTTTTAAAAACCCGTAAAAACACCCATGAAATTCAAAAACATGCAGTTACACTCTTTATTATTAGATTTTTCTTAAAATGGAACAAAGGTATTTCAAAATTACTATTTTATCCTTTCACTAATTTTTTGAATATTAAAAAAAAAAGCCAATGAATTGACTTTAGATATGTTTTGTGTAATACAATAATCAACTGTATAGATACATTTTTTGTAAGATGTGAAAACACGATAATGATTTAATTAAAATGATAAAACTATATTTTTGTCGTATCTAAATGGAAAATTGATCAGCAAAGGGGTGCAACTGTATGTTTTAAAACTTAGAGGGTGTTTTTGTAAGTTTCAAAGATTTTAAGGGGCCCAAACGCAATTTACTCTTAATATATGACGTTGATAAACTCATCCCAAATTCTTAGATTTACTGGTGTGAAAATATCGAATCGGGGTCAGCAGATCTGAGTCGTTCGGTGTACAAACGGGTCAATGAGTCGGTGCAAATGCAACCCAGCTTCACCTCCACCACTCGTGTGAGTCCCCCACTCGTCCTATATAAACCACAAAAGGGACCATTTTAGTCTTTCGTTTTTCGGGAACCAAAGCCAACCCTCGAAAGCTCAAAATACTTCACTCTGCACCCTTAAAACCCTAAAAAGGGAGATCCTTCAAAACCCTAGACTTCGCTTTCGCTGTTGTTCTTCTTCGATTAGGTTGTGGAGAGATGTGGAACGGAGGGCAGCCTCCGATAGCGCCTCCGGGGACGACAGTGCCCCCACCGGCGGCACCTCCTCCACCGCCACCCGCGGCGCAGCCGTCGTACACGACGCCGGCGGAGGCGGAGCAGAGGCTGGTGGAGAAGGCGCAGAAGTGGAGGCAGCTCAACTCGAAGAAGTATGGCGATAAGAGGAAGCATGGCTTCGTCGAGACCCAGAAGGAGGACATGCCTCCCGAGCATGTGCGCAAGATCATCAGGTCTCTCTCTCTCTCTCTTTAGATTTTTTTGGTTGTTTTTTGTTGAATTTTTTGTTTACTTTTGAGTGATTGAGTACTTGAGATGAACATTTTCTTAGCGGAGTGTTTGGAAATCGAGAATTGAATTGGATTTGCTGTCAAATAACTGTTATGGGTTGGGATTCATGTTTGTTTCAGAAAAACTTGGTTTAGATCTCTTTTGATTTAGTTTCTTGTAAACCCTTGGTTCGGAAATAAATTCTGAATAAGAATAATAAAAAAGGGAAAGACTTCTCTTTGTTCTATTTGGTTGCACAAGAGTGTCTAGACAGGGTTTACACCTATTCTCTTCGTTACTCCGGATAAAGGTGGGGGAAGGGGTTGCCGAATAAGTTTATTTGGGTTTTTATCCATGCAACCACCCCACTTATCCATTCTTTTATCCATGGAGAGACCAATCACAGATTGGCATGGTGATTTTTTGTTCTTCTGATTTTCTGGTAGAATGGCTACTTTTACCTTGTCGCTATTCTCAAATTAAACATTGGTTTAGTTTTTTTTTAATATTACTTTTCCTGGCTGAAGCTGCTTGCTGATATTATTTATTTGTTATTTATTTTAATTATGCAGAGACCATGGAGATATGTCATCGAAGAAATTTCGTCATGACAAGCGTGTTTATCTCGGTGCCCTTAAGTTCATTCCACATGCCGTGTACAAGCTCCTTGAGAACATGCCGATGCCTTGGGAACAGGTACTCGCAGATCCATCTCTCTCTTTAATGAGAAGTTCTATTTTTTCTGCTTATATTTCTATATACATTGCTGGTTCTTGACAGAATTGTCACACTAGAATCTTCTGTGTGTAGGTCCGCCATGTGAAGATTTTGTATCACATCACGGGTGCGATCACGTTCATCAACGAAATACCCTTGGTGGTTGAGCCTATATATTTGGCACAAGTATGTTTTTTTCTTTTTTTTTTCTATTTTCATTATTTTGCTAAGTGTCAGAACTGCTGCAAAGTTAACATTAATATGGTTTGAGATTTCTAGCCTGTATTTCATTCCTTTGGTTCACTCTCTGATATTCCATCCTTTTTGTACCCATGTCATTGTACAAGGCTGATTTGTCCTAAATTTTAACACTGACCTTGAACATTGTGTTTTTTTGCTGATTTTATAGTGGGGTACGATGTGGATCATGATGCGGAGGGAGAAAAGGGATCGGCGTCATTTCAAAAGAATGCGATTTCCTCCTTTTGACGATGAAGAGCCTCCATTGGATTATGCGGACAACTTACTGGATGTTGATCCACTGGAACCAATACAGCTGGAGCTGGATGAGGAAGAAGATTCTGCTGTATACACTTGGTTCTATGATCACAAACCACTGGTGAAAACCAAGCTCATCAATGGTCCCAGTTATAGGAAGTGGCATTTGTCACTTCCAATAATGGCGACTCTCCATCGACTGGCAGGACAACTGCTTTCCGACCTGATTGACCGAAACTATTTCTACTTGTTTGATATGGAGTCATTCTTCACTGCCAAAGCTCTGAACATGTGTATACCTGGTACGAATTTTTGTGCTACTCATTCATATCTTTTTTGAGGAAGTTCTCTGCTATTTTCATGACTTTGGGAAAAAAAGTGGGATGTCCCCAAATTTATTAATTGGTAAACATCCAAAAGTAATGGAGTGACAAAATATCTTTCCTGTAACAATACTACTACTTCTGCCTTACATCCACAAAATCTCATTGCCCTATGCATGCTACTCAACAAGAAAACACCCTTATTTTATATTGAATCTCCAATCCCTACTTAAACTCTTGATAATTCTGTTGGCTTCCAAACTTGAGTCCCCCCCATATTGCCAGTCCTTGTCATATGTGATGCTACCTTAGGAAGCAAAGCACCATTTTTAGTTCTTAATATGGCGAGGTTATTAATTTTTTTTTTTTTTGCCTGCTTGCATCATATTATTGATTTTTGGATCCTCACATGTGGATATGTTCAGTGCATCAATAATAGTTGTGTGTGGTTCTCATATGTCAATCTCTATGTTAACCATCTTTTATCCAGTGGAAAACAGATGATGTTTTTGAACATTGAAAGTTCACCGGATAATATGCAATTATCAGGCTATCACTGTGGCATTGACCAGTGCCTGCCATTTTAAAATATGGTCTCATGGTGAAAAATCTCAACTATGATGGTGGTTTTTCTGTTGTTTTAATAAAGGGAATTGATCAGGACGACCCATGCTTTATGGAATTTATTTATTTTTGTTTTTTGTTATGGGAGTTTACTCTGGCTAAGTTTTCTGTGCTTTGCAGGAGGTCCTAAATTTGAGCCTTTGTACCGTGACATGGAGAAAGGAGATGAGGACTGGAATGAATTTAATGATATCAACAAGCTCATTATTCGTTCACCCCTTAGAACAGAGTACAAAATTGCATTTCCTCACCTCTATAATAACAGGCCCAGGAAAGTAAGGCTTTGCATATATCATACTCCAATGGTTATGTACATAAAGTCAGAGGATCCTGATTTACCAGCTTTCTATTATGATCCTCTTATACACCCAATACCAGCCATTAACAAGGCGGACCGGCGAGAGAAGAAAGGCTATGAAGTAGAAGAAGATGATGAATTCTCCCTCCCAGAGGGAGTGGAACCTTTGCTTCAAGGGACTCAACTTTACACTGATACGACAGCCGCAGGCATTTCGCTATTGTTTGCTCCACGTCCGTTCAACATGAGATCTGGTCGGATGCGCCGGGCTGAAGACATACCTCTTGTGTCAGAGTGGTACAAGGAGCATTGGTATGTGTTGTTTCTTTGTGCATGTTTTATATTTTCTTTTGTCCAATTTTATTCGTCTAACCTTATGATATTACTAATCATAGATTTACCTTGTGCAGCCCTCCGTCATATCCAGTTAAAGTTAGAGTTAGCTATCAGAAGCTACTGAAGTGTTTTGTATTGAATGAATTGCACCACAGACCTCCCAAGGCACAGAAAAAGAAACACTTGTTCAGGTCTCTCCAGGCAACCAAGTTTTTCCAGACAACTGAACTGGATTGGGCGGAAGCAGGTCTTCAAGTGTGTAGACAGGGTTACAACATGCTGAATTTATTGATACATAGGAAGAACCTTAACTACCTCCACCTTGATTACAATTTTAATCTGAAGCCTGTGAAGACTCTCACCACGAAGGAGCGCAAGAAATCACGATTTGGAAATGCTTTCCATCTTTGTCGTGAGATATTGCGTCTGACAAAGCTAGTGGTAGATGCCAACATCCAGTTCCGCTTGGGAAATGTTGATGCATTTCAATTGGCTGATGGGTTGCAATATACATTCTCCCATGTTGGCCAGTTGACTGGTATGTATCGTTACAAATATCGACTGATGCGACAGATCAGAATGTGTAAAGACTTGAAGCACTTGATATATTACCGCTTCAACACCGGTCCAGTTGGGAAGGGACCTGGTTGTGGATTTTGGGCTCCAATGTGGAGGGTGTGGCTCTTCTTCCTGCGAGGTATTGTGCCTCTGTTGGAGCGGTGGTTGGGTAATCTCCTGGCCCGGCAGTTTGAAGGTCGTCACTCAAAGGGAGTAGCCAAGACGGTTACCAAGCAACGTGTTGAGAGCCATTTTGACTTGGAACTCAGAGCTGCTGTTATGCATGATGTTCTTGATGCAATGCCAGGTAATACTTGCCATATCTAATAACTTCATTATGGAACCATGATTATACAATCTGATACTTCTCGAAAAGAAAGGTATTGAAGCCTTTTAATTGTGACCTATGGCAGAGGGAATCAAGCAAAACAAGGCTAGGACAATTTTGCAGCACCTTAGTGAGGCATGGCGTTGTTGGAAAGCCAACATCCCCTGGAAGGTGAAGTTCTGTGGCAGTTTTTTTTTTTTTTGGCTTGATACTCTTATTGCTTTCTAAGACTCATGGTTTTGATGTGTTGGAATTGACAGGTTCCTGGCTTGCCAGTTCCTATCGAGAACATGATTCTTCGTTATGTAAAGTCCAAAGCAGATTGGTGGACAAATGTTGCTCACTACAATCGTGAACGTATAAGACGAGGTGCAACCGTCGATAAGACTGTATGTCGGAAAAATCTTGGAAGGTTGACTCGTTTGTGGTTAAAAGCTGAACAAGTGAGCAATTAACCATTTTCTACTTTCTTACATTATATTTTTGAACACCGATACCCTCAATCTGTTTTGCTGCCCGTTCTGCAATCCCATAAACTATGCAATATCATAGTATATGAGTTCTATTATAATATATGAAGGCTAATTTTTTTTCAAAAAGAAAAAAAATATACTATTATATCTCAGTATATACTTCATTTCGTGTAACAATATGTATCTCAATAGAAGAGTGTACGATTTTTCTAAAAAAGAAAAATGGTATGGACTGCAGAAAGGGTTGCACACGGGGCTAGACATATCATTTTCCTATATTTTTAGTTATCATGAACATTAACTTCGGCAAAAATGATATTACAGAACTCAAATCCTCAACATAAAATCGGATGCTCCTTGTTTTCAATTAATTTTAGAGCATGCTTTCAATGTGTTCATCTTCTTTTGTTATTTCTCACAGGAGAGGCAGCACAATTACCTGAAAGATGGTCCATATGTTACGCCTGAAGAAGCAGTAGCCATTTACACTACCACAGTGCATTGGCTGGAGTCCAGAAAGTTTTCTCCTATACCCTTCCCACCACTTTCATACAAACATGATACCAAGCTTCTGATTCTTGCACTTGAGAGATTGAAAGAATCTTACAGTGTTGCGGTGAGGTTGAACCAGCTTCAGAGGGAAGAGTTGGGCCTTATTGAGCAAGCTTATGACAATCCACATGAAGCTTTGTCCCGTATCAAACGTCATCTGCTTACGCAGCGAGCTTTCAAAGAAGTGAGTTTGTGCTTTCAGTTTTTATTGATAATTCTTTCCAAGTTTCCAGTCATTCTTGTTAAATGTATAATTATGAGCTGTTACAACTTACAAGTGGTTTTTGATTGCAGGTTGGCATTGAGTTCATGGATTTATACAGTTATTTAATTCCTGTGTATGAAATAGAACCCCTTGAGAAAATCACAGATGCATATCTTGACCAGTATTTATGGTATGAAGGTGACAAGCGTCATCTTTTTCCCAATTGGATCAAACCAGCGGATTCAGAGCCACCTCCACTTCTGGTTTATAAGTGGTGCCAAGGTATCAACAATTTACAGGGTGTATGGGACACCAGTGATGGGCAATGTGTTGTGATGCTTCAGACTAAATTTGAGAAGTTCTTTGAGAAGATCGATTTGACCATGCTTAACAGGTAAATGCTAGATAATGCTTGATCTAAAGTAGTGTCATTCAGACCTATCTGTTGTATCGATAATTTGACATATAATCTGTCTCTCTGCAGGCTTCTTCGGTTGGTCCTTGACCACAATATTGCAGATTATGTCACTGCTAAGAATAACGTTGTGTTATCTTACAAGGATATGAGCCATACTAATTCATATGGTTTGATTCGTGGGCTCCAATTTGCATCTTTTGTTGTGCAATACTATGGACTAATGCTTGATCTCCTGCTTCTTGGTTTGACGCGTGCTAGTGAAATTGCTGGTCCTCCTCAGAGACCCAATGAGTTCATTACATATTCCGACACCAAAATTGAAACACGACATCCCATCCGATTGTATTCTCGATACATAGATAGGGTACATATATTGTTTCGCTTCACTCATGAAGAGGCGCGAGATCTCATCCAGCGGTATCTTACAGAGCATCCGGATCCCAATAATGAGAATATGGTTGGATATAATAACAAAAAGTGTTGGCCAAGAGATGCAAGGATGAGGCTAATGAAACATGATGGTACTTTTCTTGATCTGTTATCTCATGTGTAAACTCATATTTTGTGCCGTGACAAGTGAAAACTGTTGTGTAATTCGCAATTTTTTTCCTTGCAGTCAACCTTGGGAGAAGTGTGTTTTGGGATATGAAAAATCGGCTTCCAAGAAGCATAACAACATTGGAATGGGAAAACAGCTTCGTCTCTGTATACAGCAAGGATAATCCTAACTTGCTTTTCAGCATGTGCGTAAATTTTACTGATTTGCATCTTCATGCTGTTTTTAGTATGGTTGCTAATTTTCCGGAAACTGGGGCTTCATTTGATTCCTTGAATTGTTGATTTCAATAGTTGTCAACTGTAAAATTGGCTTTTGGAGTTTTCATGATAGATGGTAGTGCAATTTCATTACCATTGCGTTTTTCCTGCTTTAGAAGCCATAGACTTGTGGTCTCAAGCATTGAACATTTTAATTATCTGGATCATATTCTGTTATCATTCTTCCATCAGATTTTATTGGTCCTTCTAAATCTCACCTCACTTCTTTCCATTAACCTTTTTTTTGTACTCATAACTAAGGCTTTTTGCTATTTATAATAATTAATTATTTTTATTGCTAAGTATTGTATTTGAAAACTAATTTTGATCCTTCTATTTATTGGAACTGAATTCATGATTTTTAGAAATTGTTGGTTTTTCTTAAGAGCAGATTTGTGTAACGAGATTTTGGTTGTTTTAACTTGTGTCTTGTAAAGGGAAGATCATGATTTAATCTTTTTAATATCTTATGGGATGCATTTATGCTCTATTGTTTCTATTTTATTTACATTGTCACCATGGATTGAGTCCTTGTATGTTCTTTTGACTGATCTGGATTCTATGATCTCTCCAATCTAGCGTTGCATAGCCTGAAATTCTGCATATTATGCTTGCATCTTTTGTTTATTCCTTACCTTTTCAAAACACATGGTAGGTGCGGATTTGAAGTTCGAATACTGCCAAAGATAAGAATGTCTCAAGAGGCTTTCAGCAACACAAAAGATGGAGTTTGGAATCTGCAGAACGAGCAGACTAAAGAGAGAACAGCCATAGCCTTTTTACGTGTTGATGATGAACACATGAAGGTGTTTGAAAATCGTGTGAGACAGATTCTTATGTCGTCAGGGTCCACAACATTTACAAAGATTGTCAATAAATGGAATACAGCCTTAATAGGTACTCATGCAGTGTTTATTTATTTAAGATCTTTTATCATCTGTCAATTGCTTATTATATATAAAAACTGAAGCTTCTGGGGACTATTCATTGTAGCTGACTTATGTGTGCATTTCTTGTATATTTGAACAGGCCTTATGACATATTTCCGCGAGGCAACTGTGCATACTCAAGAGCTTCTTGATCTGTTGGTGAAGTGTGAAAATAAAATTCAAACCCGCATTAAGATTGGATTAAACTCAAAGATGCCTAGCAGGTAGGTTATTTTCATTTAGACTATACTTTTGAATCATTAGGCTTCTTTTATTACAGCTGACTGATGCACTTATCTGCAGGTTTCCTCCTGTCATATTCTACACCCCAAAGGAAATTGGAGGTCTTGGTATGTTATCAATGGGTCACATATTGATCCCGCAGAGTGATCTTCGATACAGTCAGCAAACTGACGTTGGTGTGACACATTTCCGGAGTGGTATGAGTCACGAGGAGGATCAGCTTATTCCGAACCTTTATCGTTATATTCAGGTTTTTCTCTTGAGAAACTGCCACCTTTTTCCTTGCTTTCTCTAATTTCAGCCATAAACATAGTTATCCTTCTTTCTTGTCCTTGTTTTTTCTGATTTTGGTCATAAACATAGTTTTTTTTCCCTTGTAACTTTTTCCAGCCATGGGAGAGTGAATTTATTGATTCCCAACGTGTCTGGGCTGAGTATGCACTGAAAAGGCAAGAAGCACAATCTCAAAATCGGCGGTTGACACTTGAGGATCTCGAGGTGAGTTCCATGATTGGCACTTGTCATATGTATATGGTTTCTGGTTCTGGGCTGATTGGTAGCTAGCAGTATTGACCCACAGTTGAGTTCTTTTTTTTTGTATGAGGCAATGTTATGGTTCGTCTTTGGCAAAGATTTTCCATGTCGATTAGACCTGTTTTGGAACTGTTTTGTTCTGTTGTTTTACTTTTATTGAAAGTAGTACAATTAAAAAAGTATGTAGATATGTAAATTGGAGTTGGATTCTTAGGAAAGTAGACTTGATAATCTAATTATATCTTTTCTTATGAGGCAGGATTCTTGGGATAGAGGGATTCCTCGAATTAATACTCTCTTTCAAAAAGATCGTCATACACTTGCATATGACAAAGGATGGCGTGTGCGCACTGATTTCAAACAATATCAAGTTCTTAAACAAAATCCATTTTGGTGGACACATCAGCGACATGATGGTAAATTGTGGAACCTGAATAATTATCGAACTGATGTCATCCAAGCACTTGGAGGTGTTGAGGGGATCTTGGAACACACTTTGTTCAAGGGGACATAGTAAGTCAACTCCCTAGTTCTGTGATTCAGTTTCATTAGATTCATCATTTTTATTTCTTAACATATCATGAGATTATTTAGGTCTGCATGTTGACAAGTTGCTTAAAAATAATTCTGCTTTTAAGTTGATTTACGATAAAAAGATGATCTGTTTCAGCTTCAGAGATATAAATATTCTTGGGTCTATTGCTACTTTGTGTGAATGCTATGTCATTTTATCATTGTTTCTCGCGTGCACATCAAATAGCAGATTGCTTAAGAAGACCAAACATCATTGCAATTCCACGACCAATAAATCCTCTACTGCATCTGAAAAATTAGTCTGATATTGAATTTAGTATTCCTTTAGAAGTTGAAAATTCATGATGAAAACTTTTGCACAAAATTTATCTATTTTGCCAATGAATTGATTTCTTGTAATAGAAACTGGGAAAATGAGAATTCTTAGATTATAAGGACAAAGGAAAAAAAAAAAGGCTCTTGTATTTTAAGATATACCACCTTGAACATGATGAGCAATAGCCAGGTTCATTTTTGTAAGACAATTTTCTTCTACATGCAAAATATTTATGATGGATATCAAAATTGATGCTTAGACAGTGTACTGACTTAAGATGCTCTTTTGAGGCACAGGACTGATATGGAGCACATACCATGCTGGAAATGCCTATTTGAAATGTATTTTAGACCTTGAAATGCACTTAATTTAGCATGGATTTTCTTCCCTTTTTGCGTTTAACCTGGTGAAGCAGATGCTGATTTAAAGCTGGTTCATTTTTGGATCATCATGAATGTGATACAAGCACATGTATCATTCATTTACTCAATTGATTATTTTTTTTCTTTTCCAGCTTTCCAACTTGGGAAGGTCTGTTTTGGGAGAAGGCATCTGGATTTGAAGAGTCAATGAAATACAAGAAATTGACTAATGCACAGAGATCTGGGTTGAATCAGATTCCTAACCGTAGATTTACGCTTTGGTGGTCTCCCACCATCAACCGTGCCAACGTTTATGTTGGATTCCAAGTGCAGTTGGATTTAACAGGAATCTTTATGCATGGAAAGATCCCAACTCTGAAGATATCCTTGATTCAGATATTCCGTGCCCATCTTTGGCAAAAGGTTCATGAGAGCGTGGTGATGGATCTCTGCCAGGTTTTGGATCAAGAGCTGGATGCACTGGAAATTGAGACAGTACAGAAAGAGACAATACATCCAAGAAAGAGTTACAAGATGAACAGTTCATGTGCTGATGTTCTTCTGTTTGCTACAACAAGATGGCCAATGTCCAAACCTAGCTTAGTTGCAGAGCAAAAGGATGTGTTTGATCAGAAAGCTAGCAACAAGTACTGGATAGATGTTCAGCTTCGGTGGGGTGACTATGACTCGCATGATATTGAACGTTATACTAGGGCGAAATTTATGGATTACACAACTGATAACATGTCCATCTATCCATCACCAACTGGTAACTCTTTTTTGCATGTCTCCAGTTTCCTCTTAATTTCCTTTCAGATCCGATGTACTGACAAATTCTTTGTCATCTCACAGGGGTGATGATCGGTCTTGATTTAGCATATAACTTGCATTCAGCCTTTGGCAATTGGTTCCCTGGCTCAAAACCACTTCTAGCTCAAGCAATGAATAAGATCATGAAGGTATGTTTGGAAATATGCTTTAGATATTTATTTTTAAAAGTATTTTTTTTCCTAATATCAAATATATTGCATGGAAGCTGATCATTTTTATCTTATTTGTGTACAGTCAAATCCAGCACTGTATGTTCTGAGGGAACGTATTAGAAAAGGTCTGCAGCTGTATTCTTCAGAACCCACTGAACCTTATCTCTCCTCTCAAAACTATGGAGAGATCTTCAGCAACCAAATAATATGGTTTGTTGATGATACAAATGTGTACCGGGTCACAATCCATAAGACGTTCGAGGGAAATCTTACTACTAAGCCCATCAATGGTGCCATTTTTATCTTCAATCCAAGAACAGGGCAGCTGTTTCTCAAGGTTCATTTACCTGCAACTTAATCTTTTTTTTTTAATGGACACACATTTTATGTTCCTACCTCTTGTCTATATTTTGTACTTGACTATAATCATGAACTCTCTCAGGTCATCCATACAAGTGTTTGGGCTGGACAAAAGCGTCTTGGTCAGCTTGCAAAGTGGAAAACAGCTGAAGAAGTAGCTGCTCTGGTGCGGTCACTACCTGTTGAAGAGCAACCAAAGCAAATAATTGTAACTCGTAAAGGAATGCTCGATCCTTTAGAAGTTCACTTGCTCGATTTCCCAAACATTGTTATCAAAGGAAGTGAGCTTCAGTTGCCATTCCAAGCTTGCCTGAAGATCGAGAAGTTCGGTGATCTGATTCTCAAGGCGACTGAACCACAGATGGTTCTTTTCAATATTTATGATGATTGGTTGAAGAGCATCTCATCTTATACTGCATTCTCTCGTCTCATATTGATTTTGCGGGCTCTCCATGTGAATAATGAGAAAGCAAAGATGTTACTAAAACCGGATAAGACGATCATCACCGAACCACACCACATCTGGCCTTCTCTCACAGATGATCAATGGATGAAGGTGGCTTTGCATGACCAGCCTTCGCTTTTGTTTTCCTTTTTTTTTTAAATGAACACTATGGAAGAGCTGCTAAGATGTTATGTGAATGCAGGTTGAGGTTGCTCTTAGGGATCTCATACTATCCGACTATGCAAAGAAGAACAATGTAAATACATCAGCATTGACACAGTCCGAAATTCGTGATATAATTCTCGGGGCCGAGATTACTCCTCCCTCGCAACAGAGACAACAGATTGCAGAGATTGAGAAACAGGTAATTTGACTGATTGAATTTTGTGTACTTTATTTTTTTATTTGAACTCAGCAAATTATACACATATCACTCATACCTTTCACTATCCAGGCCAAAGAAGCAAGCCAATTGACAGCCGTTACAACAAAGACCACTAACGTGCATGGTGATGAACTCATTGTCACCACAACCAGCCCCTATGAACAAGCAGCATTTGCATCAAAGACCGACTGGCGTGTGAGAGCAATCTCAGCTACAAATCTCTATCTCCGGGTGAATCACATATACGTCAATTCAGATGATATTAAGGTATTCAACGAACCTTAATCCCTTTGAGGTCCTTTTGTCACATTAGATTAAGTAGTTTGATCTTTTCTATTTCAACTTCATAACAGGAAACGGGGTACACGTACATCATGCCCAAGAACATCCTGAAGAAGTTCATTTGCATAGCGGATCTCCGAACTCAAATTTCCGGATACCTTTATGGAGTAAGCCCTCCGGATAACCCTCAAGTGAAGGAAGTCCGTTGCATAGCGATGCCTCCACAGTGGGGGACTCATCAGCAGGTTCACCTTCCATCTGCCCTCCCTGAGCACGACTTCTTGAATGACCTAGAGCCACTAGGATGGATGCACACACAACCCAACGAGCTCCCTCAACTCTCACCTCAGGTTCGCAATTTAACTTTTGTGATCTTATGCTTGTTATTCTTGTTCTTATTCTCGAGACTCAATGTTATTTTTGTTCTTAGTTTTTTTATTATTGTAATTATATTTTGTAGGATCTCACAAGTCACGCGAGGATTCTTGAGAACAACAAGCAGTGGGACGGTGAGAAGTGCATCATCCTGACCTGCAGCTTCACTCCCGGATCCTGCTCTCTGACTGCATACAAGCTCACACCAACGGGTTATGAATGGGGCCGTGTTAACAAGGACACCGGAAGCAATCCCCACGGGTACCTGCCAACCCATTACGAGAAAGTCCAAATGCTCCTCAGCGACCGATTCCTCGGATTCTACATGGTAACTACTCTCAACCACAGTTTAACTTAATGTATATTGGGCTAATGAAATACATTCATAATTAGACAAATGAAGTACACACTTAAATGAAGTGGAAATTGGATACACATTTTATGTTTTCGTAACGGATAATGTTACTAACAACTCATTTTTCAGCCCCAATTCCAATCTACACGTGTCTTGAAATTTTTAAAAATAGTATCCATTATCTAATGATGTACATGCTTTTATAAAAATAAAGCATATGCTCAAATGAATTGCATGGATGTATTTATAGAAAATGTGAAAAATTTCTATCGATGCATATACCTCATTAATATGAGTATATACTTCAATGATTTTTAGTGATGTAATAGGAGTTGGAAAAAAAACTGTGTAACAACACTCGTTCGTAATAGAGTATCATACCGTGTTAGTGATGTGATGATTCCAAAATGGACTGAATGTAATGACACCCTTCTAGAAAACCTAACAAACTGTGTCTTCCAGGTTCCGGACAATGGTCCATGGAATTACAATTTCATGGGAGTGAAGCACACAGTGAGCATGAAGTATGGGATGCGGCTGGGGACGCCCCGGGACTATTACCACGAGGACCACAGGCCAACGCACTACCTTGAGTTCACCAACCTGGAGGAGGGTGAGACCGCCGAGGGTGACCACGAAGACAAGTTTTCTTGATCTCGTACGCATCGATCCCGATGCCAGGGTAATTAACAAACAGCCATGTCTATACTGGTTTTATTTTTTTACTTGAATGCATGTATATATGTTTTTTTGTTGTGATCAATCGAAGGATTGGAGATCTGGCATGAAGAGCAGCTTTTGTTGTTGTAGCTTGTACAAGTACTAGGCGAGTTTGATTTTGTGGTATAGCAGACCAAAAATTAGGGAAAATTTGGGCAATCATTTCTATGTTTCCTTTTATTGTCTTATATTTAAATTTATTTTAGTTATGTCTATATTTAATGAAGTATCTTTGTATTGTTAATCTACATACTAATCAAACTTTGCATGTGTGTATCAACGCTTCAAAAACATATGGTTTATGCACTGATGCTTTAATATTTGTGTCTTATTTTAAATCATTTGGATACTAATATTTATTTGCATGTTTTTGAATTTAGGGTGGATAATTATTTTTAAGATAATACATGTGTAAATATGAACATGATTTTGAGGGATTTTGACGTTATGCAAAGTATCGGTTTAAAAGGAGAAATCCTTTTTCTTAAAAAATCCAGTTTATATTCAAGAAATTAATTATGATGATATAAGTGATTTAAACATGGTATATGTGGTATCTTTATCAGGTTGGGATTGGTTGAGTTTAGAGATGACAATGGATCAGTTTAGAGTCGGGTTTGACATAATTCAAACTCAACCCATCTCCCCAAATCCATATCCGCCCCACCCAGACCTAATTTAAAATGAGTTGGATTGCTTGCTTCTATATGTTTGGTTTAACATTGAGATAAACGGTTGGAATAAGAAAATAATTGGATTAAATCACATGTGGGATAAAAAAAAAGAATAAATTTGAAAATATTTTGTTTTAGGTAAAAGGTGGAACATACTTTATCTTTATTTTTTAACTGTATTTTATAAAACATGGATAACTTTTATCATTGCCCTTCTCAAAAAAATAAAAACAAAAAACTCCATGAAACAAAAACCAACAATATTAATACCCCATTAATAAAAAGGGTAGATTTGATATTTTTTAATTTTTTTTTTGAAGTTATCTCATATTTTAAATCATTTGAAACATTTTTTAATATATAATATAAATAGTTCATTAAAAATTACATATAAAATCAAATAAATAAAAAATTTGGCTTATATGCTGAAAGGAAAATGAAAAGGTAAAATACTATAAAATATTAAACATTTTTTTTAAGATGACAGACGATTGATTTTATAAATGTATATATTTTGAATTTTCTCTAGATGGATAGAAAAAAAAATGACGATAAAAGTTTTAATTTTTAACTATATTAGGAATTAATTTTCATTTAAACCCTAGTTTGGATGTGGAATAGGGTTGGAATATCATTGAATAAATGAAAATTATGGATTTTTGTTATTTGAGAGCCTTGAATACCTAAGGATAAACTATGTTGAAATAAACTGGTATAAAGTGGTATATGGATTAAAATCAACCCCTAGAATTAAAGTTATTTTAGTTTACTCTACTGTTAAATCAACTATCACCATCTCTTATAAATCACCTGTCAAACTGTCATCACCTTTTCACCTTCTTATAAATCTTTATTCACATTTTATTCGCATTTTATCCAAACAATAATTTTTTTATTAATACATTTCTGAACGAGAATAATTTAAAACACAAAATCATCTATTCCACTATTATACTCACTTATGTTGAAATAATTATATATCCAAGAATAAATCATATTCTTTATCCAAACAGGAGGCTTATATTTCATAATAATGATCGTTATAAGTCGGGTTTGCGAGTTAAGTCAGATTCAAACATAAAATCCAAACCCCAACCCATGTATTCCACATGATACGCCGGGTTTGAAAAGCATGAAATCCAAATTCACTCTAACAGATACATATCCGATGAGCTTATCAATGAAACCTATCTCATTACCATGTCGAGTTCAGGTTCAATATTTAAAAAATCAAACCCATTTCATCAACGTTGGTTCAGAACTTATTTTTTTTGGGATTTTTAGTTTTAAGTCTCTACAAACCATCATATTTAGTGATCGATCCCTTCCTTCTTCGTATTTAGGTTTTAATCCTCCGATTTAAAGAATAATTCATGGATAGGTCCCTCACAGGGACTAAAAAATAAATTAAATAATTTATGGATAGTTCTCACAGGGACTAAAAAAGAACTATCATTTAAATCTAGAGACTAAAATCTAAATACAAAAAAAGGAGAAATCAATCACTAAATATGATAGTTTGTGAGGACTTAAAATTTTTACATACATTATCTTGATACCATCCATAGAAAGATTTTTTTTTTCCTGTGAAGTGTAAACGCATGGAAACACTGCTTCTCCACCGCATCACTTATTCCCCGATGCCGTGTCACACAACGCGGTCCCAAACCAGCCTAAAGTGAAAGAAAAGAAAAAAAAGAAAAGAAAAGACAGTTTGGTTTTTTCAATTCAAAGCGTGTCTGCTGCTCCCACCGACCATGATGACCTTTTCACCTCTCATACCCCGGTTTTATTTACGGGCTATCGCCGGTCAAAACGCATACGTGAACCTTCCCCGCTTTTTCCTCCCCCCACCACCACATAACAACTTTTCCTTTTTGTCACGACGCATATCAAAATTTACACAACTACCCCTCCTCAACGGGCGTCTGAGTCAGGGCATTCGCGTAATAAAAGGATATTCACAGGGGCTGTTCTCGGACTCCTCGCCGATTTAAATCCCGTTCTGAGTCGTTTCAGATCCACTGATTTTTTTTTTTTTTTTTTTTGGGGTTTCATCAGGAGCTCTCTTTGAAGTAAGAACAAACAAAAGCATTTCATGGTGGTCTGAGCGAGGAATCTAGGGTTTCGTTTTTTTTTTTTTCCCCTCTTTGAAAGCTTTCGGCCGGGTCTTCCCGACCTCAGAAACTGGAGTCTCCTCTGCCAATCCGAACCGATACGCCTCCTTCAGTCATCGGTGAGTCCTCCTCCTCGGTCTCCGTCTTTCCTTCGATGAATTTAGGGTTTCTGATGCGTTTTCTTCACGATCTGTGCTTTCCAGGGTCTCTTGTTTGGAGATCTGTTGATTTCCGAGAAAGAACGCCGAACCTAACATCTGATCATCGGATCTGAAGCTCTAATGGAGACTCTTGTAGTAGTATCTCAGCATCGCAGCCAGTGCGTTCGGAACAATAGGTCCCACAACATCGTCGACCGATTCGGGTCCCCGTCGCCTTCGAAGGGCTTCCGGGGCATCAATTGCCGGGCTTTCCAGTCCGGCGTAGGTATTCTCCCGTCTCCGCCTCAGAAACCCGGAAAAATCCAGACCAAAAGCTTTTATCACTCGGAACCCCCTAAAAAGCCCAAGAAAACTGATCCGATCCCCATTTTAACAAGATCCACCATGAAAGCTGCCTCCTTTGAGGACGAATTCGCCTCTTCCGAGCTCTGGGCGGGTCCGACTTACTCGAACTCACCCCCGCCGAGCTCCCTCCCCATGCCGAAGTTCTCGCTCCGGCAGAAGCGGACCATGTCACTTGAATTGCCACCGCCGGAGCGTGGAATCACTGCCGGCTCGAAGTCGGCCCCGGCTTCCCCTACCAGGGATTTTGAGTTCCTCAACCGCACGGTCTCCGCGACCAAGGACCTGCGGAGGATGCTCAACTTGGATATTTCGGATGACTGAGAAGAAGCCCTGGAAGGGATGTTGGGCTCTGTAAATAGGAAAAAAGAAGCTATATTTAGTTTGTAGTGTCTGACTTGTATATAGAAGGAGAAATGAATCACTGGGTCTTGTAGATCCCCTCAGAAAAATCAAAGAAAAAAAAAAAGAAGTAAACTTTGGAAGAAACGGGAGATTGGGAAGAAGAGGTGTAGTGCGTGGTGATAAACTTGGTATGGTTGGTGGTTACATGTTAGTATTTCTCAGTTTAGGATTGTAGAATTGTTGTTGTGTGTCTTGTTGTTATTCTTAGTGTCTCTTTGGGTGTCTGTTGTGTCGATCAGGTTTGAATCTTGTCTCATTTAGTGCTTGTTTGGTTCTGAAAGCAGTGGAGTTGCCCCCCAATATCAGGGAGTCCTAATTTAGGTCATCAGTTTATCTCCTGATGTGTGATAGCAGTCATGCTTTTTTTTTTCCCCCTTTCATTTCCTTCATTTATCTCATCATCATCTAACCTTTGAATTCTACCCCTGGATGCTCTTCAGGGGGTCGTTGCATGTTCCTTTACCTTCTTTTTCTGGTTTTTTGAATGGAAAAAGTTTGGGATGGAACTGGAAAACACCCTCTTTTCTTCTATTTTACCCCCCTCTTTGCCTAATGTTGGCCTGAAGTGTGGGTTTGGCTCTCAATTGCTGCATTTCTCAACTGAATTGTTTCTCTTGGTTGTTCTCTATGTCTGTGTCTGTGTCTGTCTGTCTTTGTTGATAAAGTCTCATCCTGGCTAGAGTTCTTGTATTAGTGGTCTACAGTTGTGCTATAATCCTGGCTTTTGAGGTTGGCTAAGCTTAAGGTATATTGTTTATCGTCCAACATTGTTTCTCTTTGTTGATAAATTTCTTGTATTAGTTATATATGCTGATCTGTTTGTTGTTCTTTGGACAGTGGTTCGGCGGAGAGTGGGTTAGGTTTGATCTTACTTTGGATGGATTGTGGCTGTGGAAATCGATGATGCTGATCTTTTGCCCTCCTGGGGTAGAGATATGTTTTTCCTTTTGGAACGTGCTTTTTCTGTTAAAGACTTAATTAGCTTTTGGCATTGCCTTGGTGTCTATGCTGATGCAGCTCCTTGTTCTGTCACTGGTTTTCTTTTAGTTTAGTTTGCTGTGGTATTATGTTTGGCTGTTATGTTTGAAGACAGGAAGTATGTGTAGCCTTTAGTCCTGCAGATGTTGGTCGTTTGAGATGTTAATGGTCAAAGCTGTATGTAGGCTGTAAGGAAATAAAAGTTTGTTTGGTGTGTCAATGAACTCAGATTTTGGTGTCTTTGCTTTCAACATCCTGTATGTTAGATATTTTGAGTATGGGAAATATTACACTTGGTCCCATTCGCATTTTCAAAATAAATCATATATCTCATCAAATGAGATTTTGAATTGAATGATATATACCTGGTTCCAGTGAGTAGTTGGCTCATGAGATATATAGGACTGCTGAGTGTAACAACACTCAGCATGTGATATGTTATTATTATTACTATTATTTTTTTAGAAAAACTAAAATTTATGTCTATAATGAATTGCTTGGATTTATTTACTTGCAGTGAATGAGAGAGATGAGATTGCAGGCAAGTCCATATAAGGGATTGTTTGATAATATGGTGTGTTACTGGGTATGTTGTGGGTGTCTGGAGTGGCAAATCTGAGGCATTGGTTAGGTAATTTCGTGCAGTCCCCTCTTCGCAATTAAACTTGTATCTAAATTTATTTAAAATTTAAATAAAAGTTTCATCTGATATTAAAGGTTATATATATTAAGAAAATCTGGGGATTGCACGAATGATAGGGTATGTTTTTTTATTATTTATTTATTTTATTAATGATAAAGTGTATCTTTTAGATTGGATTTTTTAGCTGTGGTGGATTTTTTTTTAATTGCTGATTACGCAGGAATGATTGAGTGTATCTCAGATTAGATTTTTTGTTTGTTGTAGTGGGATTGTTTTTGTTAATGATCATTATGTCTTTAAACAATAACATGATAAAAAGTAGTAGAACAATTTCACTTTTTATTGATCATCATCAACGAACTTGTTAATTTGTATTGTCATGTTATTAATATTTCTTTTGTTGTAGTACTTAGATATTATGTAATTTGTATCTAATTATATATGTAAAGTAAAATTTAATATAAAAATAATATCATGAAGGCCCTGAAATGTCCACTCAGCTGTTGCTTGAAAAAAGAAAATTGAATGCCTTTTCCAACTTCACAAGTTTCCTGCTACCCTATCCAAATCAAGTTGACTGGAATAAACCTCATAAGTTTTGTTTG
The DNA here is from genome assembly GCA_030737835.1 of Acorus gramineus. NCBI lineage: Eukaryota > Viridiplantae > Streptophyta > Magnoliopsida > Acorales > Acoraceae > Acorus > Acorus gramineus. Next base: position 1,155,681 of record CM060851.1, on the reverse strand, counting down.
CACATGCATTTGACGGATTTTGCGTAACTTAAACGCGGATTTAAACAGTTTTTTTTTTATATTTCTCCGTATACCACCAACCACGGCGAAAGCTTTCGAAAAAGATTGAGTTATTTTGGAAAGACACTCAAAATCTTCATCTCGAGCTATTTTGACTTTTCATGAGCATCTCTAATAGATATGTTAGTTAATCAACATGTTAAAGTGTCATGTTAGTATTTTATTATTCAATTAAATACTTATTTATTATATTATTATTTAGTTGGTTATTGTTACTTTAATGGACTAGCTAAATAACTAGTCAAATTAATAGTTGGCCCATCTCTTCACCCACTCAAATTTCTCCATCCACCCAAAATAATATTTTTTTTTAATCTTTTAAATGGTAGGGTCCACATTTGGTTGATTAAAACACTAGTCACAGTTAACACTTTCTTTAACATATGACAGGCGGGGTTCACATTTAGCTTACCCTCAACACTTTCATTAGAGTATCCATTTTTACATGTTTTTTAAAAATCTGACACTAACTAGTGAGTTAACATGTCCATTAGAGATGCTCTAAACCCCAAACCCTCCTATGCTCAAGTGATATGCTAAGAGAAATCAACTTCAGGTTTCAGAAATTGAAACAAAACAAACACACCTAACGTCACAGTACATAGAGATTCACAAAAATATGAGTCAAATCATTAACACCAAAAAAAACAGGATGCAAATGCTGTCTCTCAAGTTGGGTGATGCCTGCTGCACCCATTCCTGGCCCAGACACCATCCAAACCAAAGCAGCTTCGCAGTCTCCTCGCGTGCCGAGCAATCCCCGAAACCCGAACCTTCAGAAGCTCCCCCACCACCCCAAACAGCCTTGAATTCTCCAGTACCGGACTCCGTCGGTACTCGAGAATCCAGGTATCCGCATCCATCCGAACCGCCGAATTCCTCCACCGCCCGTGGATCCAGGAACCGTTCGATGACCGGTCGACGAACTGGAGCTGCTCTACAGACCACTGAAAAAAATACTGGGTCACTCAACTTAGGTTCCTTTTGCAATCAAAGCCAAGTGAGTTTGATACATTGTGATCTCAGTCTGGGTGTACCTCGTAAACCTTGCCGGAGAGAACGGTGAGAGACCGCGCTGATGAGCCGGACTTCAATGGCCCAGCAGCGCGCAGCGGCCACCCCCACACGCTCACCTCCTCGGCGGCGGACTTGAGTAGGATGCATTTCAACTGGAATAGCTGACCCTCCTGAGATCAACATTCGATATTGATAACTTCAGTTTGGAAAGAAAATTTCTCCTTGTAAGGAATCCATGGACAACAATGAACAAAGGATGTAGGATTCTAAATGTCTTTTTCTTGGGTGTTCCAGCAAAAGAAGAATGAGAATGACGCTAAATTGATCCATGGTATGTACTTTGTCAGAAAAAAATATAAAGAGGTGTGCCTTCAATTCATTTGTGCTCATGATTTGTTTTTTAAGCATTTATTTCATTGTAAATGCATAAACTTCAAAGAAAAGTCAAAATATATTAGGATTGCAAAAGTGTAGAGCCAGCTTAAAGAGTTCTTTTTTTCTCATAAATCCAGTTTAGATGGATTCCTCGAAAAAAGAAATTTTTTCCTATCACATTCAAGAACGAAAGATTTCAAATAGAATTTTGTTAGTATTCCAACAGAAAGTAAATGAGAAAGAATAACAAACTAACTCTAAGAATGATCGTCCCAAACATTTTCTTTCAAAAAATATAGATATTGGTATGTTTAGAATGGGTGATAATACACTCAATCATTTATGCAAGTCTAATCTAATATATGTTTTTATCTAAACTCAGTATACAATATTTACTCAATTAGAAAAATGTGGAAAATATACAAGATCCAATTTTTCAGAGACCAACCAAAAAAAATTACCTGTTTAAGTTCCCAAACAGAATCACCACCACCAAAGATTCCAAGCCTTCCCTTCAAGAACCCCAATTTCTCTCTCAGATCACCTCCTCCCACCCCACGAGCCTCCTCTCCCACTAACCCCACCACCTCCGCCGACAACCTCGGCTTCAGCACCCCCGACACCGCCCTCGGCAACCCCAGATCCACCGCCAAAACCAATACGACCACCATCACTAACGCTAACCCCAGTGACCTGAACGGGGAGACCACCACCACTGCCGGAGGAGACCCTTCTCCGCCTCCGCCGCCGCCGCGGCCGAGGTCGGTCTCCGGTTGGTGCTCTGCCTCCGCCGCGAGCGGCGGATTTCGCCGGGACTTCGCCGTGGAGAGGAGGGGGGGTGTTTCGGGCGGCGGAGGAGCGGCGGTCGGCGGGAGGAGGTCGCGAGTGGCGGCGAAGCTGGCGAGGCAGATGTCGCAGCCGCAGTTGGCGTCTTTGCGGCAGCCGGGGTAGTAGGTGGAGGCGGAGCTCTCGCAGGGATCCGGTGATCGGTCTCCGACGGTCTTCATCTCTCTCTCTCTCTCTCTCTCTGTTTTTGATTTGGGGATTTTGAAACTTGTTTTGAATTTCAAAATCGCAACGGTAAAAAAAATGGACGGTTAAGATTGAGCAGCGGATTTCTGATGGTTTTCTATGTGGGGGGGTCGTGTTGCAACTTGCAAGTGAACATGTTCGAATAAGATTTTTTTTTGTCGTCGAAATTAAGATTATCATACATGTTTTTAAGCCGTTTTATATTTATTAAAAATATATTTTTAATATAACTAATATTTTTTTAAAAAAAAAATAAGTTTTATTAGAATCGAGTTTTATTGAAGTATTTAATGAAAATTATACTTTCAAATGTATAAAGATCTCGTAGTCTTATATCTCGATAGTATAATATATTAAGTCTTTTTATAATTTGCAGTCATTACATCATTAATGATACATATAAAATTATCTACTACAATATGTACCTAATTATTTTAATATATTATCTATTATGATAAACATAAAAATATGCATTATGTTTAGAAGAATATGCATTTCATATTTTATAAAAGAATATATTTCATTAGCTAAGTTTTTATTTAAAAAAATTAAATACATGTGAACCGTAAACGATTCGAGCCATAGCACATGGTTTCATAAAATCCGTACGATTTTCCCGATCTAAATCGAGCAGATTATTTTGTTCAGCATGTTCTATTCGATACTGGTAGGAGAATAACCCGACTCGGTTAAAAAAAGAGAGGAAGCAGAACCAAGTCAAGATGATACGGATCAACCCCTTCTTCTTGCGCCAAAGATCTTACCATTTACGAAGGAACTGGAGCTACATCTCTTTTCAATTTCCATTCAAAAGTTCCTATGTGTTTCCACGCCCTTTTTTTGAGACCTCAAAAAAAGAAATGGAAAAATTCCTTTTCTTAGGAACACATACAAGATTCGTCACTCCAAAAAAGATAATGGTAACCCCACCATTAACTACTTCATTTATGAATTTCATAGTAATAGAAATACATGTCCTATCGAGACAGAATTTGTAACTTGCTATACTCTAATAAAGATTGGCCTTCGTAAAAAGATTGATTCATTCACAGAGAGTACGGTTATATTGGGCTCATTTTTTAAGTAATTTTGATATATTTTTTTTTTAAGGAGAGCGCAAACTCATTTTACAAATAATAAAAAAAAGGCATTTCTCATTCTTTATTAATGATTTTATTAATAAAAACTTTTTATACTAAGATATTATTAAAAGAAAAGGACATATCTTATTATCAGCACTTTTATAAAATAAACATTAAGTTACAGATATGAATGATGAGTAAGAAGAAAAGAAAAGAAAAAAGAAATGCTCAAGTGAAAGGTTGTTACGGTTCCATCAATAGATGGGATGTCTACTGAAGGGGTTGTTCATATTCCATGAGTAAATGGATCTTTAATGCACCTTGATTGATCTTATTTATTCTTTCTCAAGAATATGCTCCTTAAAATTCCTCTCTTTTTATTTTGTTTCATTTAAATACAATTAGAATCAGATCTTGAGTTGGATTGACACGGCTGGTATATCATGAAACGAAAATGTTATTTAAAATATGAAAATTAGACTTTTTTTATATCCAAACAGTCATTTTTACAATCACTTTTTACAAAATGGGCATGCTATAAACTTTTTTTGTAGTATTTTTTTTTTTTTTTTTATATCGGAGGGATCCCCCGTAGTCGACTTTACGATCAAACTGAAGCTACATTCATTTGTTTATCCTAATCCCACTTTTTTAGAGTATTTGCTTATGTAAAGAAACATATTTTTATAAAACAATTATAGTATATATATATAAATAATATGAATGCATTACATTTTTTATAATAGAACATATGCAATGTTGTAGTAGAGCATATGATATTAAGATTACACAAACTGCAGTGTGAAAAATTGTAGAGTGAAATGAGAGGAGAGAGATTCGGGGTGGGATAGGACCTGCGAATTAATGTCGAACCAGATCTGCTGGTTCACTTTTTTTTTTATTATTATAAAAATCAATCAATAATCGTCTGATCGATGGTACAGTGATCAAACGATGGGTCGCATGATAGAGTGTATGATCACACAACCGCACCTCATCATTTTCTTATATATATATTATACATAATATATATACCAAAGAAAAATACAATAGAAGTGAAAGTGAAATAATTAAGTATCGACTCTAAACCCCCTTTTTTGGGTTGAAGAAAGGAATTTATGTTTAATGAGAATTATGAGATATATATATATATATTTTTAAAATAAAAAATTATGAGATATATACTTTGTTAAACAAAACATTATTTTTAACTTCTATAAATGAGTCTATACGATTTATATATTAGGTTATTCACATTATTTATAAAAATATATACTATATACTTTGAAAGTACACTTTAAAAAATCAATAGCATTACATGAAATTCTTTTCCATCTCTTTTAAGGATATAAAAATATCATAGTTATTTAAAAAAATTCAAAGCATATAAGGACTGACACGGAGACTATAACCGGAGCTATACTTAATATTATCTAGAAATAATTTTTAAATCAATTCCGAACCTATCTAACATGGTTGTGCATTTAGTGATGCCCTTCGGAGGAGGGTTATCCATTTTAGTGATCAAGCTCTGAAAAGGTCCTCATAAAAAAAAATAAAATAAATCCTATACGGCGTGGAACATAAGGCAAGAATAATGAAGAATAAATAAGAATAACTAAAAAAAGTTGTTTGTTTTGATAGAATAAACCCCGATAGTTATGTCTGGATAAACTAGGATAAAGCCTGATAACTATTATAAGAAAATGGTGGAATTGCTTATCAAGACTTATCTATGCCAATGGATAAAAATACCCTTCTCTGTCATTTTAAAAAAATTATCTCACCTAACAGACTCACACATATTCCAAAAACTGTCACATCTATCAAATCAATCATATATCTCTCACACTATTCCCAAAGGGTATAATTGTCATTTAAAATGTCATAAACTCTTATTTATCTCTTATCCACAATTTATCATCATGTTATCTAAGGTGAACCAAACAATAAAAAGTCATTTTTACGTTTCTCAATGAGAATAACAAAAAAGACAACCAAACAAAAAGTTGCTTATTTAGCCTGGATTGTTATATATCCAAGTATAGTTATCAGGAGTGAATAACCTAATGTCACACCCCATATGGGGGGATAGAGATCAAGTTCATCCAGCTTTCACACTCTGAAATTAAATTTTTAAGTCCCTTTCAACTAGATTAGTTGACCAGTGAAGATATTAAGGCATACAAAAATATGATTATAGAGGAAGAAAGAGAGATCTTTATATTGATCATTTTATAATGCCCTAATTAGCTGTTGCATGAGTTAATCTGGTGTTGATTGATGCACTGACACACCAAGAGGAATAAAAATCGCTAATCTAAGCTTCAGTTATATTAGTTTAAGCATAATATCTTAATTTAATGTAATTACATGATAGCATATGATGAACAACAATAATGATCTTAGTGGAGTTGGCCTACCCACATATTAATGATGAGACTCTCCATGGTTTGATTGAATTGGTTGGTGGGAGGAATGTTTGACAAATTGCTTAAAAAAAAAAAATTGCAATTTTTTTTTTTTTTTTTAGGGGGGGGGGGGTTGGGAGAGAACTGATTGAATTCATAGCTCCTTATGTCCTGAAAATCAGCCCCTGAATCAAAAGTATAGAAGAAGAAAAAACGAACACACAATCAAAATATATTTTTTACGTTTATAGAGATGGAAGAGAGAATCATACATTATTTTTTCTTTCTTATGGATTACAGACTTTGTGTGGGGGGTTATAGACTGGACCCCTCCGCTGTAGAAAAGCATAAAAAGTTACATTTGTTGTTTTATATTGGTTCATAATGCAAGATATAAATCCAGCATGGATCATCACTGCATGTGAGATAAAATCTTAAAACACTAGATATACATTGCATACCTCATCTCTTTTCGTTGAACAGCCTTATTTTTTTCTCAAATCACATAAATTAATTATAGATAGATACTAAGGGTTCATAATATTTAATTGAAAAGATGACCAATGGCAGAAGTCAAATTCATGATCCATATCAGTTCCAACTTGAATTTTTTTTTTCTCCGTAAAATGGGAAAATTATATATAAAAAATTAGAAACCATGTTTAGAGAAGGGCAAATAATATGACACGACGAAAGCACAATTATTGGATGAAAAATTGATTATATATAATTCATTAAAGTGTACCCATCTTTAGCCCACTTTGAAGAAGATGACAAACCCATGAAACTAAAGCAGATCTTTCTTCAGGAGGAGAAAAAAAAAATCAAGAAAAATGAAATAAATCAAAAGCACAATTTCCACAAATTAATTAACATATTTCCAAAAGTTATACAGTAAATTGTAGATCCCAACAAAATTCACAAAACCCAAACCCTTTCCCTCTCTCCTATTTTTTGGACCCATTTCCTTTTGTTTTGGTTTTTTTCTCCTCTATATTCTCACATCCTCACTTTACTGCTTTTTTTTTTTAAAAAAAAAAAAAGTAATAAAAAGAGACAAAAAGGCAAGAAAACATTTGATTGAGATCTCGATTTTGTTCACTTTTTCATCTCTCCGCTTCCTTTTACTACATGTAACGTTCTTAGATCGGTTTGCTACTTTCATTCCGTTCAAAATCTTCATCAATTACGTATCGTTTTATTTATTAGGGTGCGTTTGGTTGCGCGATTGCGCTGCGATTGCGATTGCAGGAAGCTGCGTTTACAATCGTGCAACCAAACAGTTTTACTGTAGCAGCTTCCTGCACACAGATTTCAGGCAAATAGTGCCCAAAAGCTACGATTTCAGAAAGCTGAGAAAATGAGCTTCCTGCATAATCAGTTTGCAATCGCAGATTCCTGCAGAATCAATTTTGCAATCACACAACCAAACACAAGGGTGTGTTTAATTGCGCGTTTGTAAAATTGATTATGCATAAAGCTCACATCTCTCAGTTTTTTTAAATCACAGTTTTTAAATATTATTTATTTAAAATCTATTTGTTGAAAACTGATACAGTAAAACTGTTTAGTTACACGATTGACAAAAATAATTGATTATGCAATCACGCGCAATCAATACTCACTAAGATTCTACTTTTCTCTCTTTATTCACATCCGTGCCTCCTCCGTTATTAGAATCTCCACCAACTCTGCGTGTTCCGTTTTTTTTAAATAAAAAAATAAAAACACTTATTAGAGAGATAAAAAGAAGAATTCGCTATATACCACTAACATTATTCAAAAAAAAAAAACACAACAAACAAACAAAGAAAGACTAATAATTCTCTCTTCAAAACATCGAAATCGAACTCCCATCCCCAACTTGCGAGTACTTCTTCGGACCCCCTCTCACCGTCCCACCACCATCTCCGCCACCGCCGCCGCCGCCGCCGGAAGTCGAGCCCCCGTAACCGGCGAACTCCACGGACCGCCGCCGGAACTTCTGACGCATCCCGTGGGCTCCTCCGCCGCCGTCGCCGCCTCCGGGATTCGAGCCCCCGTAGCCGGCGAGATCCACGGACCGACGGCGGAGCATCTGACGCATCCCGTCGGCCAGGCCGCCCGCCGGATTGGACTTGAATTGCCGACAGAAGGACATGTGAGCCTTCAAAGCCTCTCCGACTCCGCCGGAAGAGACCGTGGTCGGCCCCTTGGAAGCCTTGCCGATCTCGTCTCGGACGGCTTCGGCGCAGAGTCCGCAGAGCCACTTACCTTCAAAATTGAGCTTGATTTGAGCGATGTAGTCTCGCGTGCAGTCCTCTTTGAGGCCGCAACAGTCGCACTTCGCAGACTCGATTTCCATTGTTTGGGTGGGTTGGATTGGAGAAGAGTTTTTGGGTTATATAAAAAGAGAGTGGTTTATTTATATATCTATTTATTTATTTGAGGGTGGTGTTTGGGATGGTATTAGTTGGGGGTACTAGGGGGAAGGTGCCATGATTTGCTCCATGTTCTAAGGGGACAGTGTGTTTGTTGGAAGGACTCACTTTTCTTCATTGCTATTTATAGGGGCCTGTTGGACTCAATCGACATAATTGCACAGTTTTTATATTTACATAAAATTATTTATATAATCTTAAAATTAAATGATTTTATTGTAAGATTGGACAGTTTTTGTTTTTACATGAAATTTTTTTTTTGTAATCGTGCAATCAAATAGTTTTATTGTAATAGTTTTATTTAGACAGATTGTAGATAAATAGTGCTCAAACGATCGTTGCCTAAGTATTAAAAGTTTAGTGAAACATATACATCATTAAACGAGATATATGTATTTTTAATTTTTTTTTTTATCATTATTAAAAATAGATTCTTTCAATTTGAAATGGAATGATATACACTTTTTATCAATGCATGTATATTGTTTTGAATCAAACTACTCCATCAACATAAATTGTTCATGGGCAAAATTTGACTTCTTTGGGTCCTGGATCGAGGATTGACAAGGCGAATTACTAGTTTTCGAATTAGATGATGTTTATAAAAAAAAATACAAAAAAAATATATGTGGCCAGCGTTCAGGATAGTGAATGACTTAAGAGTCTAATATTGTCCATTTATTTAAGGGAAAGGGGGGTGTTTTATTGGGGGGTGGTTGAACTGGGGAGTAATTGATATTTTTTTATGTTAGTGTTATTTAGAATTAGGGGTACGGATCCTATGTGTGATTATGATAGAGAATTTATGTGGTGTACGAAGAAAATAATTACGTGATGTGTTAAAAGTTATTCACAGGAAAAAAAAACCAATGGATGCACACACTAAATCTTATTATTCATTTGCCTCAAATGCTCGGTCAAGATTTTTTTTATTTAAGGATCTGGAAGAATTACAAATGTTCAGAATCACTCACAAAATCTAAGTTAATTCAAACGAGAGATTTTTGAAAAGTAAATCTCTTACTCTAATTAAAGAGTCAACTCCACAAGGATTCTCCTATTAAAGTTAGAAATTTTTTAATGTATTTTGTATTAGTTTACAATTTCACTAGTACGTTTTGCACAATGGGTTTTTAAGAGAGGGTCTTATTATATTAGTCCATTTGACAGTCTCATTACTGCCCTATGTATATATAACATACTTTCTTAGCTATTGCACTCATTGCATATATTTTATAAATGAGACGGTATAATTCGTTCAGAAATATATTTTAATTTTTATAAAAGTAAATATATCATCTGGATGTATTATGTTTAAAAAGTTAAAATAAGGTAGTACTACATTTGAGGTGTCTGCATGGCTTTTGGCTTTGAGCCTTTGACTTTGGCTTGGCTTGGCTTCATTTATTTGGCTGTATGTGTTAGGTATTAACTTGGACTGATCAGGTTTTTTTTTAACCTGTTTCAAATGCAAATGGGACACTGAATTATTAGGAGAGACTTTTGTTGTTAATGTCTTTGTATTATATTAATCAATGCATGAATCAACTAGGAATTGTGTGTCTCCTCCACTTATATTTGGTGTAATGTCATCTGTCCATTTGATGGTCCCATTTTCATGATTTGCTTGGGAGGGTGCACTGAATCATGGAAGCATATTAATTGGTTTTGGCCTTTTGTTCATGAAATTGGGGGAATTGTTTTTGGTGGGATTCCTCATGCAACAGATCAATTTTGAATTTGTATCTTATAAAAAAATAAAGGTAGATTAACATAAAAATTAATGCACATTAAATTAATAAAGTGGGCATAACTAATGTTGTTATTAACATAAGTGTACCGTACGTGTACCTATCTCTTTTTTGTAAGGTTTTTTTTTCCTGATTAAATCTTTTCTTATTTAATAGCAGAAAACTCCAATCAAGATTTAGTCCGGGTAAAAGACTTCTAAAAAAAGTGAAATGTGATGTTTAACATTAATAACCAATTCATCATATGAAATATTAACAATACATTAATAATGCCTGATTTAAATTTTCATTTGGAGCAAGAAATTGAGGAATATTAAGTGACTGTTTTTATTATATGATGTACATCTTCCTCTAATTATAGCTTTGAAATAATATTTGTACTCCGATAAAAACATCAAAATATGATATGAAATTGATATAATTGACATGTCACGTGTTATATTAAGATTACATCTATCATGTTCAATTTAATCTGTTCAGTGACAATAAAACATAACTCAATTTCGACAGTTTCTGTCATGTCTTTGTAGTCCTTTTTTATGTGTTATATATATATATATATATATATATATATCAGAAAGACATAAAATCATCAAATGACTCAAAATCCTTCATTCCAAATTTGCATGTTTTCATTAAGCTGTCTTTCAGCTTATGGTTTAAATTTTCTTTTAACTATTTTTAATTTTTAGCTTTGTAACAATGAAATCATTATTCTTCACTATTTCTTCTTTATATATATATATATAGAAAATACGAAATTAAAAGGTTACCACTTTGAAATTATTTAATAGTCTATACACTTAAAAGCTTAATTATTTTACTGATTCCTTATATTTAATTAAGATTTTTATTTATTTATTTATGGAGAAATTGTTGGAAAGTGAATAAGCCATCAACAATACCCGAGATCAAACACAAGAATACGTGAAACACGGCATTACACGAAGACAGATATACGTGCATGGTTCAACGTAGGCCCTACATCTATGGGATGAAAACAAATAATCCACTATAATAATTAAGATACAAAAATATTAAGAGACTCACAAACTCTCTTATTTCTCTCTATTAGAACATTCTCAACCCCATCTTTGGATCTACATTGTAAAATGCCAAATTTTCCATGAAATTTTGGAGGTTATTTATCGTGATAAATAATTTTATCCCCAAGTAATCCCCTAATTAACAAACAAATATTGTTCCCTTCATTTTAGAAGATTCATTTTAAATATTAATTAAAATTAATTTTTTTTTGTATATGTATCTTAATTTGTAGGTAAGTTTGTTATTTATATTATTTAAAAAATATTTGCATCGATTTTGCATCTAAATCTAAAAATAAGAATTTATATGATATTTAAATAAAAATATTTATATCCAATCTCTATCCAAAGATATCTAAATCCACGGATTAATATCCGTTCTGATAGAACATGGATAATAACCAATTTATATGAACAGTTGAATTCAACCTGTATTAAGGCATAACAGTGACTTGAATGAACCACACAAATACTCTCATATTCTATGAAAAAAAACCTTCCTATGTTGGATTGAATAGAGTAGTTCAAAAGCAATGGAAGGATCAAAACATCTCTTCTAAAACCAAGGTGATCACTTCAAAAGGTATTATACTAATACATGCAATGATGTATACATGTAACCATAAATATTAAACCTTCTCTCATATCTCATTATGACAAGAAATTGACCTTGCTTAAGTTTTCCACATCATATATAAGATATCATCATAGATTGTTTTAATTATGAAGATCTTTGGAGATTAATTAAAATTTCAAGGGTTGTTTTCACTAGTACCGTATTAAAGCCGAAAGTGCGGTCACACGTGTCGACATCCAATTGGACTCAGCTTGTTTTTCATGCCCGGTTGACCAGGAAAGAAAAAAATAATCATGATTTAAATTAATCTTTTGATAGTGTATCTAACAAAGACAGATGTAACATTAACAATTCATTAAAGAATTGATTGGTTGATTTACACAGTGGTTGTGGTGGTCAAGTCTTGGAAAAATAAAGTCAAAATAAAGAATGATTTCAAAGTATTTCATCTTCTGATCATTAAACACAGTTCCATCATTTCCTACATTTGAATGTCATAATTAATCAACTGCTAAATAAATTTCACAATTGATTTTTTTCCATCAATAACGATGCATTTGATTTTTTTTTTCTGTTAAATCTAATAGCTATCTGTTTAATTACTAGATGACTAGATGTCCAGGGCTTCATTATATATTATTCCTTTATATTTGTAATTTGTACACTAACATAACAATGATTTGAATACATACCTCCTTTCAGAGATAGTAGTACTTGCTGGCCAAAGGATATTTCAAGAAAAGGGGAAAGTTAAGCTAGAAATTCTTTAAATAATTTTTATCAAATGACTGATAATTCTCTGATTGGAATCCTAAAACCCTGACAAGCAAAAACATACATAAAAGAAGAACATCCAAACTGCCCTCTCTTGAAGGACCACAAATACCCCACCATGTCCTCCATGTGAGAGTTTCTACATCCCCACATGTTCATCTGTGGATTCTCTTCTCTGCTACGACAGGGCACGACACGCGAAAGCCTCGCTGTCACGACACTATTGGTCGGACATTGCAACATCGTCACCGTCACAAGTGGCCGCCGTCGTCATATGTGTGAGATACATTGTTCTGGAAGAGTTGGGGGGGTCATGCATGGGGAGAGGGTGCTTTTGTTTTCTGTGTTTCAAGTAATGTTGGTTCTGAAAAACCAATACCATGGTTGAAACATATATACGAAACCCTAAAGACATGCAGTTCACCAGTGAAAGGTAGCTTTCATCAAACCCTAAAGACACTTCATTTGTCATATGCCCTCACTTTATATTTATGCATGGTATTAGGGTTTGAATGGCATGAAATCACCAATGTTTTATTTATTATTATTCACGTGTGGGTTGCGACTTGTGAGGGGACAATTTATATGGTACACATTTGTAATCCATAATTTTTTGAACTAAATATAGTTATTTGATGAAATAATGTAAAAAATGAAATATTTATTCAAATAATGTAGTATACATATGTTTTATTAGAGATTTTATATATTAGGTGGAAATGCAGAAATGACAACGTACATATCAAGTCTGATTAATGTATTACACAAAGAGATATGACACACAGAGACACCAACAATAATCATGATAAACAAACAGAAAACATATTATATAGAGGACACGTATAATTAAATAGCCATGTATCAATTGAAGTTGATTTGGATGATTATGATGGGACCACATCATCACGGATTACATGTATTGGAAACTTGTGTTGGTTTTTCTTGTTTGTGTTTAACAAATTGAAAGAACTAAAATGAGATCCCACATTATATCTTGTTATAAAATTTGAAAAAACAAATCATTCAATTCATATATTAATTTGACCTAGTCATGTCATCTCTTCGTTTACGTGTGCCTCTCAATATTTCCACCATGGCCTTGAGTACCAAATCCACTGACACTTTCATTTATCAATAGTTCCTCACATGGGTGTAGTTGAGTCACCTCCATTCTCTCTCCATCAAAAGCTTATTTTAGTAGGAGAGCATTCCACTAATTTTAAAAGTCTCCCAAATAATCAACATTCATTTCAATATAATGCAACCCCACATGCACCCACATGTCTTTGCCCATCCTTTCAAATACATATATAGGAACCTCTCAACTAACCAATTCCTCAAACTTTCTCCAACCCCCAATCATTTGCCACCTCCCATTTCATGACTGAGATTTTTGGACTTCTTGATCCAATATTTTATTCCCTTTATTATTTGGTGGAAAATCAATTCAGGGGCTTAACCTTGACCAGGAATTTTTACTAGGTCCCTTGTAACTTTTACAAAGGCTAGGACTACTTATGCATGACAAGTACCCCCCTCCCCTCCCCACCCTTCTTCTTTTTCTTTTTCTTTTAGTTGAGATAAGGCAGATTGTTTATAACTGAATTATAGCATAGTTACAGACATCTGAATGTGCTAAGGTGAGAGTGGGAAAATAGAGGATTACAATATTATGTAAATGAAGAAGACTAAGGAGAGGTGGGGATCACAGCACAAGATGAGCAACGTCACTGCCGCCCCTCAAGGCCTCAACTCTGCACTGACATGTGACTACCAGAGTATGCATGATATTTTTGTAGTTCATCTGAATATATTTGAATTAATTAAACACTTGCATTCTTGCAATAATCCCAACTGAGTATATATTTGATTAAACATTACATATTCGATTAGGACTGCAGGAATAATGGCAAAAATGACTTCGTGTATCAAATGACATATATGTGTATTTTTGCATCATATACATAGTAAATTATAATTTTACTCTTGTTTACACCCTTAACATATTTTTCTTAAAAAATAAGGTAACACAAGCTACACCCAGTGATCCAAAAACAAATGAACAAACGCATACATAATAGTCAAAGAATAGCTAAAGGTACATAAAATCAATGTGATTCTAATGTCAAGAAACCCAAAATTAAATTATTACTTTTCCCTTATTTCAAGTCAGTTGTCAATTATTTTGTGCCTAATTAGGAACCTAATGTAGGTCCATTGTTACTTTAGTGGGTGACAATAGTCACATCTTAGAATAAAAAAACATGAAACAGACGATGCCATTCCAAATCGATTCTCAAATGAAAGTTTTTAGGATACAGTAATGGTTCTTTTTTTTTGTGATGGAATGATTTATCTATAATCACATGGGGGACTGAAGTCTTTTAATTTTAGTGTTTCAGGTAGAAAATGCAGCCTGGTTTTGCTCAGTTTTGTTTTTTTTATATTATTATTACAATTTGTGATCCAATGCATGAATCGAAGAGAATTGGCGATCTAAAATAAACAACAATAACAACAACCATCACCATTCATCAACACTGGCCTTTCATTCTATCATAAACTTTCTATATTTTATTGGTGAAGACTATTAGTGTGTGTGTGTGTGTATAATTCATAATTGTTGATTTATATATACTTTTTTTTTTGGGGGGGGGGGGGGTGGTTTATAAAATTTTATACTTGTGTTTTAAAAATAAACACAAGTATAAAATGTTACTCCATCTGTTTTAGATATGAGGTCTCCTAGCTATGATAATGGATAGATCTAGGTTTAAAGTTTAAATTTTACTCATCAAAATTATCTTTTATATTATCACATTCCCTTTTAGAACTCATTGTTGAAGATAGATATCTTTACCAACATGTTAAGAGGTTTGTTGGCATTAATAGAAACAATTTTGAATTTTTTAGGTCATGATCAATTTGCGTAATCTACATCATTATGTTAGTATAGCAACATTATATATACAAGCTTAAATATATCACATTATCGCTTAATTTAAAGTCATGTTTTAAACCAATTTTCAAAAAATGACTTTTCATAAAAGTTATTCTTAGAAAACTATATATATTCTCAATTACTTTAATTCATTGATTTTTAATAACATAAAAGCTGAAACGTTAACAGAAAATCAAAAGTTAAACATTAGAAAATTCCTTGTAGAACTGATCATCTGAAAATTAATTTACCAAATCAATTCAAATTGGGCCTAAGCCTACAACACCCTAATAAAGTAGGACACATAACCTAAATTAATCATTTATTATTAAAATCTTGTTCGTTTGTGCATAATGTTTCATCAATCAATAATAATAAAAAAATAAAAAAAAGATAAAATGCATTTGAACCCTCTAAAAGTTTTGAAACCTACATAAACACTTGTGAAATTCAAAAATATGCACCTACACGGCTACACCCCTTGTTATTAGATTTTTCAATAAGATTGGACAAAAATAAGATTTTATCCTTTTAATTAAATCATTACAATGTTTTCGCCTTTTAATGAACTATCATGTAAGTTAATTCGATAAAAAAATGCATTTAAATGTAATTGAAGAGTTAATTATTTTATTAATTAATATTCACAAAGCATATTCAAAATTAATTCATCATATTTTTTATTTAAAAATTAATTAAATGGTAAAATAGTATTTTCAAAGTATTTTTGTTTTATATTAACAGAAAATCTAACAACAGGGTGTAAATGTAAATTTTTGAACTGTAGAGGATGTTTCTGTAATTTCAAAAATTTGGGGGTACAGAAAGCGAAATTGAGGAGACGAAATCCACAAATTCCGGATTTTGGATCCCTGTTTGGTCCATGAAGTGATGTTAGCGGAGAATCGGGCGAAGGACGATAAGATTCGTGGGCCACACACAGTACTTGGGCCCATGTGAATTGGGCCGACCGATCCACGTGGACTTGACGTCAGTACATGGCGTCTGTGGGGCCCACACCACTTGACATTGTCCAACTCCGTGTCTTTTTTATTCTATGATTCCGACGTTTGAATAAATTCTTTATTTAAAATGTTAAAAATTTTAAACTCAAATCCCAACACGCGTTTAATTTTTCAGACTATTATCTTTTTTTTTTAAATAAAAAAAAAATTATGATTAAAAATCTAATAAAACATAAATTTTCTAATAGCATCTTCAATAGATATTTTAATTAATCAAGATATTAAAGTGTAATGTCAGTATTTTATCCCTTAACTAGACCCTTATTTACTACATTCTCATTTAATTGGTTGTTGTTGCTTCAATGGACTAGCTAAATAATTAATCAAAATAATAGTAGGCCCACCTCTCTACCCATCAAAACCTCTTCACCCACTCAGTATAATATTTTTTTTGAATCTTTTGAATGGTGGGGTCCAAATTTAACTGACTAAAACACTAACCACAGTTAACTTGAAAATTAACATATGACAGGTGGAGCCCACATTCGGCTTTCTTTTAACATTTCTATTGGAGCAACATTTTTACATGTTTTGTAAAAATCTGACACTAACTAGTTAGTTAACATGTCCATTGGAGATACTCTAAGAATCTTAATGTTTTAACCTTACATCTAAATATAGCTTGAGTGCTTTTTTAGGGCGCTGTTGCACTCAATTTTTTTATTTTTTTTTACTGTTCAAAATGTTGTTCGATATACCTCGCTAGAAATTCAGCAAAGCATATGAATTGTTGTTAGATGATATATGTATATCTCGTGAAATTTTTTAACAACATCAAAATGTTGTTAGATGATATATATATATCTTGTGAAATTTTTTCTTACATTTACTCAAAATGGGTTCATTCAACTCAAAATGAAGCGGTACACACTTTTTATCAAAATATTTAAGATGATATTTACTATTTCAAAATAAAAAATAAAAAAATGTGTGGCATAAGTTTTTTACGTAAAAAATAATTGAGTTTAACATTTTCCTTTTTTGTTTTATGAGCGTTGATACCCTTAGTTTTTTTTTTTTTTTAGCTCATTTTACAGTTCTCAAAACCACTATGATAATAATGCATAGAATAAAAGAAATTTTATTTTTTAAAAGAAAAATATACTACTGTATGTCAATATCTAATTCATTTCATATAACAATATGTATTTTAATGAGAGAATGTATAATCATTTTTTAAAAAAAAAAAAAAAATAATGTGGACTTCAAATGTGACTGCAAAAGGGTGGGACATATCATTTTCTTTTCTATTTTTATTAGAAAATGTTAAGATTCATCCTCTGCTTCATACTCCCAATATAAAGTGCATCCGTTTTTGTTTCTTTTTAAATATATCATCTAATAAAATTTGTAGAACATCCAAATAAATATGTAAAAGTATATATTATAATGAATGGTGTAAAGTATGTAAAAAAATTTCTATCAAGATATTTATCTCGTTATAAAAAGTAACGAAATATATAAAACTGTAAAATACTATGAGTCTAACAAATATTTTTTATAAGAATTCCATAAAATTGGAACAATAAAAGATTTGGATTGGGGCCGTTACTCCAACCCCACTCTATGGCGTCCTCACCCTTAAAAAATAAAAGGAAAATGTTAGACTCAGTATTTTTTAAAGTCCAAAACGTATAACCACATGTGTTTTTACTTTTTAAAAATAGTAAACATCATTTAATTATATGTATGATTTGAGAAAAAGTGTACATCGCTCCATTTCAATTTGAATAAACTTATTTTTAATAAATATAAAAAATTTAATGATGTGTATCTCTTGTCTAACTATGCATATACTTCATTGGATTTCTAATTATGCATACAGAGCTATATTTTGAATTTAAAAAAAAACTGAGTGTAACAACACTAAAAAAAAAATAGAAAAGAGAGAGAGAGAGAAGGCGAAAGGCGGCGACGATGGGTGAAAGAGGGCGGCAGTGAAAGGGGAGAGAGGGGGGATGACGGACATAGGCTGACCCCCCTCCCCAGCCTTTCTTTCTCCCTCTTTTTCTCTCTCCCCCTCCCCTTCTCCGGCCTCCTTTGCTCGCCGCTCTCCTACAACCCTCTTCTCACTCAACAGTCAAACCAAACAACCCCCCCCCCCCCCCCCCTTCCAGCCCTTAAAAAAAAAATTGGGTTGGTGGAAATGGGAAAGATGGTTGGTGGGAGTAGACATTCCAAATAAAAAAAATGTTACACTTAATCTTTCATGCGGTCTAGTTTATAGACCAAACACATTATAGTTTTTTTTATAAAAAATATATATATAAACCTATAGAATGAAATACATGTTTTCACAAAAAAAAAAAAGAAATCCATAATCAAAATGAATTAAATGTATATATTATTATATTTTTCCTAGTAAAATATATACTGAAGTATGAAGACATAATAAAGTAAGTTTTATTAGAGATTTCATAACTGCAATGCGTGTATTGGCACCCATAAGAAATAACTTATGTAAAGAGAGGGAATATAAAAAAAAAAGCGTTGATACACACAGTCTTTTTTACAGTCTCATAGGCTATGATAACGTAATATATACTGTATTATCATGGTATATGAGTCTTATCATAATATATGACTCAATTTTTTTTTTTCATTATGAAAAAAATACATTAATGTATCTCAGTATATACTTCATTTCATATAACAGCATACACTTCAAAATGTGAGTGTATGATTTAAAAAAAAAAAAAAATAAAATAGACTGCAATTGAGGCTATATGTATCTTTTTCCTAAAAAAAAATATCACTCACCGAAGAGAGGTCTATAACTTGTACAACACACATAGGGTAATGGAAAAAACATAAGGCTTAAATTGGATCAGTTACATATGAGATTAATAATGTAAATGATCATGGTCACTTCCCCTGTATTCAATTAGTATACAGTGATGTATATCTCTACCAAAAAAACAGTGAATTCCAAATTTACATATAAGGATCATTAATACATACTTCCATTTCCTTTCCTTAGACTGAATCTCCCACCCCAAAACGAGATTCGAACATCGCTTTTAAAAAGGATGCGAACGAACTTTTGAAATCACTTGGTTACTCGTAAATCCAAACTGGATCACTTGATCTGCATGCGAAACTCTGGTCCACGTTCTCTTCTTATTCTTCTTCTTTTTCCTTTTTTGGTCAATTCAACTTCGAAACCTCATCTGTGTTTGTGGCATCTGGGCTTCCTTCGGGGAGGAGGAAGAGGAGTGGAAGAGGTAACAGTGAGCTGAGATTGCATAATATTATCAAGAGAGCTAAGCTATCGAAGCTGTCCCTTGTGACACCAAGAAGCTGAGTTAATCCAGCGCCCAATAATCCTCCAGTGACGCCTCCCCCATTTGAAATGGACATTAGGGTTGCAAACAAAGTAGCTTCCATGCCGGGCGGGCATAATCTTGCAGCTAGCACCAGAACAGGCATGAATGAAGCCTGCAATAAAAATTCACACTTCACCAATCAATCGTGATCTAATATATAAGAATATGAATGAATGTCAAAAGAAATGCAAAATGGATAATGTCATTGTTCTAGCTCAAAAAAATTATTCATTATGGATGTGTAATCAGCCCATACAGAAGGACTTCACATAATTGCCAGGATATCTGCTCTGGTGTTTTTTGTATTTTTTTTTTCTTTTAGATTTGATGCCCGTTCCATGAGATAATCTGTAGACTGATGTCCCCTAGTCATCAGAATGAAATAAGTTTTCTATCTCATGATTTCCACATGTAAAGATGTTGTTGTACATATTGTTCCAAATGAACTGTACACGAACAAGAAAATAATGCATAATGATGCTAGATGTCAGATTTTACGCATTCATGTTTGTAGTGATGCATAAAGATAAATAACAGCATTGCAGTGTTGTAGCCTCTAAGAATTGCAGGGAACCTCCTTTTTTAAGCTACAGACATATTAATTAATAATATAAAGGTTTCATCTCAAAAATGTGTGATAAAACTTTAGATTCTTAAATCATGGCACACAGACAAGTAGAAAATCCAGCATTTCAGGATATAAAACATCAATTATTTAGTCTTTTAGTCATCACCTGACCAAGCACGGTGATGATCAAAGAATCTCCAATAGAAAACCACTCATCGCTGATGCCAAACTGCCGATTAAGCCCCGTCACAAGGAAAACCTGAGTGACATGCGTAATATTTTTATTGAGAAAAATAAGATTAAAACTTAAATTCCAGCAGAAGCCAATTTCTCAGTATGACAATAAATGAGCACCTGTGTCATGCCAAGAGCTGCACCTATGATGGTCGTCCACAAAAAAATCTTCCGCAGAGGAACAGTCTTCAAAAATCCATTGTATAGTCCAACCCCCACTAATGATGCCACTGATGTAACGAGCTTAACTCGGCCCAGAAATTCTGGGGTGAAGCCAAGTTTATTTGTGCTGAAAATGCAAATAAACACTTTTTTTTATCTATATAGTAATAGATAGTAAAGGATGAAAGGAAGAAATAAGAAAGTCGGAACAATGAGTCTTCAGCCCAAAATTAATAATTTTATACAGCTCAAAAAATAACAAACAAAATTTCTGTTTCTTCCTATGATTCGTTTGCTTCAAGTCCACAACAATCCAGCTTGTACTTCCGATTATCTCTGTCATACTACGCAATCATATGATTGTCATGCTGGAAGTTTGTCATACAACATCTTAACAACAGTAAATACCTTCCCATTAATTGCTTGACATGGAAACATATAAATGGAGAAAGTGTGAATATAACTGTTGTGAGAGTGCATGGATATAGTATGACTAGCATAAACTGTTCACATAATTACAGATCCATTAAAATTTAGAAATTATCTAATCTTTTTTAATTGCAGTAGTAGAATATTTTAGCACCCAGATTGATAGACATGCATAACCTTTAAATTTATACCCAATAAAACAAGCAATTAGATATTATTTCAGGTTTAGTGCATATTAATCTGTGTGCTCACCGCAATATGATAGAAGATGGGTTTTACATCAGGTGACTTAAAGAGGCTGACAATCTTATGTGGGAAGACGATGTTTAAACAATCAACTGTGGAAAATAAAACATACATAAAGAAAAACATGGCAGAGTCAGACTGTGGTGTTGCCTGCCACAAGAATATAAATAATGTTGGCAATAATATGTTGGGCTGCTTGACAGCATCCCACAACTGGAGAATATTCTGTCTTGAGCTTTCAAGAAAACCTGAACTCGTCAATGAAAGGTTATGTCCTGAAGCAGAAGAAACGGGCTCTTCATTAACAAGAACCGCAACTGCAGATGTCATTAGGGGAAGAAATGCTGTCACCCCAAAGACAAACCTGAGAAAACACGTACGAATAAAAAACAAGCCATGACTATTTTGAGTAAGCAACAGGTCATAAGAAATATAGATGGATAGCTCATACCACTTGCCTTACACCATAAGCATCCACTAGAGAGCCACTAAAGTAAGCACTGATGATTCCTCCACATGCTGAAGATCCCCAGCATAGAGATTGAAGGGACCCAGATGTGCTCTGTGATTCACCACGAGCTCTTTCAACTACCATAGAATCTACAACCTGCATAATATGCTCTTCAGTTTTCTGATACTAGACTGCAAATTATGTCAGAGGATGGTGAGATTTTCATAGTCACTCATGGCTGCAAAGATCAATGATAGAATGCTTCTGTTGCAACAGAAGCATGAATCTGCAACTACAACTTTATTTATAGTGTACCAAAACTCAAGGTTACCACAGTGGACCATGAAGTTAAGGTAAGATTATAGTTGTCTGGGTGGCTAGGCGAGCCTAGGCGATGGCCAACCGCCTAGCCACCTAGGCGCGCCTAGGCACGCCTAGGCGGCGCTTAATTAAGATTTTATTATTTAAATTGGTAATTATGTTAAAGTTATTTATCTGCTTATCCATTTTTTAATTTTTTCAGGAATATTATTTAAAATGAAGAATGCTATTTATAAATAAAGAATACATGGATGTAATTTATTGGTGTATGTCCATTTCAACAAAATTAATATAATCTAACCCTAGTAGCATTAAAGAAGGAGAAAAGGGGGAAGATATTGAGGGAAAATGAGATAAAAGTTCAGAAATTTTGAGGAGAGATAAGAGAGAGAGATAAAAAATCAATAGAGACTCACTTGGGATCAGGAGAATTCGCTGCACTGTTGGTCGGCAGGGTAGGTGATATTTCAATCTTTCGATTGTGTTTTTTTTTTCTTTTATTTTTTAGGTTAGGCGAGGGATTGGGCGGGCTAGGCGTGATTTAGGGGGGTAGGCGGGCCTAGGCGCCTGCTTAATTAACATGCTATTAGGCGGACGGTCACCTAGGTCCATCTGGACCGCCTAGTCGCCTAGGTGGCGCTTAGGCGCGTCGCCCAGACAACTATGGGTAAGATGGACCATATTTTATATTTTAATAGGAGAATATACATTAAATGTTTCATACAAAGGATGGTCATCTTTGTCCTTTATAGGGTTGGAGCAATAAAATCAGTACAATGTCATGCTGCTAATTCAAAATGCTATATATGGCAGACCAAATCTTGTTGAAACATGGCTAAGTGTTAAAGAGGATTCTGTATTTCCAATGATAATCAATTAATCCACTAAAGAGGTAATGGTCACCTATTATTCATAAAAAAAATACCACCTTCTGGTCCTTGGTAAATTCAAGAATTTAAAACTAACATGCTACACTAATATTTTTTGAAGATCTATGGTGCTTACAACATCTGAGAAGGCAACTGAAAGAGATCCTATAAGTATACTGAACGCAGCACCATATTTGCTGTCAACGAAAGTGGCCATCAGAGTCCACGATAATGCTCCAAGAAGACCAGACAAGATAAGGTATGACCTTCTCCGGTAGCCAAACAATGGAAATGAATCACTGCCATGGTAGAACACTTTCTAAACAGTTGTAAACATAAAAAGAGAAATCCTTTTAACTCAAAATAGGTGAACAAGAAGAACTAAGCACAAACCTGATAAACCCATAGAGAGGCTTGACAAGCCATGGTAAGGCAGAAAAACCAGATATCACTGCTGTCTTTATCAGAGAAAAGAAAAACCGAAAATAAGTTAATTTTTTCCAGGTGCCAACTTCAACAATTATGCTATTCATATACAAGAAGGTTATGAGATAAAACTTGATGATTACCTCTAAAATTGTGTAAATATTGTAAATATAGAGTCCAAAAGTTACATAAAGGAATATAATTGTCATATTTCCTTTATAACTTGAACGAGAAGTCTAAGAGTAAAGAATCACCCCCGTTAGCAAAGAAATGGGACAATATCCTTCAGAAAAAATCATAAACTAAACAGACATGGAATCCTGGCATGGCATTACATTACCAAGAATCGTTCTCTTTTCATTTAAACCATGCAAATACCACATCAACAAGCCTTGTACCATCTCTTCAAGGCCATTTAATGAAATAAAATATGATCCCCTATGATTTAAGATTAGGTTGTTTCACCAAAAAAGAAAAAAAAATTGTGATTTTTCTTTCCGTTGGACATGAACCCCAAATGGGTTGCTGCGAAAAACTATTATGTACACATGCCAGGAGGGAGGGAGGGGATTATTGTTTGTTTCTCATAGAAAATACCGTCTATTCAGATGTGCATTATTCGAATATTTAATATATGGCTGCTGATTCACCTTTGTACTGTGACATAATTATTGCCGTAGCTAAATATTTAATTTAGTGAATGTAATAACTCATATGATGATACTGGTTGTGTGCCTAAATATGTCAATAACAGTATTTTTTAAATAAGGTGACACGTGTGAAAGCGGGAACTAATGGAAACTCAGATTTTATCATCCAGATCCATGTTTTTATTAGAGGGGAATGGTTTAACATTTACACGGAAGTGGTAGTCAGAGTCAAAAAGTTAATTTGATAGAACCAAAAGTCTCACATACCTCAGCAGGATCAAGATGGAGGTCGTCCTTCAAGTAAAAACTCACAGCCAATCTTGAGAGTCCCAAAACCCCTTGTACAAAATACACAATAGCGACTGCAATGTTGTCTGGGGATAAGTCCACTCCAAAACATCTGACTCTGCTCAATAAAGATTTACTCTTCCATGGGGCTTTTTTACTGTAAGAATACATTCCTCCTTCAATATCCCTCGTAGATAACTCCCCATTTTCTGCATAAAGTGTGTTTCTTGATGCTGCATCACCTATGTTGAAGACTCAAGTTAAAGGTAATGACAAAGAATCTACAATTTCAAAAACCAACTTCTAAACAAGCAAATAGTTAATGATTTCTAGCAACAACTATAGATAACCCTACAGATTTTACTAGTGTGTTTTTTTTTTTTTTTTTGGTGAGCATGTCCATGTAGATAACTGAATTCGAATGCCTGAATATACCGTCTAAAATGGGTTTTTCCATCTCTTGACCAACATAATCAAACAAAGACATCATCAACCAAAAGAAGCATGTTTTATTTCCTCCTATTTACTCCATCCCTTCAATTTTTATTTCCTTTTGTCCTATATCACAGAGTAAGGTGTTGAGTGTAACTCGGAAACCGTGCTTTGGTTAGCCTGTTAGCCCCTGTCACTGAAAAGGAGGTCAAGGGATCAAACCCCACCAAATGTGCACAGGGGGACACATGCTACAAGCTCACCACGCACTTGAATTTCTTTATCTCCTCTAACACTGACTGCATAAGACATTTATATTCCCCCAAAAAATTTTAAAAAATAAACATCCCTTTCCATTTGGGCTGAGAAAACGAACAAAGCGCGCGAAAGAAGAAAATCCGAAGGGCAGGATACCCAATGAATCTTTGAACTTCTAGTTAATATCACAATTTAAAAAAATGTGCCTTTCATGGAAAGATGTCCCTTAACTAAATTGTTTAAACTGAAAAAAAATTGGATCTTTCCGGGTCCAAAATCATACAAAAGCAAAGAATCAATCACTTTATATAAGCAATCAAAGAATCCACCTTCTCCAATGGAATCACGTATTGGCAAAAGCTAAAACTGTCTCTTTGAATGGAAATCCTTACATGATTCCATTTTGGGTCATCATCAATCGCATGACATCCAAACAGCATCTTCGATGCATAACATTATCCAAACTAGAGAGAGAGTGAGAGAATTGCACATACTCGGGTCGGAGTACAAGATCTCGGTATCGTTCGGACTGATCGCCTCCGCGCGTTCATCTCCGGCAGACCTATGCCGCGCCGACACCGGCGGAGGCGGCTGGGACGGGGCGGACATTCGCTCCTCCTCTTCGGGGACGACGCCGCCAGAGGCCCTGCTCCGACGGGTTCCGGCGGTCCTCCGCCTTGGTTTTCCGGCGAAGCACCGGTGGCGGGAGCGATATCTGGGCGGAGAGGGGGGGTTTCGAGGGGTCACCAACGATAATGGAAACGGATTCGGTGAGAGAGCCATTAAAGTAGGGGACGAGAAGGAGATCACATGTCGGGTCAGCCCATTAAGACTACAGAGTCGGCCCGAGTTCGTTGGACCGGCCCGAGTTAGGATATGCGTTTAACATAAGTTCATGCTATAAGCAAGATAAGCAGTTAAGATTATTTATTTTTTGGATAATTGTGATTTTAGATAATTGTGATTTCTAAAAAGGTACATTATTTAGGATAATGTCTGATTTTTTTGAAGGCTGATGTAAAATATTAAAAAAATACGGATAGATTTAGATATGGTTTTTATCGTAAAATTTTTAGGGCTGAATTGGTAAGGGTTCCTGTTTTGATGGAGAATTAATAGAGAATAAGAGTAAATACTGAAGATCAGCTCTTATTTGATATTTGTTATCCTCATATAAGTCTTGATAATTATGTCTGAATAAGTTAAGATAATGTCTGATAACTATTCTAAGGAAACACTGAAATTGCTTATCAGGATTTATCAATGCTGGGGAATTAAAATATTTTATGTCATTTAAAATTTTTATCTTACCTAATAGTCTTAAACACACATTCTAAAAACTATCACATCTATCAAATCGGTCACATGTCTCTCATATTTATTTAAGAGTATAATTGTCATTTAAAGAGTCATGAATTCTTGATCATCCATTATCTGTCGTTTATCATAACTTTATCTAAGGTGAACCAAATAGTCAAAAGTTCACTTTTATGTTTCTCATTGAGAATAATAAAAAAAGAAATTAAACAAAAATTTGCTTATTCAACATAAATTGTTATTTATTATAGTATAAACCATCATGGATGAATAAGCCAATGTCACACCCTATAGGGACTCAAAAGGTTTTAAGAATAAGTTATTTTAATTTTATAGAATAAAAAACCCATCAATTTTATTTTTATTCATATTTATTAAAATTGGGATAAAAACTAGGGTTATATGCTATTTCAATATTTAGATGACACAAAAAATCCTCATTTTCATTTCAAAATCACGACAAGTGTTTATACTTTCTCACAAAATAAGTTATGTTCTCTCACTTGTCTTATCACTTATCCTATCGTCGAACCAATCCTAAGATATTAACATGTGTCATAAATGTTGCTTACGTAAGAAATGATTAAGAATATTCAAATTAAGGGTGCGTTTCGATGTGAGATTAAAACATTGAAATTCTTAAAATCTTATATTTGAAAAGCTATGTTTTAATAGATTTTCAACCGTAAGATTTTTTTGTCTAAAAATGAAGATTGTAATTTGAAAAGCTAAAAATGTGTTTGAATATGAGTTTGAAAATTTTTAATTTTTTCAAACACAGAATTTAACTAAACTCGTATCTACAGGACCCTAAGTATGTGACAATCAAGCAACCGTCAAAAGTACACGCGTCAGCCTACACGACAAATTATAGTATGTGCATCAATGCAAGACACGCCCACTCCTATCAGATGATTTTTAGTGTGCATACATGACATATCTACAGTCTGAACTCACCCAAAAATCAAGTTGGATTGAACATAAAGCCAAAAAAATCCTACTCGAATCCTCTAAAAATTCAGGTTGGATCAAACTCAACATGTCCATGTTGCAACCCAATGTTTTAAAATCCCTTCTAACCCCTGATTAATCCTCGATTTAAGTCTAGGCGGGCTCAACCCACAACGCTTAGCACCTAATCACTTTTCTTATTAATCTCTAATTGACTAATAAGTTATTAAGTTATCTTATATATTATATATATATGAATTAATTTTTTATTTTATAATTATTATGTTTATATTATTAATTTTGTTTTGATATTATTTTCTTATGATTTTATAGTTTAAAATTATTATATATATAATATGTATATATATTATAATTATTATTCTAAAAAATGATTGATTAATCCCTATTAATCCCTAGTTCCTCTTCGATCACCCAACTAGCGCCTAGCGCTTTTTACAACATTAGTTGCAACCCTTAAAAAAAAACATATATCTAATTCAAATATATATCCAACTAAACATGTTATCACGGATCATCTAAAGTTCATGGAAGGATCCAACCCGAATCCAACAATATAATTATACCCTCAAATCTGCACACCTATTTTGATTAATATATTTATTATACATCATTGGATTATTTTTTTTTAGCACATCCTCATTTGTGAAATATTATTCTTCGAAGTTTGGGTTGGGCTCCGGTCGGATTTGATTTATAAGATGTATCGTTATAGACAATTAGAACTTCCTAAAAATCATTATTCCGTTGGGAAAAAAAAGAAGAAGATGAAATTAAAGAACATGGAACGAAATTATAGAAATGAGAAATTGTAAGGAAAATAAATTAAATAATTCAATTATTTTCATATTAAAATAAAAAAAATTAAAATATGACTTAGTATATTTAAATTTATCACTCTCTATTTCAGATTCCGGTTTTCAAACCCTCAATCCAAACCCAACCGAAATTAGAATTGGGCTGCTTAAATTTCTGTTGAACTGGAACACCAAAACTTCAATCCAAATCCGTCCAAACGTCGAGTTGGGTATAATTTAACTCGTCCATGTTGCATCTCTTCAACATACATGACTTTTAAATCTAAATATGAGTGAGAGGATGCAAAATAAGACTTTTATGATTTTTTTTAAGAAGACTGATGGACATAAAAAATAAAGAAAAATGTTATTCATTCTTTTTATAATCCAAAATATAGACCATATGTATTTATTATTTTTTAAAAAATAATATAAACATCATCTAATATGGTATATATTTTGATGAAAAATGTAGATCGCTTCATTTCAAATTAAATGAATTCAATTTTAGTAAATTCTAAAAAAAATCAACGATGTATATATCTCATCTAATGATGTATATATTTCACTGAATGTCAAACAATGTATACAAGATTGTATATAATTTTTAATGTAAAACAACTGTATAAAAATGTCAAAAATTAAAAGTTGTAAAAATTAAATAAATTTAAATGAATTTTTGGGGGTGTAAATAGAGACATTCCACCATTAAAGCGAGTGACGATATAACACGAAATAACATAATCACCGACCCGTCTCTAAAACCCTAACGAGCCGGCTTCAATTAGGTTTTCTCGAGGTCCAACAATGGAGGACCCTTCGATCGAAGAATGCGAGAGCGGCTGCGACAAGGAGGTCGCTCCCGCCGTCATCTCCGTCCATCCCCTCGAGAGCTTTGTAGCCGTCGCCGTTGGTTCGGAACTTCGCGTCTTCGACATAAAGTACGTTTTCTTTTGTTATCCGTCTGGAAAATCAAATTTCTTACTGATAAAGATGGGATCTTGGGATGTTTTGATAGCCTACATTGCTTATAATGGAAGGTTTTGGCGGCTCAATCGGTTCAATGGTTCGTTAATCGTTGATTTCAATCAAGGACTCCTAAATATCTGTGTTGAAGATGCAAAAACTAATCTTGAATGTATTTCTTCCAGTATTTGGTTTATCACTGTTTGTATTGTTGTTATATATCATTCTTTGTGAACCAAAGGTGAAATATTGAAATCTGTTGAGTTAATGCATATTGAACGCAAACAAGCATTAGAAATGCTTGAATGAAAGGTGTTTTTTTTTATGCCATTTTATTGTCACTGACTGTTGGATCTATTGTAGTCTCATTTTATTTGGGATTATGTATATGTGGGTGTTGCTTTCATACTGTCAGAACTTTGAGGGTTCACTTTTGATAATGGATTTGTTCTTTTATGTTCTGTTTTGTTATTTCTATAGTGGGGATCGCACGGTTTCTTTATTGGACGGTTCTGGTCTGCCTCCACATACCGACTCTATAAGAGCGATTTGTTTCGGTGCCAAGGGGAGGTTCTTTGCGTCCGCTGGTGATGACAAGCTCGTCAAAGTTTGGAAGACGGACTCGTGGCAATGTGTTTGCACTGTGTACGTATCATTCTACTGTGAAGTGTTTGGATTTTAGAGGCGTATCAACTTGAGATGTATGCACCATTTTAATTTTTATATGGATTAGATGAATGCATCATTTTTTTTGCTAGCAACATCAAATAATTGAGTGGACTAGTGGCCTACTGGGTATGGGTTTCAGGGTATTCTGACAACTTGCCACTCACCTCAACTTTTTATACATGCAACTCCATAACCAGTAGTCTAGAAGATAACATTTTTTTTTCTTGTTTGGTTATAATTCTCCAGGCCCCCAATTTTATATTCCTTCCATGATTATTAATTGTGTAGTATAATATTAATGATATTGCCCTATCTTATATATATATAAAATGTAGTAGAAGAAAAACTATGACTTCGAGCATATTCAATTATTCATGTTCTTTTTAGATGAGATTGGAATCAAGAATGCCATAGATAATTCAGATATGCCTTCCATATTTTTGAATATTATAAGGATATTGTTTTAAATGTCTTCTATGCAGGCATTCTGAGAAGAGAGTAACTGCAGTTTCTGTAAGTCATGATGGTCTGTTTGTTACTTTCGCGGATAAATTTGGGGTCATCTGGGTAGCTAGTTTGGTGGACGATGGGGAAGACCAGATGTCAGTCCATAGAAAAGCAGCACCACTTCTCGGCCATTATTGTAGCATTATCACGAGCTTGGTTTGTCATTGCTTTCATCTTTATTTCATTTGCTTTTTTTCAGCACCATTTACCAAGGACCAAAAACCTGCCTTGAGATGAAACCTAGTGTTTGTGCATATGGTCATGTGTGTCAGTCGCATTCTGAAGAATTTAATTTTATGTTCTGTTTCTTATGTGATTCTTTCTTAATGTAATTGATACAATAAACTAACTTAATATATCAGATTTTCCTGGAAGATGACAATTTATCATCTAATACTTCAGATGAGTAAGTGACATTATATATAAGTAAATTCCGTATAATGATTGGTAGGTGAGCATGAATTTATTTGATAATTTAGTGATCTGCTGCATTTTATTCTGTATTTACTGTGGTACTGCTTCATTGGAAAAAAATATTGTGGTATTGCTGCCCCCTTTACTTAAAAACATTAAAAGAACAAAAAGAAACTTTGTAATATCTGCTGTATTTTTCTGCAATAAATTCTGGAATTGTGTGTCAATCAGCTGGTGCATTCCCTTCATGTTGATGTTTAGCATGGTCTCTTCATTGGTTTACTATGATTTATGCAGGAGTACTCTCCAGATGGGAAGTTCATCGCTACTGCTGATCGGGATTTCAAAATTCGTGTATTCTCAAATTCCATGGATTTGTTTCCCTGTTCTGTATAGATGATCTGTTCAACATACATGAGACATTTGTTGTTTATTTTGCAGATCAGTGTATTTCCTAAAAGGCCGCTTACTGGAGCACATGAAATACAGAGCTATTGTCTTGGGCATACTGAGTAAGTTTCCACATGTTCAATGACTTTCTAGTAAAACAGAGTTTGTGTTTGTACCCTGACATCTGAAATCCTTGAAGAGCTTCAATCACCCTATACTCATAGTAGTTCTTTTATTAAGTAGAACTGTGGGAATAGAAGTTCTCGTGAAATACTGAATAACAGCCTCCTTGACAGCTTCATCAAAGCCATTATTGTCACATTTGATAGGTTAATGTCTTGTTCATGCTCAGAAGATACTCTATTGTATTCTGTATAAGAATTTACGTCAGCTTTAACTTTATTTGATATTGCAGCTACAATAAAATCTGCTTGTCATTAATTTTCAACAAAATGAAGCAAATATTGATTGGTACTTGGTTAGAACATCAAATTTGCGGTGTTTTGCAATGTTTTAAATATCGATATAATCGATATATCGATTTCGGGTTCAATCGATATATCGATTGGCTTTTTTTTTAAAAAAAAAACCTTCTCTCCTCTCTCTTATTATATAAACCCCAAAGACAACCGACCTTCTCTCCTTTTATATAAACCCCAAAGACAACCGACCTTCTCTCCTCTTATATAAACCCCGACTCAACATAATTTACAAATCCAAAGAACCCAACACTGATAACAAACCCAAAAAGAAAAAAAAAACAGAGAAAGAGAGAGAGAGAGAGAGAAGAAGAAGCAAAGAAGGCAATCCCCTACCGAGAAGAGGCCTACTTCGGTTTCAGGGAGCCTTTCAAGATCCTCCTTGACGGCACCTTCGTCCACCACCTCATCCTCCATGCCCTCCTTCCTCTCGACCGCCCACTGTCCTCCCTCCTCTCATCCCACCGTGTCACCCTCTTCACCACCGCATGCGTCTGCAAGGAGTTCAAGAGCCTCGGCCACGCTCATGTCCAAACCCTCCGCTCGTGCGAGGGTCTTAAGACGGCCAGGTGCGATCACCAGGATCACACGGTGGACGGCTCCAGCTGCATCGCTTCCATATGATATATCGTCGATATATCGACAATCGTCGATATGTCAATGATATATCATCAATTTAGCGTTGACGTTTATGACGTCAGCAGACTTTTGATATAATCCAGCGAAATACCTGATTTTTTGCGATTAGCTGTTTGAAAACGATATATCGACCGATATATCGATATATCGAACGCTATTTAAAACTATGGTGTTTTGTGCTGCAGAAGATATATATTTATCATTATAGATAGTGTTGCAGTAGTGCAAGAGTGATTGAGGTGGAATTTTGCCTGTACAAACTTATGTGCAAAGTAATCTTTCCAAGCCCAAAGTTTTCATCTTAGCACTAGAAATGGGTTGATTACAAACTTCATCATATTTTGTGGTTTATCTACCATTGCATTTGCTTCATCTTAAAGTTGTTACGGGGAATATGAGTTCATTGGCATATGCTATCTCAGCAACATTTGTATTTAATGAATATCTTTAATATTTATCAATTACTGTTGTCTGTCACATGTATACCCTGGGAGTGGAGTTCTTTATATAAAGAATACAAATCTCAATAGAATCAGCAAGTGTTTTTCTTCTCCATCATGTATACCCATATTTTAGCATCTAAAGATACAGTGGAAACATCTTAGTGGAAATTGGATTTTAAACCATGGATGACTAATTCATTTTCTTTGTGGCTATGTCAACAGCTATGTATCATGTCTTGCATTCGTTTGCACTCCTAATTATCCTGAAGGGTTTCTTTTATCTGGAAGTGGTGATTCAACAGTGGGTACATCTCATACTTCAGAAACTGAGAAATAGTGTCTTCCTGCGCTCTTACTAAACCTTAGGCCTTATCATCACTATTTTGTTATGTTTTGCAGGTTCGACTTTGGGATTTTGTTTCTGGATGCCTTCTTGATACTTGTGAAGTTGGAGCAAAGGTAACTCATTTTTTCCATAGATGGAGATTGCAATAACCATTGGGTGGTAGGCAATGAGTGCAGTTTATTTCACAAAATTAGGAATGATCACACAAATGTATGTCAACTTGAACATCCTTTGCTTGAGGGACTTGGTCCCTTTCCTGAATGCCTAATCTACTTGTATATATTAATCTTTTACTTTATTTATATCTGAAGTAGGGGATTTTTGGCATGACATCCAATTTTGATTTTTAATAATGGAAACTTGATCTATTTGATATCAAATTTTTTTTTGTTAGACCAGTCCTAACTTGTTGGTCCATTTGGCTAACACGCAATGAAAATGTGTTTCAACACAAAAGG
Organism: Acorus gramineus; assembly: GCA_030737835.1. Classification (NCBI taxonomy): domain Eukaryota; kingdom Viridiplantae; phylum Streptophyta; class Magnoliopsida; order Acorales; family Acoraceae; genus Acorus; species Acorus gramineus. Next base: position 1,122,116 of record CM060851.1, on the reverse strand, counting down.
GTGTATTGGGATAATACGTGGGCCACAATCATCGATGTTTACTGATTGGGTTAACTTCATCTTGGAGGAGCCTTCCCCTAGATCCTTAATGAGTGATGCTTGAGGAAGAGGATAATATTTAATCGGGCAAATTGATATAATCTTGTATTTTCCTTTTTTCCTTTTTATGTTGTAATGAGATCCTTCGTCTCCTATTTTCAGGGGTTTCTTGCAATAAAATTCTCCTATGTTAACTTCAAAAAAAAAAATTGTGACTGATTCATCAATTCACTGATGCTCTTTTTTTAGTGAAGAAGAAGTTTAATTTCTTTATGAAATATCATTTATTATTATTTATTTCTCTTATGCATATGTGTTGTGTTTTTTGTCATTTTATTTACCAAGAGTTGTTCGAATTTCCTCTCAAAAGGCAGGGCTGGTTGAACACAACGGAAAAGAAGAGGAAAACCATACAGCTATCACCGATTTATGTTCCTCTCCTGATGGGTCATTGATTGCTGTAGCCACTCAAAGGCAAGTTTTTAGTGTCTCATTACATTTAATTGCACAATGAATCAAATTTGTTTAATTTCTTTTATTAATGATGCTCTTTTTGATCATGCAGCTTGTGTGGAATAGTTATTCTAAGCTGCAACTTCTCATCTAGAAACATTTCCATTGTAAAGGTAAGTTTTCAAAGTGCAAAAACTAAAACTAGCTTGTCCTTATGGGCCAACGTGAGAACCCTATAATTCCCAGATCCATAAGATGTGCTTTAAATCAATATCATTAGATATCAAGGTTCAAATTACAAATTCATAGCTCTGCCACTAAGAGCAGCATTTGATCGATTGGGTTGTTGATAAATGTGTGTCGTCCAGATTTGAGGATATGCTTTTGATCACAATGCTCTGTTTGCTTATTGATCACCTGCAGATTATCACCTGTGAACTGCTATATTTATTGTCAGGGCCTTAATGGGTTTCTTCAGGCTAATTCAAATAATTTTTCATGTCTTCTTCCAGGTTGTTAACGTGGAAGGTAATTACAGTCCGACAAGCATATCCACGACTGCCACTGCAGATTACATATGGTCAGTCATGGGGGCCTCCAACCTATCTGCTTCCGGAATCTCATCCGTAGCCTGTGTGAGGGTCTTCAAGAGTTCCAAAACAACCGAAAATGATTCTGATACACATGAGATGGTCCAATTGAAAGATGAAAAAATCCCTGGAAGCAATAAATTACTTGAAACTTTGCAGGGAAGTTCAGATGTATTGGAGGGGGGAAAGGCGTTGGAAGCAGCAGCAGAAGCGGTGAAGTCTGCGATGCGAAATCTGTTGATCAAGAAACAGTACTCAGTAGAGAAAATGGAGTTGAGGAAGAAGAGTAGGAACGACAGAAAGCTCAAACAGCAGTGTTAGTTCTGGTGAGTGCAACTTAAGCTTATTTATTCTGATGCTTTGGAATTTTTGTGATCTGCTTTTTTATTCTAAGGTTGGTTGATGGATATTGCTAAGAAACTCTAGATTTTGTGCAAACCATATAAAGTTTTTTATTGTCTTCTCTAACTGGTGTTTGATATCATCCTGTGAAATTTTGAAATCCATTGTGAACTTTTATTGCTATGCCACCAGTCTATGAAAAACTAAACAAATAATACATGGAATCCTTCACTCTTAGCATGAGAGTATTCAGGATACCTTATGGATAGATTCATGAGTTTGCATATGCATCTTTGTTTTGGTGCATTTGCATAAAAAATGATTTTCTAGTACCATTTTGCAATAAAGATATTGAAATATCTTTGTTATTAAAAATATTATTTTTTGTCCTCAACTAGTAGTTTAAATATTCCACCTGAGACACGTATTAAGATTTTACTTCTTTTTTCCATCCACTTGTGTATGTATAAAGTAAATACTCAGTAATAATTAAAGCATAGATGCCTCAGTCATTCATTTATTCTCTTTCACGTTATCACACATTTCATTAGGATTTAAAATTGGTATTAAAAAAATGTGCAAATCACAGCAAGAAGACCAGCCAAAGATGAAAGTGGGTTAAGTTCATGAGTATCAACTGACATTGTTGATACTTAGCCAAAAAAAAATCTGAACCAACTGCCAAATAGTGCCTTAAAGTCTAAATCGCATAAATAGGGAATTTAATAATACAAGTGGCTAAATAACTACAGTAATATATTCCTTTAGATTGATGAAGTTGCATTATGTCATGAATCTGCTTTTTAAAAACATTGAATTTGAACTGATAAAATATGACCGAAATCCCTTTCATACTGTTTGTGAATGATCAAGATTGCTCCTATAGATAAGACAATGTGAGTCAGCAGAGATGATATAAAAGTCCTAAAGTTCAGATTAAAAGAATTCAAGTTCAAAGTGTGAATCAACCCCTTCTTTATTTTTCTCTTGTCCCCCAATCTCTGATTACATCACATGTTGACAATTTCCTTGTTCATTGCTTCACACATCAAATTGATTCAATGTATTGTTTCATCAGCAAGATTCATTGACAAATAAACAAGAAACAAAACAATATAAACTTTAATTTAATTTTCTTTCTTTCCTCTCTTTTGCTGACTCTTTTTTAATTCTTCTTCAATAAATATTTGGTAGGTCGTGTTATTTTATTTTTTGATCGAATCTTATTCTATCATTCTATCAGCATGGGTGAGACTCAAACTCGGATTTTTAAGCCCTCATTTGGATAGAGAATTAAGTTGTTCTGAGGTTTACAACTATTGTAGTATAAATAAGGATAAAATAATTTTTTGTTTGGTTGTGTTTTGAATTATTGTCGTTGTAAAATGTAATAATAAAATTTTATTGTTTGGATAAAATGTGAATAAGGTGTGAAGAAAGATTTATAAAAAATGAAAAAATGATGACAGTTGATTTATAAAAAGTGATGATGGTTGATTTGACAGTGAATCCACGTATTCTTTTGAGTTAAAAACCTGGAATAATTTAATTTCAGGGGTTGATTGAAATCTATATATTACTTTATATCAGTTAATTGTGGTATATAGATTCTCATTTATTTCAGTCTTACCCATTTTTAGGTTATTCTAATTAATTCTCATTTATTCCGGACCTATTCTCTAACCAAACTGAGGCTAAGTGGTAATTTGGTAACTCTTTGTTTATATTTTTTGTTGGAGCATTTTATAATTAAATTAAAGAAAATTAGTTTGTTGGTAAACACTCCAACCAATTCTAAGGTTTCATCTGACTGAAATTAGGTTCAATAATTGAGAATCAAATGACATTAGCCTTGACACTGATCTGCTAACCTCTTGAGATCATAACCGTTTGATCACGCCACAAGGCGAATCGAAAATACGACTGGTGTGTCAAATCATCTCTAATTATTATTAATTTTTTAAGTGGTCTACTTCAATGTAGATTCTAATTACTTCTCAATGAGGTCTCCCCCATTCCCATTAATCATTGAAATAATAGCAATGGAAGTATATAAACAAGGATAAGTTATAGAACATCACTCTCACTGAAAACAACTATGAAGTGTGTCAAAGACATGTAGCACTACAAAGACAAATTGTCTACTTGTTACACAATTGAAGATGGAGAAGCAGCTTGAAACCTATTCCAGAAATGGGATAGTAGAGTGACAAGTGCCACTGTTGAGTGTTGAGAGGGGCATTTGTCTGTTGGGTGTCCTGAAAAACTGACACGTTGCATTAAAAATAAATAGAAAAAAAAAAGAGAAAAAGATGTGCACCTCTCCCTATGTGAGAAGGATTCTAATTGGAGCACTTTACCCTATTGTTTTGATAGAGGGTCAGAGATATGGAATAAATTGGAGTAAGTTTCAATAAGATAAAAAAAATATGTTTTGGATTGATGGAATAAGCTGGTACTTGGATGCTTGTATAAACTAAAATTAGGTGGTATAGCCATTCCACCTCCCCGTAGAATAGACTATTTCAGACAATATAATAAATGAGTTTCACTGTTAAATCAAATGTTATCATTTTTATAAATTAAAAGACTCATAGGTTAAATTATTTTTTCACCTTTTATAAATAATTATATATACCTTATTCATATTTTATCTACAACTTATCCATAGTTAACAAAATAACAAAAACTTCATCGTTATATTTTTCAATGAGAAAAACTAAAATTTCAACAGTTACATTTATCTTTTTAATGCATGTCCTTTTTTTTTTTTTTTTTTGAAGAAATGCATGTCCATGTTAAGTTCTTTTTCTGGATAGGGTGTTGATAACTCAATCATTCCTTCTATGATCCTAATGTAATATATAAAATTTCTGATACTATATACTCAAAATGTAAAAATGTATGTATTCGGTTCATTTGGGTATGTATTTTATTTTATTTTTTGTAAAGCTATATACTCTATTAGATGAATACATATTTCACAAAGAAATTCATAATGGTAAAAGTAATTGCAGAAACGATTGAGTGTAACATTGTTCATCTGTACTGTATTGGATGTAAATAGGAAAAATTTTAGTTCTACACCTTTTGTTTGATGTTATATTTATTTATGTGGAAATTCCTTCTTTAATGCATGAATGCATACGACCTTTAAATAAATATATATGTCGTAGAGAGATTTTTAAGACTGAATGTGTCGAAGCTCATGTATATTTGAGTAATTTTGGGTACATGCACTCATATTACCCCCCCCCCCCCCCCTCCCTTTTTTTCTTAACTTCACATCAAGTGAAATTGATGTGCTATGATTAAAGACAAGGAATTGATTTGGAGTATGAGAGTATCAAGTGGCTATTGTTATCAATGTAGTGCAGAGAGAAGATGGTAAAGACTAAAGAGAGCTCTTTTTGGTGTCCCCCCCCCCCCCCCCCTTGTTAGTTTGAGAGAATCATTGGAACTCCATGAAAAAAGAAAAGAGAGAAAAAGTTCATTAGCTTGGGGGAGGGGTTGTGTATGTGTCCAGTAACTCCTTTTCAAGGCATACATGTTATGTTAAGAAAAAAAAGGTTATTATAGAATCCAGTCACCAAAAGAAAAAGTAGGTATGGGCATTGTCATGTGGGGGAGAAAGAAAAGGATGAAGTATGGAGTTTGTAATTTTACCCTAACTGGAAGAATGGTACCAAAAGGGGTGTCATTCCACTTTTAATTTTATGGTGACGAGGGACCTAACACTGATCAAAAAACCTTAGATATACACAATCACTCACAAACCATGTGACATCTGATAGGACCATAGGATTTGAAGTTTGAGACCTATGTCCACTGCCACTAAACAAATTGATTTGTATAACTCTCTTTGGTTCTCTAGTTTTTTTTTTAATATGTATTTTGTCACAAAATAGACATTTTAACAAATTTTTGTTAGGTATTTGGTAGGACTTAAATGATAGGACTTGAACCCATGAAACCATGATTGTAAATTTGTTGTCAACTATTAAGATATAGGTCTAAACCTCTTATTTATTTTTATTTATTTTTACATAAAGCAACCTAAAAAATTGGCTATTGCTTTATGGGTCATTATTATGGTTGGCCATCCACTCAAATCTCATCATCTTTCAACCTATGAGTTTCAAATATTTGAATGAGTTTATAGCTGTTGAAATTATAACCTTTGAATTTTCCTCTATTTAAAGGAGTAACTGTTGAAATTATAACCTTTTGGTCTTTCTCTACTGACATCTATGGTTAATGTAATTATCATTAGGTTTCTCTTAAATAAAATATTTTGACTGTGAATTTTACACAATAAGTTGAGAAGAAAAGTTTCTATATATTTTTTCTAATACAATTTGTTTTGTTGCCCATTGTTTTGTTATGTAATTTGCTTTGTTATTCAACATAAGCATTGCCAATAGGTCGATACAAATCAGATATCTTAATACCTATATCCTATCATAAATCATGCGGATATGATAAAATTTATGTCATTTTCATATTCAAAGTGGTTATGAATATTTTTGTTGGATAATTAACATGTTTAATAAGAATACTCATTAAGGTGATTATATGACATATAAGAGAGGTGAAAGAACTAAAATTGAGACTTCATGATTTTTCTATCGCTTTCTAAAATCATACAAATATATAATTATTTAAATTCTCAATATTATTTTAGTCATGCAGGATAATTGAATTTGAACATTATTTAATACAAACATATTTACATTTAATTTTAGAATGTATAATATGAATATTTTTCAAAGAATGTATGTTGATATTCATGTCCACACTCCAGGTTTGGAACATCGATGACTTTTTTATTTTTTCGATGCAAATTCGAAATAGATATATGTTGATGTAGCTACATCTTTAGAATTAAATCTCAATATCAATAGAACAATGAAGATAAGAAAATGCTACACAAGAGAATACACATATTTATATGGTTTGATAAAATTTGTTTACATTCACGGAGAAGAGTAAGAAACAATCACTATATAAAATAATTGGATTACAAAATCTCTCTTAAAAAAAATCCAATACACATCCACCTCTTGTAAAAAATAAAAGCTCTCTTAAGTCTTACCCCTAATAAAAGGTTATAATATAAATAGGGTAAAATGAGAAAAAATTTCATGCTATAATACAAGGTGTCTCATAATAATATAGATAATTTTTAGATAGCTAAGATTAAAGACAGTTTAAAGATCATTTTCATTCTCCTTTCTCCATTTTGTGTTATTTTTAGACATTCCAAACAAAAAAAATTCTTTCATAAAATCTGGAATTCTCTTTCAATGTGCAATGTATGTTAAAAACCCATCACTGAAGTAGACTGAATGACACCATCCACATGGACCCCATGCCATCCATCCATCCATCCATCCATTTATAGTCACCATCATCATCATCATAGCATTGTCATGGTTTTCTTTGATTGAGCAAAGACACATGGGCCCATTGTGGGCCCGGCCCACTAATGATTACTTATTGGTACAAAGTTTGCCATTACCCAACTTTTTTTTGTTAAAAGAAAGGAGCTCTGTTACACTGTCCTGGTGTAGAATCGTCTACAGTTTCATATATCTTAATAGCTGTCTCATCAGTTGTCTGATGAGATATGTATCACATTGAAAATTTTTCATCTTGTTTTAAAGATGTGTCCATACAATTTTTTAGGAGCATCAATTTTATCTCTTAAAAAAGTATAAGTATAATGTTCTTAAAAATTCAAAATGGTTCGGAACTGGATGTGGGGTCCTTTTGTAGCTCATATACATTTTAATTTTTTCTAGGTATATATTTAGTTAATAAAATACATCCTTTTACAAATATATTGTACACTAGAATAAAATGCATATTTGTTTTTATGTTTTTTCTAATAGAGTATATAATGAGATAATACATATATATCAGGGCTCTTTGGAAAATGATACAATCAACCTCATTTGCATATGTTTTTCAACCCCTTCATTCTTTTTTATGTACTCAACTCTTTTATAAAAAATGATATACATGAATTAAATGCATTTATTTTTATATTTTGGTCATCGAGTATATACTTGCCTTAAACAATTTCACATAAAGCAAAAGGCCCCACCTCTTTTGAAAACAAAAAAAGACAAAAAAAGTTCCATGCATGCAAGAGCAGTTGAGTTAGAGAGAGAGAGAGAGAGTAAGGATGTACCCCCATCAAATAAGAAAAAATTAAAATAAATGGGGTAACCTCTTATGATGCCTAGTCTAATGCAATTATTTTTCAAGCTTGTTTGTAAATGATATGACACTGCATTTGTATTATTAAAAATTGGTGGAGATGCTGTCCTCTTAAGAAAACAAGGACATGACAACCATATATGGCACTTCCATTTTTCTTTTTTGGAGTCCCATTTATTTTAGTCCCACTCCTCTTTTTTTTAACCTTGAAATAATGAAGAACAGAATAGCAATCCAATAATAAAGAACTATTCTTCTTTCTACCTGTATCACTGGTGAACCAGAAAAGAAAATGGTTTGTTTTATTGTTATACCTTAATAAGCCAGAAGAAATTGTGATACAAATTTAAAAAGGGTTGAAAATATTCATGTCTTACAAATCCCAATAAAATACAAAAGACAAAAAGTGATAATGACTGATTAAAGAAAAATGTAACTAAAGAGATAAGACTCAATCAGAGTTGGACCTCATAAATTTTTATTCCTCATGAAATAATAATGTGTCACCTTACTTGTTCAACATGTGATATTTGTACATTTTTCAGACACATGTCAGTCTCTTGGGAATTGACAAGACTAATTGGATTTAGGCATCTGAACTAAATCTCATCTCATAAAATTTTGTTGCTCAGAATTAATCCTCAATCCAAAGCTAGATTTGATTTTTTGAAAGAAAGATAGATGTTTGCTACCCGATTTCATTTCTGAATTCAAATTACAAATTTCAAATGGGGGGAGAATAGACAAAGTAAAAAGATATAAGAAAAAAAAATCCTCGCCCGCGGGTCAGAGGAGCGATCTAACTAGCAATGCAAGGACTCTCGCGCCCAACACAGTTACCCCATGATCTGGAGGTTCCCATCTCGAAATTGCAAAACTAGATTTGATAACTCAGTGTTCCCCATGACCTAGTGATCAAGGTGTTTTTGCTCATGGATTTCATTGTTTCACCTACTCTGGCTTGTCTATCAATTTTGGAATGATATAATGTCTAGTCACTTTCTTCAACTTGGTGTGATGTATTCTCCAATACTGATGATAGTAGGAGCTCATGCCACTACATGCAGTTAGTATGGCCATTTTGATGTTTTTTTTTATTGATAATTTCTTTTTTTGTCAAAATTTTCATTATCAACCGGTGACAAGACTCGAACTTAATTTCTCTCACTAAAGAAGGGATATTTCTACCATCCTATGTTGTTTTTTTGTAGCATAACGTTACACTATTATTTTGCAATCACTTTTGTTGAATACGTTTTCAATTTTTAAAAATATTACGTGTCTGATGAAAAACATACGCAGTTGAATTGAATGCATATTCTTTTACGTCTTATTAGAGATTTCATATACTAAATTAGGCTTACAAGAATGGCTGCAATTTTTTTTTTTTTATGTGCACTTAAAAGCCTGAATAACTTGATATCATGCATTCTTTTGAATTTTTTTGCACCTAACAGAACCTGATTAAATGATGCTCTGGATAGCCATTTTTGTACAACATAAAATATTCCTCAATTGAAATGCAACCTAACTCTGGAACATAGGGTTTCAATTAATATTGGATCCATCCCACTATCCCAGCAATAGCTATAACTAATAATAGTGGAGCACGCCTATTCACAAAATTATGTGCATGAGACAAGACAAATAATTGAACCTCCAAATATATTCCAAGGCTCCTCCTGTTCATTCATTCATAATTGTTAGAATAAAGGAAAATGAATTCTTGTTATTGTATTAGAGAAGCCAAATGCTCTATTTATAGATACACAAAGGAAAACATAAAATACCAGAAAAGGAAACTAGGAAAACCAAGAAACTAATAATATCATAATAATGATAATAAAGACATAATATTCTCCTAATAATGACTCTTTAACACCCCCTCCTAAACTCTGAAAGGTAGAACCCTTAGAGTTTGCACAAAATTGAGAAGGTGGCGGAGGCTGGCGACAGGTGGCGAGGCAGGGCACGACGCGGCAGAGGCGCCACATGGCGCAGCAGGGGCACGTGTAGGAGCTGCAGGGGCGCAACAGAGGCATGACAGGGGTGCTGCACAGCGCGGGAGGGGGGTAGAGATAGGCCCGAACATGCGCGCGGACGGCGCGGATAGCACGAAGAACAAAGAGAGAGGACAAAGAGCACACATAAAGGAAGATGTGTGCGAGACTGCATGGAGAGTGTAAGAGGGCGGTTGATGCCACAGGGAGATGCGCGAAGGTGAGCAAGAGGAGTTGCAAGATTGCACGGAGAGCCAGGGCGCGACAAGGCAGGGTGCGGCAGGGCAGATCCAGGCTCAGCTAGGCAGGGCTGCGCGACGTGGCAGGGCAGATTCAGGTGCGTCTAGGAGGATTGCCAAGGGCAGCTGAGGGTGGCCGGAGAGCAACCAAAGGGAGTAGAGAGCATTGAAGGGTGGCAAACGGCCGCTGAACGACGGTTGAAGTCAGTCGAAGGTTGAGCCGAGGCAACGGAGAACGGCCCAAGGCATTGGAGTGCGGCTGGGGGCGATCGGAGGGCGGCCGATGTGCCGGAGGGCGACCGGAGTTCAGCGGCCAGTGGTGGCCGATAGCGAAGGGCGGTTGATGGTGCGCGCACAGATGGCAGGGTCGCATAGAGGCGCATGCAGGGTGGCTCCAGGACGTGCAGGGGCGTGTTGAGGCGGCTAGGGAGGTGTCCCGGATAGGATCCCGGGAGATCCAAAACAAGATCCCGGGCTGGTACAAGATGGCAGGCGCTGGCACTCGCGGGCACGCACTGACAGGGCAGATCCTGGGAGATTCGAGAACGCTGGCACGCGCTGGCAGGGAAGATCCCGGGAGATCCGGGGATGGTGGCACGCGCTGGCAAGGCAGATCCCAGGGGATCCGGGGCGTTGTCTTGGGAGCGCTGGAACAAGCTGGCAGGAGCTGGTAGGGCACGACGGCAGGGCTGGCAAGGTTGGCAGGGCACGACGACAAGGCTGGCAGGGCAGCAACGAGCGAGGATAAGCGCCGAGGGCGCGGACAAAGCGATTGACGGTGGAGCATTTAGATCTCGCGAATAAAAGTCCTCCGCCGCTCCGATTGAAGACTCCTCAATCGAAGCAGGGAAGAGAAAGAGAAGCTTTTGTGGATCTAGGGTTTTTGAGGTGGAGGCTCTGATACCATGTTAGAATAAAGGAAAAGAAATTCTTGTTATTGTATTAAAGGAGCCAAATGCTCTATTTATAGATACACAAAGAAAAACCTAAAATACAAGAAAAAAAAACTAGAAAAACTATGAAACTAATAATATCATAATAATGATAATAAAGACATAATATTCTCCTAATAATGACTCTTTAACAATAATGTTTTATTTAGATCAGCTAATTATGTCAATATCAAGATTTATGTTATCCGGACAATGCCTACTTTTCTCAAAAAAAATGTTATCCTACTGTCTCACATGATGAGATCCTTTGTATTAAAGATTTTAAGAATCTCTGTGTAGGCAAAAAAAAGTACCTCAAATAAATAGCTCAAAATTGTTGAGAGAGAGTAATTATTTTCACCTAAATATTTGTTAAAATGGGGATATTTTAAATTAATAGAAATTTTTTCACTGACCTACACAGATACTCTGTTTGTGTTTTTCACATGGAGAATCCGGGCTCACATTAAAAAAAATGTCCATGGAGCATCATATTCATGAATCAAATTCAAGTACGTATTAGAAATACATCAAAATGTTATGTTAATCTTCCTCACTTAACCATTGAAGTCATGATATACATTGCTAACTATGGTCAAGAATTAACTTCTATAATATTGATAGCATGTCATCATGGCCCCCATTGTATTATAAACCATGGCCCAAACTAGGGTTTACCTAGGTTCAATTTTTTTCTTTATTTATTAAGGAGATTAACCTAATTCACATATCTAATTAGTATTGATGCAAAGATTCTTTTCATCCAATACATTTCTGCTTTCATTATATCATTAAACAACCCCACTTAAAAACTTTCCACATATGGTACAAAAACAGGTATTAATTATTTTTACACATTTTTCTAGGATAGCAACATTTTACAAAAACAGGCATTAATAATATATTTACCTAAAGTGAGGAAGGTCCTTATAAAAATAATGTTATTAGTTATTGATAATTATGCCAATATATAACAATGTATATGGAATAAAACAAATGAGCTTATTATTCGTATCTCATTCTTATACTTTTTTTTCCTCGTAGGAAAAAAAACTAAATATCATGGTTAGGGTGTCAAAGACAGACAAATATAGAAGAAAACCAAAGTTTCTGGACGCGAATATATACTTTTTAAAGTGATATTTGTCCTTTTTAAAAAAATTAAGTTTGTTAAAGGGTTCATACAAATCACTTTAAAATGTAACAAAACTCAAATGATAATCTGGAGATAGTAATTCTGAGGATTTCCTACAATCATCCACAAAACTATTTCAAATTGATGATGAAATCTATAGACCTAGTGGAAATTTATAGGTGGGCATGAAAGGTTATCTCTTTCAAATGGCATTTGTTTTTTCATTTTTTTTTTGAAATGACATATTAAAAGGTTATTTGCATAAATTTTTTAAAAATCTTATTTTATCAAAATACTCTCGTTAAAATCTTATTCTCAGTACGTAATACCATAATTGTTACATAAATGACTTTTTGAGATATATTCACGCGTGCGTGTACACACACACACATACACCATGATAGAAGAGAATACTCACTCAAAACATATAATCCTTTTTAAGTGATATTGCTGAGAATAGTGCATCAACAGAGACATGATGACTTAGTTAGACCTCCTACTTTATTGCCTCCCCTGGCCTTTCTTCCCCCTCCCCTTTTCTTTTTTGTTTTTTTGGCTTTCTATGAGCATGTATTCCTTTCTATCTGATACAAAAAAACGTGACAAATCCAAAAATAAAATATAAAAAAACACACACCAGACATATGATGATGATATAAGATTTTTTAAAAGATATTTATGCAAATGACCCTCTACTAAATCTATGTAAAAAAAATGTTCATTTAAACATTCAAATCTAATGCAAATCCCTGCAAACCTGGTCGGATGTACATGTTCTCGGGGAAACAAAAAAAACAATGTTGACATGTCCCTATTGTATATACTACCTATTATTATAAAAAACAACCCTATGCAAGAATGATGATTTAACCTCCCATATTTATTATCCTATCTTCATCTTCTTTTTCCTTGTCTTTTAAAAGCCCGTTTGAAAACACGGTTAGGCTCATTTTTTCTTTTGTAGAGATCAAACTTTTTAAAAAGCAAAGAAAGCGAGCTTTTAGAAATCGAGTTCTTATCAGGCTACTTTATACAAATTCATGTTTTTCAAATGATCCCTAAGCCCCTAATTGTTTAGAATGTGAATATGATTTATTCTTAGTTATACATTTATTTTGACATAAGTGAGGATAAAGTGATTTTGTGTTTAGTTGTGTTTTGAATTATTCTCGTTGGTAAACGTAAGAATAAATGTTTTGTTGTTTGGGTAAAATGTGAATAAAGTATTGATAAAGATTTATAAAAGGTGAAAGAATAATGGTAGTTGATTTGACATGTTATTTATAAGAGATGGTGACAATTGATTTGACAGTGGACCCACATATTATTTGGGTGGAATAACATAGGATAACTTTAATTCTAAGGGTTGGTTAGAAATTGGAATCCATATACCACTTTATAATAGGCCTGTCAACGGGTTAGGTCCGGGCCGGGTCGGGGTAGACCCGGACCTGACCCGTGGCAGGACTCGGCGGGTCCGAGTCCAACCTAGGACCCGACGGGTCCGAGAAAATGTGGGCCCGGACCGGATCCGGATGGTTGGTAGTAGGCTTGTCAACGGGTCGGGTCCGGGTCCGGGTCCACCCCGACCCGACCCGGACCCGACCTGTGACAGGACCCGGCGGGTCTGGGTCCAACCTAGGACCCGGCGGGTCCGGGGAAATGTGGACCCGGACCCGGACCCATCGGACCCAGGTCGGATCCGGGTCCGACCCGATCCGGATGGTTGGGTAAAAAAAAAGAGAGAGAGAAGAGCACATGTATTTGTCTGCCTTATCATTCTATTTGAAATTTTTTATAATAAAACATTGTTGTTAATGAGACTATGTTTGAATATAATTTTATACCATTCAAAAGAAGTAAATGAATTATTAAACAACATTCAAAACAATAATCACTAACATAAAAAACATATTAACTTAAATAATAAACATAACTAACCTAAACAATATTAACCTAAACAACATTCAAAACAATAAACACTAACATATTAACCTAAATAATAAACATAAATCATGCAACAAACTAATTAATCATACAAATTTAAAAGCTAATAAGTTAATTGTCCAAAACAAATCGATTTATAGGCTTGTTATGATTATGATTTATGAACTTGTAGGTAAAAAAATAAGTTAAGTAAGAAATAAAATTATGTATCAACTAATACTAATGATCTTATAATATATGAGCATATTTTAATAAAATAATCGGGTCTCGGGTCCAACGGGTCGGGGCGGGGTGGACCCGGACCCGACCCGTTTGTTTGTTCGGGTCCGCCGGGTCGGGTCCAACTCGGGTCGGGTCTAAATCGGGTCGGGTATATTACACGTGTAATCGGGTCCGGGTCTGGACCCAACCCGTTGACAGGCCTAGTTGGTAGGGGAGAGCTCATGAATTTGTTTGCCTCATCATTCTATTAAAATTTTTTGTAATAAAGCATTTTTATTAATGAGATTATGTTTAAACATAATTTTATACAATTTAAAAGAAGTAAATGAATTACTAAACAACATTCATAACAATAATCACTAACATAAACAACATATTAACCTAAACAATAAACATAACTAATTATACAAACATTCAAAACAATATTAACCTAAACAACATTCAAAACAATAAACACTAACCTATTAACATAAACAATAAACATAAATAATGCAACAAACTAATTAATTGGAATCCATATACCACTTTATAATAGGCCTGTCAACGGGTTAGGTCCGGGCCGGGTCGGGGTAGACCCGGACCTGACCCGTGGCAGGACTCGGCGGGTCCGAGTCCAACCTAGGACCCGACGGGTCCGGGAAAATGTGGGCCCGGACCGGATCCGGATGGTTGGTAGGGGAGAGCTCATGAATTTGTTTGCCTTATCATTCTATTAAAAATTTTCGTAATAAAGCATTTTTATTAATGAGATTATGTTTAAACATAATTTTATACAATTTAAAAGAAGTAAATGAATTACTAAACAACATTCAAAACAATAATCACTAACATAAACAACATATTAACCTAAACAATAAACATAACTAATTATACAAACATTCAAAACAATATTAACCTAAACAACATTCAAAACAATAAACACTAACCTATTAACATAAACAATAAACATAAATAATGCAACAAACTAATTAATTATACAAATTCAAAAGCTAATAAGTTAATTGTCCAAAACAAACCAACGACGATCCATATGTAAGTTTACTACATATTAAACAACTAAGTTCTTGCAAGTTGCAACATCAACACAACGAAAAAAGAGTTATGATTATGATTTATGATTTATGGACTTGTTATGATTATGATTCATGAACTTGTAATACAAAAATAAGTTAAGTAAGAAATAAAATTATGAGTCAACTAATACTAATAGTCTTGTAATATATGAGCATGTATTAATAAAACAATCGGGTCTCGGATCCAACGGGTAGGGGCAGGGTGGACCTGGACCCGACCCGTTTGTATGTTCGAGTCCACCGGGTCGGGTTTAAATCGGGTCGGGTATATGACACATGTAATCGAGTCCGGTCCGGGTCTGAACCCTACCTGTTGACAGGCCTACTTTATACCAATTTATTTTGGCATACTTTATCCCTACCTATTCTATGTTTCCAAACATCCTTTATCATTTATTTCCTTTTATATCAGGTTATCTGGAGGCTTATTCCCGTTTCAAATGGGTGCTAAGACTCCGACCAACGTGTGTGAGGTGAAATATAAAATGCAAATGAGATATTCTGACGATTAAATTAGTAAAGATTTAGTGGACAAAAAACATATTAAAAAAAAGTTATAGCAAAGAGGGAAGTACGCAAGTATGCATGCCTTCACAATGCTATTTTATCCATGTCCTTTTTTTTGTATTTTATAAAAAAATTTTCATAAATATACTAATTTATTATCACATTCTTACGTATAAGTCTTCTAGTTTCACTTATTTAAATTATTCTGATTTACCTTTTATTCACTTTAATATCTGATTAAAATAATTTTACATGTACATGCACATGATATCACAGTGGGCGAATGGATAGAGAAGTGTGAGAAATAAAATTAAAAAAATATGATGGAAAAAGTTTTACGGATGCATTGATCATTTAATAGGATTTAGACATCGTCTTTTATATATTTTATAAACTTGTATATAAAAAAAATTATAAATCTAAATACAGCCACTCATAGTTCTAAATTTTGATATCAATAAATGAGTTATATGTCTAAACACTTAAATTTGACCTAAGTATTCCTAACTCTTGTGTTTACAAATAAATTAAATTTTATTCATATTGCTCCTTGACAAAAAAAAAAAAAAAAAAAATTAATATGGACTCTCCTTTCACATTACATTCTCAAAAAACACAACAATTTTTTTTTAGAAAAAAAAGCCTAGATATTATACGAGTACTGACAATTTGAAGTGGGTGAAAAAAACAAGTAAAAAACATGAATATTGAATGCGCTTGCCTTGGATATGGGAAGCATTTCCCCCTATCTGAATGCAACTATGCAAGGTCATTATTTACCCCTTTAAATGCTTTAATAATTAATTATAATATATATTAATTATTGTCACGCTCCCCTTATTTAATTAATAAAAAAAAAACAATTAATTACATCTCTTTTTTTTTTACTGCGTGGGTCCCACACTGGAGCGCTCGGTGGAACCGCTGACGGACCCGGGACAACCCTACACGTGTACGTCCGAGATGGCCTCCATAGGCTAGGCGGACCCGAAAATCCAGACCGTCCGTACGTGACACGTGGCAATCGCAGACTGCGTCGAGTGCACGCGCGTGCGTCTCGGGATCGGTAAAAAAAAAAGAGAGAGGAGAGAATCTACCGCGTGAAAGACGGGCACCCCTGATGATGACACGTGTACAGATCATTGGATTTGATCTGACCGTTGATGGGGGATCGGACGGTGGAGGGTCGGTGAGGACCGGGGGGTGGTTTTTGAACTTGAGTTGGGTGGGACCCAGTTGGGGGACTGCTGACGTGTACGTGTGTGCAGTGAGGAGTCCGTGAACCTCTGTTGTCCACATTCATTTTTTATTTTTATTTTTTAATTTATTTGTTTATATTAACTGACTCGGTTGGATGACTCGTTGCAGTGCCGTTTCGATAGAGAAATAGACATGAGTAGCATAAGTAATTTTTCATTTAATTATGTTTTTTTTTTATAATTTTTATTGAGAAATGTGATGATGAAGTTTTTATTATTTAATTGACCATATATTATAGATAAAAAATTTGTTTCTTAACCCCCAAATTATGCGAGGTGATTAGAGTCCATTTATGTCAATAGAAATGCATTAAATGAAATGACATAATTCTATGGAGACCATGAAATACAAATATTGTTAATTCTCATGTAAAATGTCATAGTTATGCCAATTTATTCATTCTAAGGATCCGTTTATGAAAAATAAGATTTTGAATAAAGTAGTTTAAACCTGATTTATTGCACGTTTGGGACAAATTCTGATTTTTGAAAAACTGAAAAGCTCAAATTGTACCGCCAAACATGATAGCTTATTGAAGAATCTACACATGGATTCTTTTTAATTTTTCCATCGAAATCTGTGTTTTGGAAAACTAAAAAACAAATATTTTTTCTCCGAATCGATTTTTTGAAAGCGAGGTAGTATTGAAAAGCAGCTTTCTCTATTAAACATAACCTGCTTTAAAATATTGAAAACCACCTTCTACTACCAACAACAAACATGATTCCTGAATTTAAAAAAAGCATTACAATAAAGGTCAAGGTCTAAAATCAACTTAAAAGGCTGCCTTATTCCAAAAGCTACTTTTCAATCTGTGTTTCTAAACGGAGCTAAATAGACTTAATTCTTAGAAAGCGGATTTTTTCGCTTTTTAAAAATCAACATTTTTGTATTAAAAGTTGAAAGTAACTTTTTAATTAAACCAGTTTTTTAGAATGCGTTTGACAACACTTTTGAGGGTCCGTTTGGATATGAGCTTAGATAGATTCTGCATTTGAAAAATTAAAGATTTTGAAACTCAGAGTGAAACACATTTTAAGCTTTTAGCTTTTTAAACCACAATATTCATTTTTAGGCCAAAAAATCTTGCGGTTGGAAATCTAATAAAACACAGCTTTTCAAAAACTGAGTTTAAAAAAATAAGATTTTAAGAATCTCATAATTTCAACTTTATATTCAAATGCACTGTAAAAATAAAAGCAAAATCACTTTAATTACTAGTGCTATCAAAAGGGCCCTAAATAAACAGTTTTTTTATGCTTATTGTCTCCTATTCCTTTATATTTTCCTCCGCTGTCCAAACAGCCCGTATTGAATTTCGCTTCAGGGATACTTGTATCATATTATCTGAGTCGCTTTTGTAATATAAACATATTTTGATTTTTTTCTAATTTATGATTGTTTAAAAAAATATTTACTCTCATAAAGCTAAATGCATATTCTAAAATTGATTGACATCTTTTCATATTTTTATTAATAAAACGTATATTCAAATAGTGAAATATTATATATAATACATTTCATATGGTTGTAATACTGATTGGGTGTGACAACTCCATTGTATTGTAGAAAACTTCAGGGACATCTTATTTTTTATTTAGACATTATTAAAAATATTTTATTTAATAAAATATGACAATTAAAAAAATCACATAACTAGGTTAGTCGTGTATGTGGTGGGCTCAAGTTAAGTTGTGGCTATGATATTTTATTTTAAAATAAATTTAAAAATGTAAACATTTGTACAATCTCAACATATTTTGAGTTTCTTTTGAAAGAGATATATACATATTTAATTAAATATGTATGTTTATGAAAAATAACATATATACTAAATTTTAAATTTCTATTTTTTTGTTTTTTTGTAAGCCTTTCCTAATGTATAATATGATAACTGATAAGTTTTCTGATATGAAAATGAGATCAATAAAATGAAAATAGAACTCACGTGGATTTCCCTGTACATATTGTTAAGGAATAAAGGAAATGACCATGAATTAAATAAAAGTATTTATCAAACCATTAAAATGTTTTATACAAGATTTAAATCACATTATAAAATGTTATATTGCTAACAAATCTATATAAATTATGACACAATGTTTAATTGATATTATTATAGTTCATGGAGAATTCTCCAAAGATTTGTTAAATGTATAAAGTTATAAAAATTCACATACTGTGTTGTCATCTCCTCACACATACCATCTCATATTCTCATGATTAGAAATTCTAAATTTTTCTCTTTTTTTTCTTGCAAGGGATTGTGTAAATTATAATGCAATGAAAAAATATTTGATCAATATATTAACTTAATAATTGATTTGTCACTATGCATTAATTAATGAATTATTTGTTGCTCTTTATAGTGTTAAAAAAACCACATACAATTGACTTACCTAATATTTTTTTTATTGACACAATCAAATAATTTGTTAAATTTGAACCCCGGATCACACAAATCATTTGGTGCCGAGACTAATTTCATAAATAAAAGTATGGATAATATCAATATTATGAACATGTAAAACATTATTTTATTCTTATTTCATCCATCAAATAGTGTCTTAAATCTAATATCATTAACTAAAAAAACTACAAGAAATATGAAACATTTTAAATTTTTTCACACTTCTCATGTCTTAAATCTTAACTTTCTTAATATATAACATCACAACAATATATCATATATGATTTTTATTATATAAAATCTTATAAATCCTTTATATTAATAAATAACAGATCCAGTCCCGATTAATGAGGGACTGAAAAATGATCACAATTCTCAAACCTCTCACATATAAGTGAACATTTTTTTACCTATGAACAAATATTAATGCAATCCAACTTTTATCATATAAAAATGATGGATCGACCCTTTATTTTTTTACGTTTGTCCTTATTTTTATAGCTTTAAACCCTTATTTAGACGAGAAAATAGGGAAGGAATAAAAAGATATAACATAAAAAAATTGTTTATTTACAAGAAATAAATGAAATAACTATATCAAAATATGTGAGAATAAACTGGTATTGACATTCTAATTCTTATGAAATTGTGTTATTATATCCAATCTATTATACTGGTACACAAAAGACACACATGTCAAATCATGTGTCATCGTCCTCTGTTAATTCAAGGGACCCACTTGTTAAATCAGTTTTTTATCTTTTATAAAAAAAATTCGCATCTTATTCATTTTTAATCTACAAGTTATTCATTATCAACCAAACAAATTTTTTTTTTATTATTATATTTTTTAATGAGAATAACTAAAAACACGATGAAACAAAAAAATGATCTACTTTTTATTTATACTAAAATAGTTTATATCGTTATAAACTGGGGTTAAAAATTAAACAGCATAACTCATACCAATAGATGATTCAACTGGTTGAACCAGATGATTCAATCCCCTTGTACACACAGGATCCAATGAATTCAGATGGAGTCTGGACCGTTGATATCAAATCGCACAATCTATGAATTAAATTATATAAAAAAAAAAAAAAAAAAAAAAAAAAAATTATATATATATATATATTTAATAATTTAATTTATAAATTATATAGTTAGATATTGACTGATCAAAATAAAGCTGGCCGGATCTGAACTCTAATCCAACCTCAGCCGATCCACCGATTCAACGAAGGTCTTCAAAACTCGTACGATCAAAAGCTCTGTCACAACGTTAAAAATGGTGAACTCGTACGGAAACACAGTGAGAGAGAGAGGAGAAAAAAAAAATATTGAAAAAACTTTACTGTGTCACCTTTAAAGACACCAAAAACAGAGGCACTACTCGGGTGTCCCTGTTTTGTAATTATTTTCAGCATTACAGACACAGAGAGAGAGAGAGTATTTTTTTCTTTCCATTATTGCCCAAAATAGACTGACGTAACCCGACTTTCTGTTGAAAAGGACCCCCACTGAGAACTAGGGGCATTTTCGGAATCCACTCTCCTTCTTCTCTCTCTCTCTCTGATTCCCATGTAGTAGAGGGACCTCTTTTAAAAAACCCACAAGTGCGTCCTCTCTTCTTCACTGCAAAATCAATGGCGATTTCGCAACTCTGAAAGTGTGTATTTTTTTGGTTTTCTGAGAGAGGTTTGAGTGAAAGATTGCATCTTTTTTAGTGGGTTGTGATGAAAAGATTGGTTTGATTGAAACCAAGTGAAGAACAGAGAACCCATTGAACGATTACCATGGCAGGAACTGAAAAGGAGGGAACTTTGGCCTTTTTTATATGGGTTTCTCAGTTTTTTTGTTCATCAATGGAGGACTGACATTTGGGGATTTAGTTTTTTAGTGATTTTTCTTTGTTGGGTTTCTCAAAAGAGAAGTAAAGGAAGAGGAAATCCCAACATAGCTGTTGTTTTTTTTTTTTGGAGAATTGGAAGCTTTAACAGAGCAACCTTTCTGATTTTGAAGAACTGAAAAAAACAGAGAAGGTTATTTTTTTTGTTTTCATGGCTTTATTTTGTTTTCATTCAATACTTCCTTCTATGGAAGACTCATGATCCTTGAAGAGGGAACCAAAAGAAATCCCAAATCAAGGTGAGACTTTTCGTCTTTATATTTATGTTTATTGCGTTTTCTTTCAACACCCACTTCAAATCACCTGGTTATTTTTTTGGTTTTGATTTTTCATTGAATCAGAGAAGGAGAAGAGATGCTGAGGAAGAGATCAAGAGCAGTGACAAGCAAGCAAGGACTAATGTCTGACAAGTACATCAACCGACCCAAATCTACCATCTCCACCAATCCTTCCATCTTCACCTCTCCAAGGCTCTTTGTGGGCTTCTCTTCAAAACCCTTCTCAGACACTGAATCCGTGATGAGCCCCACTTCAACACTTGACAACAAACCCTTCTCCACCACCATCATCCCCACCACCAACACAACAACAACCTTCCATGAAAGCAAACACTTTTGGCCCATAAAGAGTGACTCAAGAGGCATCACTGATGCTCTCCCTGATGAACCCAATGACACAAAGCCCTCCAAGATGGTCTTGTTTGGATCACAGTTGAAGCTCCAAATCCCATTGATTTCCCCAACCGGATCACTGGATTCTCCGCAGTCTCCGATACAGTTCGGCGTCAAGACCCGAAATTCCCAACTGGGTCTCCTCTCATCGTATTCGGTGCTTGATGTCATGGCATCGCCACCGCCCGTGTTCACAAGCGATATGGAGCTCTCGGAGGACTACACTTGCGTTATATCGCGCGGTCCAAACCCGAAGACCACCCACATATTCGATAATTGCATCATCGAGAGCCACGACAATGGGTTCCCTGCTTCGAAGAGGGAGAGTCGGATCGATTCGGGTTACCTCTCAGATGACTTCCTTAGTTCATGCTATGCTTGCAAGAAGAAGCTTGCGGTGGGAAAGGACATTTATATGTATAGGTGAGTAACAATTGTTTCCTATCTAATTTGGGGTAATTTTTACATGTTAAGTTTGTATTGATTTGGATGATTATGAGTCTTTTAGTATGCTAATAATATGTTTGATTCAAATCAAACTGAAATCATGGAGCCACATCTTGTCAGATTGGTAGAGGGATCCTGAGTTCGAGTCTGAAAAACACACGTACCTGTCGAATGCTGTTTAATTTACATGTTTGGTTTATATTAGTTTGAATTTAGTATGCTAATATGTTTGCCTCAAATCAAACTAAAATTATCGAACCTACTATTGACAGGTTGGTAGATGTATCACTGTTTATCTAGGAATCCTGAGTTCGAGTGTTACTTTTTAAATAGGAATAGATTTAACTAGAAGAAAAAAATCAAACTCAAAATTGAAAGTGTTGATACTCTTTTCATGATATATGTGTGACAATGATAATGAATGGATTATTTGGACTACTTGGTTGAATTGATTGTATGAAAAAACACAATCACTCACTTTAGGATACACTATGGTTTTGGCAGCTACAGAAGGGGGACCAACTCTTATGGGGGCCAACATTTCAGATAACAAAATTTTTCACTTGTTCTAGAGCTCAAAAGAGTCGAATAAAAAAAATTATTATCGCCCATCATGTTCATTGCATTGTCATCTGGACCATCATATGATATCACTCCTTTGAATCTCAAGTGACTCAAATTTTAAAAAGCTGTCTTCTTTGGTCCTTATATAAGCTCACTTTGTTGCTTCACAATGCATTGAGGACTGATTGTCATTGATTCGACCCATTTGTTTTGCAGAGGCGATAAAGCATTCTGTAGTCGCGAATGTCGCTACCAGGAGATGTTGTTCGACGAAGAGGGGATGGAGAATTGCGCATCGGAACCACCTGTTGCGTACAACGATGAAGTCTTCGACTATGCATTGGCTCATTCTTGAGCTTTGCTTTCTTTGTCAGTCTTTTGGATGTCCATACACGGGTTTTTGATCGGAGGACCAACGCAAAAAAAAAAAAAGGCTTTTAGAAGTTGAATTCAATCCAAGAGGATTTAAAAGAAACATTGATAGATGATTTCAGATATATGTAGTCCTTGTTGCCTTTGGTTGTTCTTTTGTGTTTCCAATGAAATTTTTGCTCACCCTTAGAGAGGGGGTTTGAGTATGTTGTTTTTGTAGATTTTTGTGTTTTGAATTTTTCTGTCTCATGACCCTGAAGAAATGAAGGTGATTGCTGTTGAGTACTGATTTGTTGGTTGAACAGATTGTTGATTTCTGTTATTTTAACTCTTATAATCCCCTCAATGTGTTTGTTGTTTTTTAGATATTGGGGGATCTTATAAACAACTTTATAATTAGTGAATTTATTAAACAGTCATTTTGGCTGTTTTGCTTTGGTTTTTTTTCTTGGAAAGTGTATGCCTGTCTAATCAAGTACATATATCTCACAATCAAGTAAGAGAGTATATTCACCTAACCCAATATATATCTAGATTAGAGAAACCAAGTACTCGATTATGACTGGAAAAATAAATGAGTGTATCAACATCCTTGTTTAAGTTGTCAAGAAGAGATCTCTATTAACTGTTAAGAGGTGATTTGATTTTTAATTTCAAAGGTACGGTATAGGATTTCTGTATTACTCTCTTCCAAACAAGCTTAATATTAGAATCCTAGTGGATTTGATGCATCAGGGCTGGTACAATTACAGCAGAGTTTCATTGTCTTTATCTTGATCACTGATGAGTGATGACTACCTCCCCTAATTGAACAGACCATTTGCATTTGCACTTTGTTTTCCACACTAGATTAACCACATATGATTCCTTCACTAACCATGGTTACACAGTTTATTAAATTTGGCTAACTAAGCAAGTTGGACCTATTTTTTGTGCCTAATTATAATATATTTTAATTTACAGCACCAACAACAATAATGAGCCTTTAAAATACAGGGAAAAATCCATATAACCCCCTATAAACTGATTGAAATCCATATGGTCCCCTGAAAACACTTTAGTAAATCTAAATAACCCCTTGAAAAAAATTTACGTTTACAGATGATGAATATTTTGTAAATATTATATTTAGTTAACCCTGATAGAAAATACAATATACCAAAAAAACCTACAATGTATTAAAAATGTTGAAAATCTTCTATAAATAATGATTTTATCCCTCCTGATAGAGTTTTATAATATATTTAGAGATGATAAAATTGTCATTTTTATATGATTTTTTTATTTTTTAATCCATTGTAGTGGTTTTTTTAGTATTTTGTGTTTTCAGTCAGGTTTAACTAAACAAAATGTGTAAAATATTCATCATCGATTAACAAAAAGTTTATTCAGGGGGTTATTTGGATTTACTAGATGTTTTCAGAGGGTTATATAGATTTTAAGAGAAGTAAGAGGGTTGTATGGATTTCAGTCAGATTTAAGGGGTATGAATTTTTTCCTAAAATATAATGTCATACAATTAAAAAAAATTGGGGTTCCCCTGCTCATTACAGAAGAATTTAGTGGCATTTTAAAGACCCTATTGTCTTCAAATGCCTTTGATTAATATTAAATAAAGGGCCAATCACTTCATCAAAATGCAGATTCTGTTGTTCAATGTCTATCCTTTCTGCTTGGTACCCACAATAATTAAAGATTGAACCTTTAAATTATGATTTAAAAATATCATGGAGTGTGGAGGACCCTCACATGCCAAGATTTAAATATTGTTTTCTGTCACTGTAAGCTTTTGATTGGCTGCATTATTTTCTATGTCTAGGCCACCAATCATAATCTCTAATTCTCAAAGTCCTCAACTTGGGTGCCTCAACTAAATTAATATAAGGTTTGTCAAAACATCATTTTCATTAGTGTTTATCTTTTCTTTTCTCTTCTTTCTCTCTCTTTTTAAATGCCCCTTTAAAGAATCCATAGTCTCAAAGAATCCTCCACCCAAGTAGTATTGATGAAAAGAAAATTATCATATTTAATCATTACTACATTCATTTTCATATTTAATATATTTTGAATGATTTTTTAAAAATATATGTCTTATGAAATAAGTGTTTCACAAAAAGTGAATCATATACTTAGTTTTAATAAAAAAAAGTGATGATTTTCAAGATTAAGTGTAATAAGTACTGAACACTGGGTGAACCAAACACCACCTCAGATTTATTGAACGCATGCGTTTTTATGTGTTTCATGGTAGAACATATACTAACATAGTAAAACATATATTGAATTACCATTAGATGACTTGATGTCCTTATAAACGATCGTAAAAATCCCTAAATATGATAAACAAAACATAGTAAAATTTTTTTTATCTATAGCATGATCCATCCAAGAGATTTCACCATGTAATTTTTTTTGCTTTGTTACATGTAGTCCTCACATGCAATCCTATGTACAATCTTATGTCAATATCTATATATATAATATAATTATTAGAAAAGGCAGGATATATATATATATATATATTATTTTTATTGCATAAGAGGGTATTACATGCTTGATATGTGAAAAAAAAAACTTTTTTTTTTTTATTATGCAAGACTTCTAAGGATAAATTACCATATGTCATAATTATGCAACCCTACCCATTCAAGTATTACACAGACACCAACTATTTCCAAGATGCCCCAACTGCACAGGATTCCTTCAATATGAGACCCCACAGAACTGCTCATAGTAGAGTACTGCACATTATGAATAAAATAATATACATCTTCATTGCAGATTGTGCTATTGTTTGTACCTTATTGAATATTCTATGGTGCAGGTTAAATTGGGTTTCTTACTTTGGGGGAAGTTAAGAATGAGTTTTGAGCCCATGGTGTGAGCAACCAACAATCAAAGTTCTTAAGGAAAATGTCATGCCCAAGTTTTTTTGGTTTTTACTTTTGCAGACGGCACACATTACATTTTTTTTAATATATTTAATTAATGAAATATATCTTTTTATAAATAATAAAATACATGTTTATATAAATTGAATGCATGTATTTTTATATTCATCGTACCAGATTTATAATGATACAATGTTATATAATAACTAGGTGATATGGTATATGCAAAAGTGCAAAACAAAACTGTGTATAAAGTCCTACATGTTGCATGGCCTGCCTAAAAAATAATGCTCTCAATCATGTCCATGATGTAACATAACACAGAGAGCCCCCTGTTGATTCTAATGAAGATGTTTCACTATTACTTCATGTGAGCAAAAGATAATATCTTTGTCACCAAGTTCTATGAGAATCAAAAGTTACATTTTTTCCCCTTATGTGAGAGAAGAATTCATTGTGAGATAACTTCCAAGGCCTACTTTGACTAGGGATACAACTTAGGCAAGTTGAACTTGATCTTACGCAAATCAACCTGATTTTTGGGTGGATTTGGATTGATTTTAGGGTTTAATCCAAACTAAACCAGAGTAACTCGAATCCCATGTGATAAATAGTAGATTTGAATGTTTCAATAAAATTTGAATGTTTCAATGAAATTTAATTTGTTCAAATTAATTTTATCTTTGTTAGAATAAAGAAAAAAGAATTCTTGTTATTGAATTAGAAGAGCCAAAAGTTCTATTTATAGATACATAAAAGAAAACCAAAAATATCGGAAAAGGAAACTAGAAAAACTAGGAAAATAATAATATCATAATAATGATAATAAAGAGTCAATATTCTCATAATAATGACTCTTTAACACAACCTCTCAAACTCTGAATGGTAGAACCCTTAGAGTTTGCACAAAAATAACAAACAACTCCAATAATCGAAGAACTCAATTTTGTAAATTGATAGTAGTCATCTATCTTTTGGGATCCATCATTTCGCTCATGCTCTTCTTGAGTTAGTCAGAGTCGCTCCCGCTCGTTGAGTCAGTCGGAGTCGCTCCCACTCTTCTTGAGTTTGTCGGAGTTGGTGGTCCACTAGATCAGATGGCACGCATAGGGCTCACGGAGGCACGAGGCGGCGCGGCAGCGGTGCAAAGGCACGCGGAAGACTCTCGCGGAGGGCGCGGTGGTATTACACAGCAAAGAGAGGAGAACAACGACGACACAAACGAATAGGGTTCGCGCAAGAAGCAAATAAAGCAACTAAAAGAAAAATATGGGTATCAAAAAGTCCTCCCCCGCCCCGATTGAAGACTCTTTAATCAGAGCATGGAAGAAGAAATAAAACTTTTTTTTGTGGATCTAGAGTTTTTTGGATGGCTCTGATACCATGTTAAAATAAAGAAAATAGAATTCTTGTTATTGAATTAGAGAAGCCAAATGCTCTATTTATAGATACATAAAGGAAAACCCAAAATATCAGAAAAGAAAACTAAAAAAATTGGGAAACTAATAATATCATAATAATGATAATAAAGAGTCAATATTCTCATAATAATGACTCTTTAACAATCTTAAAATATATTATATTTATAGTTTTATTTATCTATTTTATCTTTATCGTTATTCATTGTTTTCATCTTTATTAATACAATGATTATGGAACTCCAAATGTCTAAAATGACACAATTTTAAAATAATGACGTAATTTTAAAATAAAACTCGAACTCCACATGAGTCTAGACTGAATCAAATCCAACTCGAATCAAACTCGAATTCGAACTACACCCAACAAATTGGGCTGGTGTTCTTTTCGGGCTGGTTTGACAAGGGGATAAGTGGTGAGATAAGAGGTAATCATGGGGATAAGTAAGCGGGAGGACAGTTTATCCCTGTTTGATACAAAAAATAATCAGGATAAACTGTATACAGTTGTCCCAATTTTGAAGTAAAAATGGAGATATTTTGTTCTACCTAAAGGTTGGAATAGCATTAATCTCTACCTTTTTGTCTCAATTTTGATAAATGTGAATATAAACAAAATTGATGGACTTTTTATCTCATAAATTATGATAACTTATCATCAAAACCTTAGCCCTTCAGCTTTGAGAGTCAAATCAGATTGAGTTTAGGTCGATCTCCTCTAACTTTGGGATGGCGGGTTGAACTCCAACTGATCCAACGCGCTTGAGTTGCATCTTTACCTTTGGCATCGATTCATGAGTAATATAATCATGGTATAAAATTGAAATGATATTCATCTCCGTTAAAAACAAATATGTTGAGAATATCAATGTTATTATAATATTATTTTTATCCTAAAACAATTATATATTTAACATGTGCCGAGGAATTAAAATTTACTCTTTTAATAATATTGGTATCAGTAAGTACTATTACATAAAATATTAATAAAAAATAGGTGCATCAATCACTCTTTTCTCTATATTACCATGTATAAATTTATAATTAAAACATAAAAATTCACATGCACTATTCTATACTGTGATATACTTAAAACTTAACTCATTGTCGATGGGGCCATAAAGTGTAGTAACATGGATGATAATTATCTTGAGAAAATGTTAAACACAACTCCATTTTGATTATTTAAAAATTGTATACTTTAAAACGAGATATATACTTTTTTAAAAAAAAATTAGAGTATGCACTCCAACAAATTGCACGGGTCCATTTTTAAATTTTT
This sequence comes from Acorus gramineus, assembly GCA_030737835.1. NCBI lineage: Eukaryota > Viridiplantae > Streptophyta > Magnoliopsida > Acorales > Acoraceae > Acorus > Acorus gramineus. The sequence goes on along the minus strand of CM060851.1, from coordinate 1,093,188 downwards.
TAATTAAAATTTTCAATCAGATACGGTGCATGTGAGACTTTAACAAGGACTGTGTGTAACAGTGCTTGTTCCTTATTCAGAGATGTTTTTGCTAGTATTGATCTAGATTTTTTGCTCTCATTGACTCATAAAAAATAAAGCTTCCTCATCAGGTGCAGGAGCAAGGTTATGTTACATCATGGACATGGCCAAGGACATCATTTTTGGCAAGCAATGTATGTGAACCCTCAATTATAACTCTGACCTAGTTTTTATTCATATACATAGGCTTAGGTTCACATAAACATTTGGAAAATAAAAACCCAATTTAAGCCTCAACAAAATATGAAGTACAAACAGTGGTATAGATTGCAATGAACATGTGTATTATGAATGATTTACAGTACTGTAAGCAGTTTTATTAGGCATGTAACAGGTGTAACTCTGGTTATGAGTTTCATAGATGGCTTATTTGGTAATTAAAGAGTTATACAGGAGTAGAAGAGAATCGTATGATTTTATGTTTATTTGTTATTCATTATCGGTTTTGGTAAATTTTTATCTTTTAGATTTGTCTTATTAAAATATAGGTATGATTTTGGATGAATAGTTATGAATATAATATACTTCCCTACTCAGGGTATAGTTATTAGAATTTATTTTAACTTATTAAAGTTTAACTATTATAGTATATAAATACATAAATACAAACATTTTTTGAGGAATAAACTCATTACAGTTTAAATTATGTATTATGTTTTTTATACAAATATATATATCTTATTAAATGCGGTGTGCTATTTTTTTTAAATCGAAACAATTTATGTACTACACATAGAGTTGTTAATGAGGATGTGCACAACATGCCCATACTTTTACATCATTTTGAGTTTACTTTTGAGCACCCCAAATCATGCACACTTAATATTCAAACAAAGCAATATCACCAATTCCAAACAACTGAAACATATGGATATTATTGAAGGAAAAGAATATGCATCATGATAATACAATAAATTACAATGTTCTCATCAAAAGTCACAACATTCTTTCATGGGGCTTGCAAGCTATGCCTTGATTAGAAAAAAAAAAATGTCTTCATAAAACCACTAATTTAGCACTCTGAGGAACTCTCTTGGTGACGAACCTACGAATCCTGCGACGACACCGTTTTATGCCATTGTAGTATCCATATATTTCATATGTTCCATCTTCCTGTTGAAATTTATCACGACAATCAATAGTCATTGTTTCCAGGGCATCTGCATTGCTTAGCAGACGCGATGCGAGGTCAATCTGACACCAGAATCCATTGAATCCACTGATCTCGACCGTTTTCAGGCGTTTAAGAGGGCATCTCGGGTAAAGTTTCGCCACCTCCCCCATATAACGTGAATGGTCTTCGCACTCGGGGATTAGCTGCAACCATAAGAAGATGTCAACATTAAAATAAAAGATAAAATGTAAAACAAATGATTACTAAGGCTATTGTTGAAAACGAGTTTGAAAAGGAGCTTCTCAATTAAGTCAGCTTTTGAAAACAACTTTCTTAAGAAACATATTTTTGTTAGATTTCTGAAAAGTTGTTTATGTCACTTTTTTCAAAAGCTGAAACAGTTGGAGGCATTTAAAGACAACTTTGCATTAAGTATGATTTTTGCAAAAGTAGAATTTCTAAACGTTGTCTAACCAATTTCCAAGCGCTACCTAAGAATGTTGCAATTTAAATAATTGGGTCTGAGCATTTGAGCAGTCGGAGTCAAAATCAAGCATTTTGATTCATGTCATTCGTATAATCAAGAATACTGCAACAAAAAAAAAATCTGGTGCTTTTTCACTTACGTCGAGATGAAATTCTTCGAGGGAGGGGCAAGCCCTCAAAAGGGGAATCATCCAGAGGAGGTCGTGGTGTGAGCTAGAAAAATGAGTCACCGTCAACTGCTTGAGTTTGGTGAATTGAGGGAAGTAATATTGAATAGACTCTGCCTGTAAACAACACAAAACATCAACTTTTATATGATAACAAAAAACATTCTTTTGGACTAATTAAAGCATAAAGATGCTAACATCAAACTTTCAGCCCACCTCAATATGGTTGCCACAGAACAGCCTAAGAGACTCCAGTTGAGGAACAAGCTGTGGAACTTTATTGAACACATAATTGATCCATTCATAGCAGTCTCCCATAAAGGTGAACTCGATGTGGTCGATTTGTGGAACTTTGACAAAGGAGAAGCTTATCAGATTTCCCTTATAAACGAAGGTTTTTACATTTGGAGCATTGATGGAGACACACTCTAACCTACAATTACTCAGGTCAAGGTACTTGAGCCGAGAGCAAGAAGAGGGGATTTCTAAATGAACTAGACTAACACATGCCCACAATCTCAGCGACTCTAGGAGAGAAGAAGTAAAAAATATGTTTCCTAGATCCACATCAGAGATATTCACGTCACGTAAGAAAAGTGTTGTAAGAGACTTGAAACCATAAAAATCAGGATGAGGTCTCATGATGAGAGATTCTAGGCTTAAACACTTTAAAGAAGATAAACACAACACTTTATTGGGCAAGAGGTGGAAGGGAAAACTATAGTATTTCTCCTCATCAAGATGGTAAAAATCATCTTCACGCAATGTGAGATCAAGACTTTCAATGTTAGATGAAGATGCAACTCTAATCCATTGATCGAGATAAGTAGTATGCTCAGTGTCCAAGGATGAGTATATCCTCAGTGACTCCATCTTTATAGCACATGGTCGAAGCTGAAAAAATTTATCAACCGCGCCCACAAATTTGAGCTTTCGGTTTAACAGAAATTCCACTTGCCCATCGTTGTCTAGTTCATTAAAACGATCGATAGAGAAACTGCGACCCACTATGTTGTCAGATTCAAAGTTGAGGTTAGGAATAAACTTCCCAAGTTGTCTGCATTTGCCTGAGAGAGCAGCAGTCCTGATAGCATCTCGCATTGGAAGAAGAGATACAATTTTATGAAGTATGCCATCCGGGAGATCACTGATTCGATCCTTCTCCATAATCCAATCGTTAAACAAAATCAAGAATTGTATTTCAGATCACCACACCTTTTCACCTGTCATAATTAGTGATAATAGCTTATCAGTCCAGTCATTTTATGGAAGGCACAAGGAATTGTTTAACAATAAAGGGAGAGGTAATATGCAGCCAACTGAAAGAACACGAAAAGTTTGAAAGTAAATGAAGTCAAGGAAAAAAACTTAATGTCAATCCAACATTTAATCATTCAATTAAAATGAGGATGAGTACAATCAACACAAATCAAATGCTCGGAAAGCAATAAAAATGAGATAACACAGTTTGGCACACAATATCAGATTGAAGCAAGGCAAAAAAAGATAAATTTTCCCTGATGGTAAAAAGGGTGAAAAGAGATTGCAATGGAACAAACATCATCAAATCATTTTTAAAGGTACCTTGTCCAAAATTATTTGCAATGGCATATTTATGTAATTTAATCAAATCTAAAACTTATTTAGAAATAAAGTCCAGAGCAAAGAATTCCCACAAAATAATACAGAGCAAATAAGTAAATACCACTTGACAAAAGAACAGATATACAGTAACGCCATTCCAATTCTGACAAAATCACCACAAACGTTTAAAATACTAGAAATTTTTTCATCTCAAATATCAAATGGAACTAACAATGTTCTAATTTGTTAACAAAACTGAAACAGCAAGTTGATATTACAAAGATCTTCATATAGCACAAAAATGAGAGCAGTATTGGAAGAAAAACATATTCAAGCAAAGTAGTTTGGAGTGTGGACATAAATCAAAATATGCACAACAATAAGGGGAAAAAAAGAAGCTTATGTAGAGCAGTAGCATAGCAGAATTGCTTAACAGTTGATCCTATGCAACCATTTTATAAGAGAACAAATGAACGATGCTCCAACCACTCAAAGCTTGGTTTCATTAATCATAAAGTTTGAGGAATTCGGTTTCACAGTGCAAAAAAAAAAAAAAATCAAAATGGTTACATTTATTATTATAAAGTTAAACAAGATGAATGAAAACTTTCCACAAAGAAAAAGTACTAGTCAGGTAAAGAGAGACATTTAATGATGGAAACTGAATCCAATCCACATGTGGGAACTCTTGACAATATCAATCAAAGAAATCAACCATTGACGGATACAAAATAAAAAAATTCTTCTTCTTCTTCTTTTTTTTGCTATGTTCATTGAGAAAGAGATGACAACTATAAAAAACACTGAGAAAATGTATATCCTAATGAACAGAAATCCAATTCAAACAATGGCACAGATGTGTTTAAATCGAATGCAATGCAACTTCAGATTCCATAGAACAAGACATAAAACAGTGGACTTCTTCCCACTGATCAGCCATAAGAGACTCACCCAAGCCTGACAATCACATCAAACCAATTTTCTTATGGTAGCACCTGGAAACGAGTTGGACAACATTTGAAGATTCTACTTTTGCAGAATCATGCATAATTCAGACTAGTTTCCAAATTGTCCATGCGATTTCTGCTTTTGAAAAGAGCGAAAAAAACAGCTTTTCAGGATCTACCAAAAGTATGTTCCCTAAAAATCTAATTTCAAAAGTTGTTTTAAGTATAAAAAAAACTCCCAATTTTTTTTCTTTCAAATGATACCTTAGTAAAGATTGAGACAATTAAAACCTAAGCAACCCATTGTTTGAATTGGATTTCACAACGCAAAAAAAAAAGAAAAAAATCAAAGTTGATTTCTTTTATTTATAACAATAATAATAAACACAAGGAGAGGTTGATGAAACAGCATCAATGGGAGCTGTATTTGATAATATCAATCTTTAAAAAAAAAAAAAAAAATCCCACCATTGATGAAAACAGAACCCTTAATCGACTCACAGAAGCCTTGTTTTGGGGAAAAACAGACTGCCCACATCATAAATCGAAATCAAACCAATCATTCCTTTTTGGGGATAAATATATCTATATATTCTGAGGTAACCCATCATCACGATTTGATAATCTGATCATATAAACACAATTTTTGCAAAGAACATAAAAATAAACACATTTGTAGTTTTTTAAAAAAGGAAATAAAGGAGCAACCTTTATTGATGAAACAGAACTCAATATGGGAGATGATGTTTGAGACTCTGTACCTCGAATGATGAATGCGTGATCTTTGGAGACCTTGTGAGTTGTGACAGTTGTTTAATGATATTAGTTTCCGAGAATATCTGAAAAATCTCGCATTAATCGTAGACTGTCAACGTGTCAATACATGGTCAACATCGAACAGATACAATTTTCTTTTATAGATTTTTTAATTTGTATTTTTAGAAACTTACCTTTTTTATTTTATCTAGATTTAGATGATTTGTTTGGGTTGTGTTTTTTTTTTTAACATATTTTTTTAAATGTACGTGCTATGATTGTTATATTTTATGATTATTTATTTTTGGAAAATTAATTTTAGGTAATTTTATGTTCACCCTTGTTATTATTGAGGTACATAATAAGTCAATGAAAAATTAATTCTAAATTTTTCAATAGGTATAACTGTATAAGATTTTTTTGTTTTTATCCATATCCGTATAAGATTTAGAGGAGTAAGATAGTTTGAATGTATCTATTTATAAAAAGTGTGAAGTATATATTTTAATGAATTGAATTATATCATTATAGAAACTGTAAAAAAATTTAAATGAAATATATATCTCTGTCCATTGAGTAAAAAAGAGGTAACAATGTATATAAAATTATAAAAAAAATAATATAATAAAGTTTTTTTTAAATAACATAGGGCTGCAACTCGGACGGGTTGAGTTTGAGTTGGGGCCAACCCGAACCCAACATGAATTCTAAACTACTAAATTCTAACCCGACCAAACCCGATTTTCAACCCGAACCCAACTCGTAATTAAATAAACCAACCCGACCTAACCCGAATTAGATTAACTTGACCTAACCCGATTTTCAACCCAAATTGGATCAACCCGAATTTCTAGCATGATGTGCAAATTAAATAAATCAACTCGACCTAACCTGTAAGATTAGCTAAATTTACCTAAAAGTTGGACTACTCAGATTAGAAGCTACAAAATAAATGTTCATGATTTTTTTTTTTTTAACTATTAGTTTACGGGTTCGGGTTGGGTCGAGTTGTGAGTGAGGCCAACCCGAATTGTGAGTCAACCCGAATTGGCGAACTAGAACCCGATTTAGTCAACTCAACTCATGTAAAAATCAGGTTCAACCCGTCGAGTTCGAGTTCAACCCGACCCAAGTTGTAGCTCTAAAATAACACTATTCAATTTATTATATATTTTACTTTTTATAAAAATACATACCTTATTAGATGATGTATATGATTTAAAAAAAAAAAAACATAAACGAACTGTGTTTGGGACTATAAAAATGATTAAGTATATCATTTTCCTTTTAAGAATAATGTTAGGGATAACCCCTTAGATTGCCCTGCAGACATTCCCATGGACAATCCACACGTGTTATAGTTTTTTTTTAAAAATAAATGTATATACTTTGTTAAAAAGGTTATATTGCTCTATCATATATTTTTAACAAATGTAACAAAATTTAACGAGATTTATATCTCGCTGAATGATTATTGAAGTACATAGATTGTCTATGTGGACAGCAAGCACTATGTTTTAAAAATGAAGTCACTGGTGGGACATGTTTAGGGCCAATTTTGTAGCTTATATGGACAACAACTTCTCCTCCCTCGAGAAGTTATGGGAGGTGGGTAAGAAGCTCAAGCGTCAAGGCGATCAAGGGGTTCGCGTGGAGCTTTTCCACATCCTTGTTTCAGCGGTTTCATGGTCTATTTGGTCTATCATAAACCAAGTCCTCCATATGCCGAAAACATATGGGAGTCAACCCTTAGAAACATTCAGGAGTGGGGGAAGGTGTGTGGAGGAGCAAGTTTGGTTAGGCTTTTGAGGGACAAGTTAGTGATTGCAGAGTACACCCCTTTCTCAACCCCTTCTTCATGGATGGCATTTTCTTTTAGTTTTGTCTCGTTTATTTTTCTAGTTTAATGTTTATGTTTTTTGTTCTTTCGATTTTGGACTTTTCACTCGTTGTACTAAATTAAGAGCGATTGCCTACCATTTAGTAAAAAAAAAAAACAATCTATTGATCATGGTAATTAGAAAAAAAAAACCCGAATTTGTAAGAAAAAAGGGATTATATATATTTAAATCTATCACATCAGAGCCGTTCATCATGTGGTCCTCCCAGCCACGCCTTAGGAGCAAGCCTGTGATCACTCCAGAACCGTTGATTTGTGGCTTCAACAGCTATATAAACCCCTCATCGATAGAGAATCGAATCCATCCGAAGCTCATCATCTCGAACAAAAAGCAACGCTCTTTTGATTCGCAAAACCCTAGCTTTCCCTGCTCGCAATCACAAATTCAAAATTCCTCCTCGAAAACCTAATCGATCCGCCATGAAGAACCACAAGCCGCCCCCGAAAGGCTCCTCCCAGAAGCCTCCGACGCCGTCCGGGGCGACCCCCTCTTCATCCTCCCAACGCAAGAGCCGCTGGGAGTCCGAGAAGCCCTCGCCGAACGACCGCAGCAAGCCTTCCAAAGCCCCCAAACCCTCCCCCAAACACGATCCCTCCGCCGCCACCCCCGGCCGAGGTTCCGACGGACCTCCCCGGGACCAGATCCCTCCGCCGCACCCTCCACTACCCGCCGGAGCCGGCGCCGCAATGCCTTCTCCACCGCCGGCGTACGGGTTCCACATGCTTGAGAGGCGGACGATCGTGCTTGCCGACGGGAGCGTCAGATCCTACTTCGCCCTCCCTCCCGACGAGTTCCCCCAGGCGCCTTCCATGCCGGGCGGCCTCCGGCCCCCGATTGATCACTTCGGCGGGCCCCCACCGCCGATTCCTCCCCATCGTGGGCCCGGGATGGGCTTCGACAACCACTTTCCGCCACGGGGGGGTCTCTTGAGCCCCGATGACTTCCGCCGCGATCGTGATGATCCGTTTGCGCGTGGAGGGCCGTATGATCCCCGGGGCCCGCCTCCCGTCGATGGTCCCTCTCTAAAGAGGAAGTACGGCGAGGAGGACAGGAGGGATGATTTTATGCGTCACCAGCTCTATCAACATGGAAACCCTAACCCTAACGGCTACCGGGGGGATTTCCTCGTGGGGCCCAGCAGTCCACCCCGCCGTGACCGTCCAATGGACGATTCACACCAGGTGAAGCATGCGAGGGTGGGGTCTGATGGGTACGGGGACATGCCCCGGCGGGGGAGGGGTGAGGAGAATCTGTTGATGGATGTGGATCCACAGGCGCTTAAGAGGGCTTTCCTTAGGTTCTCGAAGACGATAAACGAGGTTCCATCGGAGAGGAAGAATTACTTGGAGAACGGAAAATACGGTCCTTTGCAGTGTGGCGTCTGCGGCAGGTTTGATGTGATGTCAGGGTTGGATATGGTTTGCCTGCCCGTGTTTTCTTGATGGACTGTCTTTAGTTAGTTAGCTTGTTTTTTTCTTCTAGGAAATGAAGTTTCGGGTTTTTATAGATTATAGAATGGAATGAATCTACTGCATTGATTGGTTGGTTTTGTAGTGACTGAATTAGGTTGGGATTATTTTTACCCATCATAAGTTCAATATGGGTAAGGGTAACTGAAAATCCCTTTTTTGAAGAAAATGTAGAAGCCTCTATTATTAAAAGAAACCCCTGAACAAGTGGAGATGAGGGATCTCCTTGCGTAAAAGTATATTTTTTAGGAAAAAGGACTATGTAGTTCGCATTGGGTGTTTATAGCTATCCAGTTAGGTGGCAGGGAATTCATTTTTATCACATGCTCCTTGCTCATCTGTTCCTGATTTCTGCTTCCACGTATCCTGTGGATTCCATCTTCAATTTTTTAAATCCTCCTCCCTTTCACACACACATCAAGGTCTTAATGTTTAACAAGTCGGTGGCTGTTTAGTAACTGGCATTACGTGTACTGTGCTATGGGCTTGTTTGAGTAATCCTTTTTGTTTTAATTTTGCATTTTCTAGTCTTATGTAGCCTTTATACTATGAGGATGGGTGGGTTGACAGAGTAGTGGAAGCGACTGCATAGGAACCAAAAGTTGCTAAGGGATTGGCATCTTTGTCTCCCCTTCCCCTCTTTTTCCCTTTCTTGGCACCCTCTTTTTCCCTTTCTTGGCCGGTTTTATTTTATTGGGAAGTAAAGGTTTTGAAGGAAGCACTTGACAGTTGACACTATGTAGGTATTTTTTTTGGGGTGGGGTGGGGACGTGGGGTGGGTGGTAGGGAGGGATGGGATATATGAAGGACATTAAATTTGGTTGCTTCTTTTTTTTAAAGGGCTTGCATTTTTTTAACTCCCTAGTCTAGTTCAGCCCATTGTTCTTTCTTTGCCTTCTCCAATATATTTTATTGATTATTATGTGTTTGAGAAGATAACATATTTCCATCAATTTGTCACCATCGGAGCCTTCTCTGTTGATTAGATTGAACCAATTTCTTTCTGGAGTAATAGTCCTTTTTTAGTTAAGATTTCATTTTTCTTACCGGCATGGCGGCATCTAATTTGTTCAATCACTGTTTATGTTTTATCGATGTCATGCACATTAGTTGAACAGATTCTGTTGTTCACTAATGAAAGTACTGTTCCGTGCTAGTGGTTTGGGTCCTTTTGGCTCAAGTACTCCTGAATGTGGGATGCGAAGTGATAAGAGAATTAAAAATAGGCCGTAGTAATTGATCTTGTGGATATTGAGTTTGCCATGGGTTTTGAAATTATTTCAATTGTTTATCGATCTTTTTTTTTGGTATTGAAATTCACGAAATTCCCGTTATGCTTATATTCAACTTTCTGCTCCCTGGTTTTTCCTTAGAAGCTTGATTTATTAGGGTTCTTTGCTTAATTTGTGATGGATTTGTTCTCCATGGGTACTGTCATCCTTGGATTTATATGTTCTTATTCATCAATATTGTTTACAACTTCTTTTCAGCAGTAAAGTGCCCATGCAAGGTATAATACCATTATGCCTTCAAGTATACTTCTGTGTCTGTTCTGCACCTTTGTTGGTGAGGCCGTTCAGTTGAAGATTATTGGTATAGTTTTGGAATAAAAAAAAAGCAAACTACAGTTATATTCTCCTATGCTGGCAGTTTAGCTAGCTATTTGCCCAATGCTATGGGTGTTTTCTCATATATTGAAGTAAATGTGTAGAATTTAGTACACATTATATCTATATCTTTTGTTCTCATAGGATGTCATTACTATCAGAGTGTTCTCTTTTATTCTCTCCTTCATGTATTTGTGGTCATTATTGAGTGTTTTTCAGGCATCTTATATGGTATTGTGTTGAGAATAGTAAAATTAGAGAGAATGGACTTGTTTGTTTGTCTTGATTTCGTAAAATATTTTTAGCAATGGATATGACAGTCCATTTACACTGAAGTAAAGTAGATTTGGCTGAATTTACATTCTTTAAAAAAAAATGTCATACAGAAACTGTTATGGAGGGGACCTCTAAATTATTTATACATATGTCTATCCATATTGGATACTTCATATTTAGATTCTAAGCTCCATATCCATATTATTCTGGATGTGTGCTTCCTGGTGTCTGTATTGTGTGCAGGCATTGTAGCCTAAAAGAGCTTATATTCACTTTCTTTATGCATTCCCTCTCAACATTCTTCATTTTCTGTCATTTTTTCTTTTTGTGGACAAGATATACATACCCTTTTTCCTTGTGTTGTATCTACTACTTTTTGTTGACATATCCTTTTTCCAAGTGGCATGACGAAACTTATACAAGTATTTTTTCTGATGAAAACATACAAAAAAATTTTTGAAGAAAAAAGATTGTGGGGTGAGCCTTGAAACTTATACAAGTTTTTCTCTTATATGTTTCTTGACTTTCACCAATTTTGTGTGGTTCACCAGATTGTAACATGGTTTTGATTTATAGGCACAACTTTTTAGAAGGAACCTTATAGCCACTATTTGCTTAGTTATAGGATTAATTTTGGAGGATTGCTCTGCACATATTCCAGACCTGGTATAGACTAGTGCCGGTGGTGTGTCACTTCTAGGAATGCACTTTAGTGGTACATGATCTCTTTTAAAATTTGATAAAATAAACTGGCTGTCAGACTGGTTCATTTGGGTTATCAAAACCTATAATGTTGAAGCAAAATTGTGAAGCAAAAACGTCAAGAGAGGTATAGTTCCATTATTAGCATAAGATGTGAATCATGTGATACTGGAATCAGCTCCAATATTCTGAGGTAATGCTTCATGGATCCATGATAAGCATACTAAGAAGATACATATGTTTCATAAAATGAATACTTTCCTAGTTTCAAATGGTTATGACATTTGATTGATGACTTCATGGCACTTCCTTCCCCTGATCACATGATTCCCCTGGAATTCTTGACGACTCATGAAGGGTTGACATCGGGTTATATTCTATGTCAGTCTGTCAATCTTGTTGTGAATTTTTTATGAGTTATTTGAAAGACTCCATGGATGACCACATCTTTGTAGAATGAGGTTTGTTATAGATGATTGTCTGACATGAGGAGTCTGTATTTCTTTATTCATGGACTTCTGTGTGGAATGAGTTGACTGTCTTTTTAGTTTTACTTTTTGGAATCAGAGACTTTTATTGTCACTTATCCGCGGCTTCTAAATTTGGATCGAACCTTGCAATTCAGCACAACACATCATCTTCATGAATTCTGTTATTTATGTAAATGTGATCTGATTATGAGGACTATCTGGCTTGCAGGTAACAGTTTCCCTGTTAACAAGGAGATTTTGAAATATTTAACTGATGACTTCTACAAAACAGTCTTTGAGTATGACTTGGCTGTTTGCTGTCTCATACCATCAGTGTAGTAAACAATTGGCTAGAATTATATAACTGTTTGGCTAGGATGATACATGATGTTTGACATGTGAAGTTGGACATCCTGAAATTATCTGATAGCTTTGTCATCTGTCAGCATTACCATGTGACTAGCAACATGGTTTACATCATGAAATCCTTTCTGCATTTATTGAACTTGCCAATTTTTTGTTAGTTCCAAACACTTCTCCATTAATCCTAGCGGACGCTGTGAAACGTATGAACTTAACTTTGCATAGGAACTAGAAGTTTCCAAAAAAATTGAAAGTGTGCATTTCTCTCACCACATTTTGCTCTCACCATATTTTGTGAGCAGAGACTTCTTATAGTAATGTCTTTAAGTAGTGGTGGGGATTGCAAACAGTTACCTAGAGGTTGCAAAATCCATTACAGGAAGTTTCGACAGATTTTGGGATTTTGTGGAGCTTCGTCACCTATGCCTAAATATTTAGTGGAGAGTGGAGCCTTGAGTGGAGCTTTGTCACCTTAAGGGGAGCTTTAGGGCCATTATTGTTTATTTTCTTTTCCTATATTTAGGATTCATTCTGTGGTTCTCTGTATATGTTTTGCATGGTGTATAGACTGGTGCTAATGGGGTGCCCGGTGCCACTTCTAGGAATGTGTTATTTTGAAGTAGGATCTCTTTTAAAATTTGAAAAAGTAGATTGATTGTCAGATTCAACAATATCAAAGCAATCTAATGAAACAAAGACATAAAAAGGTGTACTTCCATTGTAAGCATAAGATGTGAATTTTAGTTCATATACTCTGAGGTGAAGTTCCATGGACCTGGAATGTATGTTTTGTCACCTACAAGGAAGTTTTCCATAATGTCAGTTTGTTTTGACCCATGATTTCATGAAGGTTTCTTCTCTTGCCTACCTAGTTTCCAAGGTATTCAAGAATGCCTATAAAGGGCTAACATCGGGTTGACAGCCAGTTATACATTATGTCAATCTTGTTCTGGTGCTTTATATATTCCAAGCCATCCTTCATATAAGTGGTTCATTTCTCATTACATTGACGTCTGTATGGAATAAATATTTCTTATTTTTGTGTCATGGTCATTTAGAGTCGTTTGAACTTGGAAGGAGTTTCACAATTGGGCACGACATTATCCGCATGATTGTTTATGTTGACTTAGTTATGAGAAATTTCTGGCTTGCATGCAGCTATTGTTTCCCTTTTGTAAGGCTACTTCATAAGGATAGTTTTTCATCTTTTGATGGAAGGTCTCTTTCAAACAATTGACTAAAATAATATATCTGTTTGTCTTTCTCCATTAGCATAGTTTGGAATTAGAATAATTAGGTGTTTGACATGTGATGTCAAAGCTGGAGACCTGTGAGCATCCTTAATCTTTGCTGTTCTCTGAGCGTGTAAAAGTCTGTGATTCACCTTTGGTAGGATAAGGTTCATTGCAGTGTCTAAACATGGATTATTCAGTTACTTTGCTTATCACTCAATTTGTTGTGTTTTTTTATCATTATCATATTGAAACATAATTTAGGTATCAGCTTGAAACCAATTGAGTTATATTTCCAGCTTTTCTAATTTTGGCTTGATAATACAGATCTTAATTATTTTGGGTGCTAATTTCCTGGTTTGAAAATTTAATACTAGTTTCCTTTTATTTTCAATTACCACTCCAATGCTCTGACATGTTTCCAAAAATATGGAAAACAGAGAATGGTTGTATTGATTATTTGTTGCAGCCCTTGCATGTGTGCTTTGTGGAAGCACATTCTTCCCGTTTGTTTTCTTTTGGTGTATTCACATTTATCATTCATGTTCATGAGCTACTGCAGTGGAACAATTATTTCTTGTAGCATCAGGGAATGGTGTTGTGTACATGCAGATGTGTTTTATTGCTTGTCCTTGTGATGTGAGAAGATTATCTGTAGTTTAATGACTGTATGAAATTGATTGGGGCACTGAAATGTCATGTTGGATTTTTTTTGTGTGTGTGTGTGTTTCCCAGCCCATGCAGTTGCTGGTCACTTGAATTCTGGTACTTGTCTAATGTATCTGCAGACCCTTCTCTCGTCCATTTATTAATTGATAGATTTGTCTAGTATAAGAGGGTAGTTTTTCCTCATTATTCCTTGATTTGTACCGTTGAGAGGATGTTCACCATTTAGTCAACTGTGATGAACTCATCTGGGCGTTAACTATTATTTTGTAGTTTAGCTTCTTGTCCTTTTCTGCTGAGCTCATGCCAGTGATTGATGCCATAACAGATTTGTTCACTAGTTGGATGCTTGCATATAGTCCTATAACGGATATCTGTGATTTTAGATTTTTTAAGGTGATAATTATTTGATGCTCGATTGTCAGTTTGTTCTTTTTATTTTTTGGGTATTTTTCCTTCCAAAGTTGGTTACATGCTATAGATATGTTGTTGGATGCTGCGAGTCCCAAATTTCTGTTAATGATTACAAAATTCGTTCATTTGTGGGGCATTATATTAAATTATAGAGTACAACTACTTTCATTTGCTTTTTTTTTTTTGCCTGTGTCAAAGGGTCTTTTGACTACCATAGTCTTATTAGCATGTTGAAGAGCTTATTCTTGTTACTATATAGCTCATCAAGTACTGTGAAATAAAGGCTCATGCCAATTCCGAGTACTATGTTCTCATGAATCCACTCTGCTTTCCTTCACATATGAAGGTCTCATGCCTATTGTATCACTCGTGTATTAATTCTGGATAATAGCAACATCCATTCTTTGTCTCAGTTGTATTGATATGGTTTGCTCATACTGAAGGAGCCTTCAATTTGTCACTTTGTATAAAATTGTTTTTTTTTTTTTACCGAAAAACTTTATATTTTAAATTATTGTCACACTGAGCGACAAGATCTGTTTGGTCAACTGCATGCCTTTCTGTATTATTTGGACTTTTCTGGAATGAGACATTGTGTTTTTCTGCTATAGAATACAATGTAGGACAATTGTGCCATTCATGATTAAATGGGTCATTAGGCATCTGCATTCTCAGATGCAGAAACATGTTCGTCATATATTTATAGAAACAAAGTCTCGTCTGTAGGAAATTGCCCAGGATTCTTTAATGTCAATTGCTGCAATTTAAAATAAATACCGTTATGGTACTAGGATTTTTCACTTCTTAAAGTCAACCACATTATGGATTTGAATTATCTTGACAAAATTTTCATTGAGGCTACCATATGATTCTGCATGACTATTTAATTGCATTCTGGAGATAAATGTGAACATTGTGATTGCAGCTAGCTGCTAATAATTAATATCTTTTTTGGATCCGATTATTTCTTCTTATTGATATGTATTTTTTTTCTTGTTTGAATTTTGAAAGTGAAATTTTAATCTTTTTCTTAACAGGTCTTCCAAAGATTTCAAAGATGTACATGAACTAGTTATGCATGCATATAATTCACAGCATGCTGAATTGCGTGTTGATCATCTTGGATTACACAAGGCTTTATGTGTTCTGATGGGATGGAACTATGCAAAGCCACCAGACCATAACAAAGCTTATCAATCATTGCCTGCTGTTGATGTGGCGATGAATAGGGAAGATTTGATCATGTGGCCACCAACTGTTATTATTCATAATACAATTTCGGGGAAGAGAAAAGATGGCCGCATGGAGGGCATGGGTAACAAAGACATGGATAATAAACTTAAAGGTATAATTATTCTTACCACCGTAGATATATTTAGGTTTTGGTTTTCATATAAATTTTGATTTTCTGATGATGATGATGTGGTTGGTATGTAGCTGTGATCTTATTTGTTTTGACCAATGGCCGTTACAGTTTTCATGGTAGGGAAAATAAATAAATAAATATATGTTTTAATAATCAATACCGGTTTTGAACCTTGTACACATCAGTTGTAAATGTGCATGTCAATCACTGAGCTAAATAGATGAAACAAAAGCAGTAGTTTTTTTTTGTTGTTCGCATGGCAGGCCATTCCAATTTGGTTTCCTTGAACAAGTTATGTTGATACTATTTCTAGGTCTTGTCCTTTGAAATGTTCCATTAAATCTTGTGTTGCTTCTTGTTTTGTATCAAATGAACATTTCAAGCAGTTACCACATCATGGTTGACTCATTCACTTACCCATCAACTGGCTTTGCCAGGAACATGGACAGATCCTTTAGGATTGGTTGAGGTTGGGTTGAAACAATCCACTCGACCTCTCTGTGAGGCTTTCCCAATTTTCTGTGATGTGCTCTAAATAACAAAAGGATGATGGGATCATGGGACATGATCATGTGAGTTAATACATAGTGCTTGTTTTTGTATATATCTTTGTGAGTTAATACATAAAGTCTAAGTTGTTGGATTGCTTATCAGTTTTTGGTTGTCATTTGTTTACTTGTAAAGTTGTTAAATTGACAAGGATGTTGCATGTGCGATGCACACAAGTTGCAAATATGTCTTTTTTAGGAGGGTCAAAATGATGTGTATTAGAGACCTTTGGTGAATATCAGTTTGTGTAGGGGTTTCCAATTTTGTCATCAAAATATAGGGCTCATAGATCCAGGGATATCTTGGCAAATGAAGTTTTTTAGGCAAAGAATTGCAATCAACTTAAGGGTAGGAGGTTGTTACTGTGGGGTTGTGATGTAATAGCTCCACATATACCTATGGTGAGATGATAGAGGGACAGAATTGCTGAACTCCCACGAGGAAGACAATATTAGGACTGAGATTATCAATTTATTTGTTATTTGGAATATTTTTGTTATTTGGATTTATTTTTATATATATTAGATGCCACTGTAGTCTTAGGATTTATGATTTGGAGTTGTCACTATCCACAAGATAGCTCTATTGAGGCTGAGAGCTTTCTGAAGTCACTACTACTATCTCTGCTAGGTAGCAAGACCTACATCTTTGATATGATAGTGGTCTAGTGAGATATCCAATTCTTACTAATGATTTGAGAATGTAGTGATATCATAATGAGAATTCTGCTTCATCCTGCGTGTTTTCTTTCGTGTTCGTATTAAATCAGTATGTTCTTTGGATAAAATGGGGTGACCCCATTTCCAATGACATTGTAGTTTCCATAACTGAAATACCGAGTCCCTTTATCATCTCTGTTTGTGACTGACTCTCTCTCTCTCTCTCTCTCTATCTATTTATCCATCCATCCATCTCTCTATCTATCTATTTATCCATCCATCCATCCATCCATCTAATAGATAGGCAATCTCTGTTGCTTGGAGTTCCAACTTCTGTCTCTGAAGTATCGTAGATGATATTTTTGTGTATAGATATCCATGAATGTTATTTGTATTTGAAACCGTATCTCTTTTGTCTTTCTTCTCTTCATTTTTTGTTTTCTAGAACTTGGATTTGGTGGAGGCAAATCTCGCTCCATATACGGAAAGGAGGGCCACCTCGGCGTGACGGTGGTGAAGTTTGCAAACACCCACACTGGCCTGAAGGAGGCTGAGCACCTGTCAGAGTATTTCGAGAAGGAGAACCACGCCCGCAAGGGGTGGGCGAGGGCCGAGGCTTCCAAGTCGGGTGGCGGTGACGACAACAACAACCCATTATTAGTGAAAATCGACGATAAGTCCCGGGAGAAGAAGAGGACATTTTACGGGTATCTGGCGACCGCCTCCGACCTTGAAAAGGTTGACTCTGACACGAGGAAGAAGGCCGTGATTAAGAGCAGGAGGGCACTCGAGCTTTTGGATTGAGAATCTGTTCGCAAAGGTTTGTCTACTGGTATATGTTATTTTTCTTTTCGTGCGAGAATCGTTGCGATATTGGATCAATGTGATTTGCTTTTCATTGTCTCGCTGATTTATGTGGATTACTGGTTTTTCTGTAAGTTATTTTTGTTCAACCAGGCAGTTTTGGCTATCATATGCTTGTTGACTAGTAAATTGGATTTCAAAAAAAAAAAAATTCTTTTTTTTAAAAAAACTTGATACCTTTTCACGCAGCAAGAGTTTTGGATTATATTTTGAGAAGATGAATATGCTATTTCATTAATTTTTTACTTTTGAAAACGTTGTATTTTACTGGCATCTTTTAGGAAAACCTATGGTACCTTTTTATGCAGCAACAGTTTGTAAATAATTTTTGATATTGTAAATAATTGGTATGATTGAATCTGGTCGTGGTTAAGAGTAAAGCATCTCATAAACGTTCTTATGCATGTTGAATTTCAAATGTGATGATTTTTCATATGGATTGAGTGTTCGGAATTCTTTTACATTATTTAATGGACATGCCTGTATTTTTTTTTTTTTTTTGTAAAAAAGGTATACTCTTGCCGCGAACATTTTCATTAAAAATAAAATGTGATTACAAGTCCAATAGGGGAATAAGCTTCGATTTTACAGTGGCAATGCATACCGATAAGCTTGTCAATTATTAATAAAATATTTGTATCCCAACTGGATCCATTAACCATTCACAAATTATTTGATATTGGAATATTTAGAGTGTAGATACGAATATCAATGTCTCTGATATGTATTACTATAATATTATATATGTTTGTATTATATATTATTTTTTTTTATTGAAAGATAAGCAAGAGTTTTGTCATTAAAAGTTAAAGCGCAATAAAATAGACATAAGTTAGCTGAGGGGCACTCAGCTAAATATTCCATACAATCAAAGAGTTACAGTAAAAGTGGAATGGTAGAAAAGAATTTTGTCAACTCTAAAACTTTAAATAAACAACTGAAACTATCTATCAATGAGTATTAGTTTGCCCCTATCAAAATTGATATTTGCTCTCATACAAACTCGTTCTTAAGATTTGATGAAGTACACTATGGATTTCCAAACATTTATCGGGTACACTCTGGTATTGCGAAAGATCAGAGCCCGTACTATATTATATGCTGTTGATATGCATATTTAGCATGATTGATCAAAACAATGAAAATTTAATGACCGTTGTATCATCAATGAATGACCACTGAGAGTGAATATTAAACTCTAAAAATTTTGTTTTACCATTCTTTCTATCTCTATAATAATGTGTTTACCAAAGAATTGACCTTGAACATTTTACTTGTTATACACTAAAAAAAATCAAGAAAGGGATAATTGCAAATGACTTTAATAGTATTAGTTTAACAAGAAAATTCATTATGAACAAACGGAGGAGGGTGACAGATTTGTTCAAAACTTGAACAATGCTTCTTCCAATCAGTACAAACCTTTTAACCTACCAGTTCAGAATTGGTGAATAACTTGGCAGTGACAGATTTGTTATTCGGAATAATTTATTTTCAAATCCACATCTCTTATCCTAATGATGTTATAACCATAAAAGTTATTCAAGTTATAATAATAATAATATTTAAATTTAGGAAAAAAATCATCAATATTGGACATTAAAATCAAACAGATCAAAAGTT
The DNA here is from genome assembly GCA_030737835.1 of Acorus gramineus. Lineage (NCBI taxonomy): Eukaryota > Viridiplantae > Streptophyta > Magnoliopsida > Acorales > Acoraceae > Acorus > Acorus gramineus. Next base: position 1,073,892 of record CM060851.1, on the reverse strand, counting down.
GGTCTCGCAATTTTTTTCTTGGTTTTAATTCTGTTGTTAAAAATAAAACATGAATTAGGCATTCATTATGTGTTTAATTCATTTACACAATCCCGCCCGCATTTGCCTAACAAAACATACAAGACATTAAACAAAACATAGAAATTTTTAATTTTTCTATAAATGAATTGTATTATATATACCTCAATTCATGAAAGTCTATTACAAGAGTGTATATCTTTATCAAAAAAATTAAAAACACGTGAGAAGTGAAATATATTCTGATATATATATAAAAAAAAAAGAACATGTGAAAATTTCACACAGGGAAATCCTGTCACACGATATTTCATTTTTAGCTTTCATACTCTTAATAAAAATAAAATAAAACACGTATTATGCAATTACAACACATTAAAATTCATTTAACATTACAAGTATGAAACAAGACACATGCATCGTCAATAGAACTTAAAAATAGAATTAAACATTTAACCAGAGGCAAACACCTTTAATACATGAATTAATCAATGGTCAACAGTGGTTCACAACATGCATTGAATGGGAAGTACATAAAAATTACACCACTTGATCAGCCAAAATAATGCACCCTCAATGTCACTACTCTATGATCTTAATATTAATGTAAATAGAACAAATCCTAACATTGCCCGAAAATATGCAAAGTACTCATATTAGACGTCTCCTGTACCTGTTGGCCGTCGAAAATACTCTATTCGACAAAATGCATGTCTATTCAATTCATAATCCGGATATCTAATTAGCTTCAATAATTTATCATATTTTTTTTTATAATTTATAAACTTAACCCTAACTATCAATACAGGGCCTTGGAAGATTTTTGCACATATTTTTTATACTAATGACAGAATGCAAGATTTTTGCACATATTTTTTATACTAATGACAGAATGCAAGCTTAATCATCTTCATGAATGTACACGTACCGTACTGAACCGAACCCTCACACGAATCTTGTGACTACGACTCTCAGTGATAAAAAAAAACTGCGGTTTGGTGTGAGTTAGAATCAATCATCGCTCCACTCGCTTGCAGGTATCTCCCCTGAGTCGGTGATGATGACCTTCTTCCTCGGCTTCCCGCTGTAGGTCCCGGCTCCCCCTTCGATCGCCCAGACCGTGTCCATGCCTTGGATCACCTTCCCGAATACGACATGCTCTCCATCCAACCTAAGGAGGGAGTATAGTAGTATACGTACATATATACGCATTTCAGGTACCAAAAGATGTGATATAAGAAAACAAAATGTCAGTTTTGGTGTACTAGTTCTTACCAGCTAGCCTTGATGGTGGTTATGAAGAACTGTGATCCATTGGAATCAGGACCGGAGTTCACCATGGAGACAATGCCTGGAAAACCAGTAAGTAAGCGGAGAGAATCATATCATGCAGTGTTTCATACACATGATTCAAAGTAACTACTTTAAAACAAGAATTCATATATTTATCTTTCATATCATCCTTAATGGTTTGATTGGCTAGTTCGACTCGATGCTTTGAATCCTATGACAAGAGATAATACCAAGTTGATAATAGTAGATAGCATACTAAATTTGTTTATAGCTGATAAGAGTCAAAACAAATCAGCAATGATAGTAAACTATGAAGATCCCATAAAGCAAACAATGATTAAAAATTAACAATCTTTCAGATCAATCATCAACCCCCTCAAAAACAACTGTGCTATAAAAATAAAAAAGTAAATATGATAATGAAAACTATTTATCGCAATTCAGCCCTACATAAAATTGCATGCAAATAACACAGACAGCTACATACATTACCAACTTTGATAAAATTTACTGATTCCACTTTCATTTCCCTTTTTTTATGTCGGTTGGGCTGAGGGCTGGGATGTGATTCAAAATTATAAGATCACCAAAATCAGTGAACAAATAATCAGATTCTTTTATAACAATGCATTATATGAATATCATCTGCTTTGTTTTACCGTTATCAGCATGGTCAACAATATCTAGTGAAAGTACAAAGAAACAATAAGATCCACTTTTACGGATTTTCTGGTCAACAAATTGAATCAAACTATAATAATCCTAGAGAAACCACATTATCTGAAGAGTGAGTGTGTGTGTGTGTGTGTGTTTTCACATGCTTGAGCATCCTTTTTTTTTTCCCATGTATATGGCCTCTTAAAAGCACTGCTCCCGATAAAGATACCAAGACCCAATCATTAGCGCCAGACAAAGTAGACGAAATGTCTAATTTTTATCATTGTAAAAGTATGCTAATAATCGATGAAGATCAATGAAGTAGCCAACCTGCCTGTGATTGTTTGATGGTGAAATTTTCATCGGGGAAAGTGCGACCGTATATGGAATCACTACCCTTTCCATCTCCGGACACTACATCTCCACCTTGAATCATGAATCCAGAAATTATACGATGAAAAGCAGTTCCCTTGTAGTGAAGTTTTTTTCCACTTGTGCCTTTGCCCTTTTTCCCTGCAGCAGAAAGAAAGGAGGTTCTCTATATAAAACATCATATGAAAGTATTGATTGCAAAGATGAAAAGCAAGCATCACTTCTGACAAAAGAAAGATATCCCACAATAGATTATATAATCAGATATTATCACAATATGACAATATTTCATGACAGTTGATAAAGTACCTGTACAGAGAGCCCTGAAATTCTCTGCATAAATGGAAAAAAAGTGTGCATCAGCAATAGTTAAACCAAAATATATTTCAAGATGGCGCTGATACACTCGGTCATTCCTGCAGTCCTAACACGGTATATGAATCTCCAATAGATGATATACTATTAGGGAAAATGTAAGATATGAATTCAATTCATTCGAGTATGTACATTTTTTGTGAAGGTTTGTACTTCATTAGACAAATATAAATGCTTCAAAAAAAAATTCAAAAGTGTTGAGACCGCAAGAATGACCGAGTATAACATTTTCCATTTAAAAAAATCTCAGTACAGAATCGAAATCAGAGCAGGTATATGATCCACAATGTGAAATCTGGCCATCTTGTCCTAATAATATTAGGAACTAAGAACTAATGCTTTGGGGATGTCAAAGGCTCAAAGCAACATTATCCTGATAATCATAGCAAATTGTAGCAACTTAGGCCATTTGACATTTCAAAAGTACAATGACAATCACATTCCCAATTACGTCTTTTTGATTTCCCGTTTTAGTAATTTTTTTATATCAACATTTTTTTTTTTAATTTTTTTTTTTTTTGGGGGGAAGGGGGGGCGCGGTGGTCAATTGAAGCATTCTTAACGCTCTTCTTACCCAAAATCCAAAAAACACATTCTGCTCATGCACTGATTCTTGTTGGTGACAAGACTTGCTCTAAAATAAAGGAACTTTAATTGTTGTCTGCCCAAAGAGCAAGACTCACCTACAGTTTTTGGAACCACACGTCCATACAAGCCAATGACAATTCTTCCTGCAGATGAAAAGAGAGAAGGGAGCAAAATAAGACAATCATATTCAAACTCAAGATCTATGGGAAGCAAATTCATGGCTCTAGCCAAATAAACAACCCCGTGGGGTTCAGAGGGTCTTATTAATGAAGATGGTCAAGTATAAGTCCAAAGAGATGCTTGCACATCAATTTAGATTTTTGATCTAAAAATTTCAGTAGATTTACACACAAATAGCTGTAGTGCTATACATCAAGTGTAGTTCAAAAGTAACAAAATGCATATTCATATATACACACTTATGTATGCGTGACTGTTTATATATATATTATATATCTTTATATTTCTTACAAGTAAATAAAATTTTAAATGGGCATATGTTATACCTTCGTTCTTTCCATCAATGCTCACATCCAAAAAGACACGATGAGTAATCTCAGGTATTATTTCTTTAACTTTAACCTTCACATACTCCTGCACATTGTCGAAATCAGATCAACATTTTCTAGACAATCAAAACCATTATCACAAAACACTGAAAGCGTGATCAAATATGAAAGAATAACATGAAAGTAATAAACCTCCTAGTACAAAGCATATAATCTGCCTTCAATGAAACTTTCAATTCAACATACCATCAGAAAATAAAATCATTTACATCACCAATGCTCCTAAAATAACAGTCCTATGAAGATCTATAACTTTGCACCTTTATTTATAAAAAATATAAATAATTCAGACACCATATGGTCAACAAAATAAAAATCACTCCACTTAATATTCCATTATTTCCAGCAAACAGTCATGAGAACAAGGCTCCACAAAATCCAATTAATGATAAAGCCCAAATATTCTGCTGTTCTTCTTGTTAACAAACAAACCCCAACCAAAACAGAAGTCATAAAGTTCTCCACAGAAGAGTTGCTGGGTTACCCTAAAAAAAAAACCCATCTCCCTCCCTCTTATATGTGTCTCTCTATCTGAGTGCGTGTGAAGAACAAATGTGGAAAACAATGGAATTCTTTTAAGGGTCATATCGAACTCCACAAAAGAGTTATTGGGTTACCATAAAAAACAAAACCCACATTAAAAAACTAATAAAAACAGCATCTTTACTTCTTGAAACCCACCCACCCCAAAAAATCCACCCAAAATCGCCATTTTTAGTTCACTAAATCATCAAAAAATTCAAAAAGATCCCAATAGAGAGAGAGAGAGAGACCTTGCGACGGATGGAGAAGGCGATGAGACCGAGAGAGACGAAGAGGAAGACGAGGAGGCCTTTCTTTGTAGGCGTCATTTGAGATCTCTCTCTCTCTCTCTCCCTGTGATGTCTGAAGAACAACTGTACAAAACAATGGAGGTTCTAAAGGTCACTCGCGGGTGACAATAAATTTCTGAAAATTCACGGTGGACCCAGTTCACGAAATCCATCCAATCGACGGTTGAGATTGCCTTCCAAATTTCCGATACACCGTCTGATTTGATTAAAACGGTCGGATGTATCAGAATCAGAACCGTCCGTTGTGATTATTTAGATCAGATTATACGAAATTTATTAGAATTCCATTTTGCATTCTCATGTAATTTGTGATAGTGTACACTATATAATGTGCTATCTACTGCTTCCATCATAATACATAAAATAAAATTAAATATTAAAAAATACTATTGTATCTCGGGTTAACAGGGTTTACTTTATTTTATATAATAATATGAATGAGTTTTTTAGTTTTCATCCTTTAAAAACCAGTGAATTATTGAAAACCTCATGTAAAAAATGAATTTATTATTAACTTTTGTAAGTTGTTGCATTTATTAAAAAAATCCAATGCTTAGTTTCTATCCCTTCTAATTAAATAAATTATTTAAAAACCCATCCAAACACATTATATTTTAGGACCTTTTAAATGCATATTGCTTTCATAAGAATCGCACATGTTTAATCTATTTCAAAAACCGTTCATACTAATTTTGTATCAATAATTTTTTAATGGTTTCTATAATAGGTGAAATAACTAAACCTTTTGCAAATGCAGTACAAATTGTAGGGGTCTCAAAATTATAATTTTCTTTTGTGAGGTTTTTTTTCTTAATAATTTACTGGTTAGGAGGGGCTGAAAATAAATAACCTGAATTATTAAATTTTTTTATAAGACATAATAAATTTACAATAGATTGATTAATAATCAACTCAATTTTTTAAAGAGGTTTTTGATAATATCCTCGTTTTCCAAAGGGTTGGAAACTAAATAAGTAAATAACCCTTAGTATTTTAGTATAATTTCTTTTTATTTTAATAATTTCTTTTTTAAAAAATAATAATATGATCTACAAATGAGAGTGTATAAGAGACTATACTTATCATTTTCACGGTGGATGACAATCTAATCCATGAATACAAGTGGCCCCCGTCTCATTCAAAAAGTTATAAATTTACACAAGAATAAAAGTGAGACTTATAAAAGTAATAAAACTTATTCATATCTTATTCATAATCTCTCTCTCATATCATACAACAAAAAAAGTACACTTATATCATGCAACAAAAAGTACATTATTATGAGACCAGCGAAAATAATTAAAAATTCATACAAACAGAAAGTGATTTATATTAAGAAAATGTTTTATATCACTATCCCGGATAATTATTCTGTCTTAGATAACCTATTTCTCCATGCAGGGTATATATTTCAATACTAACATCCCCACAAGGATAAAATCACAAAATCAAACAGTGATGTATAAGATTGATCTACAAACAGACCTACAAAAACCATTTCCAAATTATACTTGAGATCAGTAACAAAGACTGAATCCCATAAAAAAACGAGTTGGGGTCCAGCTCATGTTGGGATTCCATTAGTACATATCAGTCCCCAATCATATGTTGACTTGTATCCAAATCATTGATCAACTGTCCCCCTCCAGGTGCATCTCTCTCATTTTTGGAGCATATGAAATTGATAACATTTCACACAACAAACTTTAGCGCATCAACCGAGGATCTCATACTACTTTCGACCAGTCGTTGCAGCCCGAGGCTTACCTTTGACTTCCTGTTCCTGCTCAATCAAACAGAGAAGATTAGTAGAGGAAATGCAATCATGGAAGGTAAACAATTGTGTTGATCATGGCAAAGTTATACAAACACAATCAGAAGTAAAAGTTGTAAAGCAGAAAAAAAAAAGAAGTGAATGTCAGATACACATAATGCTAAAAAAAGAAGAGGAAAAGAAAAAATTGGGAAGCTATACAAATAGCAGAAATGGCATCAGGAAGCTTTGGCTAATTTTAAATGGCCATACTGCATGGTGGTGCATATTAGTTGAATTCAACCCAACCTGATTTTGGGTGGGTTTGTGTTGGGGGTTTCAGTGTTTAGGATCAACCCAAAACCAATTCAGGTTAGGTTTGGGTTGAGCTTCAACCTGATCCAATCCACCCGAGTTGCAACCCTAATACTGCTATTATTAAGCAAAAGAATCAAAAACTTTAAAGTAATCATACCGAAGGCATGTGCAGATAGACATGTGTCTTTGCTGTTGCTGGATTATGATTCTCAGCACCTTTACTCCAGTCATAACAAACCTGAATGATTATGCATAAACATTTTTCACATCAGCCAAGTTTGCTGATAAGAATTAGTTAGTCAAAAGTCATAATATTTAAGTTGGAATAGCAGAAAGAAGAGCCAAAACTAATGTCAGAAGTGAAATGCCAAAGGTTGACTGCAGAAAAAGTGCCAAAACTCTGCAGATAATCAAAACATACCGAATATGCAAAGATCGAACCATCATGGTTGAAACTGCCGCAGGGAATAGGTTGACCGCATCTATTCATAGCCTGCAGATCAAATTGAATTCAACATTAGTGCAAGTGGACTTTATTCTGTAAATTACAGTAACTGATGCCCCCAAAAAAATATTGTTGAGTAGATGATCAGAATAAAAGACCCACAGTAAACATTTTAATAACACTTCTATGCTCACATTAATGAAAAGGAAAGAACTATTGTATTGATAGAAAAGGAAAACCTTGGTTCATGCAATTTTGTGCGTGCAAGTGTGCACAATTAGATCCTTCCATGATAGATCATACCTTAAGTCTTTGTTTGCTGTCCTTGTCCCAAAAATTAAAAGCCCCATCAGACCCTGCTGTGGCAAATGTATGATGTACCTGCAAAAACACGCTGATGTAGCATTCCAAAAAAAAAAAAAAAGGAGAGAATGAACTGCCCCAAACTAATATATATTATCATACAGAAAAGGCCCATCTCCAACTAGCTGAACTCAGCATTAGGAACTTGAAACACACGCTAGATTTTGGATGAACACCATTTCCTCCGTGAGAATGTTCTCCTTTTCCGCTTATTACCATATATAAATAAAATAAGATCAATGAAAGTGATGTTATCCAAAAAAAAGGGTTAAAATGTTTCTTATGTCCAATTTACGACACTTTAATCAACCCTAACCAGGCCATCAGAGAATTTTAAAAACTTATCAGATTTGTAAAAGAAAACAGCTAAAAGATATTTCTATTTTTGTTTTTGAATGGAACAATTCATATTGCATTTGCATTTTTCATATTTGGTTGTTCTCGGAAACAGCCAAACAGGACATGTGAATAGTCAATTTTTTGATAGGTATGGTAGATCAATTCTGCACAAACACTATTTAGGGACGAAGCATGTTCTTGAATTCCGGTATCAAACAGAAGTGCTAACTACAAGTACATCAACATAATCGATTATACGCCCTTTGTAGTTGTATGACGATGGCTAGATCAGCTCAGTTTAAATTTCCTTTAAAGAAAGAGGACCACAACACAGGAAGCACCAGGTGAAGAAATAGAATATGAGTGGAAAGGCTCTCTAAGTGAAACCTTCTAAATGGAAGTGTACATAACCAATAAAGGAAATGACAAGTACATGAAAAATAAAAGTAACTGAATTATTTGTAATCTTACAGGATGGAAGTTCAATGAATTGACAGAGTATATGTCATTCCCATCCCTGTGGCATTTGAATGTGAAGTTTTTACTTTGTTGTGCATCATCCAAATGGTGCACGCCCACCCTTCCTTCTATTGAACCCACCTAAAACACAAAAGAACAGACCAATTTATATATAGATCAATCATGCTGTTTATAGTAAGCGAAGTCTAGTATACAAAGCTCCATATGCAGATTTGTAATAAGAAAACAAATAACAGCAGTTAAAACGATGACATTAGTAATCCTCGGTGATATGGCATGGTCTTTACACAAAAAATAACAATAATTTGGCATGATTCCCATTGGAAAAAAAATCAACCAAGTGCCAAGAATTTAGGATACAAAATAATAGAAATTTACCAAAAATCCTTGCTGATCAGGAAATGCAGCAACGCATCTAGTCTGATACTTGAGAGGTGACACAATTCTCTTGAACTCAGCCTATTGATTATTCAAACAGATATCAGACCATCAGAACATATGTGTAAAAAATGGAGGGGGGAAAACAAAGAACAGCTATATAAGGACCATCTGAATGACAATTGATATACATGAATTTAAGTCATAAAAGAATGTGTTAGATGAAATTATCAGCCTATTGGTCTACCACAGAATTAGGATATACCAAAAATTCCAGGGCAGGCCAAATGTCCCCCCCCCCCTCTTCAAAAAAACGAAAAAAAAAGGAAGATGTTTACCAAACTATGTTTAGAAAGCTCCAAAATTAAGTTCTCCAATAATAGATATATTGCCATGAAAATACTTCTAGTCCATAGAATAAAGTGATGGGCACTTGGGGCGATTGGCATAAAATCATTTAATGAAAACAACAATAAATGATGTGATGCAGAAAGGACAACTAATCACTTATCGAGGCAATCTTCAGATCTTTAATGATTGGGTTTAGTCTTCAAGCTTTTATAGTAGTGAACCACCCACATTTTTTCCGTATCCTAAGTGGATAATGTGATGCTATGCATAGATATAGCAGAAGCACCTTGCCCTAGAGAAAGAACTAGAGATACAAAGCATCCTTATGGGCAGCTCCTCGAGCACCACAAATAGTTATAAAAATGAGTTGATGGTTATTACTGCCCCAGGCCTAACCACTTTAGCGCTGGGACTTATTCACATTCAATGGTTCTAAAAGATTTTCAGCTGGATATGAAAAATCTTAAAATTCACCTGGACGTGACACAATCTAATTAGGAAGTGAATCAGTTCAAGATCAATAATGCTCAATTGGGACAGACCTGTCCATTACATCCCCAGGCAGCAGAAGGATGAGAAGGGCCCTGGTCCCCAAGCAGTTGAGAAGAAGGTAAAATCCAAACCACATTTTTGGGCATACCGGCATAGATGATAGAACAACCATTGAGGGCCAAAATCGTTCACTGCATTTATTTTCCTTTATCAGATAATTTAAAATTTCTTGTTATTCCCCATGTTTCAGGACTTTAACGTATTGACATTTAAGAACAACATGAGGGATTTGTTGCTAGGCTGCAAGGGTTGTGGTGGTATTGTATGTGTGTCTGGACATGACAAAGTGTACTAGTGTTTGGGGATATACTGCGTTCATCTCTTGTAGTCAAATGATATCTTGATGCTATAAAAGAGAGATCAACTCCAGTACTCCGTATGGTATGATGAAAACATAAAGCAAACACGAAAAGCATACATCAACCTATACAGTCACCTGTGGATTTTGCAAGTTATACACTATAAGATTTCTATCAGCTGTTCCCACAACCATCAGTGGATGTTGAACAGTCAGTGCATAGCAGCGATCTGGCAGCTGTTGGGTATGAACCGGATTTGATTGTCTTGTATCCCAGTATCTATACAATAGTGAAATATCAACATTATAGTTTGCGGATAACCAAATCAAATTTATGGAAATACATGTTGTATGTAGGCTTTCAACGTCAATAACAAACTGGATAGATATTGGGACTATAACATCAGCAACTAGATATTATAAAGACAAAAAGAACCGGTACAAATGCATTCAAGAGAGGCATAAAGCAAAGAGATACCCAAATACGAGAACCTTGGTGATACAATTTTGTAACAGTCTAGCTTACATATTCATTTCTATATATAAACATAAACTAGAGAAAAATACAGTTACTCAACCTTTTTTCTGACATTCTTTGTGTTTGTGTGATAAGATTCAGTGATTTGGAAGCAAATGACACGCTTGGAATCTATCATGACCTAAACCATCTGTATAGTACATTGTGTTTCTGCCATCAATGACTATAACTGACTAAAAAGAGGTCAGACATGAAAATATTGAAAATCATAGCATTCTTCAAATGAACTTGCATGAAGTTCTCATATTGTTGATAGAGACTAATTAAGGAAGTGTTCTTTAAGAATCATGGGTCAGCATAAATACCTAAATCTCTGCTTAAATAAGCTAATATGCTGAAAATAAGAGATACAATAAACGATGGAAGGGGACTTGAAGAAAATCTTAATTGTGTTCTTGTCTAAAATCAGCCTACTAAAAGCCCCGGTGTTTAAAGTAATCAATTACTCTGCACTATGACCAACTGGGAGACAACATCAACCAAGGTCATTCGACATGAAATTGTCTAGTCTAAATGCAAAAAAAGGTAACTGTGATACAGACATGCCTCACAGTCTTGTCCCAGCTTCCTGTAACAAGCAGATTCATCTGTTGAATCCAAGCTACTTGTTTGATGGGTGCATCATGCATAGCTACAGTAACAGGTTGCCCTCCAGACATCAAGGGCCACATCTTGACCTGCTTATCACACCCTCCCGAAAACACAGTTGTTCCATCATCTTTCCAAGCGGAGCATAAAACCTAAAGAAAAATAAAAAAACTTTCACATAAAACTGTCACATGGCACAAACAATCTGGGGGAAATTATCAAGAAAAGACATGAATGTTCATACTGGTTGGTCATGTGATATTGATGCCTTAGGTATACTGCTTCCTGCTAATGAAACTTCCCAGCATCTAACCTATAGTAAATTGGTTATAGAAAAGGCGGTCAGACTTAATAAACAAATAAATAAAACGGAGATTTAATCTTGGGGAAAATATGAAAGACAAACCTGGTTATCCCAAGAAGTGCCCACAAGGTAATTGCCCTTAGGACTAAAACAAAGGCTAGAAACAGAATCAGTAGGGGGCTGCACCACCTGCAGTGAAGAAGTATATGAGAAACATGGAAGGGTAAAACCATAACTAATTGCCTCAGTTGCTATTTGTAAAAGTGGAAAAGAATCGAATTTTTCATCTCTCCAATCAAATAACATACACACAATTGTAGAATTCAAGTAAGAGCATCAATTACTCATATGTCAAATCACACACAAGAATGATAAAATAGTTCAACAGCTCCGGATCCATCATCCCTTGGGCATAACATATTAATATCAAACAGAAACAACGGAAATAGTTCACGACATGGTAACAATAATAAAAACAAACATGCAAAATGTGAACTGAGCAACTCTGCTCGATTACGGATTGATTCTACATGGAGCACAAAGAATATAAACATGAACTATGACCTGATTAAAACCATACGGTCACACTCACACCGAGCTCAAGGTCAACCCATCCAATATAAGCCTAGGCACACATCAAGCTTCATGCAGTCAGTTGATTACATTCTGCTGATCTTGTTAACAGGATTATCAGTACTCGTTAATCTGTGTGTTATCCCTATCCTGCCTTGTACCAACAACACAAACAACTGCACCTTTCCCAACAGAAAACAGAACATACCCTCATGCAACCTCTTGGCCACATGGACACCATCAAGAACTACAATATACCGTGAAAGGCTGAAATATAAGCTCGCAAGTCGCAAGCATGCCCTAAATATTTAGATTTCAGAAGGAAGAAAAAAAAAACCAACAGCACAAACAACAATAACAGCACCTTCGACACTCCATAAACAATTAAATATCAAAATAGTTCTCGATCTTCATCTAGCAATACAGATCAACCAAATAAAGATTTCTTTCATTTCTTTCTTCTCTCCATAATTCAACCAATACAAGTACATATTGACTGTCATATCAGGAACAAGAACCTTAGAATAAATATTACGCCATTGACCAATACAGTAAAACCTGTGAACCCTAAATACTCAGAAGCTCGAGATTTAAAGTTTCTTAGCAATAACAGGATCCAATTTCGAACATGCACTTCGCATAGAAGAGAACAAAAACAAGACGATCATGTCGAGAGATACCTCGTGAGACTTGTTTGGGTTCACGTTCGCTCCAGCCCCCGTGTTTTGTCCGGTGAGAGCCATTGATGACAGACAAAAACCCTAACCAATCAAAATGTGAGAGTGAGAAGGAGCAGCTCTAATGAGTTGGCTCTCATTAACTCCAGAAGCACTTCAAAAACTCGAAAAGAAAAATTAAAAAAAAGACGGCATTGAAGGTTCTGAAGAAGCGAGAATCGAAAACCCTACCTTCGATCGAGAATTAAAAAATCCAACGAATTTGAAATGTAGGGTTTTGGAAATGGTGTTCGATTATGACACGGATATCCCCACTAACCAAGTGCCTAAATCCACCAACTACAATTACAAAAAAGCCCCTATATCTAGATGTATACCATGAAATTAATGGTGCATGTGAGGACTTAAAAATAAATATGAAGAAGTGAGGGACCGATTCCTAAATAAACATATTTATAGGGACTTCAAATTAAAAATCCCAATATGAAAATCATTGATCTTATTACTTCTCAAACCCTCCCCACCAACCAAATTTAATTTAAAATTTTTTAATCTCACCACCCAAATCAAAACATACACAAATCTATCCCCCATTTGTCCTCTCTCCTCCCGTGCTCTTGCTCTGTCACTTTCCTCGACACTCCTCTGGTGGATCTTTGTTTACACCCTCCAAAGACACTTCTGTTACGAGGTTTGAAAAATGGAACCAATAAAAAGAGGTGACCGTACAGGGGAGGTAGAAAGAACGAGGACAACATGATAACGGAGACGGTTACGACATCAATGTCAAATGACACTGGAAACGGTCGCAGCGGTTCTATAGAGAGTTTGACGTGGATGGAGGAGTGGAGAGAAAAGAAGGAAAGAGAGAACCTGTGAGAATATGATGGTTGGTGGGAATAGATGTTTATAGGTTTTCTATATAAATGGTGGTGGAAATAGGAAACACAAAACTTAGGGTAGTGGTTTTAATATGATGGCGGGGAGGGTTAAAAGGGTGGTGGGGTTATATGTGCCCATGGGGAGGATGCATTCAATTAATTATGTCCCGTTATCGGATCATTCGATTAATGGTTCTGTGGATCCAAAACGTTCAATTGATGGGGCCTTGACTCGAAGAATACTTGACGGAGTGTTGGAAACTAGGACGGATTGATAGAGACTGTCTGATCGATGAAACCCCAAAATAGGTGGGACATCTGTTTTTTGGTTGGTGGAGAGTCAACAAAACATGCATCTCATTAACAAAATATAGTTTTAATGTAGCTGCATGTAGCGACTATGTGTAATGCGTTGTATGCACACATATAGTTCAATTGAAAAAATGTTTGTGATTCTTTACCTATCAAAGAAAACTTAAAAAATATTAGGGGTTTGGAACCATAACTCAGTAGTTGACAAGGGAATATGTCATAAAAAAAGTAATGGTTAGGAGTCTTAACATTTACTTACCAAATTTTTTTTGGAAAATATAGACAGTACTATGTAGATCATGTGCAGCCTTCACATGCTTCAATTTTTTTTTAAATCATATATTTTTGAAAAATTCTACAAGTTGAATCAAAGCCTTCGAGGTGAGATAATTACTATGAGAGTTATGATACACTCAATCCATTTTGCAACCTCATCTGCTGTCCAAAAGTACTCCCTGACCACATGTATATTATTATAGTGTTATATTGCGCTATCACAATATATGAAAATTAAAAAAATAATTCTTTTTTTTTTCAAACAAAAAATACATCAGTTAGTACTTCACGTTTTTTTGCTAAAAAAAATTGAAAGTCAGTCAATTCAAAATGATGAAAACCAGTCATTTGAATGCTACACAAGAAACAAAAATAGCAAAAAAAAAAAAATCACAATTTAGTAGATTCTCCATTGTCAACAGCAACCCATTTCACAACAAACACCAAGATTTGAAAACTCTGCCTCTCAACAAGAAAAGTTTTCCTACTATGAAGTTTTCTATATATTTTTCCTATACATTATAACATAATGTTTCAACCAGTCCTAATTTTATTCCTATTTCTCACCCCAAATGCATATACCTTCTAAATGAAGGTATAATAATATCATATGCCATCCAGATAAAGCTATATGTTTTAGGATGAGAAAATGAGCTAAAATTTGGTGCTGGGTGTAGCAGCATCCTATATTAGAGAAAGAGTTTTTGATGTTCTGAGACAGATGAGTTACTATTCCTCCATCGCATTGGAAACATGAGAAGGAGAACCTCTTCCAGTCTTTCTGATGTTTAGTTCATCTGAAACATTGCCTCCATGAGCCATGTCGAGAGGTTGCAAAATGCCTCTAATAGGACTTGATAAGGCATTCAAGAAGATGGTATTCCTGTTTTGATCTTCGGCGGCCACCGCAGCCTCGAGTCTTCCATGAGGAATTTGGAATGGAGAATTTTCTCGTTCGGGCTGAGATACAGGGGACATGGGAATAACCTCTCCGTCGTTCAGTTCGTCCTGCAAATAAAATGGAACCGATTTTCAGAAACAGTTTTTTTTTTTCTTTCATAAAAGCTGCTCTCCATCATTTTATTGGCTTTTAACACATGAAAACCAAAATCCGAATCAAAAGCTAAGGTTTTAAAAAAAAAATTGTAATATACAAGCCTGAAGATGCACATGCGTATTTTCGAAACAATGTATACCATTGAGTAGTAATATTGGCAATATAGAATCCTATTGTCACGTAGACTCTGAGTTCTACCAAAGATGAAAATGGCAATTGGATTCTGTCTTCTTTTGGTGCCATTTGACTATCTAAGAAACCGGCATATCTAAGAAATGTAGGCTACAATCATGAAGTACATAATAGTTCTGCATAAAACAAGCTTATGAAATTATAACTGTACTCTGCCGATAATTTATTTACTGATCTTGGGTTAGGCAATGACACGATATTATAATCCTTTCATTTGTTTCTACATCCATGTGAGGTGAGTTGTACATTTATACCCATCAAAAATAGTTTTTTTTTTTTTAAATGACCCATAAAAAATAGTTGTACATATAATCTCTCCTCTCAGTCTTGACAAAATCAGCCCAACCTGGTTACTGATCAATGCCATGTAGACATGGTTCCATGAAAGTGTCTAAAGATAATATAAAGAATGAAAAATAAAGAAACAAATGTAAGGAAAGGAAAATGTATTTAGCTTCCCTATGCTTTGTGACACACCCCAAGCAGACTTTAGTAATGATTTTATGATTCAGTGTCCAGACTAAGATTATAGTGACCTACAAGCACATCCAAGCATTTTGAATGAATTAAACAATGTTTTCTATCCTTTATATGATACATAACATAAATTTATATAAGATGTACAGAATTGACTAGGAACCTTCGAACAACATATAATGCTGAGATACTCTCATAATGCTCAGACACTTGAAGGAGGAAAAAAATTTCATGAAACCAAACAAAGAAAAATATATACAAATAAAGAAACCTGAAGATATGCAATAATTTCCTCTTGAGTCACTTGGCCGCCCTCTTCAACCTGTCTCAAAATCCATTCCTTCAATTTTTCCTATAAAAAGTATGATGATAGATAAGAAAATATCTTTGATAAATATCATTGGTGACATAATTTGCTTAAAAGATAGAACCTCTCCTCGAACCTTCCTAGATATGAGTTGTAATTAAATTTTTACGATTAGTCGATTACATGATACAGTGACCATATATTAACAATTGGACCTCCACTTTATTGCTTGTTGATGGGGTTGATTCAAAATTGCAAAATAAAATACACTAAAATTGGGTGTCGCACAACAATTGAAAATGCTCACAAAACATGAAGCATCATTCAACTCTTCATATGACAAGATAACAACAAATAAGAAAAACATCCATGATCCATAATCATAATAATTATATGATGAACCATAGTTCTCTGGTATTTTTTGAAAAAATAAAGGTGGCAGACACCCTCATTTTATTAGGAGGCAAAAGCCCAAAAGAGTTACAAACAAAGCAAGTAAAAGAAAAAGAAAAAGAAAAGACTACTTTCCGAGATGGACCCTGCTTTTCCCAAAAATAGGAGTTGTTCCAAGGAATGACAGATGTTCTGCTTTTCCCAAAGATAGGAGTTGTTCCAAGGATGATCTACATATAGTAAGATTTTTCTAATATTCCCAATTACATCAAACCATGCAGGTTAGTATAAGTACAATTGTCTTTCTATCATTTTACGCAGAGAATAAAATAGCATATGTATAATTAGTGAAGCGGGTTTCAACATGACCAGAAGCGACCCCAAAATGAATAAACAATCAATACTACCACTCATCTGAATTTCACAGTATATTTCAATACTCAGTTGACAAAAAATTAAAATGATTCACATCGTAATTTAAGCCATTCGACAAGAACATTCTAATACATGCATCCACATATAAGGTATCAACTACCTAGTTATTCATGGTTATTCAAGTCACCTTCAGAAGTTACCACTTATGAGGCACATGCACATGATTTATGCATCTAAAAGACATTATTGTGTATCATTTATCAAAATCCTAGAAGACAAGTGGTCAGAGGATATTTTGTCTCTACAACTCTAAATACAGCCAGAAAAGAGTACTGAACAGAACAACAAACATTTTGCTGTCAAAATAGGGTACATCTCAAAAAACATAAAGGACTCTAACAAGGCTGATGAAGCTTTATGACAAACTAAATTAATTATACAGTTTGAGCTCATGTTACTACGGGGCAGCTCTTTAATTGATATGAGCTCTGACTGCACCTTAGTGGCAATTTGTGAACTAATGTGGCCTTCAAGAATTCGCCACCACTAATAGAGGGTCGACATCAGGTAAACAATTGACCAGAAAACTACAATCTCGTTGTGGGGTCCTTTTCTTTGAGATGCCTTCCATAGACAACACAATTTCAAGTTTGGATTCTTTGGTAATTTGATGCATGGATAAAAGCAAGTTACCTTTTTTTTATAAAAATCTTGGATCTCACTCATATGTTGTCAGCTAATGCCTGTCAGCTTAACTGATTTCTAATATATACATATCAACCAAACAGTTGCATGTTACAATGAACTAATGAAATTTAAATTCCACATAAGAAATGTGGCAACCTTAAACAAAACAAAATATGTTGTCCTGATTTTTCCGTGCTCTTTATGAGAAATAGCAAAAATGATGTTTTCAAGACAGGATGGGAGACCACCAGCCATTAATTAATAATTACTATTGTTTACATGTGCATTTTTAAATCACTGTTAATAAAAAAATTATACATTAATCACCACAGACATGGCGAGGTACATTGCTAAGTGACTAAGGAACTTCTTATTATCAGAAATTATATATGTATGATATCACACCATCAACAACCTCAATTCAATCCACGGGAATTTAGATATTTTTTACCTTCTAAAAAAGAGAGTTCTAGAAAGAAAATTATATGAAACAACATGAATTCAGAGGGTTTCTGATCGCAGAGGAATATCATGCATCATTAAATAACAATGAAACTTTATCAATCAACCCAATGCCAGTGGGATAATTAATTGATTAAAACAATTCAGTAAAAAGTATTCACATGTGTGAATTGTGAATTTGACCAGCAAATGTTCACTTGTTAATTATTGGTAAAAAAAGGTGTCACATTTATTCTGATCATCCTGAAAAAAACCCCGATTTTGGTAATAATCAGACATATTTAGAGCTTCGAATAATACACGTGATGAGTTCAAGCTGATTCATTCAATTTTGTATTTCTTCAAAATTTCTTCTATTAGAATATGACATGTGGGATAAACAAAGATCTACCACCCATTTTCGACGAATATTCATACATACAGTCTGTATTTCTTCATTCTTCAGACATAACACGTAGTCTAAAACATGAATGTTGCTTCCTCCATTGCAAGTTAAAACATATACAAACACAAATATATGCCCCCAAAGTTCTAGATTTCTTGTGCTATGCTGACTCGTTATTAGTCCAACTAATGCAAACCGGTGATGACATGATCCAACAAGATAACATGCAAAGACAATCAAATACAAGAAACCAGAAATCTAATTTTAACACAGCTTTATTCAATTGTAATGAATAAAGATGGATTATGATAACAGCCCAGCTGATCACTTCTACCATTTCAAAAGCCCGACATGAATAACGAACCCATCTTTCCATCGATACAACAACTTCCAAACAGACTGTCAGTGAAAGAGACCAAGAAAATAACAACCCAACACATATTTGGCATCTATATCTTCTACATTTGAATCATCCAAGAAAATGTTCTTTGGCATAACATGGCTTATTGCATAAACACACAAATAGATATACACACATGCAAATACACACAATAGCATATTCTGCAAGCTTCATGACTTCTTGTGATAAGTAATCCCATTATCAGTCCAACTAAAGCATGCCATTATATCAATAAGAAATAACACAGAGCTACTACATTCATAGGAACAAAAGGCTTATAATGGATTGTAATTAAAAACCCAATTGATTGCTCCTACCATTTTAAAATCTCCACATAAAAACAACAAAAAGAACCCAACTTTCCCATCAATACAACAACTTCCAATCAAACCATCAATACAAGAAATTAAAAAAAAAAACACTTCTTTTAAGATTTCCTTACCAACCCATATTGCTGACCAGCTTTGAAAGTCGACTTCTGATTGTTGTAGGCCTGCATGTAGAGATGGCTGAGAGAATTGGCAGCATTGGTGAAGCTGCTGAACATGGTCTTCTCCAGTTCTTCTTGACCAGCCTGTTCAGACCTTCTCTTCTTGTTCATTTTTTTTTTCTTCCCTCTATCGATTCCTTGTTGTTGTTGTTGTTTGGTCTTTCAGTGTTTCTCTGACACACCCAAAACGCACACCCAAAACGCACTATATAGGAAACCCAAATGAAACGGACGCCATGTTTTTTTAAAAAGACAGGTGTATCTGCTCAGACTGTAGAAGCCAAGGTGGGTCAGAAGTGTATCCCCTGAATTTAATGCCCATTCCCCCAAAATAAACCATCTCTCTCTCTCTCTCTCTCTCAATCTTTATCTCTCTAGAATGGATGTTGGGTTTAATGTTTTTTTTTTTTTTTTAATAGATGGATTTGAATCAATGAATGGGGACCTTTCATAAGATTCTGTATCTTGAACACTTTTGCACACCTACACAAAACAAAATTTTACTTATATAACGAGGGTCATGTATAATGAGAGACATGGTCTATCTTATATAAAGAAATATGGTCACATTTTAATTTTAAAAAAAAGAGTGGTATGATTTCAAAATTAAAAAAATATATTAAATCAATTTAATCTTTTTTTTAATAAAATGTATATTAATATAATAAAATATATACATTATTATAATAAATTTTATATATTATGTTTGATGAATCACTGTAAAGACAAAAATGAGTGGAGTGGAAGTTGTGGACATTCACACTGAAAGCAGTCAGAAAGAAAATAGGACATTGGAAATGGTGCCTCCAATGGGATTTAAAAATAGTTGTAATTAGTTTTATTGATTAATTAATGAATGGGTTTCTGTCTGTGGATTTGATTGGAGGATTGGATTGATGGGTCTACATGTGAACATTTTTTAGATATAATAAAGTTCTTGTCACAAATCACTCATTCGTTGCCAAAAAAAAAAAACATTTTATTAGTATCTTATTGAAGATTGATGAAACTTTTCTCCCTGATTTTGGGAACTTCCAAGTCAAGGATAAAATGAAAGTAAGGATGTGAATGGGTGACCTGATGTATTAATAAGAATTGATATGTAAATAATAACTTCGTAGAATCATAATATATAAATATTTTTTCTTCAGTGTCACAGCTCACAGTCACTCCAAATTTACATGGGTTAAGGATAAGTTTTGAATTTGAATATTGATGTTGTATTATACTTTTTATTTGTTAGACGAAATTTAAAAGAATTTTTTATAGAACTAGAGACAAATAGATAAAGATAGCCTATCAACTTGATCGTATGGTTAGTCATGAAAATCCCTTTCATAAAAAAAAAAAATGGTTTATGATACATATAACGCTTTATAAAAGACATGGTAGGTAATGAAAATTAAGACTTGGATATGGATATATTTTATTAATATTTATACATTTATTTATTTATTTATTTATTTATTTATTTTGGTAAAATTTATTTATTTTATTTTGAAGATAGAGAACTATTAAGAAATCCCTACCTAGAGAATAGATTGAACAAGTATTAGTGCATCAGTTGTTGAAGACATTTTTTTTCTCTCGTTTTAGTCATCTGTTCTTTCAGTCCCAGGCTCACAGCCTCTTCTTTTCAACTAATTGTGTTTGCATTGGCAAAGGGGCTACAACTTGGGTTGTGTTCAACCCGAACCCAACAAGTTAAACTTGATTTTTATATAAGTTGGATTGTAAAAATCGAGTTCGGATTCGGATTGATCAATTTGAGTTGAGTTAGAAATCGGGTTGGATTCATGTTGGCATCATAGACAACCCGACCCAACGCGAACCTGTAGTAGATACCCAAATGATATTCTAAATGGACCATGGGCTATTGATATTTGACTCTTTACTCTAAATCTCTACTTTTGGATCATAATATAATTTTTTTTTTTGGTAGACTTAGATTATTTTAGTGGGTGATTAAAATTTATAAAATATGTTTTTTTTTTTTTGTTAAAAATTAAGCTTGAAAATCGGGTTCTACGGGTTAGTTCAAATTACCAAGGGTTGGGTTCGGGTTAGAGTCACCGGGTTAAAATTCAGGTTGGGTCGGGTTATGATTGAAAACCTTATACTTCAGGTTAAAAACCTCAACCCGCCTAAGTTGCAATCCTAATTGGCGGCTCTTCTTTTGTGTTTCATCACGTCTTAGCAAACTTTAATTTTTTTTTACTACATGGTCTCATTGCCCCTGTTTGGATGGGAGAAGAGGGGAGAAATGGAGGAGTCTAAGGCTCCATTTGGCAAAATGGAGGAGAACGCGACGTCAGCTTAACACGAGAAGATTTGTTTTGATGCGTTGGGAAGACGAGCAGAAATACACTTAAACTGTTGGGCAAACAAATCAAACCCGAAAATGGGTTCTGGACGAATGGGTCTGTTGGTGTTAGCCACCTGGATCCAAACGGATCCTAAGATCAAAAGGCTATTTGTTTACAAGAAATAAGAGGGGTTAGAATAAGTGAAAATAAACTGATATTGATATTCCAGATCCTTCTATAATTGTGTTACTTCACTCAATCTATTTCACTGGTATAAAAAATGGCTCACATGTCAAATCACTTGTCATCATCTCTAATAAATCAGAGGATCTACATGTCAAATCAAATTTTCACATTTTATAAATTTTTATTCACACCTTATTCATTTGTATCTAGAACTTATTCATTATCAATCAAACAATAAAAACTTTATTTTTTCACTTCTCAATGAGAATAACTAAAAGGGGTATATGCATATAATCCCCTTAATATTATTAAAAATCCATATCGTCCTCTCATTTCTTCGAATATCCATATAACCCCCTCATTTGTGATGTGGTTAAGCATTTAACCCCATTAGTTAATTTTCTGTAAAAAAAAACAAAGAATATGCTATTGTTGATAGAAATCACATTCAATGTTCCGCCTTCTTCCTCCCTTTGTCTCTGTTAGTGCCATTGTATGTTTTTTGTTCTTTTGTATTCATTTAAGTCTTTAGTGATTCTTCTTTTCAGTTTTTGAACTAATGGAATTTATTTTTGTTGATCCCATATTTGTAATACAATATGAAGAATCCATATTGCATTTGTTCTTAATTTGTTTATTTTTTACTAGGATTGAGAAAATTCTTTTAGGTTTAGAGAGGGTATTAGGGGTACTTTAATCATTTTTACAATTCAGGTTAAGTTAACAACTACAGTGGGTTGACAGAATAACAATAAGGGGTTATATGCATTTAACATAACAAATGCAGAGTTACATGCATTTAACTTTGATTAAAAATACAACCAAACAAAAAAAAACCTATACTGATTTAATTATCTATCCTATAATAATTTATGTAGCTTAACAATAGAAATTCACGGGCTCATATAGCCGACTGCGAAAATGAAAACCCACTTGAAGACAACCCAGTTTGGTGTAGCATAATTCTATGACAAATTATGAGAAAAAAAAACTGACAAAAACAAACAAAAAATAAAAAAATCACCCCCTTTTTTCCAACAAAACATACGCCTTTTTAACATAATATAAAAACTGTAAATGACAGTGCCCTAAATGTAATTTTCCACATAGGTGAGAAGTGGAACCAAGATAAGGATACCCTTTTTCAAAAATGCTATAGTTCTGAGATTTAGGACATGTGAGAGCTCATGTGCTCCAAACATCAACTTCGAGAGAAATGTTGTGGTTCTTCACCAACATAAAATAGTTCCCAACTTTCCCGATGGAGGAACATTGACCTGGAGAACAAAAACTTACAAAACAATTTAACATAATACATAGTGAATTCAACACTTCAACTGAGACTAGACCATCAAAAGTCCTGTCCAATCTAATGAGGGTACCAACATTTGGAGTTTTGAGAGATTCTTTTTTTATTAATCTAAATTTTCATAGAGGTTCAAGGAGTAATTGTAAAGAAAAATCAAAACATGCTGTTAAATCCAAAACTGAAATCACAATACCATTACCACCACAGAACACGCAACACAAAAATGTTCGATATGAATCTTTAAACTGCAAGGATAGAACATCTCACGAAAACTAAAGGTTACAAAAGAGATCTCCACTAAATATGGATTTCCATAACCATGAAGAGAGATTGTGCAGATAAGGAGGATCTCATCGCTTCTTCGACACTCCGACAGTCTTTCCCCTGCGGCCGGTGGTCTTGGTGTGCTGTCCACGGACGCGGAGACCCCAGTAGTGACGCAGACCACGGTGGTTCCTGCAGATTGTGATGCACAAAAAGGTATTATGCATTGGATCCCGCAGTAGATCAAAATCAGTTATGTCCAGAGACACAAAAAGCTAATTGACAACACTTTAATGTGTTATAATATCTATCATACAAACCTAATGACAATGTTCCGCCCTGTGTGCAGTGTCTTTTGCAGCCCACACATTTTTTTAAGCATATACTTTACTGATGAAGTACATTCTTAAGTAAAAAAAATGCACACACTCACATGAATTGAATGCATTTTGTAATTGAATATAAACTGATATAATGGAGTATGTATTGCATTAGGCAAATTAACTACATTAGTGAGAGCTGGAATCATATATAAGAGATGAAGCACCACAAAAAAAAAAGTCCGGTATGTTAAAGTAGTAGTCTATTCTGGAAGTGAATCAATCTTCACTTAGATATTTTCTAAAATCCAATAACTGGAGATAATGAGGTTTTCATGACATAAACCACAAAATTTTGTGTTTTTGTCAAACAAATTCTTTGACATTTTTTATAAAATAGAAGGATAAAAGAGATTAAATGTGGGTCGAACCCAGGCCCACAGAATCATGGCCCAAAGACATCAGTGAGCAGACATGGTGACCCTTCCCTTTTCTTTCTGTGCACACTACCATGCTTCCTTCATTAATCATACATTCCAGAGCATCGGCTTATTGTGCACAGGACAACCCAACTAGAAAACACACAAGAAAAAAAGCAAAGAACAAGGGAGACCAAAAACCCCACCATAAGAGAGAATGAAACAATAAGGCTAATAAAGTTCTTGAAATCATAACTCACATGGGAAAACAGGAAACCATACCTCACATGGAAAAAAAAACACAAGCATGGTATCGATCTAAAATTTTAGTTATAAAATTAAATCTCAACACAAAATTAATAAAAAATGTATGTATATGGCAGTGCTTTTGTTTTAATCAAAATTGAGATATTCACATATCTTTCAGCACAAAATAACTTGGCAAGCGTCAACAAATTCAAAAGGCTCCATGCATTTATAGCCAATAAAAAAACTTAAATCTAATTGCGGGGTTGATATGTGTAAATCAAGCTAACATGAAAGCCTTATGGAAAAACATAAAAAATGATGCATAACAACATAGCAGCATGGGATGGAAATGATTAAGGAACAAAACACGTAAATATCACTTAAATTGAAAGGACCAACCTGATCTTCTTGAGCCGCTCGAGGTCATCCCTCAGTTTCATGTCCAACGCATTAGAGACAACCTGAGAATACCTCCCATCCTTGTAATCCTTCTTCCTGTTCAAAAACCAATCAGGGATCTTGAACTGGCGAGGGTTTGCCACGATGGTCATGAGGTTATCTATCTCGGCTGACGACAGCTCACCAGCTCTGGAAAACAAGATTATAAAAAAATTACAATCTAACTATGTAAGAAAATCACTGCAACAGTCAAAACACTATCATCTATGATTCTCACACCCTCAAACGAAGAAACAAGAACATAAGACATTCTATTGTTCACAACTTGGAATGATTTACAAAAAAATATTATATATATATATATATATATATATATATATATATATATATATATATATAATATATATATATATATATATATATATATCAGATCCACAACCTTCAATTAAGAGATGGGAATCATAAACAAGAATTGCAACAAAAAAATCATTATAATCTCCAACTCATACTAACATATATGAACACAAAAGGTAGCAGCATCTCCCATCAAAATCTCATATGTCAATATATGATCATCATAATTACTGATTTATCACTACACACACACTAACCGATTTTTTCTCATATACCTTCCAAAAACCCTATATTCATGCACATGCCCGCCTAAAAAAACACTGAATCTGCATATACATGCCAACTAAAATATAATACACACAACTTAACACACGAAAGGGTGCAATAGTCCTTTCCCATCCCCAACATTTAAGTCGTTAAGAATACACAAAAAAAAAACTAGAGTTTTAATAGGTTTACGCAAAGATATACGGCTTTTGGTAAATATACATGCCAAAAAAATAACAGAACACAAAAGTTACTTGTTCAAAAAATATAATATTACTGATTCCTGCAGAAAAATCTGAAAGCGGACATCAGTATACAAATACCAGAAATACCAAATACTTCAGAAAAAAAACTCTTAGTAGCAAAACCTTGAATCATACCAGCAACACAACACAAACCCCGAAACATCCTTATCCACAAGTCCCACATTTCATGCATAAAATGACACCATATACAAAAAAATCTTTTCAATCAATCTGATAAACAAACCATAAAAAAACTACATAACATAACTATACCTATCAATACCAGCAATTAATTAACCAACAATCCAAACAATAGCCTTTTTTGCTTATATACCATCCAAAAACCTTGTTTATACATACACCCACCTAAGAACACTGAGTCCACATGTACCTGACAACTAAAAAATATTGCATACATTGAAGCAAACCAAAACCTAACCAACAACCAAATTAACCAGCAACACGACACCAAATGCCTTAAAAGATCGCACATTTCATCACATAAGAAAAAATTTACCCCAAAAATTCTGAATGTGAAACACAAACCATAAAAAGAACTGCACGACTAGATCTCGATTCAATATCAGCAACAACACCAGTTTATAAATCCCATAAAAACACAAATAAAACTATAAAACCATCGAAGATCCCCCGTTTCACACAAAATAACACTACATCGACACACACACAGCACAAAAAAAACCAGTTCAATCGATCTTAAAACGAAACCCTAAAAAGAAAAGCCTTGGAGAGTCGTTGAACCTCTTGTTCATGTCGACGTCGGCCTTCTTGCAGACGATGTTGGCAAACCTCCTTCCGATTCCCTTGATCGAGGTCAGAGCGAACATGATCTTCTGCTTCCCATCGACGTTCGTGTTCAACACACGAAGAATGTGCTGGAAGTCCTCGTTCGCTATCAGCGACTGCAACAGATCAACAACAAACATATCAATCAGTGATCGCGAAAACCCTAAAAAAACCAGATCTTGATTTGAAGACCTACCATGGCTTCTGCGCCCCCTCTCTTTCGCTGTGTGTGTGGATAAAAAAAAAAGGCGGCTTTGAAACGAAGAGAAACCCTAATGTGTGGGGGGTGGCCTTTTAAATAGGGTGAGTAACAGTGGAGGGATCCGATCACAGCCGTCCATGAGGAGTGGTTTTCTGATGGCTATAGATCCACGGGATGAGTGGCCTTGAATTGAACCTATTTTTCTTTTATTAGGGGTGTGTTAGTAATTGTAATTTTTGGGAATGGTTATTCATAATTATCTAAAAAAAATATTTATATCCGATAGGAATCCGTTTTCAAAAAATCTAGAAAATATTCAATATCAAAAAAATATTCATATCCATATCTGAAAAATTTTGTGTATCTAAAATTTTTTGGATCGGATACGAATATGCCTGTATTCGATTCGAAAAATATTCATATCCGAAAACATTATTATATTTTATATTTTTAGTATTAGTAAGGGTTTTTATTTTTAACTCTAAAGCATGTAATGCCTTATGTATATACTTATAATTTTATGTCTTATATACTAGTTAATTATTAGATTTTTGTACATATTTCAAATGTTATATATATGATTTTTATTTTTGGATATTAGATTTTTTGATATTTTAATCATTCTATATTCATTTTAAATTTTTGAATATTTTAGATAATTATCCGTATTCAAATCTGGATTTTCGAATCGAATACGAATATTTACTTTCAATATCCGTCGGATGTCAGATACGGATATTTTTTTAGATATGCAGTTCGGATATAAATATGGGCTTATCTGATCTGTATTTATCTAATTTACACACTATAGTTATTTCTTACTTATTTCATTCGGGTCAAGCTATTCCCACTACTTTTTATTTCTTACTTACTACTTTTTATTTCTTTCTATTCCCACTGTCTTATCTCTATTTGTCTGATTCGCATACTTAATTATTTCTTACTTATTTCTTATTAATATCCGTCGGATGTTAGATACGAATATTTTTTCGGATATCCAGTTCAGATATAGATATGGGTTTCTCTTATCTGTATTCGTCTGATTCGCAGGCTTTAATTATTTCTTACTTATTTCATTCGGGTCAAGCTATTCCCACTACTTTTTTTTTGTTATACTCACAACCATATTAAACCCAAACCCATTACCTTATAAATACCTCTCAACTCAAATATCAAACCTATTACTCTTTTTTTTCATTGGTAATCAAAATTTGTACTGCTGTAAAATTTTCAAAACTTTACAATAACTAGCACTCACTGTACAAATTAAATGTAGAGATTGTGTCAAGCTTGCCTAGGTACAAGGAGGGAAGGACAGTCCAAGCTGCCCTGCATCCCTTCAACCAAAGCTGCTCTCTCCGTATAAGTTACTAACAAACCATAAGCCATTTACATTGACCAAATTGTCATACTCTATTTGTGTCTGAGTAACTTGAATGCCTCTTCTTTTCTTTAATAAATTAATTTCCACGTAAATTCAACACCAAGGCAGACGAACAGAGAGATGCGTTGGATTGTTCATTTAGCTTTTTTGGGATGGTGGAATGTGTTGGGTAGTGGGATCCATACGGTTTTTTTAGAATGTGGGATAGATAAAGAGGAAGGTGAGAATAACGGCACCCATCTCATTACAGTAAAAAAAATTTAGAGGTGTGAAGAAGAGCGTAGGAAGAGAGAGAGAGAGAGTGGGAAGGTGAGAGAAGCAGTGATTGACAAGAGATGGGAAAACAATGGTTGACGAATGAGGGGTAGGAGAATGAAGGTGAGAGAGGGATAGGCAGGGGAAGAGGAGGGTGGTGGTGGAAAGGGCTTGTAAATGAGTCGAATAATTCGGGCTCGATTCGGTTAAAGCTCATTCATGGCTCATTCAATTAAACAAACGAGCCGGACTTGAATAATTTTTAAAGCTCGGTCTGTAAACGAGCACAGCTTGAACCGAGTCCGAGCCAAGCCTGAGCTCGTTTACTTAACAGAAAAATGAGGAACGAATCGAGCCCGAGCATATGTCACTTTCATATGTATAAGGTGTTATAATTTGTGAAATGTGACTTCTTAGATGCTAAACAAGGTTTTTTTTTAGCTAAACGAGCTTGAACCGAGTCTTGATTCGAGCTTCAGCTTCGCTTATTTAACAAACGAGCCAAGCCGAGCTTCAACCGAGCTTTTCACGAACTTAACGAATCGAGCTTGAACACGAAATGAAACTCGTTCCTGAACCAAACCTGATACTCGATCGATCTTTTACCACCCTTAGTGGTGGAGATGATGAACACCAAGGAGGGCAATAGTAGGGTAGAGGGATCAGAGAGAGAGAGAGAGAGGGAGAGAGAGAGAAAGGGCCAGCAAGCGAATCCTGTCTCAACGCAAACCATCACCCTTCTCCTCTCAGCCTCTCCGTGGTCTCTCTCTTTGCTTCTCTCCCATTTGTCTTAAATCTTGCATCTTTATCTTGATACAAAACATCACCTAAAATTTAAAAAAAATTTACAACTATTTTAATTCCGTAAGCTTGCACATTTAGTTGCAATAAATTTTTATGCCTATGTCCATCTCTTCTAGGACTGCACACCACTCCGTCATCTTCTTTTTTTTTTTTTTTTTTCATTTTGCTTTGTAATTAGAGTCTATAGTAGTGCTGTGAATTGTACAGGTGTCTACAGAGGGCGTCGATATCCGCACCCCAAGTTACAAGAAATCCATCTTTTAAAAAAATAATAATAAAAAAAAAAATTATGTACTGTAACAGTAAACGGAAACTCATCCTGAGATTGGCATTCCCTCTGACGACGGTGGTGAATGATGGTCGCCAGAAGTTCCGACGAGTGTGCCAACCCAGGTCAGCATTCCTTCTAACAACGGTGTTGAAGTATGATCGCCCGAAGGCCCGGCGAGCTAAAGTAAGAGAGAATAAATTCACATTTTTACAAGTTTCAAACCAAATAGACAAATTTCACATTTAAACACATATAACAGACAGCCATAACAGCATTTAAAACACATCAAAATATGACATTCACATTCCAAACCAACCATTCATGTGACTACACAACAAAATACATGTTCAAATTCCACAATCATTCATGTGACTATATTGATTTTTTCATATATAAAAATAAATAACATATCCAATAAAAACAATTACTCATTTTTTCAAAAAATAAAAATAAACATAAAAATAATTTGAACATGTATTTTGTATTGTAGTCATATGAATGATTCGTTATGGAATGCTAACATCGTATTTTGATGTGTTATAAATGCTAACATCATATTTTGATGTGTTTTAAATGCTGCTATGTCTGTCTGTTATATGTGTTTAAATGTGAAATTTGTCTATTTGGTTTGAAACTTGTAAAAATGTGAATTTATTCTCTCTTACTTTAGCTCACCGGGCCTTCGGGCGACCACACTTCAACACCGTCGCCAGAAGGAATGTCGACCTGGGTTGGTACACTCGTCGGAACCTCTGGCGACCATCATTCACCACCGTCGGGGTGGGTTTCCGTTTACTGCTACAGTACATAAAAAAAATTAAAAAAAAAAAGGGTGGATTTCTTGTAACTCGGGGTGCGGATATCCGCAGCCATCTACATAGGGATAATTACAAAGATCAAGGACACTATAAAAAATAAGAGCTTTATTTTTAAAATAACATAAGGACAAATAGTAGAGGAGTGTCCAAGTCCCCCACCTTGTTGCCAATCAACGAAAATAAAAAGCAAAGACACGAATCATTGGGCTTAAGTCGAATTAGTTCATGTGTTTAAATAAACAATTTATTTTAAATATTCAATATTTTAAACAATGTTTTTTTAATATTGAAAGTGAATATATTGTAAATATTAAATGAAATTTGAATGTGTTAATATTTTAATGTACATTAAATATTTAATTGATCAAGTGTATTTCAAGTTTTTTTTCAAAAAAATTGTGTGATTCAATTCAACACTTCTACAGTCATATAATCCCTCCTAATTCGACAACCCAACTACCAAATGTTGTGAAACACAGTTAATAGAACTACTCTACTGTTAAATATATTGAATGATTGATAAGGCAACTGTTAAATTTTTAAACAATATTTGACAAGGAGACTATTAAATGCTTAGTGGGACTAATAATGTTAAAATTAAACCTATGGTTTTTTCTTTTTCTGGGTTAGTGGGCTCAGTGAATTGATTGGTGGGAGTAGACGTGCCCTTTACCTAATCAAATATATACTCATCTAGTACACACATTTGAATAGAAATTTTATATACTCAGTTAAAACTACTGTTTTCGGCGCCCATGAAATAACATACCTTTGTATCAGGAGCAACAGTGGCTATCTACCATGTAGCTTTCAAAATTCCAAATACTCATGATTTACCAAACATACATTAACTATAATATGAATAAAAATGTTTTACAATTCAATAACTCAAGAAAAAGTTGCAACATTCGCAATTATGAGGAAAGCTAGTTGAGTCCACATGTGTTTCTTATGGCAGGTGAATAATTTTATTAGGAACCACCACATGAAGGGAGAAAAAGAACCACAAAGGAGTGGTCAAAAATAGATCATGGTTAGAAAACCATGTTTTCTGCCTCCTTCCTCACAGACTGGAACAGAACTGACGACAGGTAACGCTCTCCAAAGCTGGGGAAGACCACCTGCACCAGCCAAGCCGAGCGTGATCAAACACATTCGTAGATGCAATCACAGTCACGACAATCAATGAACAAGAGGGTCACATTTGCTTCTACGAATCACATTATCACAATGAGTGGTTATAGTGTCTGTTTATTCCACGAATAAGCAAGTGGATAAGGGAATAATAGGCTTAATCCTTAAAAAAATGTTTGTTTGGCATGGATAAACTGTAATAGTGACGCATTGATGATAATTATATTTATGAGAGGCATATAATAGCATATTCCCGCTTATCCACCAAAACTGGGAAAAATTCACCTAAACCAAGACAGGAATGAAAACCAAACAGGTATAACTATTTTTTTTTTTTTTTTGAGGGGGGGGGGGGGGAGGTTAAGTGTATGTTGCAGTCAGGATAGCAGGAATGAATGGATATTACTGAATAGGAAACTGCGTATTTCAGCCTAACAGTGAACATCAATCCCTTTCCAGATACCAAACTCAGATTTCCAAATGAGATGGGTGCAAAATGAAGTCATATATGGTGAAAAACTGGGATTGGGTACTTACAACTATTAGTTTTCCAGCATTTTCTGGCCTCTTCGCAATCTGGATTGCAGCAGCTGCTGCAGCTCCAGATGATATCCCAACCTGTATCCAAAATATTCACTCATCAACAAATGCAAAAAATAAAGGCGGTGAATTCATAAGTATATCAAAAAAACAAGTTAAAGAAAAAAAGAAGAAAAAGTGACACCCACCAACAATCCTTCTTTTAAAGCAAGGCACTTTGCAGTTTCAATGGCTTCCTCACTTGAAATCTGAGATTAACAACAGCGTAAAATATTTTAAAAAATGTTCCAAGTCACTTGTACTGAATAATCGCAAACAGAACAGAAATTTGAGGTGGTTATCAACATTATGTCATAATCCAATCATCTAAATGACAGATGACACATTTTCCTTGCACATAGAAGCAAGTCAGATGAACATTTGATTCACAAAACCATGAATACGCTTCAATTGATATTTTCATAAAAATAACTAAATCCAGACGGCCAAATAAAGTCTGTCATGCTTACTTGGACAACTTCATCAACAAGACCCACTTCCAATACGCCAGGAATAAATCCAGCACCAATTCCTTGAATCTTGTGTGGACCTGAGACAATGGAAAGAGGCAACTAATCAGGTTGTTGACCTGTCATTGCGTAATGAGGGAGATTTTCATAGTTTCACGAGCTGATAAATAATAAAGTAACTTAAATATGTAACCTCGTTGAGTTGCACAATTATCAGAAAGGCATAGAAAAGATTTAAACAAGTTTCAAATTGGTACAAGGAGCAACCTACACTGATAGTGTATAGGATTATACTCATTACAATGGCATTGTCTTCGCATAAAATGTTTTATTAAGTCAAAGCTTTAAGACAATTAATCAGGAGCCAGTTTATCCACTAACAATAGCTGTATGCATTCAAGCAAGAGAAGAGAAGAAATAAACCTCTGGCATCAGTAATGACAATTCAAGTATCACACTGTTACATCCACACAAAACTGATGAGACAACATTATAATTACAAAGTACCAAAAGAGTTTACTTTAAGGTTCAATGGTGCACCAGTTAATCCATCTCCAACGCTGCCATTTTTTTATGAGACAAGGATTCCTCAAGGAGTTTGCTTAAAAGCTAATATCTCCTTTAGACATCGGCAACTGGCCGAGCCAGCCAACAGGGCCCAGGCCAGTGGGCCTGTCTAGCCAGCGGGCACAGGCCGGCCCAGCCCGCAGCCAAATAAATAGGCCCAGCCCATGCCTGGGCTTCAGGCCCATACTTTAAACATGTTATGTCTTCTTTTTTTATTTTAAGTTATTCATTTGTATATAAATGTTAAAATAATACAAAATTGAAGGTATCATGTTGAGAAAAAAATATTTACTTTAATTGAATTTTCAAAAATAAAAATAAAATGAATTAATTACTTGAAAAATTGAATCGCTACATGTACAAAACTAGGTTAGCACCTCCATAAATGTCAACAATTTACATAATTCAAGCACAATTCAAATAAAAATTACATAAATTACATATAGGCTCATTATTAATTTTATTGCCCCCACAGGCCTACGGGCCGGACTAAGGCCCCAGAATCAGGTCCAGGCCTGGCCCACCCTAAAAATGGGCCGGGCAGGCCGGGCTTTCAGGCCAAATGGGGACCCTTAATCTCCTTTATGCATGTTCATTTTAAGCGGATTCAAGCAACATCGACAAATGTTGTTTACAACGTGAAATAGAACAATATTTGAGGAAATGAGATATTGCATAAATAATCTTCATTTAATCAACATCAACAACCAGAAAATCCTCTCAAAGACCATTCAGAGGATTATTAGTTCTCAATTATATGATGTGATCCTTGTCGAGATTCAATCGATGGAACAAATAAAACAAACCAAAAGAACAAAAGAAAAGAACTTCTGAAAGGTAGACAGTAGGTGTGCCCCAAGAACATGAACCAACCAAATTATTTTGGCATATATCATTCAGTGATGCATGAAACTTTTTAAATGAAAAAATTGCAACAACTAATTGTGATGCAGTCATACATCCTTAGAAACAGCCAACAAAAATTATTACTCACCAGGCTTTCCTCCTGATAGTACTGCACTTTCAACTGGTTCAACACCATACATCTGCAACAAACAAAAACACCCACCAAACACACAGGAAATTAAAAATTTGAGCATAGTAAACATGGAAAACAACTTCATTAGAGTTTATTCTCCAACCCATATGGGAAAGTTGATTTAATGAATAAACCTGAAAATATTATAGCTGACCTTGATATTTGGATTTTGCTCTTTAAGGAACTTCCCTACACCAGTAATTGTGCCACCTGTCCCAATACCAGAAACAAAGGCATCAACTTTGCCACCCGTTCCTTTCCAAATCTCAGGTCCAGTTGTCTCATAGTGTATCTATAAAAAAATAACAAAATTATACAAAATCCCAGGCAGTAAGTACGAGAATATTATATAAGGAAAATTTGAAATAAAACCTTTGGATTGGCAGGGTTTTCAAATTGCTGAAGAATATAAGCATTTGGTGTCTTTGACAGAATCTCTTCAGCCTTTTGAACAGCGCCTTTCATGCCCAAAGCTGGATCTGTGAGGACCAACTCTGCTCCAAAAGCTCGCAGGATGATCCTCCTCTCAAGACTCATTGAGGCTGGCATGGTAATGATGAGCTTATAACCCTTAGCTGCTGCCATGAAGGCCAACCCTATGCCCGTATTTCCACTGGTTGGCTCGATGAGTACACTCTTAAGCAACCAAAATAAACAAATAGAAAGGGTCATTAAAAACATTCCAACAAATGTGTTGCATGAAAGCGTAGTTATGTGAATGCTTTACACTCAAGTTGCTGGAAAAACTTGGGCCACATTTGAAACCAATTGTGAAACTGAATCTTCTTTTGCAATATCAGATTTTAGATAACAGTTTCAAATGGGGTTTTCTATCTTTAACTTTTAGTTTCAGATTTTAATTTGTGTGTTACAAGTCAATAAAACAGCTTTGTAAAAAAAAAAACTGGTCGAGAGTAGCTTTAATGAAAAAGTTGGTTGAGAGCAACTTTTATGAAAAAAAAGTTCTTTAAATTGGTTCCAAACAGGGCCTTAGACACGCAAGAAATTATCCATTATTACACATGTTTAATCATCAATAAAAATTAGGTTGCATGATGAAATAACAAAATCAATATGTCAAGCATGTTTGTGTCTGGACAACTATAAATGCTTCGTGGATTACATTGACACCCATCATTCATCTGTTCTCTATTTCTATCAAACCAACAATCTAAAAAAAACATACTTTTCACAAGACTATGGAGCTGAAATTGGTGGACATATGAGGTATAACTCCGATTAGTTTAGAGTAGAAAAATAGAGCACATATTATTCACCAAAGATTATTTATGGCGAGAAATTACATTTTAACATAAACAAAACTCATTTATTCCAAAAGATTTAGGTGAAATAGAAGTATCAACTGACCTTCCCAGGGGAAATCAGACCTTTCTCCTCTGCGTCAGCAATCATACTGTAACCAATCCTGTAGAGAAGATTTCAAGAATTATATTAGAGCAAATTTTTCTGATCAACTTCATCAAACCAAGCCACTATAAATTGTGAGTTATAAAATGGTCCATTACAGACTATGCAGTATTTTGGAGATGTTGGTGACCGAAATCCTGATAAGTTCATTCATCCAGATCTAATTGCATATGCCATCAATCACATTAAACGACTGACTAATTCAAAACAATGACTCTTGGATATTCCTCAACTCTAAAAGAACTAGCTTTTGTTCGGTCAAATTGGATCACTAGTTTCTATGTTACAATATATTCAGCCTCAAGAATAAATAAAGAAATGCAATTCTATTTCTTGCTAGGCCAAGCCCCATCCAAGAAAACCAACAATTCTGTAAAAGGAACATAGGCAAATATAGAGCTACTCATTAATGCCAAAAGCATTACTATATGAAATATAGGTAGTTTCCATATATTTAAATGGAAATTGATATTGCCAAAAGCAACTCATGATCATATTCAATTACAGAAGAACATAGGCAAATATAGAGATAGTCATTAATGCCTTGTCCATATACTCATTTAAATAGAAATTGATATTGCCAAATGTAACTCCTCTTGGTAGGATGGGAGAGGTACCCCCTCTTTGGTGAGGGGACTTGGGTTCGAGTCTTGCCGCCTGCTGATAGGGGAAGATTTGACCAAGAACAAAAAAAAATACAACTCATGATCATATTCAATTACACCAAATATGAATATTGATTCCTATATTAGATTAATATCTTTATTAGGTTCCTAGACAGGAAAATGGAAATGAGTATGTACATACAAATAAATGATCTGTAAAATCTATATTAAATATATGCACCCATAAACCATAACCCAAACCTTTTCTCAATATGATATGATTCAAAACTAATAAACAAATCATGACCGTACCTGTCCTTAACACTGGAGCAAGGCTCCATCATCTCGAGCTTCGCGGCAACACGCGCAACGCAGCCATCAACCACATTGTTGAGGTACACTAATGGTGTATTTCCAATCAACTACACCCCAAAACAGATCAATAGAGACAAATGAAGATAAACACATCGAAAACACAAGAAATCTACACAACCCCATCAAAAAAAATATATGTAAAAACACAAGAAATCAGCATAAACCCAATAACCCATCACCAAAAAATAAGAAAAATCAAAACTTTGATCACAAAAACACTCGCTTCTCTGGATAACAAAAATAAGAAAAAAGACCAAGTTGATCACAAAAATTCAAAATAATAATAAAAAAAAAATTCACTTCAAAACACCAAAAAAGTCAACACTAAAAAAAAGAAAAAGTGAAAGACCAATTCATGTAAGTTTAACACAAGCGAATCAATATAAAACCAAAAAACCCATCTCCAAAACACCCAAAAAAATGCCTTTAATCACAAAAGAAACCACCACAAACGATCATATAAAATAAATCAATATAAATTCAAGTATCTAACACACGAAATCAACAAAACCCCCAAAAACCTATCTCCAAAAAGCCACTAAAATCTCGATCACCAAAATAAATTAAAAAAAACTGACCTCCGTCACATCCTTCGCGATGAGCGACGGCGACGACGACGACGACGGCCCCCCCATGTTTTGTTCGGTTCAAACGATTCACTACAAAATCACACAGAGATAACGCCGTAAGTCCTCAAAAAGAGGAAGATCAAACGGTGTCCAGAGATCCCAAACTCACCCAAACAGAGCGACCTTTCAAAGGAACGAAAGGCTAGAATTTCAAAACACACTGTTTTTGTCTTTCAATGCCGATTTGGCTGGGCTTAAATAGAAGGGACCGATGGAAACAAAGAGTGATAGATTGCCTGGCATTCCTGGCGAAGCATTGACGAGGGACGACGGATTATCGTGCTTCGCGGCGCACCGGACCACGAACCAAGGATCATTTGATCTCGGCCGTTCGATCCTGTATCAAGGTCTAGAACGTTCTAGAAGCGAGTTTGCATGTGATGAAGACAATTATAAAAGGATAATATTACATCCAGCACTATTTTTTAGTCTCAATTTTAATCTATAAATATTTTGAATTTTTTAAAAATAATATATATCATCTAATGATACACATGTTTTTATAAAAAATGAAACATAGACTCTAATGAATTATATGGATGCATATATTATTAATATAAGTATATACATAGAAAGAAATCTATCGACGCATATAAGGTTGAAAATAGATTTTGGTGTAACAGCGCCCATTATAAAATAACCCGTCATTATTCATATCATATGAACATCCTCGGTGTAAGTTTTTTTGCTGGTTAATCTTACGTGAATTTATCTGATAACCGATAACATCGTAACAGCAATGATTTTTTGTGATTTAAAATTAATTTATGGTCGGTTTGATAACATTTAAATAAGGTGATTCTATTTTTAATTAAATAGAAATTTGAAAAGTATTTTTAAACGCATTCTATAAAAATAACTGAATTAAAAAGTTACTTACAACTTTTAGAATAAAAATATTATTTTTTAAAAAACGTAAAAAATTAAGTCATTTTATTTAAAATCTTATTTTTTAAACGTGTTTCTAAATAGATCCTTTGATCACTACATTAATCATCTTTTTTTTATCATTGGATCTGAAATTTTTATATTTTTGTATTCCATACTAATTAGATTTTATTAATTTAGATGATGATCATAATCTTAAATAACATCAATTTTTGAAAATAACTTACCTGATAATTATATTATATCATTCTTTAGTCAAAAGAGTGACCCCATGTTTGTTGACATAATAAAAGTGGATCCAAACTATAGAAATCAACCGTGGGTCCTGCAAGCCCGAAGTCACCCGAACTGGTCGAGTCGTGCCAAGTCTGTCATCCCAAATCGTACGCCATGTGCACTCCTATTGAATTGATATTTGAAAGGATCAAGTATCTAAACAAAAAAAATTCAAACATGTTATCCAATGTTTAAGAAAATAGGTTTAATTAAAAAATTATTTTTTACAGTTTTTATTATTACAAAAATGTTATTTTTTAAAAAATATAAAAAATGTGTTTTTTAATAATTAAAATATATTTAAACTACTTTATTTTAAAAATTTATATTTCATACGTGTTTTCAAACGCTACTAAACTATTGTAAGGTTTAATCTACACATGCACTTGATTCAAGTAAATTTAAGTCTAAACATATAAAAAAAATAAAAAATATATATTGAACATATTATAGTGCAAGAGAAGAAACACGATTAAGCAAAGTAAAAAATTATATTTGGGTGTGTATGCAAATATAAAGACTGTAAGCTTCTGTTTGGAATGGGAATATGATTTATTCTTAGGTATACATTTATTCTGTTATAAGTGATGATAAAATGATTTTGTTTTATATTGTGTTTTGAATTATTCTCGTTGGTAAACGTAAGAATAAATGTTTTGTTGTTTGAGTAAAATGTGAATAAAGCATAGATAAGAATTTATAAAATGTGAAAAAATAATAATAGTTAATTTGACAGGTTATTTATAAGAGGTGATGCCAGTTGATTTGACAGTGGGCCCACATATTCTTTGGATGGAATAACGTAGGATAATTTTAATTTCAGGGATTGATTGGAATCCATATACCACTTTATTAAGGTTTATTCTGACATACTTTATCAGAGATTATCCGGGTTAAATAAACACTTGAAAATTCTTATCAGAGTTATTCTGACTTATTCGAGATTTTATACCAAAAACAAACAGAGGGTTAAAATGGGTTTAATATTGAACATTTTTCATATTTACTTTTTATTTAGTGATTTTTTATGAGATGAATTACGATAAAAAGCTTTTTAAGATGTTTGTCTTTGTTGTAAAATATGCCAACATTTTTTTTTTATGATGTAAATATATATCAATTTTTAATTTTTTAATATCAAACTAATTTATTAAAGGCACTCATTTCTAAAGATCTCATTTAAAATTTGTTATTTTGTTATTAAAAATTTAAAATTAGAATTTAAAATAAAAAAGGCGCCAACGGAGATCCAATAGAAACGGCGGTCTTGAAATCAGGTCTACCCGTTGACTATTTTTGACTTACAACGAATCAGACCCGTTCGATCGATGTGGAACCTGTACCTCGTCAGATCGGACGGTTAGCATTAACGGATCCTTGCGGGAGAAGCGAAGAAGGTGCAGTTTACGGCGGAGTCTCTCCCTCATTCCAGATAAGGAAAACCTGTGGTCTTTATTTGGCAATCTTGACCGTCCAAGTTCCATGTATGCAGATTTTAAAAAATCCGAAACATCAACGGTGATGATTGGAGGATCACCAATCGTACGTCTCAGATCGGGTGATCTTCTTCACGCCATCATAACCGTCCAAATCATGGAGGTCTTATATACTACTAATAAAGCTCTGTATAGGACTCACAAGGAATGAATAGGTTTGTATCAAAATCAGATAGGAAATGAAAAGCAGAGATTTTTGAAGAGACTGTGATAAGGTATGCTTTCTTGTTTTCTTTCTTTGATGTTTTTATAACATGTTATGCTCTGAATGTGCTCAAAATCATGTATATTGAAGTGTTTTGTGTACTAAAGATTACTTTTTTTTGTGAATCCTAAAAATGGTTTTTTTTTTTTTTAAATGGTTGGTTGAAATTGTGTTTTTGATATGTTAGAAATGATGGGTAGAAGTGAGGGAGAGAAGTTATGATTACCCAGATAAAATGGTTGGCGTTGTGGCTCATCTTCTAATGGGATGGTAAAGATTGGATTTTTTTGATGAATAATAAAAATGGTTCATTTTTCTAAAAAGGTGATTGGAATTGTGTTTTTTAGATGTTATAGATGAAGTAGAAGTGAGGGAGTGAAGATTTGATTGTGTTTTTTAGGTACCCAAATAAAATAATTGTCCTTGTGCTTTGTTTGCTCTTTGGAATTGTTATGTTTGTCACGCGAATGTATGAGAGACTATAATTTTCTCTCATTTTTGTTGATTAATGAAAAGTTTGTGTTGAATTATGCTATTTTCATAAGTTTTTATTGCAAGGATTTTTTTTTGGTTCTCAATTAAGATATATCTATTATGCTGTAATTTATTCAATTTTGTGATTTTAGTTGAGTTCATGCAGTAGAGATTAGATTATTTTTTAAAATGAATCCTAAAAATGGGCCTTTTTTAAAGGTTGGTTGGAGTTGTGTTTTTTAGATGCTATAGATGATGGAGTAGAAGGGAGAGAGAAATTCTTTGATTGTGTTCTTTAGATATTAAGATAAAGTAATTGGCTTCGTGGTTCCATTCCTAAATGGAAGCTAAAGATTGGATTTTTTTAATGAATCCTAAAAATGGTTCATTTTATAAAATGGTGGTTGGAATTGTGTTTTTTAGATGCTATAGACGATGGAGTAGAAGTGAGGGAGAGAAGATCTGATTGTGTTTTTTAGGTACCCAAATAAAATAATTGGTTCTTTATCCTCATTGAAAATGTCATGGTTGTCGCCCGCTTCATTCCAAGTAATGTATATATGAGAGCCTTTGACATTTTGTTCTCACTTTCATTGATCAAGGAAATGTATTGTGTTGAATTTAAGCTGTTTTCCATATTTAGATTGCAAGGATTGGGTGTATACTGTACAAAAATGGTTGGAAAATGGAATAGTTTGTGGTTCTATAGAAGATGAAGTGGGTGTGAGGATGTGAAACAACTGGAAATTGTTTATGGACG
The DNA here is from genome assembly GCA_030737835.1 of Acorus gramineus. Taxonomy (NCBI): domain Eukaryota; kingdom Viridiplantae; phylum Streptophyta; class Magnoliopsida; order Acorales; family Acoraceae; genus Acorus; species Acorus gramineus. The sequence goes on along the minus strand of CM060851.1, from coordinate 1,032,752 downwards.
TTGAGATTTCATAATAACAATATATCTTTGAGACCCTTCAATGTTTGTTGACCTTTCAATGGTCAAAGAAAGTTTAATTTTGAGTTTAAGATTTTTTTCCCCATATGTTCAGTTTGCATCTAGGCTTGAGAGTAGATTCGATTACAAAATGTCTCGCTGTCTAAAATAGTGATTGGAATTGTATGTTTCGAATCTATTGAAGATGAAAAAGTAGGATAAGGAATACTGATAGTTTTTAAGTAAAACCCACCTTTTCAAAAAAAAAAAAAACCCCTGACCAATAGGTGTTGTATTTGTAGTTTGTTCTCGTCGTCATATGAATTCATTCGAGCAATGTATCTATAAGACTCCTCGAAATTTTTTTCCTTTAATGGGTTGATGTTCATCATATGTTCAGATTGAGTTTCAATGCTTGAGAGAATTTGATACTTAAAAAAAAAAAGTGACTGTAATTATATGTTGAGATTCTGTAGAAGGCGAAGTAGTACAGATCATTTGAACAATTAATACATGGGTCCTCTGAAGTGTTCCTCTCTTTCATTGATCAAGGAGAATTTCATTTTCTCACATGTGCAGTTTGCGTTCAAAGGCTTGAGAGTCTATCCTACACAAAGAGGATGGCAGCCCGTTTTCCAGTGTTGAACGATTGCTATCTTTCAGCACCTAAATCGAGCGAGCAGAACTCAAAAAATATTTCAGACTGTAAGTTTTAGCCACAACTATTAATTGTAAGACAAAATACATGCAATTTAGTTTGATTGATCATTTTCTAACTTTTGTGCAACAGAACAGATAAACTGCAGTTCCGAAGTCAATTTATCATCGCTTCAAGAGAAATCTCATATCATAGAAGATCTCTTATGTTATATGGTGGAGCCACATTAGCTGTCATTTTAAGTGGTGGTATGTCACCATTGCTTGTTAAAGCAGAAGAGAAGGCAAGTGGGGATGATGGAGATGGTGTTCTTGATGCTTTGAAATCCATGTTTGATTCCAATGAGAAAACCAAATCTGGAAAAACGTTGCCAAAGGCGTACTTGAAGTCTGCGAGAGATTTGGTGGAGACACTTCGTGAATCGTTAGGGGATGATGGTAAGGATGTTGCGAAGTTTAGAAGAAATGCAGATGCTGCAAAGCAGTCGATCCGGGAGTATTTGAATGGTTGGAGGGGGCAACAGGCGGTGGCAGCTGAGGTAAGTCTCTTTGTTGATTGATAACTTGAAATGTTGTCACAAACTTTATATTACTTGTGGTACCAAAGTTTGAACATGCTTTCACATCATAAAAATCATAAAAAGAGCAGTATATGGATGTGGTTTTCATTCAGACGGTCCCTTTTGCACCTTCCAAGCTGTTTTGATTTTTTGTCCAAAGGTATGTACTTGTCTAACAAAGTATATACCTTTACAAAAACCATGAAATATATACTTGAATGAATTTTTTCTTGTATTTTCCTTAGCTAGTATATACTAGGAAAGTCTCTATGTGATTGATAACATGAAATGCTGTTACAAAACTATATTTTTTGTGGTACCAAAGTTGATCATTCTTGTACATCTTAAAATGGGAATTATATGAAATCCTGTTTTTGATAATATATTCTTCAATTCCAGGAATCCTATGTCGCGCTCGAGAAAGCGATCAGATCTTTAGCCAACTTCTACTCCAAGGCTGGACCCTTTGCAACAATGCCTGATGATGTAAAGTCTAGCATATTGGATGATCTGAAAACTGCAGAGTCCTTTCTGTAGTCGCGTGAACATCAAACAACAATCCCAACTTTTGAATCGAATCTTCATTTATTTGACATTTACATGGTAGAGAAGAAAAAATCATAGCCTGTGATTGTTGTCATTGTTGATTGACACTGATGTATTAAGTCGGTGAGGCTATAGATATCAGAAGATCAAGTTTTATCATTTGCATTATACCCACCTTTTAAATCAAAATCCCACCCCGTTAAAAAATGACAAATATTATTTAATGTTGTTCCGCAACAATGCAAAACCCACCCCTTCTTTTCTCATCAGCCTATCTTCTCCGGCACCTAACACCTACCAGGCCATTGCCCTGAACCTTTTAAACCTCTCGAAGACCTCTTCAGTGTGAGCCGCTTCTTGATCTTTGAGTCCATTAACATCACATTCCCCAACGCCACCCTCGTCCCCGACTAGCTCCTCCTCATCCCCCTCAACTGCTTTTGCATCTCCCCTCCAATCACTGTTGCTCCAACACCCTTACAAAATGAACGTCAATGCCGTTTGCGAGGATTAATGGCCCATTGGGACTTGGGAGGGGGTGGAGTGTGTGATATAATTAGATAGGGGTGGGTTTGCAGTTCATAATTTTTTGATGGGGGTGGATCATCTAACGGGTGGGATTGACAAAAAAAAAAAAAAAGTGGTTAAAATAACCGTTTCCTATATTTTCAAATGGTGGCCCTTCATTGTTGTCACAAGCAAAACTATTCACTTCATATTGTACTTTGGCATCTGAAACTGGTTGCTCTTGTACTTCATTTTGTACTACCAAAAGTTATGGGTATTGGTCACATATCAAGCCTTATATTTGTACTATCAAAGTTATGGGTATTGCTCACATATCAAGCCTTATATCAGGCATGTAAGGATCTTATGTGTCAAATACACATAAAAAGTGTATAACAGTCAATAAAAAATGATCACGTAGGTGATAATAAAAGTATTAAAAAATAAATATAACTTTTAATATACCGGTAAGAGTATTAAAATGGTGAAAAACAAAATTAAATCACCTATATAGCAGTATTTTATTGACTGTCATATACTTTCCATGTTATTTTACTATAGATGATTCAAACTCTATAACAGGAGTTTGTTGTATAGTCACTAAGTTCACGATTGGATATCTCTTGTGTCTATCAACTATAACAAAATTATATTTTATTGAACTTTATATTTTTTTTTTAAATGTATAGAATTAGCCTTCATCATTGTTTTCATGTATTCTAGTGTATGCTTTCATAATGATAATAAAAAATACATCTAAAAAACAATTTAATTATCTTTGAAATATAGTGGCAGTTTAAAAAGTGCTTTTCATTATCTGTGATTGTTGCTTTGTTTTAAAAAGTGAACAGTGAATGAGTGATGCATCTTATATTTTATGTCAATGACAATAACAAAACAAATCCACCAAATCCACACTGTATCATATCTATGATCGATCCACTCTTCACCAAATGAATGGACTGATGGATGTGATGTAACTGAAGGTGATCATATTTTATTGTTAAAAGTAAATAAAATAATTTTGTTAAAAAAAATGATTGAAAATAACAAAAAACTGTTTGATAGTTGTTTTTATGAAAAAATGTCGATTTTTAAATGAAGGGAATAGTAGAAGTCCCCGGTTGGTAAACGAATTGAGTCACTTAGGCTCAGCTTGATTGGAGTTTGTTCGGGGCTCGTTTAATTAAATAAATGAGTCGAGCTTCAATAACTTTTAAAGTTCGATTATAAATTAGTCGAGCTAAGTTTATGAGTCTAGTATTTTTTTTCATTTTACAGTATTTAGGGTTTTTTTATGTTATGATTTTATGAGTTAACGAGTCTAAACGAGTTAAACTTTTATTTTATTTTTATAGCATAAATGAGTCGAGTTTGAACACAAAATTAAATTCAGTCTTGAACCGAACTTAATTATAAATGAATTGAGCTTAAATACAAAATTAAGTTTCACTTACTTTGCTCGTTCACTACCCCTAAAATCGTGTAACAACATAGTAATAGGCTCGCAAAGAGAAAATGTAAGATAATTGAAACTATAACTAATTGTTTTCATTTTTTTAAAAAGAAACGATAGGCACGAGACTTAATTTATTAATCAAGAATGCATGTCTCAAATTATTTTCATTGCTATATAAAAAATAAAATCTATAAGTTCCATGCACCCCTTCCACCATGAAATAATTCTGATATAAATAAAAAAATAAATTTTGAACTAAATGGATAAATATCATAGTTTTTCATCTTTATCTGAATGAATTAGTTATTTTTTTTTTTGTCAGTATTCAAATCCAATGAAAAATTTAGAATACACAAAAATAGATATGAACTTAATAGACAAGTATCATAGTTTTTTATCTTTATCTAAATAGAATATTTATTTTTTTGTTAGAATTCAAAAATATGAATCTCAATCAAAGCACATATTAACTAACTTTATATTATGTGATCCATATATTAACACATATTAACTAACATTACGTTATTTATATCCTGTAATCCATATATTACGGGAGAATCTTGAATAATATTATCCAAAATGATAACATTATCCAATCCTAAAATCATGAATCAGACGGCTCATAGAGCTATACCTTACCGAACCCCAGGGGCATTTTCGTCTTTTCAAGTCCCATACAATTAATACGGTCAACAACCCGAAAAACTTTAACTTTCTCTCTCTAAAAACCCTAACTTTCTCTCTCTATCACTATCGATCGTCTCCGGATCTTCTGAGAGAGAGAGGGGGGGGAGGAGACATGGGTGTGCCGGCGTTCTACAGGTGGCTCGCCGACCGGTACCCGCTGTCGATAGCGGACGTGGTGGAGGAGGAGCCGCCGGAGGTCGACGAGAACGGGTTCCCGGCCGGCGCGATCGACCCGTCCAGACCGAACCCTAACGGGTTTGAGTTCGACAACCTCTACCTCGACATGAACGGGATCATCCACCCGTGCTTCCATCCCGAGGGGAGGGTATGGATCATCCAACGCGTTCTTGATTTCTTTTATTTGCTGTTCTTGATGATTGAATTGGATCTGAAGAATTTTTTCTTGTGTGGAAACCATGATTTAATGTTTTCTTGTGACATATTATTGTTGTCTTTGACTGGCTTTTGTTGAATCCTGATTTTTTTTTTTTGGAGTTTTGAATATTGAATTCTTTATGTTTGTGACAAATGCCGCTCAATTGTGTCATTTGTGAAACCAGCAATATATGTTAATAGTATAATTTTTTTTTTTCCAATAGATTGATAAAAATAACAATGTTAAAAAAATCAAATAAAAATGTTGGTTGTATGGCCACGCTCCCCCTCCTTGGCCCCCCTTCATGATTGTTTCCCCGTCCGCCTAGTGCCGCTGTCCACCCAGACCCTCCACGGACCGCCGTCCTAAAAGTTACACATCTCTCTCTCTCTCTTACCCACCCACCTGAAATTTTCTTTTTGGGGTGGTGAATGAAGGGCAGGGTGGGGGTAAATACCCCCTTCCAACATAAGAGGTTCTCTGTGTTGAAATTCTTGATGTGTTACTTTTAGTCTCACTCGCATAATGCATCTAATAACAGTAATGAAAAAGGGCTATTCTACGGGATGGATTTTGGGGACACCAACATCCGGTATGTGAGGTATGGTCGTGTCCTAGACAAGGAATCTATAGACAATCCTCTTCCCTCCAAACTCATTGTTGGATCTTCCCAGGTAATGATGGGTTTTTTTTTGGTTTCACGAGTCAGCTGTTATTGTGATTAGTTTGATGAAAGTTATTCAAATCTCAGGAAATTTTTGGCTTCATCGCTGCAGAGTTGGCAAAATTTATTTTGGCAGAGAGTGAAAGCATGAAGGTTCCATATGACAGATGCAAGGAACTTGGTTTTATTTTTTTTAATTTCCTGTCAACAAAAAGTCAGTTAAGTTTGGCACCACCATTGAGTGGAACAAGGGTTTTGCAATCAAGTGTTGAAACATAATAAAAATTCTACTTGAATACATATATATTCAATCATATTTGTCCTAGTTTCCGGATAAGAATTATCATGTGTCTCAAATGTTTATAATGTGAGGATGTGAACTTTTAGTACAAATTATATTATTGATTGGGACAGATGATATCATATAAAATACCATATATTCAATCCCATCTAAGTCCATCAATATCCATCTTAATAGGACAAATTATATTACTGATGCAGAATCATGGGCCCATCAGTCATGTTAATCATATGGGATTTTATATGATTAACAGGGATTCTATTAATCTGAATCGTGGGCCCCACGTAATTGACACATGAATGACGTGTAAGCTTGATGGCGAGGATGTCACCCAAATCAATTTCGGTTGCTATCGACAGAGAGAGACAGAGACACTGAGAGAGAGATCAAAGAGAGGCAGAGAAATAGAGAGAGAGGCAGAGAGATCTGAGGGGGAGAGGATCTGAGGGAGAGAGGCAGAGAGATCTGATGAGAGAAATGAGAGAGAGAGAGAGGCAGAGAGATTACCTGAAGATGACGAAGACCAAAAATTAGGGTCGGCTTCGAGCCTTCGATTTGGTCTCTCTCTCTCTTTTTTTTAAAGTTATTCAACGGGTCGGGTGGGCTAACTTGGCCACCCGACCTGTTAAAACTGTGAAATCCTATGCGCCTTGCCTGCATATCGGACCAATTATGCCCACATAGCGTCCGGATATGCCATGCGGCCGCATATCCGAACACTGCTTGGGTCATTTGACAAAAAAATTGCTAAGAATTAGGACTGCCAGTCTCTCCTCTTCTAGCAACTTGCTATATGTGGGACCCCTCTAGATGATACCCCTTTTCTATTTAGAAAATGGGCTTCTTTATGCACGTAATACCACCGATAGTTAGTACTTATAAAAGCCTCATGATGGTAATGTGTGCGACAAATTCCTCTTGAATATCTCATGTTAGCCTTGAGATATAACAGTTGTGCTATGGGAATTGTATAATTGTTAAAACAATGATCTTGTAAGTTTGTTTTTCAAGGATGAAGCTTATATAAAAGTGGTGATATTTAGAAAAATTAAGAGTTTTTTTGCTTCTACTTTTACTTGTTAGACCAATGTTTATTTGCTAACTAATCTGTGTTTACTGTGTAGCCTGCTCCTGCCAGTTATGACGATGTTTTTAAGTCTATATTTGACTATATTGATCATATATTCGGATTGGTTCGTCCTAGGAAGCTTTTGTACATGGCGATCGGTGAGTTTTTTTTATTTTTGAGAATATGGTTGTTTTTTAAGTGTTGTGAACTGGGTTAATGGTAGTTTTGAATTATTTCGTAGATGGGGTTGCGCCAAGGGCTAAAATGAACCAGCAGCGGTCTCGGCGCTTCCGAGCTGCCAAAGATGCAGCTGAAGCAGTAAGCCCTTGCATCTCCTTAACTTGTTAATACAGGTTTGTCATACTATGGATTTAACTATAATTGGGCATATGCATTTGTTGTAGAAGGCAGAAGAAGAGAGGTTGAGGCAAGAGTTTGAGGCAGAAGGGAGACGGTTGGCTCCCAAGGAGAAACTTGAAACAGCTGACTCAAATGTTATAACTCCTGGAACTGAATTTATGGCATCATTGTCTGTGGCGCTTCAGTATTATACACACATGAGGCTGAACCATGCTCGAGGCTGGCAGCGTACCAAGGTCTGGTTCTATATCTCTCTAGTCTTGACTTAGATTTCTGCACTTTGGGTCGGATGGTTTCTGGCTTAGTGGAGTAATCTCTTCTGGCTTTATTTCCTCGAATACTTCTGTGTCCAGGGTACTCTACCCTGTCTCTGTCTAAATGTATTCATGGAGCTGTACATTGGATGATTATTTGAAGGTTATACTGTCTGATTCAAATGTTCCTGGTGAGGGTGAGCACAAGATCATGTCCTACATCAGGTTGCAGCGGAATCTTCCCGGTTTTAACCCAAACACTCGGCATTGTTTGTATGGATTGGTGAGCCCTTTATTGCTTTTCAAAAGTATTCTATCAGAATATGTTCATCATATTTTTATAATGAGAAAATCACTCATGTTGATTCATTCTGCTCTTCACAGGATGCCGATTTAATTATGCTTTCTTTAGCTACCCATGAGGTTCATTTTTCGATTTTGAGAGAGGTGCATCAATCTTACTCTGTAGACAACTTGCCTTTTTCACTTTTATAAATTTGTCAAATTGGGAATAATACTGAAAAATATTTTGGCCAACTATACAGGTGATAACCATGCCAGGACAAGAGGAGAAATGCTTTCTTTGCGGTCAAGTTGGGCATTTTGCAGCAGACTGCAGAGGTCAGTCTGGTGAGCAAACTGGTGGAGTGAATGGAAAGCCCATAGATGCCCCCCCAATTTACAAGAAAAAATACCAGGTTATTGAGCATCTAAATATCTGAACTGTTTATAAATCTTGAAATATTCTTATATTTCCTATTCATTTCTAATTAAAATTGTCAAAATTCCCCTAGCTAACTTGGGTATGATCTGGTATGGTTTCTCTAATATATACATATCAATGTCTCAACAGTTCCTCAACATCTGGGTTTTGCGAGAATATTTGGAGTATGATCTGGAGATACCCGACCCACCATTTAAGATCAACTTTGAGCGCCTGATCGATGATTTTGTGTTCATGTGTTTTTTTGTTGGCAATGACTTCCTTCCACACATGCCTACATTGGAGATCCGTGAGGTTTTTGGCAATTCCACTCTTTAAATCTATTAGTGAAAGTTTCGGAAAAAAAGTTGCATTCACAAATATCTCAAACTTCTTTTTCTTTCTTCATCGTGCAGCTTAAAGAACTGCTTTCATTATTGTGACAGTACTAGTCAACCTAAAGTCTTAATATACTTGTTGTATCCACTGAAGGCTCTTTTTGGTGCTGCAGGGTGCAATTAATCTATTAATGGCTGTTTATAGAAATGAGTTTCCATCGATGGGTGGCTATATCACAGATGCGGGTGAGGTAATTTCTCGTCCTTAAATGCTTTATCTCTCTGATGTTGCAGTTCAATCTTTGCCTTGTGTTTTTGATAGTATGTTTTTGAAGGATCGGAAAGGGATTGGACTGTGAGGGATAATTTTTGTGGCATATATTGTTAATAGCCAGTCTCTGGATCATTTGGAAAATATTGTGTCCATAGAAATTTTTATTAGTCAGGTAGAATGGCTTGCCAACTGGTTGTTTGGGTCATGTGCGAAGGAAAGTGTCATAGATGGGATGTCTAGGTGGGACAATTTAGTATAGGGCCACCTACTTAATGTGAATTGATGGTACATTCTGCGTTTGGGAACGCATGCCCTTCCTGGATTTGCTTTTTTTGCATTTAGTAAGTAATGGTAGTTGTGCCCACATGCAAAGGAAATTATGATAAATCAGTCAAACATTGAAAATGTTGCCTGCATGGATTGCAATTTCAGAATGAACTTTTAATTTTAAGCTTCCTTTTGTTTTGCGTTAATTATAATTCAATTTTTTTTTAATTGTGGTTGATTATGTCATCTTTAAGAAATCTGTCCCTAATTGTTTGTTTTTGATGTTTTACGGGTTTTTGCATCTCTTCTTAAAATCTATTTTTGTGATTGAATTATAAAATATATACAATGCCACTAAACTGTACCAAAAGCTGCTGAAACGATGTGTATTAACGTTGAAAATTTGATCAAACATCGGGCAAGTTGTATTTCTTATTGAACTTGCTCAGGGCCCTGTAATTATAATCATAATTATTTGTATGTTTGTTTGATAAGCTGCTTGGTTTGACCATCTTCTAATAGCAGATGTATCATGTCTTTAGATTTCATTGGAGAGGGTAGAACATTTTATCCAGGCTGTTGCTGTTCACGAAGACCAAATATTTCAGAAGCGTGCTCGTATTCAGAGAGTAATCAAATTGCTTTATGTTGATGCTTGTTCCTGAGTTTGTTATATGTCAAAGTCCTTAACTGATATCTGGACTATTACTTTTCTTGCCCAACTTAGGCACGTGAGTTACGTGACATCAATGATGAAGAGCAGAAGCTTAAAATGAAACAAGATTCTTCTGAAGAACCCTCAGTTCCACCTCCAGACAAGGTCTGATTTATGAATTTCTATTTAACCTGTATTTTAAAATTAGATCATGCATAAATTTTTAGATTCCATGATCTGTAATATCATATTAATTTGATGGGGGATCTGAGATTCTCATTCATGGGAGCTAAGAAGAGTTAGGATCTCAAATGGCTGTTACTAGATTTAGTGAAGTGTAATATATTATTATGTTTATGTCGATATATAAATTGTTCTATTTTGGTGTCTGGGATACTTTGGTTGCCTGTACCAAGTTTGGAAAGAGAATAGGTCAAAATTCCTGCAGGAGACGAAACCCAGGGAGCCCTGGGTTTGAAAGGGCCACGTGTCAGTTTGTCAAATGAATGAACATGATGGATTTATGTTGATTTCTGTCAACTAGTTTATGTAAGGATCAATGAGAAAGTGTGGTCGGGTTACAAATTTCCCAGTGTATTTAATAATTCATTTTAAAAAGTTGTGAAGGAATACATGGAACCTAAAGTAAGAGAGTTGTCGATTGCAGACAAGTTATTTGATAATATATGTATATATTAAATCAGTATCTGGTGGGAAATTTAAAATCTTTTGGGTTCAGGAGTTATTATGCATTAGATTGATATATGTAATTTAGTAAATTATGGAAACATGGAAATGGAGTAATGGACACTTAAAGAATGTACACATAGTAATTCACTATTGGCATATAAATTCCTCACCTTGAGATTCACCGAACGATGGAATTTTGAATATTTCAAGATTATTTATTTGAATTTTCAGTAAAAAAAAAATTATTTCTTTGAATCTAACTATTCAGCCTGCTAGATTTTTTTATTGGAGATGAACTTTTTTTCTTTCAGGTGAAACTGGGTGAGCCTGGATACAAAGAAAGGTATTACGCTGAGAAATTGAACACAATAGAACCAGAGAAGATTGAAGAAGAGAAGAAGAAAATTGTAAGTTCTATTTCTTTTCATCAATAATATACTAAAATTCGATGGTTGTGTTAGATGGAGGCTTATTTTAGCTAAGATGTAATAAGAAAATATTATGCTAAAATGTATTTGTAGGAAAATATTTAGCCAAGATATCCGTGTAGGAAACTACTTATTTACCGACTCGCTCGTAATTGTTATAATATGAGCAAATCTATGCTGCTGTCGTCTTTTTCTTTCTTTCTTTCTTTCTATTCATTGTCGTTGAGAATAGAATAATGTTAGAAGAATAAAAAACCTTTTCTTGGATAATATTAAGTATTCATTGACTTTTGGAAGATTAGGTAAATCATACACCTATATTGGTGCTGAATATTGTAATAGTATGCTGACGATATGGTTTTTAATAGACTACAAAAACATAAATCTTCCGCTCACTTTTTTTCTTTTGTTACTGCAGTGAGTGATTGTTTATCAATGAAGTGCCTCTATGTCAAATAGTACTGTTGTACATGTAATATTCATGGGTGCTAAATAAAACAAACATTATTGTCTCATACAGACTTGTATGACTTTAGATTTCAGAATTGAAAGTGCTAGGTCCGACACACTGATGCACATATATAAATAAACTTGTTACAAATTGGTCATATTTCTCTTTGTATGGTTCATGCAATAGAGATTTTTATTGTAATTATGTGGAAATGTAATAGTTTTGTATGTTGGCAGGTCTTGAATTATGTCGAAGGTCTTTGCTGGATCATGCGTTATTACTACCAGGGTGTCTGCTCCTGGCAATGGTTAGTTAATTTTGATGATAAAACTGAAACTTATTGTTTCTGCCACCAACGTTTTAAAGTAATATGTGGTCCGCATGTGCAGTCAAGGTCCGAACCGCACGTGTGGCTGCATATGATATGCGCACATTGACTGTTTGAACAGAATCAGGTCCATCCAAATGGTTGTTCTTTTAAATTTTTGAACTGTCTTTTGAAATGCCGTTCTTTTAATTTTTTAAACTGTCGTTTGAATGCTGTTTGAAGGAATTTGTTCCTGAGTGTTCATTTTTTAGACGCTTTAGAATCTGGGAATCTGGGCTGTTCGAACGGTTTCACTCTAGAAATCGCACATACCAAATCATATGCCGTGGGGTTCTAAAACAGCACGTGTGGCCTTGTGCTGCTGCACTTAAATTTATGCTCTTATTAGTTCTAGAAAATTGATAACTTTTTCTGTTCTTTTTTATTTTAAATTTATTTTTATTCTAAATTCCATCTAAATTAAAATTCCAGTAGCCTGAGACTAGTTAATTGATGTTAATCCTTATCTAATTATCTTTAGAATTCTTATGCTGGCAGTTCTAAGAGTAGTTTTTCTCTGAAAATTGATATAAATTTTCAGTATTACATTTCAAAATTAGTTTGTTCGGTGAGTTTTTGTTACCAATTGATTTGTTTAAACTGTAAGTCTTATGTTTATGTATGACTAGGGAGTGGTTATCATTTAAAAGTATCTTGTAGCAAGATACAGTTTAAGCATCACATGTCCTGCCAATTTTGATATGTTTGTTTTCTCAGGTACTATCAGTATCATTATGCTCCATTTGCATCAGATCTTAAAGATTTGGTCGACTTGGAAGTTATATTTTTCCTAGGGGAGCCATTCAAACCATTTGATCAATTAATGGGTACATTACCAGTCGCCAGGTATTACCTTTATCTAGAAGCTATTCTATGTATAAGTGATGCTGTAGTTCCTTTGTCAGCGCAATGGTTCAATAGAGTATGGCGACCTTAAATTTATCTATTATGTGCAGTTCAAATGCTTTGCCAAAGCACTATAGAAAGTTGATGACTGATCCAAACTCCCCCATTCATTCATTTTATCCCGAAGGTAATGTAGCTCAATGTTTGAAATTGGATTCTGATAACACAATTCTTTCTTTAGAACTCCACACTTTTCATCAAGCTGACAATGATTCTCTCTGTTGTCAGATTTTGAGATAGATATGAATGGAAAACGGTTTGCATGGCAGGTATGCGCATAAATCAGATAGTAATTGTCCATTTAATTATTATATATAACATTATATCGATGGCGTTCAATATGACCTTTGGAAACCAGGGTGTTGCGAAACTGCCTTTCATTGATGAACGGCGATTGCTAGCCGAAACTAAGAAGTTAGAAGAAACTTTGACGGTGTGAATTACTTGTCCAGTCCATATTCTTGTGTTATTCATGATATCATTCTCACCATGTTGGAGCTATTCAATGATACTTCTGTTACCTTCATGTCCAATCAGGATGAAGAAAGGGCTCGTAATAGCATGATGTACGATGTACTCTATGTGCATGAAAGCCATCATTTGGCAGCTCACATCCACTTTCTTTACGTTTTGTATAGCCAGATACCCATGGAAGAACGATATCCTTATGAAATTGATACCCATGCCAGGTTAGGAAGTAGCACTATGCAGATGGGCCTTTGGCTTTTATATGTAGTTTTTTGGTATATTCCTCATGATCTGTATTACATTGTTGCAGTGAGGGAATGAGTGGGTACATTTGGTTGAGCTGGAGAAATGGGCTTAGTAGACTGATCCTTTCACCACTTAAAGGATTTAATGCCCTTGAAGATAACAGAGTTCTGTAAGCCTTCTATCTTTTTCTACCCTTGGTTTCTGAAATTTCCTGTGTTAATCTTTTTATGTCCCCACTTTCCTTTTCTTTTCTTTTCTTTTCTTTTCTTTATATATATATAATTTTTTGCAGAAATGCCACTTTTATCAATCCGCAATCCCATCCTCATATTCCAGAACCTCCTGAAGGTGTAATCATGCCGCCAAAGGTTTGTCCAAAATATTAATCTTTTGATCTTGAACTGTGGCATGGGATTTTGTTACTTTGAACTGACAATCTAATATGGAAATCAGTGGGAACTTGGTACTAAGAAATAACTTATTTCAGCCTGGGTTTAACAGGATTCTGATTAGTCAAATGTAATAAAGCCTACTGAATTGAGTGTTGTTTGGATCTCATATCATTTTGATCTGAAGGTTCAGGATGGGATGGATTAAGTTCTCTCCTAGATGTGACTGCTGCTTTGTAGAAACATGTTTCAAACATGCATTATAGTTTAAATCCTTTTCTTTTCCTATTTCAGGTTATAAGTTCATACGACATCAAACCATTCCCCATGCTATGGCATGAAGACAATGGTGGCAGGCGAAATCAAGCTAGAGACAGGTATTTAAATGCTCATGATTCCTTCCCAAGAACTAAATCTCAACTTGCTGGATTTGTATAAATGACAGTATAACACATTATTCCCCTCAGTTTAAACCCTAAATTTAACATGATTGTGATTATTAAAGCAAAAAAAGTCCAGTTATGGTTATTGGAAAATAATCCTTGTTTGCTGTGTCGTTTTGTTGACAGGCGGCCTGTGCCAGGTGCAATCTCTGGCCCCCTCCTTGGTGTAGCAGCACATCGACTGGTCAGGAACACACTCCAGATAAAATCTCATAACAACGGTGGTGCTTCTGGATTGCTGGAAATGCCGAATCGCAACGGTTCCCCGTACTTCCAAAACAAGTCAGGGCCTGCCGGCTTGGTGCCGGACACGAATTACTACAACCACATGAGTTACAACGCTCGAGCATTCATGACCAACCACAGACCTGCCTCCGTCTACAACGAGGCGAGACAAAACTTCAGAACGCAGGAGAGATTTGGCTCTCAAGAACAGAATTACGCGCTTGAGAGGGAGATTTCAACTCTGAAGATTCAGGACCGGAGGAGACCGCAAAATCACGTTCGGGATCAGGATGTAGGGTTGTATTACAACAAGCAAAACCACTACCAGCAGCAGCAGCAGATGTTGAATGAGAATTTAGGGCCAGCACCGCCTCAGCCACCAAACAATTGGATTTACAAATATCACGGTAGGCCCGTGATGCAGCCGCAGAAGGCTTATCTAGCTCGTGTTCGGGCTTCGTCGAGCTCGTCAGATCAAAGCAGGCATACATGAATTTAGGGTCAGATTCTTGTGTGTTTTATTTTTCTTTTGTACATCTGTTCTTTACATGGTTCTCAGATATTCCAAGTGTAGAGCATATGACAGGAGTTGGAGAACTACACAACCCATTTGTAATGTTTAATAACACATTTTCTGCAATGAATTATTGTACGTCCATTCCAATGGGTGCACCGTGCTTTATGTTTATTTATTTAAAAAAAATATATTTAACAATCTTGCCTGGCATATATTATTTTTAAGTCCTCGGCATGTTCCATTTTCTTTTTAAAGTAAATATTTGCAATAATGATGCATGTCATTCATATGGTTTTATTTGTTTTAGTGCTATCAGGGTGTATGAGAGTGCAGTTAGATTGAGTATATTAGCAGCTCAAAACTATTTGTTTTGTAATAACTTAATAGTTATTTTTTGAAAAATGATATGTTCAGGCTATAGCCTTGCACACGTTTTTTTTTCTCCTTGAAGTTTGTATTTAACTAATGAAATACATTTTCTTCAAAAAAAAAATGTACACATACTGATTTTATATTTTTTATATTTTTTGCGTGGAGTATATACCAAGATAGTGATGTATACTTTGTCTGGTGATTTCATACACTACACTAGTGATATGGCGAGGTTACAAAACAGACTAAGCACCCAAACAGTAACAGTGCTAAATATTCAGTTAAACTATAAAGTTAATAAATGAGAATGATTGAGACACCTAAATATCCCATTAAAAAATAACATAAAACAAAAATAACTTGGGACAGTGATTGGCCTGTTCCAGGCAAGTAGGGACTGTTCACAACATCTCTGCATTCTGAATGGTGATCTCCCCACAAAAACCAGTCTCTGCTTCACCACCATTTTTTTTTTTTGATCTTGCTATTCCAAGAAACTTAAATAATCCCACTTTTGTTATAGATCTTTAGCTGCAACAAAATTATAAAAGGAAAGAAAGAAGAAAGATATCACTTGTTTTGCTTCGTGTAAAAATTTATCATAATAGAAACATGCTGAGAAAATTTACCATTTTGTATTGATCAAACAAGACTCGAGTTTATTCCAACAAGTTCAGCTTCGCGATAAAACCCCCTTGGAACTATAAAGAACCAATTCATATGAAATCAAAATTTGCAGCTCTACAATTTGGACAAATAAAGAATATAACGTGAAAAGTTCAATGATCATGATAATATTCTTTTGGTGTTTTTTTATTTTCTCGATGTTCTTTTATTTAACAATATTTCTATTAATAGACTTTATGAATCAACAATAATATACAATACACTGGAAGAAAATTTTGCAGACCTGGGCACAGAACCACGACGGCGCAAATCATATTCAGTTGCTTGTCGAAGGGCTCTTGCAAAAGCTTTGAATGTCGCCTCGATTATGTGGTGAGAATTTTTCCCCGCAAGCTGGTCAACCATCATATAAAGAAGTACAGGAAAGCAAATTATTTAGAACATACAAAAGTTCCTACTTTCAGACTAATCATCTAATGCATTATCTCCCTAAGAAGGCGCATAGGGATAATCCATTATCGAGACCTCCATTTCAGAATATGAAATGGTCATTGTATATTGTATGCATCACATACCTGGCGAATGTGAAGGGTCATTCCAGAGGTATTTACGAGAGACTGAAAGAAGTGCTCCACAAGCTGGTAAACAATGTTGGGGACCATGTGCATCAGTATATTTAAATAATGTATTTTTTAGGAAAAGAGTTATAAGTTAGAACACTACAGATGTTAACACCAGTCATGAATCCATTTATCATAATATGGCCCTAGCATCCAACTCGAATATCAAGAGGATTCTCAAGCTACAACATCAACCAAATTTGTTAGTACTTTAATTCGGAAGTACCCGCATGAAAGTAATCTATTATATTTTCCTTGTTATTATGTCCAAGAAAATTAATCAAGTAACAGGATACTGTTCATGTTGCCTGTGCACTTCATCAAAACTGTGCGCCCTGGTGGTAAAACACTAGGCACAAAAAAGAGGTAAATATCGTGTTGACTGTGGAGTAATCATCATTCAGCATTTGACAAATACAAAAAAAATTATGACTTTTATTTATCTCATTCAATCAAAATTAACTCATTAGAAATATATAAGAACCATAATAGAGATGGTCAGTGTGCCTCATTAGGTTGAACCCAACAAGCAATGCAAGTTGATGAGAAACACATTATAAATGAAAGATTATTGAAAAGAGTTCTTCCTTTAGTGGCAATAAGACAAAAAAAAAAAAAAACTACG
This sequence comes from Acorus gramineus, assembly GCA_030737835.1. Lineage (NCBI taxonomy): Eukaryota > Viridiplantae > Streptophyta > Magnoliopsida > Acorales > Acoraceae > Acorus > Acorus gramineus. The sequence continues at coordinate 1,015,704 of CM060851.1, read as the reverse complement.
AAGAAACAAATGAAAGGATTTAATAACATCCATGCACCAATTTTACTTGTATTAAAGAAGAAATGCACAAGCCTCACTTAAAAGGAATAACTATTATATTTTCCAATAATAAAGAAGGAATAACTATTATATTTTCCAGTAATAAAGAAGAAAGGATAAATACCTGAGTGTCATAGGTTCCAACTCTTTCGGTGGGAATGCACAGATCATAAGTCAAATGTGGACGTCCTGATAAATCCTGGATCAATATTGGCAAGGATGGGAAAATATTAAATATTGGGACAAAGATACCAGTGAATGTATACCACATCCTATGTTTATTTCGATATGTTTTTTTAAAGGATAAATGGCAGCTCACAGCCTGTAATTTTTATTGATAATAAAAAAAAGGATAATTCCAAATTTTCTTAAGTAGATACAAGTAAAATATACCATATGATAACACCTTCCTTGAACTCTATAAAGATTTAGCATAAATAGATAGGATAAGGTTAGTCAGTTGTCGTTGCAGTAGTACTTATTTATCCTCACCCTTCATCTCTAAGGGGCTATTATAAAATACAGAACAAGGATTTTACCAGTATAACATTCACAGCAGCTTCATCGAGTGGAGCCGAAAAATTTCCAAATCGATTGATTCCTTTCCTATCCCCAAGTGCCTTGAGCAATGCCTGCAAGACTGGACATCTAGGTCACATAAATCAAGAAGAAACTTTGCATAAAATACAATGAATGGTGAGTGAGAGAAATGACAATAAAGAATTTACTGTTCCTATAGCAAGAGCAACATCTTCATTTGTATGATGATCATCAATATGGATATCACCACGAGCCTTTACGTGCACATCGAAAAGTCCATGTGATGCAAGTTGCTGACACATACGAACTGGTTTAGTCATCTGAAGATCAACTTATGATTTGTGGTAATCTAAGATGGGTATTGCAATGTACAACTTGTCATGTAAATTCTAGTGCACTTCAGTTAATCAAATGCTGAAAAAATATTGGTAACCTGTAAAGGACAAACAACTCAAAAATTGTGACAGCACGCTCGGCCCTAATTATAGCAAGCCAAAGGGCAACAAAACACATTCTCTTCAACTCTTTTAGTGGTGTTTTATTTAAATGAAAAACATATGAAAGTTCCTAGAAGCCTGACCTCCAGAAGAAAAGTGAATTCCTTACACCAATGCAGTCATGACAACAGGGAGACCAAAACATAAGATGGGTGACTCATCTCGTTCACTTCCCTTGACATCCATACAATAAATGAGTCGTCGTACTTTAAATCCTACCCATATCTAATTTTTCCTTCCATTTCAATTACAACCCCAACAACCAACACTTTCTTACTTCCAAATGGAGTGAGCAAGACAACATTTTTCAAAAGGGAAACAAAAAGAAATTCAACAATTAATACGCAAAACAGACACACGATCATGGTATTACATAAAATTCATGCAACAATCGCAGCCAGTGATCGAAAGATTTGAACTTTGAATCGAAAAAGAAGATTTTGAAACAAAGAACTCACATCAAGCATGTGATCAAGGAACGGAATCCCCGTATCGCAGTCGGAGGCACCCATCCCGTCCAAATCCAGTCTCACTTTCACGTCCGTCTCCTTCGTCACCCTCTCAACCTCCCCAATCCGATTCACTGATCACATCAACCAAACAACACACACACACACACAAACGTCACAAACAAAGAATCCCTCTCTCTCTTTCTCTAAACAGAAGAAGAGCAAAAGAGACCTGATTCGGGAACCCCGGAAGAGTTGGCGGCGCAAGGGGTGAACACGAGGGGGTCCATCCGCCGGCGTTGGAGATGGATGGGGCTTCTTGTTGGGCAAGGAAGGAGAGCCGGAGGAGGAACCCTAACCGTAGAAGGAGAAGAAACCCTAGATTTGGATGTCTTAAGAAGGGATGTTGAGGCGGCGACGGCGATGGATTCCATCTGACGAGGCGGCGATGAGAGAGAAAAGTTTGGATTTTTATGTGGTTCGGGTTTGATATTGTTTACGCTCTTGTTTTGTTGGGAAGTAGAGGGGTGACGATATCTGGCGATTGTGGTTTTGTGTTTGTTGTTAAGGACCGTTTGATTTCACTTCCTCAGATTCACTGTGCATCACAGCCGTTCATTTAAATGAATTAATGTGATGCTAATATTTGGGGTGACTTGAAGACAATAATGAAAGAATTGTTTTTTTTTTTAGATTTATTCAAAAATAAATAAATTGAAATACAATATTAAAAAACAGTTGATATTCTGTTCAATCTCATTAGTTTTAGTCAACACTGATGACTGACTAAATTGATATCCTGTTACACGATTCTTTTACAATCTAAAATACAATCTCATATTCTCGTTAAAAATCAAACAACCTCGTTATAAAAAATTTATACTTACTAAAAATAGATTCATTCAACTCAAAATAAAACTATATACATTTTTTATTAAAACATATATTTTATTAAATAATGTTTACTATTTAAAAAATAAATAAAAACATGTAATTGAACTGTCAAAATAATTGGGTCAACATTTTCCTAGGGGTCAGAGGACATCTTACCACAAAAGAAAGGTAAAAAAAAAAGAAAATTATAATTTTTTCACATGAACTATGTAAAAAAAGAAAATTCCCCATAAAAATACATGTAAATGTTTGGGAGTTTAAGTTCTATATTACAAAGATCAAAAGAGAGAGAGAGAGAGAGTCTGTTTAAGTGGCCAACAAAATTCAAACATGGATTCATTTTCTCCAAAATGATTAGCTTCATTAGCTTAATGTAAGATTCATATATTACAAGATCTCCAAAAAGGGAAAAAAAATTTCAATGTATAAAACCTAGCATCTCAAGATCGAACGAAAAATATCCTCCAATCGTTCCTTGAGTCAAGTTCCTACCTGTTAATTTAGAAAGAGGAGAAAAAGCTATTCAGGGTCAGTGTTTCCCCTGCACAAGAATCAAAACAAAAATGCTGTGAAGTTCAGTTGGTCAAACAAAAAAAAGAGAGAAACATAAGCAGGAAAATGTAACTCCACACGTAGATTTGGATTGTTCGATGAAGCTTCTGTACTCACATTGGACAAGCTGCTACAAGATGCAGCAGCAGCTGTAGTCATTTTCTATATACACACATTTGTTACATGAATACCTAAAAAGTTGCCTGACTACTTCAGCTTCTCCAATTCCAGCCTAGCCTGCATGAAAATTCAAGAAATATATTTTAATCATCATGCACTTTATATTTTTTCCTAAAGAAGAATATTTGATGGATATCATTATTTCTTTTTGAACTACACTGTTTTAAGTATTCAACAGGTCCATCTGATATATCGATTCTCACTTTTTTAATCCAAAGAACGATCAATTACATATTTATTTACAAGCAAAATACAAATTGCTCATTATTAGACCTTTTTTTTTCTTTTCTGAAGAACAGGCTGGACTTTAATCTATCATTAGTCTTGAAAAGAAACATTGATCATTATTATTGACAGTCACATACTGATCAATGCCTATTAAAGAGCTATACATAAATGAAAAACACCCAGTTTACTAGAACTAGATCAAAAGAACATTTCGTCAATATTTAAATAACGACTAGCATGTTTGCATAGCAAATGACATCTCAAACCAATGAGATATTCATATGCACTAAGTCAGTATTCAAGAGAAAGAAAATAACCACATATAATGCCCTTACCGTTAGATACACCACTCTGTGGATACTGATGCGTGATACTTGACCAAGATTGAGCACAGCAAAATGTGTCCAACAAAAACCTGACAGTTAAGCCAAATCAACATGCCGTAGCACTTGCTATAATAAACTGAGATCTGATGTAGATGGAAAAAACATGAAGGAATCTGCTATTCCTCAGAAACTGATGCGTTAATATGGTACAAATAGTAGCTGGATAGGCACGACTGCACATTATCCATGATAAGATTAAAAGAAGAGTTGACCTGAACCAACAACAATTTGTCAGATCGAGTGACCACCTGAGTATTCTACAAACACCATCCCTACAAGAAACATGAAAAACATGACAATGTGGCCTGCCATGCAGAACTTGCATCAGATGCTTGGGAACTGGATTCATGACTTGCACACAGTAACTCAGCGATATGAAAGTCTCTCATCCCCTACAGAAGCACAGACATCAGATTCCATAGAAACTGCTTTATCTTTCAGGCCATTTAAATCACGTGCACCATCATCACAAAGACGAGTTGAATCGATGTGATTAACCATTGTTGCTTCAATTTCCAGCTGAGCACCATGCAAAACTTCACCCTTGTCAATATGAAGATCTGCATCAGCCACAATTGATTTCGATTCTACGTGATTTTGCACATGTCTCACAGTCAGAGTACAAGAATTATGTTCAAGACCAATTCCTTGATTGTTTGTTTCCCGATGGTCAAGCTCTGTACCCTCACCAGACAAACAGGTGCTAACCTTTTGAACCGGAGATTCAAGACATCCGTTTGTTAATGTGTGCTTATCATTGATATGCATCTCAGAAGTACTATTGGTGTGCTTTGTTTCATCCAGCAATTTGGAGTCATCATGAGCAACACTCCCATCTGAGTCTGGAACATTATGCTCACAAACAGTGCTAGATATTTGAATTTCAGTTTGAGGGTCAAGAGACGAGAAATTGCCAGAAGAAACTTGAGCTTTTTCTCCAGAAGCAGTATCTGATGATGGAACATGTACCATGGCAGTATCAACAGCTTGTTCAGTAGCCGCAACAGTGGTGGCAACAGCAGCAATGGCTTTGTTCTCATGCATACCATCTACCATACATTCATTGCCTGCATATGTGTCAAGTTCAACTGAAACAGCTGCAGAAGATTCAATGTTCACTGAACTACGGGAACACATAGTGGGCACCATAGTATTGTCACCAGAGCCCCCACCGGAAGAACCATCTTCAGCAAAAGCCACTTCATTATTTACTCTTAGAGTGTTAATTAACTCATGGTGTACAGGGTCTTCACCCATTGTAACATTTACCTCATTGGGACAAACTGTACAAAATTCATAACCCACTGCAACATAACTATGAGAGGGCGCTTTATTTTCCACACTGGTATCATCAAATTTCTCTGATGAAGTCTTACTAGCATAATGTCCAGAGTTCATACCATCACTGGTTTCAAATTCAGGACATGCGGTATGGGAAAGATTAGCCACCAGAACTGAAGAATGGGAGAAGACTTCATCATTTATACCATTATCAACTTGGAATGATGAGTCTCCCATGGCAGTGTGTCCAGAATCTTCCCCCACTGCTGCTTCAAGCTCATTATGAGAAGCAGGGAGAGATTCACTCGCCACAAGAATAGAAGAATCAGAGATAACGCCAGAAGTATGATTTCCAGATGCCTCCTCGGAAGCGCGATATTCAGGTTTGGTGTCAGCAGCATCAACTGTTACTGCATGAAAACTCTCTTCGGATGACTGACCGTCTGGCACAGGACCAGCTGTCAGGAGCTCGGAGCTATTGAGATGGGAAGCTTCATCAGGATTGGTCTCCAGGACCCCATCTGGATGGTGTACAGAGTCTTCACCCATTGTAACATTTACATCATTGGGACACACTGTACAAAATTCATTCCCCACTGCAACATAACAATGAGAGAGCGCTTTATTTTCCACACTGGTATCATCAAATTTCTCGGATGAAGTCTTACTAGCATAATGCCCAGAGTTCATACCATCCCTGATTTCAAATTCAGGGCACGCTGTGTGGGAAAGATTAGCCACCACAACAGAAAAATGGGAGAAGACTTCATCTTTTTCTCCATTATCAACTTGGAATGATGAGTCCTCAGTGGCAGTGTGGAAACTCTCTTCGGATGACTGACCGTCTGGCACAGGACCAGCTGTCAGGAGCTCGGAGCTATTGAGACAAGTAGCTTCATCAGGATTGGCCTCCAGAACCCCATCTGGATGGTGTACAGAGTCTTCACCCATTGTAACATTTACCTCATTAGGACAAACTGTACGAAATTCATTCCCCACTGCAACATAACAATCAGAGAGCGCTTTATTTTCCACACTGGTATCGTCAAATTTCTCAGATGAAGTCTTACTAGCATAATGCCCAGCGTTCATACCATCCCTGATTTCAAATTCAAGGCATGCTGTATGGGAAAGATTAGCCACCACAACAGAAGAATGGGAGAAGACTTCATCTTTTTCTCCATTATCAACTTGGAATGATGAGTCCTCAATGGCAGTGTGTCTAGAATCTTCTACCACTTTTGCTTCAAGCTCAATATGAGAAGCAAAGAGAGAGTCACTTGCCACAAGAATAGAAGCATCAGAGATAGCGCCAGAAGTATGATTTCCAGATGCCTCCTCGGGAGCGCGATATTCAGGTTTGGTGTCAGCAGCATCAACTGTTACTGCATGAAAACTCTCTTTGGATGACTGACCGTCTGGCACAGGACCAGCTGTCTGGAGCTCGGAGCTATTGAGATGAGTAGCTTCATCAGGATTGGCCTCCGGGACCCCATCTGGATGTTCAGCCTTACCATGTACAGATTTTCCACCGAAAACATCGGCATCCCCAGATTCATTGATGGGTTGGATGCCATCAGTTTCAATTTTTACTTCATGACTGTGGTTCAATATACCACCATGAAGCGTCTGAAGGTGTGAATCAACAGAACCAGTGTAAGACTTGGTTTCCATTCCAGAATGATCATTAACCTTCTGGTCATCAGATATAGCTCCATCATCCACAATTTTAACTGTAGGCTGATGCAATTCGCACATTTTATCTAATGAATGGGAATCATGGCCAGAGGGGGGAAGCACATTGGAATTATTTGCCATCTCAGGTTTAGTGCTGCTTTTGACTTCCGTTTTCTTCCCATCTACAAATACAGAAGTTAAACATAAAATGACTAATGATTTGATATTATAAGATGGTACACATAAAGCACACTCATGTAAGCATGTGCAAAACACACACATAAGAGGAGAAGAAAAAATAACAGTAAGACTTGGCGAGTAATTCAATTACTAATTTTTTAAGAATTTGATATGTAATTCTGTATTTAATTTGGATGGCAATAATACATGATTAGAAGTGATTTTTTTGGAAGACAAGTTGCTCAGATTTACAAGTTTGAATTTTATTGGGAAGATGAATATTTCTTTTTTGGTAATAAAACCAACTGCTCAATTAAAACTGTGCATTTTTTTGGTATGGGAATATGAACCAACCATTTTCATTTTAAAAAAATGTGAACCAACTCCTCACAATTAACTAAGAAGTTGCAAAGATTTTCAATCCTACACAATTAATGAGGAGTTGCCAAGATTTTGAATCCCACACAACTGAGGACTGGATACGAATCCTTAATTACATGAGTGAGATTTTTAAATTAAAACAAGAAACACACACTTCTCGTTAACCAAAGGTTGAGATTTCCCAGGGACAATCGCGTGCTCACCCAGGGAGGTTTCTTCATAATAGAGAACATTACCTGCAATGGGCATTGGACTTTCTTCATCTAAATCTTTTTTTAGAAGTGGTTTATGTAACATATCCGTGAAGGGGAACACCAGCATGCTTATTGACTTCATCTCTTGTTTGTGTGTCTCCTCAAGTGGCTTGAAACCAAACATCATAGTCCATGTATCAAAGAGCTCAGATATGGCAGGTATGACCAGTTTTTCCACATTTAGTGAGCGCAAGACCTGGAAGGAAAACAGCGCAACTTAAACCCTGATGAAGCTATAGCAGGCTTTGAACCAAGCTGTAGGCGAAGAAGCTACCAAATACAATCATTTAACAAAAACAAACAGAGAAACTACCAAATAACTACAGTAATTAAAAGGGCAGTCCATTAAGGGTCAAACAAAAACAAAGTGATAAACCTATATAAAGTGTACACGTCCTGCTTCTATATGAACTCTAAATATACAAAGGGCAGGCCTTTCCAAGTACAATCACTTTTAATAAATCAAGGAAAATTGCTTACATATATTTGCATGAGCATACCATAACCTATAACTTATTATGCTATTCCACAATTCAATAAGGGGCCAAAGCCCAAAATATAAAATATATATTGCATACTGTTTCAATTGCATTCATAAGTCGTCTGCACATCCCTTGTCGCCTATACATAATGCGAGTTCCGATGAAGGGCATCTCTGCTAGCCTAGTTCCATGAATCCTGTTTGAACAGAAAAAAGAGAGCACAATGTTAGAAGAAAGACTTCAGCTATGTGCCTAGTGCCAGCAGGAGTTCCAAGTTTTGCTATTCCAAGGTCCTTGTTAACAAAACCAAACTGTAAATTGACTAGTACCATTTTTATTCTTTCATTAAAGTTATCGAAAGAAACAAATTTAAGAGAAGTTAAGGGAACCATTCCCCAAGATCTGGTAACAAACAAACAATAAAATAATAGTAATTAGAGGTAAAGAAAATATAGATCACAAAAACAAAACATTTGATGATATCCAGAAAATTCCATGTAACCAGAAAGTTTCTGTCAACTGGAAAATTCCTTTAAAATGGGTTTTGCAATTCCCTCGGCTCTTGTTCATCAATCCTAAGTTCTTAACGATAAATTCAGCAGCAATTTTCATTTTTCCATTTTTTGAAAAATGAAAAGAGACAATAATTGAATTTAGGAAAAGGTAAATGATACCATTCCCAAAGATCCAATTATAATGGATTTCAGTCAGAAACAGCCTGATCGCATAATTTTAAACTACAAAGATTTAAGATCCAACAAATGAAATAATATGCAATGATTATATTCAAGTGCCCACTATGCAGGAAATAGCTAAGAGTAAACCACTCTTGACACTTGTAGCCCCTTTTGAAGTTTATAGAACTCCAGAAAAAAAAAAATTTTAAGAATTCCAAAAGTTTTACAATAAACAGAACTACAGAAGTTTAGGCAATGTACCTAATGGTTGCAACAGATATAATCTCATCCTCCCTCTCCAAAACCATAGTGTAAAATCCACTATAATCTAGCCGATTGAAATTCGACCTACACAAAACAAGCAAATGAATACAAATTATTACTGACTTATATGATGCACTCATAAAAGAATAATAATCACTACTTATCCCACAATGAAAGCAAATTTTAATCTGTGATTGCACTTTCTAATGAGCCAAAATAAAAATGAACTACATGGGCCTACAGTAGGTTTAAGGGCAACATGTGGTAGCTACTTATTACACCACACAATCAAACAATCTCTATGGTCAGACTCAAACATCAACAGACATTTTGACAAAGACTTCAGACAACCATTAATATAGCAATGGGTTATCAATTATCATAGTGCAAGTGCCAACAAACTTAAACACGTAACAAATACATAGCTGTCTAGGCGGCCAAAATTTCATTAAGAGAAAGCAAGGTTCACCAGGACCCGGGCTCAGGAGTGCTTACCCACAGTTATAAAGAACATTATGTATCAGGTTGATGCCACTTCTCTGGTCAATTATGGGCAGAAAGCATTCATCCATGACTGTTAGTGCAACCGCAAGCTTAGAATTACACTCGGCCCTCAGTGCATGTCCAGGAAGTGAAACCTTTGAATCTTCATCAAAACGTTTAATTAGAGTCCATGAGAATCCTGCTTCCAGGGGATGTTGAACCCCAAGGAGTTTCTGCACTTTCCCAAACAGCTGCAGGCATATAGAAAGGATAACTAAGCTCCACCCATAGGATCCAAAAATAGGGAGGCCAAATGAAATTAGGGTGTTTGACAGGAAAGACATATAATGAATTATAGCATGCACAGAAGTTACCCTTCTAACTAAGAGTCAAAAGCAAAAACAGTACGCAAATTACATGTTATGGAAGTTAATAATTTTGGGCTCAATTGTTAAATTGGTGAGTATCTAGAAACTAAGATTTCCCTGCTCATGCATCATCAATATATTTCAGAGAAAATTGTGATAAATTTTGAGCCATTTAAATAGACTCATTTCAATTTGCATGTAAAAGAACTCAAAACTTCTGCCAGGCCACAGGACAACCACGTGATGGGCACTGGTTCACAATGCGAAAATTCCAATTGGAGGGGTCTCATCACACAGTATGGATCTTATCAGAAGCATTTAGAAATTCCCACAAATTTTTGTGCTTATTGAAAAGCAGGTTCTTGTATATCTCAAAATGTAGGACAACCACATGATGGGCACTGGTTCACAATGCGAAAATTCCAATTGGAGGGGTCTCATCACACCGTACGGATCTTATCAGCAACATTTAGAAGTTCCCACAAATGTTTGTGCTTATTGAAAAGAAGGTTCTCGTATATCTCAAGATGTAGGACGCCTGTGGGTGGGGAGTTGACAGGTAAGCCCAAAAGATGTTCTCATCCATTTCAGGGGAGACGGCAACCATCCCTCCTTTTCATTGAATAATATAGAAATGCTGGCAAAAGACTGCAAACATAATCAGAGGATGCATTTAATTCTGTTGATCCCTCCATAGGTAACATAAAACAGGGCATCAAAACAATAGGAGTATGATCTGAATCAAAATCCAAGGATGCCTCTGACGAGCATATGATCTTAAATCATCCAACTGATAGAGAAGCCAGTCTCCAGCAAGTCAGCCTTGAAAATGGTATGCCCAGAGACAATCAAGCGTCTCTTAAACTTCCGTAGCACTTTGTATCAAATTATCCAAAACAACCAAATCCATAATATAAGCTTTAACTAGAACTGGGGCTTAGGAATGAAAAAAGAACATGAAAAAGATGGTGTTACTTTTCTGCAGTGCTTGCCACAAAAAGGACTGGTTGAACTACGGGACACCCCATTTGCTTCTGAAATGCACTTTTGGTGAACTGAAAAAAAAAGTTCCACAAAGCTTTTCAGTCGTCATCGCTCAGAAGCACATGTGAAAGAAAACCTATGAAGCTACAGGAGAAAATGAAGAATGGAAGCAGGAGGAGGATGGTGCATACATTTTTCCTGACATTGACCACATGAGCGCAATGGCAAGTTAGTCAAACTATTGCCATGATTGGAACTGCTATCAGCTTCACCACAAAATCTGCATGAACAGTTTGGACAATGCCAATCACCTGAAGGCAGCACCTGCAATAAATATAACCAAATGTTAAATGTGCAGTTTTCCTAATTACATAAGGTAATTAATAGAAATAACTATACACTAGGAGAGCATGTGGATTGAAAAAAAAAAATTGTGGTATAAAAGTGAAACCTTAAAACTTTGAATAACCCTTTGTTTGTCAGGGTTAATCAAAAGGGCATAAGTAGCACTTTCTAGATAAAAGTTTATACTAAAGAAGGGATCATGAAAGCTGCTCAAAGCACACAGTACTTACAAATTTCTCAATCTAAACGACTGATAAATTCATGAAATCTAAAAAATGTATCACTCAAATGGGCCATGGTTACTATCACGCACCTTAATGCCTAAGCAACTTTGATGGAAAGTTGAAGGACAACTGTCGCAGCAGATCAAGTCCCCACCATCTCCACATATGATGCAAGTATCATCATTGGGGTCATCCCCACCAGTGTCTATCGTATAGAAACCACATCGCTCAGATTCTTCCTGTTTGTTCCATGCATCCTGTTGACACTGGAGAAGAGAATGTTCCACTCCATCCACGAAAATGTTCTCATAGGGCTGACAAAGCTTGCTTCCCGCGTGGACTTCAAATTTCGAGACTGTCACAATCTTACTGCAGCACATGCAATTTATGCCATCCCTCGTGATCGAACCCTCATGCACTGCCCGTGTGCGTCTTCTGTTCATGTACTTCACCTTCCCATTCTCCAGAATGACCCCCAAGTCAATCATCCATGAGAGGACCGTCCGTTTCCCATCAAACAGTACATAATCATCTGACACTGCATCCTCATTTTGGTTAGACCCACGAACCAACAACCTACAGCGCCTTCCCTGGAACACTCGCCCTTTGTCACCAGAAACCCTCTTGGCCTTGCCAGCTCTAGAGGTCTCTTTCCGTGAGGACACAAAGGAGTCATCCTCATAGTCCTCTTTAACCTTCCTTCGCTTTGTATCTTTTCTATTCTCCTCATATTTGGCTTTTCTTTTACGTCCCCTACCATCCTTGCCCTTCTTCTCCGGCTGTTCCTGCCATTTCTTGCTGACTCTCTTCTTGACCTGATTCCGCTTCAACAAGGCGAGCTCTTCCCGAGGTATGATCATGAATGGCAAAACCTTCCCATTGAGAACCTGTTCCTCAACGTCCTGGATCGTGCATCCATGCTCTTCAAGAAGTGCGTAGTAAGCGTTAAGTATCGACCAATGCCCCCTCCTCTTCGGGGGTGGAGATATATACACTTGGTCCTCATAATCTTTGCCATTTCTCGGCCTCATATCAATCTCCCACCCAAGACTTAAAAGCATCTCTTTCATCCTCTCCCGCAAGTTTTGCTTCTCTGTCATCCGCCCATTCTCTCTCCCCTTCACAGGAGGAGTAACCTCCGCCTTCACCGGTTCCACTTCCGGTTCTCGGGTCCTGTTTTTCTCCAAAAACTGCTTCTTTGCACTCTTTTCTCGAGATTTGGGTCTCTCGGAGACATCCCCACTCGACACATTCGGAGAAGACACTGAGTTCTTCCTAATCTCACGGACCCCTCTTCTAATGTACATTTTTTCAGGCTTCAAAACCACACTTTTCCCTTGCACCCTCAATCCCCTCCTTAGCTTCTTGGGTGGCCGTCCCCGTCCCCTCTTTGGCTTCTCATAATCCTCGTCACTGCTTCTCTTCCTACCAAATATGGGACCTTTGCCTCTCCTCCTATCAATCCCAGCTTCTCTCTTAACGGGGCTCTTCCGGCGGACAACCAAGCTCTTCCCACCGGAGTCAGGTACGTAGACGACCCTCTGAATGCCGTCCGATTCGGAGTCCAACTCCTCCGGATCCAATCTCCTCTTCCTCCCCCTCAGAGAGGTCCTAAGAACTTTCAAGGGCTTCTCTGTCCCCTCCTCCATCAATGGCGAATCTTTTCGGACCAGCAAATCAAAAACCCCAGATTACACTGACGGGATCAATCCGAACCGAACCCTAATACGTCCCCCCATTGAGAAACCAGAAGCCCTAGATCATGAATGAAATGTCCCTCAATAGCAGAACATAAATCTAATATAAAAAAAACACAGTGAAAATAAGAGATGGACTTCTATCTCGAGAGATTCAAATAATTTTTTTTTAAAATTGAACAACGGATTTACCTCGAAAAATAAATATCTGAAAATCGAATCCGATTGCGAAATCTGAACATCAAATTCTCGGGGGAAGGGAAGAGAGAGAGAGAGAGAGAGATGTGAAGGGAGTGTTTGGTTTTTATTACGAAAAGAACCATTTTTTTACGACGAATAAATACGTTATTGACTCATAGGGGAAATAAGGAAGAAAAATTATCTGAATAAAATTATGTTTGAAAAAGTTAGGAATAGTTGTGACTTGTGATAAGATTGTTGGAATTGTTTATTATGGTCTGTTTGGATGAGTAAAATAACAAGGTATTAGTATATCAGAATAAGGTGGAATAAAAGGGTATTAGTATTTCAGGGGTCCCTGGAATTGTTTATTTCTATTCACTGATGGTTCTCTTGTGGTAGGAGAGTAAAAAAATAATTTTAAAATAAAAAAAATTAATCCACGTTTTATTCATATTTTATTTACAATCTATTTAATTTTAACTAAGTAATAATAACTCATATTATGTTTTTAAATGAGAATAACTGAAAATACAATTATTTAAAAAAAAATTATGTCACCTCACACGTTTACACACATTCCGAAAAACATGTGGTAACTATTATTTCACACGTACATTTTTCACATTTATTCATAAGTCAATTTTTTTAGCCCGTTCAGATATCCAGACCGGCAAAATAAATTCTTTTTTGTTTGATTGTATTTTTCATTATCCTAGTTGACATATGAATTAATAAATTTTTCATTGTTTGTACCTGATAATAAGATGTGGATAAAAGATGAATATGAATTTATGAAATGTGAAAAATAATTTAACATTTGAGTCCACTAATATACAATGTTTAGAAATGCAGTATGTGGTTTACGTACGGCTACGGTCCTGCCATCAACTGTTCTCGGATCTTTCATTCGCTAATAACTCTGCAGGGAAGAGCCCCTTCCACCCCAAGTACCATGTTGTGACCTCCTCAAAATTTGGGTTCGAGCAGAGCCAATGATACAACACTTGCTGCCACTTAGTAAAGAAATAGACCTCTAACATTGTCACCATGTGCTGGATCGGCACCACTGACGCCCATCTAGTGACCCAAACAAAAGGGTCGAGCTTCTGAGCTGCTGGGTTGATCCGAAACTCCTGAAGAACATTAACCAGCTTGGGAACTATGTATTTCAAAATTAGCGGATTCCATATGGCCGAGTCAAAGACATCCTTCCAAGGAGACAATATGGCCAAAGCTGAATCATCACTAGCATGCCACGCATGAAGGACATTCCCCAGTTTATAGCATATGGTCTTATGAAGAGCATCTAGCTTCTGACCCAGTAAGGGGAGCCATGGGTGGATCCAAACATGAATTGAGATGGTATCCCTCCGTGGATCCCATGAATCAACAGCCTTTGAGAGCTTAGGCATCACAATATGGTCCAATATAGATTGTAGGACTGGTGGAGGGAGCAACTTCTCCCACGATTCATTGTGCTGGAGCTCAGGCACAATGAATCGTGGAGCTCAGGCATGGCGACCCCCTTGTCCCTCTCTTCATCCTCCGCGTTCAAGTTCTCGAGATTTGTGAGCACCCTCACCTGCGGACCTCGCTTGTCAAGAATCATTTGGGGAGTCGTCTTCTCCGCCACCTCTTCCTCCACCCTCTTAAGCACCTCCTCTGCCGTCATATACTCACTCTTCCTCGCCCGGTGATTCTTCTTCGACCAAAGCTTTTCCTTGAGTTTCACCGAAGGGGCGGATAACAAAGGCTTCTTCTTTGTCTCCTCCTTGTTTTCAAAGGCCGGGCTCTTGTTCTCCTTGTAGTCCTTGAAACCGATCCCCATGTTCTTCGGCCTAAGGTTCGCCTTGACAGGCGCGACGATCCCCTGCTGGTTCTTCCCCAAGCCACCGCCTTTATACCCCATCTTCTCCAGGATCTTCATACCAATCCCCTTCGTGTGCTTCTCGAAACCCCCAATCGCCTCGGAACCCGCGCTCCGCCTCTTCGGGACAAGCTTCCGCTGAACCCGCGCTCCGCCTCTTCGGGACAGGCTTCCGCTCGGATTCCCTCGATTTCTGCTCCTTCTCGCGCTCCCTCCTGGCCTTAGCCCCCTCCATGAGCTTCCTCCCGAACGCCGTCGGCAGGAATTCCTCCTCCATCTCCTCCGCCTCCGCCTCCTCGCCGGCAGAGCCCGGCGGGTTCACGAACCCTAGCCGGAGAACCCGCGGTTCGACTGCGCCGGGGCGTCGCGGTCGGCATTCCGGACGGGCTGATCGGGCGGGGGAGGGTCCAACTGGCCGACGGTGCCGCCGGAGACGAAGGTGGGGGCGGACTTGGGGATATCGTCGTCAAGATCGCGCCTTCCGCGGCGGCCGCGCTTGCCGGAGCGACGGTCTTCGTCGTCGTCGTCGGAGGAGGATCCGACGAAGACGCCGTAGAGGGAGCCGTCCTTGGTCTGCCGACGCTTCTCCTTGCGGTTGCGGTAGTAGTACTCGCCGTCGATGAACTGGCCGCCTTCGAAGTCGTTGTCCATCGCGAACCTCTCCATCTCCTGGTCCTCCATCGGAAGAGATGGATCGATTGGACCCTTTTTTCAGGTTTTGAAGGGATTGATTTGGAAAGAATCGGAGATAAATTAGGTTATTTATTTATTTATTTATTCATTTATTTTTAATTTATTTTAAGAATTTTTAGTTTTAAGTTCCCACGAATCATCATATTTATTGATCGATTCCTCCCTTCTTTGTATTTAGGTTTTAGTCCCCCGATTTAAAGGATAATTCATGGATAGGTCCCTCACAGGGACTAAAAAATAAATTAAATAATTTATGGATAGGTCCCTCTCAGGAACTAAAAAAGAACTATCATTTAAATCTGAAGACTAAAACCTAAATACAAAGAAGGGAGGGATCGATCACTAAATATGATGGTTTGTGGGGACTTAAAACTAAAAATCCCTTATTTTTATTTCCGATGTCACACGGTTACTGACTTTGTCGGATTAAACTGGTCAATCCAGTGGGCCGGGCTTCAGATTTTCATGGGCCACTTCCGAAAGTCCAATAATTGCAGGAACTACTTGCAACAATTGGAATGTTTTTTTTTTTTTTTGTTATAAAGATGAAGGGAAAAAAAAGGAACATTTAGGTAAAGATTTGAGTTTCTCGATAAAAATTTGAGTAAAATTTTAATTTGGTATGAGCACGAGTGAATGGTTGAATAGATTTTTAGATGACTTTTACTAAAATTTAAATATGAGTAAATGTTTAGGTATATATGATTGAAGATGTTCTAACCCATTTCTCTTACGAAACAGGTAAAAACAAACAAAATAAAAAAAAGGCTCGGCTACACATAAATAATATGTGTAAGAGCATCTCCAATCTTATACTAAAACTTTTACCCAAATTTAAATTTGAATAAAAGACACACAAAACCCTCTTCAACCATTTGCTCACGCTCATACCAAATCAAGTTTTTATTCAAATATTTACCTAGATTTTCAGCATTTTTTTTCCCTTTGTCTCCACATTTTCTTCCAATGTACAAAAAAAAAAAAAAAAAATCTTTCAACTCCACATTTAATTGAATTATATCAGATGCCTTCTCAACCCCCAAAATTTTCATTATCTCTTGAAACACCCCCCCACCCACCCAAAAAAAAAGGGGTTTTTCTTTCTTAAATCTTCATCTTTATTTTTAACTTCTTATTTTTACTCCAACAAAAAATATTATTTTTTTTTTCAAAAAATTGGATAATAATAATTTTTAAATTTGAATATCTTGAAAGGAAGAAAAATTGAGTAGTAATTTTTTTTTGAAAAATAACTTTGAAAATGTTTATAGGAAATAATTAGAAGAAAATGTGGATTTTTTAAAATATTTGAGTAAAATATAAAATGATGGTTGGAGAAACATTATATTAAATCAAGCTTTTACTCAAATAAAATTATTAGCAAATTAATAGTTAAATTAGCAAATTAATAGTTAAATTAGTAAAAATAAAATAAAATTACTTTGAGAACAATTACAAAATGATAAACTAAAAAAAAAAAACTAGATTTTGATTGAAAGAAAAAGAAAGAAGGGAAAATGTTGAATGGCTCGCAGTATATTTGAAAAGAATAACAAAATAATTAGGTTATTATGTTTTTTTATTTACATTATGAAAAATATTGTATGTTAATGTTATTTTTGTCATTTTTACTTCTTGCCTGCAGGGCCGGCCCTGAGATAAGAAAATCTAGGTGGGGCCCTAGGCCAACTCATAAAATGGGGCCCTATATATGTATATCAAAATTTTTGAGTTAATGTTTTAATCATGTTAGTAATAAAAAGATCAAAACTAAGCAAAAAAACTCATCGAGTTCTTCTTTAAAAAGAAAAAAAATCACAAAAATAAGATCATTTCTTTTATAGAAAATAAATAAATCCCTATAAAATAGAGTATACTAAAAATATATTAAATATATAAAGATACAGATGAAATTTTTTAAAAATCACAAAAAAATACTTTTCATAATGATGCCAACAAAGATTACATTTTCAAATAAAACTTATAAATTTAAATTTAAAATAAATAGGAAGACATATTCAAATTATTTTTAAAAAAAATTTAATTTTAGAGTGTTGTTACACATAGTTTTTATTCCAGCCTCAATTCCAGTCTCATATGCGTCGATGGAAAATTATCAAATCGTATACTGACCTTAGCAATGCATATATGCTATTTATTAGAGGTATATACTTCACTTATTGTAAAAACATGTACCTTATTAGATGATGTATACTATTTAAAAAAAATTCAAAACACTTTTAAATTGAATTTAGGGCTACAAAATGGACTGGATGTAAAATTATTATTAAGTTTAATTTCAAAAGTTTAATATAAAAAAAAATCTTGGATTTGGGGGCCCTCTTTGAAGAAGGGGCCCTAGGCGGTCGCCTACCGGGCCTATAGTCAGGGCCGGCCATGCTTCTTGGTTAAAAGACTATCTATAATAAAGGTTCACCTTGATTAAAAAAAGATAAAATAGTGGCATATTTTTTTATCAAGAGAAATTCTAATGGTATAAAAATAAATGCATTATTTGTGATGGTATAAAAATAAATAGCATATTTTTTATGGTATACATGCAAAAAAACTCATCCATGTATCTCATAAATTGTATTGAATTTACATTAAACAAAAAAAAATTCAATGAAAGGAGTTTATATGTAGCACAAAATTAAATTTCAACGGTTTAATAAGAAATCATTGTCCATATAAAATTTAATTAACTTAAAAAGAGGAAACAAAGGAAAGGATAAAAAGATGATGGCCATTATGCATTGATCACACAGAATACATAGTTGGTGACATAAATATAAAACCAACCTCTACTGAATTAAGCAATATATAAGTGGACAACATAAATTGATGGAATGCACAATTAAGCAATGTAAAAGTTTTTGTTAAATTTCATTAATATTTGATTTTGTGATTGAATCAACGATTCATTTATGATCTAAAAAAAAGGTTAGTGAGTTATAAATCTTGTTTTTTATGCTTAAAAATTTAAATGTGGTTTTCCAAAAAGCAACCATAGTATATTTGTTTTGGATCCGTGTGTTTGATAATTTTTAAGATTTTGAAGGGCAAAATTGGCTTGAACCGGATCTAAATGGATCCTTACAATTTTAATTTAAACATATTGCAAAAAAAATGTTTTTTTACAATAATAATTTTTTTTTTCTTGCTTTCATTTTGAAAAGCTATTTTGTAAAAGTTAGTGTTTGAAAACTGATTTAGGGGCGTTTGAAAATACAATTTGAGTGATTTTATTTTTATATTAAGCCAAAAATTACAATCATTTTTCTAACCACTTTAATTTGAAAAACAAAACTCAGATTTTTAATTATAAATATTACTACAAAGCCTTTTTTTTCTAAAAAAGAAAAAAAATGTGTTAAAATAAAGTTTCAAAAATAATAAAAAAGTGATTTTTTGAATCAAACCATATTTTTAAATGCATTTTTAAATATTGCCTAATTTTTTTGATGTGAAAATAGTGCCTAATTTTATTGTGATAATAATACTTAGGGTCCGTTTGGCAAGACCTCCAACACGGGTTGCCTTCAATTCCCATCCCTTGGATGCAGTTATCCAACCAAACGGGTTTTCGCATTTCTGCGTTTGATATCATCCCTCGGCGTTTTACGCATATTTTTCCTCGCCTCCCTGACGCATCAAAAAACTGTTGCGTGCGCTTTGTTAATGCAGCGTCACCGACTCTTTGTCAAACGGATCCTTAGACTGTATTTGATTGTACAATTGTAAAATTGATTTCATGTAAAAACTAAATTTAAAACTGATTTTGTAGAAAGTTGTTTTTTCATAGCTTATAGAAAACTCAAGATTTGGATACTTTTTTACGGAAATTTCTCTGCAATTTTTTACTTTAATTTTTTTGTTTGAAAATAAGTTTAGGAAAATCAACTTCTTGAGAACCCAAGAGTTATCCAAATTCATTTTTAAACAGACCCTAATAAAAAAAAATTGGGGTAGCATGGATTTTTGAAAAATATAAAAATCAATTTTAATTATAAAAATATCTTCAAAAAAATTTAACAAAGATGCAGTTCTCAAAAGTTATTTTTTGAAATCTACTATAAGTTTACTTTAAATTTTTTTTTTTTTTTTTTTTTTGCCCTTTATTTTTAACATTTTTTCCCTTTATTTTAAGAATTTTAGGAATCAAGTGTGTCCTGTGCTCCTTGGGATGATATGATCCTCTGTGAACAGGACAATCCAGACAAAAAGGGTGGGCCTTTTGAGAGAGACCCCCATCTCGTCCTTAAAAAAAATTGAAAATCCCACTAATTTTGATTTCCATTTCAAAAAACCCTTTAAAACCCACAAATCTTTTTCAATTGGGTCTCCAAAGCTGTGATCTTTCTCTCTTTTCATCCCTCCTTTTGGGTTCCAATTTTTATTTTCATTGTTTTTTTGAGTTCTTGACAACTTGGTTTCCCCTGTTGCGTACACCAAAAGATGTTGTGATTCGTGTTTGCCTCTCCAAAAAAAAAAAAAAAAAGATTTTGTCTTTTCTGTTCAAGGGATGATTTTAATGTCTCCAAAGTTTGCATTCACTCCCTATGAAGGTCGTTTCATGGTTTTCTAGATTCCACCTCAACTGGGTCTCCATCAAATCTCAAAAAGATTGCTTTTTTAAACTTTTTTTCATACGTGATTCAATGGGTTTAAACTGTTTGTGATAAATTCAAACCCCCCCAAAAAGCAGTTTTTGATGAGGGTGTTGTTTGGGAAATTCAACTGTCCTTCTTTGACTAGCTTATTCTCTCCTTGTTCTGTGAAATTGGAGAATACCCAACATGTCCCTTCGGTGCCGACACCGGTCCCCGTTGATTCGGGTGGTTCTCCGGATGGGAAGGTTGAGATTGAGACTGAAAAAGATGGATTGAGTGAGAAAGCTGTGATTGTTTTGAAGAGTAGCCTCAAGAGGCCTCCGCATAGGGCGGTGGGTGTTGTCGGGAAGGGGGGTGTGAAGTGGATGGATTTCTTGGGGAAGGAACTCGTTGAGGTCAGAGAATTCGAATCCACGTATGTTCGATCTCCCCTGTTTCGATTGAATTTGGTTTGTTGTAAAGTTTGATTACATTGTTCTGTATGAAATACATGTTTTTTTGATTTTTTGTTTGATTGATATCTTTGTCAATGTCTTGGGATTATGTTAGTCTTATTTGAAGATCCAATTGGATTGTTTTCTTCTACCAAATAGAAGATGAAATAAAAATAAAGAGAACAAAAAGAAAGAAAAAGAGGGCCATAGCTTTTGATGAACCCGGGAGACTACATCATTTGATTAGTTGAACAACCATTTCCCAAATATTCTCAAAGTATGACAACTGTCCTTTGGATATGATGGCGTTATGGGTAAGCCATATTGACCATTATATGGCTTGGGCAAGAATTTGAGACACCTTAGCCTTTGAAATCCTATCTTCACATGTGCGGAGATTCTTATATGCCCCCCCATGTTTGATGTAATGTTCGAACTCTCCATGAAAGCCCCAAGCCTCCCCAAGATGAGCCCAAGTTTTCTTAGCCATGGGAAACTTTATAAAAAGATGCTCCACTATCTCTACTTCCCCCTAAAAAGAGAGCAAGAAAAGAGAGTAAGAAGTAGACAGATTTCTTTTTTTGACAACAGAGGGATCCCCGTAGCTGGCTTTATGGCCGAGATGGGTAGGCTACGTTCGCCTGTGTACCCCCAAACCCACAAAAATATACAGGGGTTAAGTCAGCACCAAGATTCGATACCAAGACCAACTCTTAACATAGGTAAGCCCTGACTGTTGTGCTATGGCCTCTGGTGGGTAGAAGTAGATAGATTGAGACACCATTTGAACATTAAGTCACTCGAAGCAACCATATGGTCTTCAGTACGATCTAATTGAAATCCACCATAGAAGTCTTCAATACGGTCTAATTGAAATCCCATGGTCACTCGAAGCAATGGATTTTGGTTGATAGACTTGTATGGTTGAAATGAATTGAGTATTATTCTACTCCCTTGCCTCTTGATAGGGCCTTCATCTTTTACACGCTGTAAACTAGAATCACAAGGAAACAAGTGCCTTAAGCCGAGAAGTGATACCATCCACTAAAATATTCATATTTTCCTTTGTGAGAGATCCATAATTTTTCTATTTCTGATATGGCAGCAGGATATCACAATTTTACGAAGGAATGGGCAGAAGCTTTCCTCATAGCTGAAACAAGACATAAGTTTTCCTTTTAGCTGAAACAATCTAATTCATGGCTTTGAAACAAATTACACACAGTAGGGCCTATCTGAAGAAGATTTAGATGATCCTTCCCCATCTGACATTGCGTTTCCACTCTTTTTTGCCCCTATATCATTTAGTTATTTCCACCAAGCTACAATTTATTCTTAGCTGTAGACTTGTCTATGGTACTGCAAAGAGAATACAACCAAATGACAGTGATGCTAGCAGTTGAAGTTGTTTGTTAGTTTATGCTGTTTGTTGGATCATGTTAAAGCCAAGTTTAATTGCTTTACGTGTTCAAAAGAACCACTTTCAAGTTGTTCTTCAAGAATGTCCTATAATAAGTTATACATAACTTTATTCCCCTTCAAAGTTTCATCTATCGACACCTTATCATGTTAATTCAGAAAACTAACTACCCCATAAGGTTTTTGAGCTCTTTGGGTTGTTGGACAGATTTGATTCTTTCTTTGCAGAGGATGAGAAATTGAGAAATACATAACTTTATTCCCCTTCAAAGTTTCATCTATCGACACCTTATCATGTTAATTCAGAAAACTAACTATCCCCTGAAGGTTTTTGAGCTTTTTGGGTTGTTGGACAGATTTGATTCTTTCTTTGCAGAGGATGAGAAATTGAGAAATATATCTTTTTGACATGTTTTTTATATGTCCATCCCTCAACATTAGTCTTATTGTTCCACGTAAACTTGCAATTGTATCAATCACAATAAAATTCGGTGTTCTACGCAGCGAATCAGAGGAATCAGAGGATGACTACATGGGAAACCGAGCCTGTGTTGTGTGTGTGATCCAGTGACTCTGGAAGAGAAAATATGCAGATGTTGGTGCTTTTATTAGGTGCCCTCTATGCATATCATGATTCTGAATGAAATACTGTAACTGTACTGAACATCAAAATTCGCATTAGATCTAATTCTGATATTCATTTTGAGCTACCCTTTGAAACAGTAGTAGTTACTGTCAGCTTTGCTTCTCAGTTCTGCAAGTTTTACTGTCCCCTCCCTCTCTCTTTTGCATATATTTTGTAAGAATTGTACATCAAGGTGAATACAATGTCTTTCGCCAAAGTGGCGTCCAAAAGTGAATATGATTCAGATCCACCCTGTAATCAATGTTTTAAAAATCGAACTATGCATTGGATCAGAAAAATTACCTGAAAGCTTTCCTTTGATGAATGACGATTGAATTATTTATTTATTTATTTTTTAAAGTTTGAGAACAGGCTGGTTCAAGAACTCAGTAGTTGTTTCGCAAAAAACCATCGGAATACATCTGATTGATTGTTCGGTTTTAACTTTTAAATCAGTTCTTTATTATCAGGTTTGAGAGTTAGACCGCTCGATGGTTTAGTTGGTCGAACTGGCGTTTGGTCCGGTTTTTTATGCAATGATGCAACTTTTTTGGCTCTTAGAGACCTAGTGATGCAGTTGTAATTGTTAGTCTTCCATCCTTCTATTACACAAAAAATAATAAATGGAATGTAAACTTTCATGAAGTAAAAAGAGGAGATTTACTATGCATATATATGATATGTTTGAGAAATAACTGGACTTAAAAATTAACTTGTAATTGTGTTGATTTTATGGTAGACATGTTAACAATTTATGTGCCATATAAGCAGCTTTGATGAATGATGATTTTAAGCAAACATGATGGGATGTTGTCTCCATGACTCCATCCAAAGGTGAACCTTTTTTGTTGGGGTTTGGGAGAACATAATCTACATGTGTTTGATGTTGATAGAAAATCTCAGGTCAATGTGGATGAGTTCAGATCCTATGTGTGTGACAATCACATAGAGAAACTCTATGTTAACTAATGGACATATGCCACATTGATATAAAAAAACCTAACTCTATAAAAATGATATCATTTGTGAGGTTATTTAATTTTTTTTTTAGCCATTTGCGTGGTACTCATTAGTTGGTTAGAACTCTATTTGGATGCAAGGATTATCCAAGAATTTATTTATGATTTTTTTAAATTACTAACCATTGTTTTCAAAACTAACATGTTTTTTTTATTGAAATATAAAATAACCAAATCAGTTGGTGCACATTATTTTTTTTAAAAAATATTTGGTATAAGATTGATATTTGCTCGGAATAATATCAGAATTCGGCATATATGACAATGTTTGTTTATGTGCTGATAAAATTATTGTCATGCATGATTAATCATTATTATGATCTTAGAAACATTGAATTCTTTTAATTTTAATTTTTAGTTATACTATTCTCTCTTATCTAATATGTAAACTTATCATTTTAAGCCTGTGTCTATGTGTAAAATATGCGTATCTGGATCCAAAAATTCATTTTGAGAGATTTAGGATAAAAAATAGATAATGTATATTATTTATCATGATTAATGTCAGATGGATTAAGTAATTGCCAACCCTAACATTCCCAGACACACATTCTAAATCTAATAATCAAACAATAAAACATTAGTTCAGTTGAAGTTTTAAATTAAGGGAAAAATCCAAATAACCCCTTGTAAACTGTTTGAAAGTCATATAACTCTCTAACTTTTCTTAAAATTCATATAACCCCCTGAAAATTAATATGTAAATCTAAATAACTCCCTCAGTTAAACTTCCGTTGACAGATGAAGAATATTATACAAATATTCCGTTGGTTAACCCTGACTGAAAACATAGTATGCTAAAAATCCCTACAATTTGTTAAAAATATAAAAATAACCCTCTGTAAATTATGATTTTATCATTCTAAATATATTATAAAACCTTATCTGGAGGGAAAAAATCGTTAATAACAAAAGATTTTTTATATTTTTAACACATTGTAGGAGAGTTTTGGTATATTATATTTTCAGTCAAGATTAACCAAACAAAATATTCGTAGAATATTTCTCATCTATCATAGGAAATTTATTTGAGGAGACCATCTGGATTTTGTAAGTGTTTACATGGGAGGGGGGTTATATGGATTTTAAAAAAGTCAGGGGGTTATATGTGATTCAGGCAGTCTACAGGAAGTTATTTGATTTTTTTTCTTAAATTAATTAATATATAATACACACACATTCTAACAGTGGACCCCACCCAAACATGGGTTGAAGTCCAATCAGACGGTTCAGATCCATCGACCGAAAGATCGTCCACCGCCCAAAAAAAGGGAGGTCCACAGCCGACTTTCAATGAGTCCAATTTTTTAAATTTAAGGTCCATCAAAAGTGGGTGTGGGACCCGCCCTTTGAGTGAGTCCTCCGCCAGCTAGAAAGTGGGGCCCTCCGTTTTAAATTGGACGGCTCGTGATCGGCTCCGTTTTCGGCTTCGTAAAGCCCTTCTTTTTTAGTCTTTGGTGGACAAAAATATCCCCACAAGGATGAGGTTTTTTCGGTTTATTCACCGTCTGTACCAATTCAATGGATTGAACGGGTTAAACCTTCACTCTAATAGTGTTTGGTAGCAAAATTATAAAACTGATTTTTTAAAAATGTTATGTTTAAAACTGATTCTACATGAAGCTACCCTACAGTTTTTGAAAATCACAGCTGTTAGGCACTATTTGTCTGAAATCTGTTTGTAGGAAGTTGTTACAATAAAACTTTTTGGTTGCATGATTGCAGAATCAGTTTTCTTGTAAATGCAAAAGTTGTTGTGCAACCAAACGTTAATCTAAATTCTGATTCAATTTATTATCAAAATTTGATAATATAAAAAACTGATAAAAATCAAACAACCCATTGATTTAATTTACAGTTTTTGAGAATAAGCTATGGATCGATCAAATAGTATTAAGACATAAGAATTGTAAATTATGCAAAAGTTTTCTAAATATTTTATATTTTTTAGTAATCATAATCAATATATTTATTATAGTATGATAATGTCACTGTTCAAATCTGATTAAACTAACAATTGAACAAATTTGAATTAACAAATTTTCATTTAAGGGAGTTTTTGAAAATAGCTTTCTAGGCAATACATTTTTGTTAACTTAATGATCAGCTGTTTTTTGCGAGCCTGGGTGGAGGAGGGAGGGGTGTCACACTGGGATATTCGTTTCTCGCGAGCCTTATCCCTTGGAGAGTCTGCTCTACTGGATAATCTCCTGGCTCGGTTAGAGCCCCCATCGGCCGAAGATAGTGGTCCAGACCTCTGCTCATGGAGTCCTAGCAGCAGCGATGGTGTGTTCACTGTTAAGGGCTGCTATGGGTGGTGGAGGAGGCACATGACATATTACCTATGGGTGACCCTGGCAAGGGATTGTTGGTCTCCTAAGATCCCTCTCAAGGTTCGAGTCTTCCTTTAGCTGTTGGTGCAGAGGAAGCTCTTAACCAAAGTCCAACGCTCCAAGTGGTCGCATCAGATGAATACTACTCAATATTGTTTATACCATGAGGAAGAAGAAACGGTGGGCCATTTGTTCAGTCTCTTACCCTTTTTCAAGGTCAATTTGGAGGAGGCTGGGTGTGGTGACAGGGATGAATGTCAGATTCAGAGTTTTAGAGAGAATGTGGGAAGCAGGCAAAAGGGTGAGAAAAAAAGGTGACCGTAGCATCAAGGGAAAAATCATTGCTTCTTTCATCCCAGTTGTTACTTGGACGATATGGATGACCCGTAATCACACCCTATTCAGAGGATCAGAACCGTACGAGGATAACGCCTGGGACCTAGTGGTTGGGCTGCTAAAATGCTGGGGTCTGCACTGTGCAGGGGCTCTAAGGGTGGAGATAGTTAACAACAAGTTTGTAATTGATGCTCTTTGATTCTGGTTGATTGTGTTGGATCCTCTCCAACAAGGATCTTCCTTTGTTGTATTTCTTTATTGGGTACTCATATTTAATATGAATTGTTTACCGTTTTTCAGAAAAAATAAAAATAAAAGGATCAGCTATTTTTATAACTAAAATTCTATTTCACTTTCTTTATCAATTGAAGTCCGGTGAGGTTATTACCAAACGAGTTTGAATTAAATATGATTTATGTAAAAATAAAAAAATATCCAAACTCATTTTTGAAAATAAAAAAGATTTCAGGGGGGGGGGGGGGTTGACAAGATGAAAAGGGCATTTATGTCAATTTAAATCGATTTTTCAAAAAAAGCCCCATCAGCGGCTGGTGGAAAGAGCCGTTTGAGTTATGTTGGGAGTTCCACGTCAGCATCCGACGTGGCCCAGCCCAAAAAGTTGGCGGGGTGGGCTATAGTTGAAAGTGCTCTTTTTTTTTTTTTTTTTGCTCTTACAACTCATAACACTCACAAACAACAATTTTTAAAAGACACTCTCTTTCTCTCCAAATCTCTTCTTTTCGATCCCAATTTTTCATCGAATTCTCGTTCTTCTTCACATTCTGGATATTGGGTTGTGATCTAAATCGTCTGAAGATCCCAATAATGGTTAGTTTTGTTAGATTTTTTTGGGGGGCGTGTGTTTGTGTTGGGTGTGATTTTGGATTGGATTGGATTTTTTTGATGCAGGGGACTCCGGTGAACATCGTCGTCGGGTCCCACGTGTGGGTGGAGGATCCGGAGGCCGCTTGGATCGATGGGGAGGTGGTGGAGATCAACGGCGGGAACGCGAAGATCGTCACCACGAATGGGAAGACTGTGAGTTCTCAAGAACCTGGATTTGATTTCTATTGATTGTTACTGTGGTTTGATCTATATGGGGAAATCTGGATTGGTTTTTATGCTTTGTTGGGAGAGAAAGCTTGTGTTTTTTTTTTGAAATCTGTGAATCTGGCTTTGGATGATTATACAGAGGTTTGAAGGGTACCTTGAAATGATTTTCTAAATTTTGAATCTTGTTGCGTGGATCATCGTATGATCCATTGGTTTTTGTGCCAAAGTTCGGAACCAATTGTCAAACTGTTTCTACTCCTCCAAAATCTATTTCAGATAATCGATTCTAAATAGGTCTTTTAAAATTTAGATTTTGGTTTCAGATATTAGTTTTGTTGTGTTAAAAATCAACAAACAGTTTTTATTTGCAAAATCTTCTTTTTCTTGTATGATTTGATACATACCACCCTTTCTTTGAAATTACTGAATGAGCCAAATAAAAATAAGAGCCTAGAACAACCATCATAGTTCTAATTATCCTTCTTGTAGTCCTTCTAAACCATGTTTTAGATTCAACTTTGATGAATCTTGTATAACATAACTCTGTTTGCGTTATTTACATATTTTTTTTTGAGTTCAGATCACTAGTGATCTTTCGAGCATGTACCCGAAAGACACAGAAGTGCCTCCGGCGGGGGTCGATGACATGACCAAGTTGGCTTACCTCCACGAACCAGGCGTTCTCCAAAACCTCGCCTCTCGATTCGCTCTCAATGAAATATATGTACATTTCTTTTTTCCCCACATATGGTCACATTTAACAAACATATGAATTCGAGCTGGTACTAAATATTTTCCACATGAATTAGACATACACAGGGAACATTTTAATAGCGGTGAATCCGTTTCAGCGGCTCCCACACCTATACGACGTACACATGATGGAGCAATACAAAGGTGCTGCCTTTGGTGAGCTAAGTCCTCACCTTTTCGCAGTTGCAGATGCTTGCTATAGGTAAATTTCATAGATAATTCTATTCACACAAATTGGATGTCATTCATTACCAAAACTTATATGAGCTCTTCATTTTTGGTATATACTATAGGGCTATGATAAATGAGCAAGGAAGCCAATCCATATTGGTGAGTGGGGAGAGTGGAGCGGGTAAAACAGAAACTACGAAGATGCTTATGAGATATCTCGCATTCATGGGTGGGCGATCGGGTACTGAAGGAAGGACAGTAGAACAGCAGGTTTTGGAGGTAAGCAATTGTAAAGTACCATCATAGGTGAAACTTCATATTGGAATGTATGTTTTGATTGATTTGGGTTATCACACTTTCAGTCCAATCCGGTTCTTGAAGCATTTGGGAATGCCAAGACAGTGAAGAACAACAATTCAAGGTGAGGATTGTATATCTTAGGTTGTTTGGGGTTTTGTTTTTATGGTTAATGATCCTTTGGTTGCCTGGCTTTCTCTTCATCAGTCGTTTCGGTAAATTTGTTGAGATTCAATTTGACAAATATGGGAAGATATCTGGTGCTGCCGTCCGCACGTATCTTCTTGAAAGATCACGCGTTTGTCAGGTGTCTGATCCTGAGAGGAACTACCATTGTTTTTATATGCTATGCGCGGCACCGCCAGAGGTAATTGTGTTCTAATTAAATTTTATACATCATATTTTGTGGGGATTTAATTGAAAAACAACACTAATGGAAAGAATTAGTGATTTTTTATCTTTTCAGGATGTAAAGAGGTTCAAAGTTAAAGATCCAAAAAAGTTTCGTTATCTTAACCAGACTAATTGTTATGAAGTGGCGAATGTAGATGATGCCAGAGAGTACTTGGAGACCCGACATGCCATGGATGTTGTTGGGATCAGCCTGGAAGAACAGGTGATGCCTGGACAGAAATGGATCCAACATTGATCATTAATGACAAATACCACAATTTGTTCCTTTCATTCATGTAGGATGCAATTTTCCGTGTGGTGGCTGCAATCCTTCACCTTGGAAACATTGATTTTGTGAAAGGGAAGGAAGTGGACTCCTCTAAGTTGAAAGATGAAACCGCGATATACCATCTTAAGATGGCTGCAGAGCTATTAATGTATGAAAATGGGCTATGGATGAGTTGACCTTTATTTTGATAATGTTACGGACAGTCCCGCCTGCAGCTCCACATGCAGTTGTCACAAGTTTTTTTTTTTTAACGGTGTATACTTCATATTATAAGCATATATTTTCATAAAATGAAGCACATACCCTAATGAATTGTTAGACTCACTTGTAAAAAAAGTGAAAAATTACATGCTTCATTTAATGAGGTTCATACCTCGTTGGACACTGATTGAGGTATATGCAAGGCTGTAAGCGGGACTGTATGTAATAACTCCTTTTTATTTTGACCATCTTATCAAATGCTTATGTTTATAGGTGTGATGAGAAGGACCTTGAAGACTCGCTTTGCAAGCGAGTCATAGTTACACCAGATGGTAATATCACAAAATTCCTGGATCCTGAATCAGCAGCACTAAGTCGTGATGCATTAGCAAAAACAGTGTATTCTAGACTATTTGACTGGTAGGACTCGATATCATCTTCACTGCATATAGAAATGCTAATGCATGAACACTATCCATTCTTTTCTGAATTGTGGCAGGATCGTTGATAAAATAAATAATTCTATCGGGCAGGATCCGGATGCTAAGAGCATAATTGGAGTGCTTGACATATACGGATTTGAAAGCTTCAAGATCAACAGGTGAACCATTAATAAATTTTAAAAGGAAGGTAATTTGTTTCCCTACTTAATAGTTTGCTGACTTGAAATGGCAGTTTTGAGCAGTTATGCATCAACCTTACAAACGAGAAGTTGCAGCAGCATTTCAATCAAGTAAGAATGATTTTATTTATTGTATATGTCATCTTTAACATAAGCAAAACTTACAAGTATAAACTTTGTAGCATGTATTTAAAATGGAACAAGAAGAGTACACGCATGAAGAGATAAATTGGAGTTACGTGGAATTTGTGGACAACCAAGATGTTTTGGACCTCATAGAGAAGGTATGCGCTTTTGTTAAATGGATTATATGATTTGTGAAATAAGGTTTTGAAGGAAGAAGAGACAATTGGGTTATTGATTATTCATAAAATGCATGCAGAAACCTGGAGGAATAATTGCCTTACTTGATGAAGCATGGTAAGAATTCATATCTCAAGCATGTACACATATATTTACAAATTTATATGTATAAATTCATCATTGCCAGTGTTATAATCAATTGTTAAGTTGTCTATGAAAATTACTTATGCCCATGGACATAGGACTAGAGTTCTGTCTGAAAAGTTAAATGTTATTACATATAGTCATGTAACCATTCATTATGTGATTTCGTTGGCTCCTACACTGCAGTATGTTCCCAAAATCGACTCATGAAACATTTGCACAAAAAATGTACCAAACATACAAAGCTCACAAGCGATTCAGCAAGCCGAAGCTCGCTAGAACTGCCTTCACAATCAACCATTACGCTGGTGATGTAAGCACATTTTTTTGAGTTTGATCATTTTTTTATTTTATCTCAGCATAAATTGCTTTATTTACATTCAACTGCTCAACAGGTGGTTTACCAGGCTGATCATTTTCTCGATAAAAACAAAGATTATGTTGTCGCAGAACATCAAGCATTATTGAATGCCTCCAAGTGCCCTTTTGTTGCAAACCTCTTCCCTCCATTGCCTGAGGAATCATCAAAGCAATCCAAATTCTCATCCATTGGTACTCGTTTCAAGGTATAGCAGGATTAAAGCTTAAAAACTTCACTTATTATTTTTTATTCTATGAACTGGTTTGATCTTCTCTTGGTTCCAAATGCAGCAACAATTGCAGTCTCTAATGGAAACTCTGAGCACAACTGAACCTCATTATATTAGATGTGTCAAGCCTAATGGTGTTTTGCTTCCCGGAATCTTTGAAAATTTCAATGTCTTAAATCAATTAAGATGTGGAGTAAGTTTGCAAATACTACTTTCTAAATGGGTTTGTTGTTATTGCTATGGGTATAGCAAGTGATGCTCTTATTATAATAATTATCTGGTGATGTTTACTATGGTAGGGTGTGCTTGAGGCGATTAGAATCAGCTGTGCTGGATATCCCACAAAAAGGACATTTGATGAGTTCCTTGATCGTTTCCAAATGCTGGCTCCTGATGTTCTAGATGGGTATAAAGCTTCATCAAATCAAGAATTTCATCTTCTAATAATGACTGTGAATTATAAACTAATGCAATTCTTGTGTAATTTTTTGACATCTTACTATAATAGTTCTGATGAGAAATCAGCTTGCGCGACTATCTGTGATAGAATGGGACTGAAAGGATATCAGGTAGTCCAGGAAGCAATATTCAGTTTACCCGACTAATGGAAAATGCCATCTGATTTCAAAGTCAGGATCGTGATAAAAATTAGTTTCTATGGAATGTTATACAAACTCAAAATAATTTTTTTTTTTAATATTAGATGGGAAAGACAAAGGTGTTTCTTAGAGCAGGGCAGATGGCTGAACTAGATGCTAGAAGAATTGAAGTCCTGGCAAATGCAGTGAGAATCATCCAAAGGCAAATCCGAACACATCTTACCCGAAAAGAGTTTATCGCTCTACGAAAAGCCTCTATACATATTCAAAAACTATGGAGAGGTACCTTATTGATTCTATGATTTCACTTAATTTAGAAAGAGAAACTAATTCTATGGATTACAATGCATACTTAAAAAATTCCATGTACCACAGCCCAACTTGCAAGGAAATTGTATCAACAAATGAGGAGAGAAGATGCTTCACTCCGCATACAGAAAAATGCGCGTGGTCATTCAGCGAGGAAATCTTTCACAAAATTACGGGCATCGGTGATAGTTATCCAAACAGGCTTGCGCGCAATGGCGGCTCGTAATGATTATAGACACAGAAGGAAAACTAAGGCTGCCATTATCATCCAGGTAATGGAGAACTCATGTTATCTTGGAAATTCCAATTTACAACTAGTATTCAAGAACTAAAGAATACACAATGATCAAAGGAGATCCACCAACTAATTCTTTTTACTCTTATAGAGAGAATGGCGAAGATATTCAGCTCTATCAGTCTACAAGAAACAAAAGAAATCCACACTCACACTTCAATGTCTTTGGAGAGGACGAATAGGACGAAAGGAACTTCGTAAGCTTAGGATGGTGAGTTACTTAAACTGAACTTGTGCTTGCATTGCTGACTTTTGATGGTTAAATTAAATTTTCTTTGTGATAATCAGTTTGGGTTGTGTTTAAATGAACTAATCGTGGAATATAATGTGTTCAGGCTGCTAGAGAAACGGGAGCACTTAAAGAAGCCAAGGATAAGTTGGAAAAGAGGGTGGAAGAGCTCACGTGGAGATTAGACTTTGAGAAGCACATGAGGGTACCCTTTCACCGATGATTCTCCCAATCTCGGTATCCAATTCAGTGGAAACTAAACAATACTTGTGTTATGTAGATTGACATCGAGGAAGCAAAAGGTCAAGAGATTGCCAAGCTTCAATCCACTTTACAAGAAACACAAAGCAGGCTGGAAGAAGCCAATGCTGCAATCATTAGAGTAAAGGAAGAGGCACGAATTGCGATTGAAGAAGCACCTCCGGTCATCAAAGAGGTGCCGATTGTAGACAACATCAAGTTGGAGTTGTTGACAAATAAGAATAAGGAGCTAGAGGTAATTATTAAATAATGGACAAAGTAATTCAATCTCATTTTTTAGTAAACATGCCATTTGTCTATCTACTTTTCTTATGCGAGTTGTATGATTCGGTCCATTTGGATGTTGTCTAGGATCAACTAAATGATTTCAAAATGAATGCCGAGGAATTCGAGAGAAAATACTGTGAGGTTCAAAAGCAGAATGAAACATGGCTTAAAGAAATCAAAGAGTCCCAGTCAAAGATATCCGAACTTCAAGAAATGATGGAAAGGTATCAATGAAGTACACTCAGTGAATAAGCGATTATTAGGCATAACAGGCTGAACCAGACAATTCTTCTATTGATACTGCAGGTTAGAATCAAGTTTGTCCAATTTGGAGTCTGAAAATCAGGTTCTACGTCAGCAAGCTTTGGATGCAAAAGAAAATGAGGACTTATCAGAAGAAGTGAAAAGGTTGGTGTCTATTGGAAAGATCACTTTGCACTGATGAGGGAGCAAATTTATTCTACACTACTCGAATTTCTTGAAAAACCTGCATGCAAATATAGTTTCTGAAATATGATAATCTAAACAATTTTCAATTTCTATCCAGCCTACAAAGTAAGATAGCGATGTTGGAGACAGAGAATCAGCTGCTTCACAATCAAACTAAAGTCAATGCACAGCCAGTCACTGCTCCAGATATACCACTACTACAAGTCACTAAGGTATGAGAAGAATCTGAACATTGTTAGTTTCTAAAAGATGAGATTGTCCTATAATTGACCAAACTTACTCTATGGTCTAGAATTTGGAGAATGGATATCAAGTCACCGACGAACCAAAGACATCACAAGTATGTACAAGCTCAATGACCTATGATTATTTCTTCATTGGATCCCATTTTGACTTTATTCATTAATGAACTCATAAGTTTCAGTTGCAGGAGTTTGTGTCTGCTCCTCCTCCACCGGCAATGGTGCAAGCTCCACCTCCACTTCCTTTAGCAAAACAGAAGTCCCTTAATGACAGGCAACAAGTATGTACTTCGGATCACATCATTAATACAGAAGCTTCATGTGAATCACTAAAACAATTTTCTACATAATCCTAAAACATCTTTGCCAATGATTTTTCCTTTATCAGGACAATCATGATGTGCTCATAAAGTGTCTAACGGAAGAGAAGAGATTCGACAAGGGCCGACCTGTTGCTGCATGTATAGTTTACAAGTCTCTACTTCAGTGGAGATCATTTGAAGCAGAGAGAACAAGCATATTTGATCGTATTATTCACACAATTAAGTCATCAGTTGAGGTGAAACTCAGTTGAACTAACACCATCTCCTTTACCAGAGTTTCTTCCTATGATTCACTAAGACATATATTTTTGCACTGTAGAATCATGGGAATGTGAGTGAACTTGCTTACTGGCTCTCAACAACATCCACATTATTATTCCTTCTACAAAATACACTCAAGGCAGGAAACACATCAAGAATAAGTTCACACCGTGGTCAAACTATGAACACAACCTTGTTTGGGAGATTATCTCAAGTAAGCTCTTGAACCATTTTTTTCAATTATATTGCATTGTATTCAACAACCACTAATGATAGCTTTTAAACAAACTTTATAGAGTCAGCGTTCTTCTTCGTCAAACATAGGCATATCCAGTGGCTATAGTGGAATGGTCGGCAAGCTTGATGTGCACTCCAAAGTTGAAGCGAAGTATCCTGCCTTACTGTTTAAGCAACACCTTACTGCTTACGTCGAAAAAATATATGGGATGATCCGAGACATCTTGAAAAAAGAGATCGCTCCTTTCCTGAACATGTGCATACAGGTATTTTCCTATGAAAGCATGAGCATCTTATTTAACTTTCTATAGCATGACTAAACAAAGAATATCCCATTTTCAGGCACCAAGGTCAGCAAGGGTCAGATCTATAAGGGGATCTTCTAAAAGCATCCATTCCAGTTTAGTAGCAAAACAAGCATCAAGCATACACTGGCAAAACATCGTGAAGAGCCTGGACCACATTATGGATACTTTGCATGAAAATCACGTAAGTCAGGAGGGAACTATGTCTATACACACATTATTCTTTTCTGAAATCAAAAGTTTATGGAGAGTTTTAAGTTGTTATCTGACATTGCAGGTTCCTTCGATGATTACAAGGAAGATCTTCAGTCAAGTGTTCTCGTTCATAAATGTTCAACTCTTTAATAGGTATGGCATAGGTTTAAAAAAATATCTTCTATAATGTCCTTTGAGTATGCTGTATTTATGAGTATCTGAATTTTACATCCAGCTTGTTGTTGCGTCGAGAATGCTGTTCCTTTAGCAATGGGGAGTATGTGAAATCCGGGTTGCAAGACTTGGAACAATGGTGTTCTAAAGCAACAGATGAGGTAACCACCTACCAAATGTTCAACAATTTAAAATCACAACTGCAACATGTTGTTCTAATTCAATTGAACTTGTTGAAGTTTGCCGGGATGTCTTGGGATGCACTTCAGCACATCAGGCAAGCAGTTGGATTCTTGGTAAGCCAAATTTACTTATCATATATATAGATATCACCACCTCTTAGTAGGTTGGTAGAGGGGTACCCCTTCTTTAGTGAGGGTCATGAGTTCAAGTCTTACTCCTTTAATAGGATAAGATTTAATCACGAAAGAAAAAAAACACTATCCTACAAAAAAGAAAGAAAAAAGATATGCATCCTCTTTCTAAGCAAAAGAACACACTTTGACATCTCTAAATTGCAGGTTTTTCATCAAAAGGCTCAAAAGTCTTTGGATGAGATCATTAAAGAACTTTGCCCGGTAAGCTCAAGTGATAAATGCGTTCTATGAACATTTAGTCCTAGTAATCTCAGAGTAACACTTGCGCATATTACTTGCAGGCATTGAGTGTTCCACAAATATATCGCATAGGGACCATGTTTTTGGATGACAAATATGGAACTCAAGGTCTATCCCCAGATGTGAGTAGGCTTCCCTTCCAAACTCTTCAACTTCACAAATTAACAATAAGAAATATAACTACTAGTCCCCATTTGGGATCTATTGTCAAACTGATTTTGCTTTCTAGAATCAGTTATTCAGGTAATCAGTTCTAGACAAGTATTTTTGAATTTCAGCTTATGGTTTCAAATTTGTGTAAAAAATCAACAAAACAATTCTTTTGAAAAAAAACTGGTTGAGAATAGCTTCTTCAGAATCGATTATTCAATCAATCTAGAGCATAAGCTGTTTTTGAAAATTGGTTCCAAAATCTGAATTCAGAAAGTTTGTTGCATTCAGGTGATTGGAAAGATGAGGACACTGATGACCGAAGATTCAGTCACGATGCCAAACAATTCATTCTTGCTGGACGATGATTCGAGGTAAATGTGATTTCTTGAAAGCATAACACATATCAAATTTAAGTACCATTCTTCTTCATGGCCCCATGCAAAGAATATAATACATAAACATCTCAAGTAATTCAGTGCTGTATTGAATTGCAGTATACCTTTCTCTTTGGATGACGTATCACGATTTGTGATCGACACCAACCTGTCAGAAGTCGAGCCATCTCCATTGCTTCGCCAGAATTCAGAATTTCATTTTCTCATGCAACATTGATTGGAATTGATTGGATTCTTCTTTGGTCTGTATTTTTTTGGTGACACTGAAGAAGAGTGAGAGTGTATATTTGATTCTTTCTGTTTTGAATTTTGAATTTTTTTTTTTTACTGTTTTTGAGAGTTTGGAGTAAGATATTTATTATTTTGAGTCACAGAAATGTTCATTGTGAGGGGGTTGTGTGAGTGATTTTTTTGTAAAAGAAAGGATTACCAAAAATAAATATATATGAATACAAAGAGGTTGTTGTTTTGCATATTTATCATGCATTGACTTGCTACATGTTCTACTCTTGCCTTGTTATCTACAATAAATTTAAATAAAAAGCAATGTTTCTTTTTTAAAATTTGAAAATTTAATGGTTTGATCAAAATAAATAGGTTTATTAGGACAACAAAAACAAGGTTAATGGTTTTATCAGGGGGACAACAGAATTGAGTCTCATGTTTTATCAAATCTTAAGAGCAATCATCTTTAAATTACGAACATATGTACAATTAGATATTGTAAAAACAATTACGTACATATGAAAATTATATCAGTGAATACTTGGATGGATAACAAGTATCCATCGAGGAACATTTATGAGATATCACTCATAATTTTTTTAATTGATGAAATGTTTTAAATTTTTTGATGGATGAGATTTTCATCATTACATGTTGATATGAAAATTTTTGTTACAATTTTTAGTTAAGAAAAAACAACATTAGGTTAAGAAGATACATGCTTCGTTATGTAAAGCACACGAATTTTAAATTTTTGTTCTATATAGATAGTTATATAAAGTTCTTGAAGTATATACGTAAGTGAACATACATGAATTATTTCATAAACTTATAATTTAAAAAGTCAAAACACTTTATTATTCTATATAAACATATCAATACCCGCCATAACAGAATTATCACATATAATGAAACGCGACGACAAATAATTAACCGAATCTCCAAACAAGACAACAATTCGAAAGAAAATTTTGAAAAAAGTCAGACATCCGATAAAACATCCAGATAAAGATATAGATGCCGCCATAACAGAACACCACACCCCTCCTCTACAAAACAACTCCCCCAAAACACCACCAAAAACGAAACCCTAAAAATGGCGTCGGATCCTCCTAATCGGACTTCCGAGATCCGAAAAGATCCGATCTTCAACAAATGGGTCATCATCTCCTCCGCCCGGTCTCGCCGGCCCTCCGACTTCAAGTCCGCCGCCGGGAACCCTAAAAACCCTCCAAACCCCAAATCGTGCCCCTTCTGCGCCGGCCGGGAGACCGAGTGCGCGCCGGAGATCTTCCGGGTCCCGGAGACAGGACCCGATTGGAGGATCCGGGTCATCGAGAACCTCTACCCGGCCCTCCAGAGGGACCTGGGGTTCGAAAGGTCGGAGCTTGACGGGTTCGACGCGTTGAAGGGGTTCGGCTTCCACGACGTCGTGATCGAGACGCCGGACCACGGGGTTCGGCTGTCGGATCTGACGGCGGAGGGGGTTGGGGACGTGGTGATGACGTACAAGGAGAGGGTGGAGCAGCTCCGAAGGGTCGGTTCGATCGAGTATGTTCAGGTGATCGTCGAAAACCTCGATAAAGATCGCTTTTTATTATTATTATCGAATTATGTGTTTTTTTAATTTGGGTTTTGTTGTAGATTGAGTTCTCTGTTTAAAAGTAGTGGATTTGACAATTCACCAAGAATTAGTTGTTTGTTTTTTGCTCATTTCTTTGAAGGCAAAGAAT
This sequence comes from Acorus gramineus, assembly GCA_030737835.1. Lineage (NCBI taxonomy): Eukaryota > Viridiplantae > Streptophyta > Magnoliopsida > Acorales > Acoraceae > Acorus > Acorus gramineus. The sequence goes on along the minus strand of CM060851.1, from coordinate 977,034 downwards.
TGGGTATGGTTGTTGGGATTGATTGGTCTTGCTTGCACTATTGGAGGATTATGAACTGCAAAGAAAGTTAGTATGCTTTGCTTTTTTGGTTAATTTGTCGCTTTGTTTGGTAAAATTATGTGATATTTGAGTTCATGTGATTGATTGGTTATTTGGGTATTGTTGTAGATTGAATTCCTTGTTTAATAGTAGTGTATTTGACAATTCAATATTGTTTATGCTCATATTTTTGAACTAAAGAAATGGGTTCATTTGTGGGATTATTTGGTTTTGGTTTCTCTTTTGGAGTATTATAAATTGCAAAGAAAGTTAATATGTTTTGCTTTGGTTGGTTGGATGAGGTTGAATTTTGCATTTGCTGAAGTAGATTGAAAATTTGATGGGATTTCAAGATGGCATTTTGTGCAATCACTGGTATATGGGGTTCTGATAGTTTAAAAGTTTGCGCATAAATTCTGTTGGAATTGATTCGTTTTGCTTTTAGGTTGCTTGGTATATATTCATCAGTCCAATAAATTCTGATTAGCTGTTGTAGAATTACTTTTTTATTTTTGCATCATTCATTCTGTATAAACATGGCAAAAAACACTGTAAATTGTAAATAAATAAATAATATATGATTATGTCATGATTATTTTTTAAAAAATGAGTGCATGTTTATAAACTATAAAAAAGTTGATATGACTACAATCGTGTCAACTATCAACCCCATTAAAATTTTAACATCACTTGGCTTCATGTAAGCGTGTAGTAGTTTTAAAAAATATAATATCGTGCCTCAAGTTGTGTTCACGCTATGTCCAAAGTTCAAAAAATTACTTTTTGAATATTGGATACGTATGGGACATGCCCAACTCGAGTCCAACACAAGTCATGGCGTGTCCCGCATCCTGTACATGTCGAACATGGACACAACATGTTCTTCATTGAAGTGTATGTGCTTCCTAGGATGTACTTGAAGTCAATGATTTAGAGGATTTAGAGGCAGTGATGCCAAAGCAACACTTGGATTGGGTTCCATTGCTTTTTACTTGTTGTAATTCTTCCAATATGAAACTGGAAGTGTAGAAGTGGAATAGATATGTTAAGTTCCCCTGTTTTGCATCCTATTTATGGAAAATCAGTTTTCATTGGAATGTTATTGTCAAAAGATAAATTCCAAAGACTTCCCTGTATCCTTGCTGGTCAATCTTCTCTCTATTTTTTTTTCTCTTGTACTACTTCTTTAGCCAATTATCCAGCTAATAAAATTGGTAATGTCCTTCATAAAAAAGAAATTTAGTGACAGAAGTATTATTTGTAAATCTTACTTAAACTTAGAGAATTTTTATGATGTTTTGATCTGCACTTCTAGTAATTTGAAAAAAGAAGAAGTTATATGACATGTGATTCAACGTTTACCCTTTTTAAATTTATGATAAGAGCTACAATTTCAACAGCACTAAGATCATACACAGATAAATAGCCCTATGTATCATGTGAGGAAAACAAAGTTATTGTCCACGTGTATGGACCATGTCCATAGGAGACTTGTATCAAGAACATACATTGCTTGTGTCTGTTTCAGGTGTTATAAGAGATGTATTGCTGGACACAGATAAGGCAAGTACCCTATGTCTGAGATTATGATCAGGCCAGACCACCTCCCTTAAGCATTTAATATTTTCTGCCTTACAATCAATAGTACGGTCAGACAAACGAAGGTAGCTGTTTAAAATACTTTCCCAAGGGTTCAGATACTATTTCATCCGTTTATCCCAAGGAAAATCCACTCTGTTTTTTTTTTTTTTTTAATTGCATATTGCTTTATGTTATTTATTTTGTGCATGATTGACATAGCTAACGTGGTTTGTGATTTTTCAAAGCACAACTGTATTAGATGCTCTAATTGTGATAACATCTAAATTTGTTTTTTTCATGTTGAAAAAGGTTTTCAAGAATCATGGTGCATCAGCAGGTGCATCAATGAGCCATTCACATAGTCAAATCATGGGTCTCCCTATCATACCTCCGAATGTCACTACTCGGCTCAATACCATGAAAGATTATTTTGATAGAACAGGAAAATGCAGCCTCTGTGAAGTTCTATCTAAGGAGTTATTGATTGATGAATCGACACATTTCTTTTCAATTGTTCCGCACGCAGCATCATATCCTTTCGAGATCTGGGTCATTCCACGGGATCACTTATCGTATTTCCAAAACATAGATCATGAGAAGGTATTGCTTTCATTTTATAGTTCCCCTGTCCAATCTTGTATTTGCTTAGATTGCTTATGAACACCTAGACAAGTACCACAACTTGTGCTACACATTTTGCTGGACCTGTAATTTTGGCACATTTAAAAACATCTAACTGGCGATAATTAGTGACAGAAAATGGATGTGGCATGCCTCTTAGAAATGAAGAGAGAATTGAATGACTTCCGAAAACAAAGGCTTCCACTGCACTTACTCTTTTCTAAGTGGCTTCCTGTCAAAGAAAAGTTGCTCTTGCTCTTCTGCCTTTTAGGCAAAATCCTATATTATCTTGAAATTGTAACTAAGATTTACCTATTAGGCTTTTGGAGATTTTGTTTTTGCAGAAATTATATTTAATTCAAATTTGTTTCCAATTGCCCCCATCGACCCCTAGCTTTTGAAGAAAGCGCGAAACAACTTTTAGTTGTAAAAAATAGCTTTTCAGAATCCAACCAAAATATGCTTCCTGGAAAACTATTTTCAAAAACTAAAGTGAAAAGTTGTTTCTCAAACTCATTTCTAAACGCTATGGTGTCTTATGTTTCACTCTTTCATTTCATTTTCTTTTCATGCAATGAAAAGTAAATCTTAAAAGGCTTCCATTGGCATCTATGAGCACCCTTTAATTCTCATCTATATAATTTTTGAGATTATGTTCGTTACGTTGCCCAACTAATAATTTTTTTTTTAACAGGCCACAGATCTCGGTGGACTGCTGAAGCTGATGCTGATGAAGCTGTCTCTGCAGCTTAACGACCCGCCTTTCAACTTCATGATCCATACTTCCCCGTTTCAGATGCAAGACTCTTGCTTACCTTATGCCCATTGGTTTCTGCAAATAGTGCCTCAACTGAGTGTTATAGGGGGATTTGAGATTGGAAGCGGATGTTATATAAATCCAGTTTTTCCAGAGGACGCTGCGAAGGTGTTAAGGGAAGTTAATCTGAATGTGAGAAACCATTGATATGTATACAACATGATATAAGAGTATCCATTATTCCCCTTGTAACTCTCATTTAGATGAGAGAAACCATTTATATGTATACACACTGATTCTTACAGCTGGTTTTTTTTTATACATAATAAAAATCAGAAGTTGAAACTTTGTTTGGGTTGTGCACACTGTGACCTCTCTAGTATCTAGTGATAGCTGAATTGATCAAGAGTGGAGAAGATCACATTTTTGGGGAAAAAATTGCAATTTGTGAACATTTTTATAGAGCCTGAAAACAAATGATTTTTTTTTGCTGTTACATGGATGTAAATACTTTACATTTGAGTGAAAAAAAAAGCTAGCCTCAAATATCACAATGAATGGATGTAATTTCAGAGCACACGGGCTCTCATTTCTTGTTGAAACCGAAAAGTGATTTGATGGCATTGAGTGCATTCTCGTTGATGAAGGACTCATCATACTTCTTCAAGAGAGGCTCGAATTCCTCGGAGGTTCTTAGGGTGGCCAAATCAGGATCCGTTCGAATTCTCTGTGATAATTGAAATAAATACTTAGGGTTAGTTTGATAATTCTGATCTAGATGAAGAATTCCTCCTTCCCCAATAATCCAACTCAGATAGATTATGAGGGAAGGAAGAATGAATGAAATTTTGGTTGGGCCACCCAACAGTAGTCATATAAAGTGTTCCAAATGCCATTTTCTTGGGTGCTCCGTCATAAATGAGAATGAGAAGGGTTATTCTGTCACCATTGCATGGTTAAAGCATTATATTACCTTGTAGTCTTCATATCCTGCTTGCATAGCATCTTCAAGTGCAGATAGCCCAGCTTGAACCTTCACAAAAAAAAAAAGAAACCCATTTAGTCTATATCTATAAAAAGAACATATTCATAACTCATAAGATCATACAAGTACCTGATTAAGCTTAGAGTAACAACACGCGACATTGTAACTCGCCACCGAAGCCTCGTTAGATTCAGGTTTGGACCCAAGAACTGATTCAAACTTCTCCAGTGCTTCCTCATATTTTCCATCCCTAGTACCCACAAATGCTCATATACACACCATACATTCGATGCACGCTATAAAACCTTAACAGTAAAAAAATTGAATGCAAGAACTGGTTCTGTAACTTACCTGTAGAGCTTCAACCCCTCACGAAGATCATTCTCCCTTCCCTTCTTCTGTTCCATTTTCCTCATGTAATTTTGCATCTAACATCAAATTATCGTACTTTCACATATTAGTTCTCTAGTACAATAAAGCATCAATTTGAAAAACTCATCAGTTGGATTTATGTTTTGCATTTCGGTGATTGGACACCAAGGGAGAACTGGACACTAAGGAAGACTGTACACTCTTACCGAATTTTCTTGTACATGTTTTATATGTCACGTATACAATTCTGTGTTATATTGGGGCAGTATGATACATGTGTCCATGTTATTTATATAGTAATTAGTACTGGGACAGGGAGAATCTCTTCCCTCTTTGTGGAAGTAGGTAATCTTTTGCCAAATCACGTAAATCTCGTATTTGGTGGCTTGTTTTGTTTTTCTTTTCTTCCTTTTTTTTTTTGTTTTTTGTTTTTTTTTGTTTCAATTCTTGGTCCTACCTTTCAATGTTAAAATGTAGTAGTAATTTGTCATTCTATACTAACCTGAATCTCCCTCACTCTGTTGCTGATGACACCCGAGTTCCTCTCAGCTCTTATTATCTCTTTCTCGGTAAGTTCTCCTATGTCCTCCAACTTCCCTGCAAAAATATAACACAATGACAAGGGCAATATTACAGTATAAATGGAGATCTTAACATATCAAGAGTTTGTTTAGGTTACAAAGCATTTCTTCCTCCTCCAGTGAAGCAAAACAAAAATCTGATTATGAAACTAAGCAGGAAGGCTGGGAAACGAACCATATCTCTTCTGCATTTTCATGAGCAAAGGACCAATCCTCTGTCGTATGGTGTACATCGTTCGCCCGTACTCTGCAGCCGGCCATATCTCAGTTCCAAACACAGCACTGCATGCAATTTTTTTATAAATCTTGTCATGTACAAAATTACAGACTCTAAAGATGTTCAATACTAGCAGTACTAAAAGTCGGAACCAATGAATGAATAGGTGAATACAAAAACAAACATCAATTGTGCAGGGATCTTATGATTCAGATGATATATTTCAAGCTTGGGATGTTCAAATAAATGGATCTTTCAATGAAGTTTACTTAGTGGGAGGTCCTGAATTTGTATACTGAAAGACATTGTATCTCTGAATATCGCTATGGTTTAGATTTTACAGTGAATGGTCACCGAGTCTCTGATTTGAGAGCTTCAAATTAGCATCAACGAAACATTACCGAGATATATGAACAGCCCTAAAGTGAAGAGAAAGTTTCTTTGCATGAATGGGAAAATTGACACTGCAACTACAGGATGTAAAGAGTGATGATCTCTCCTACAATCAATGCTCTCAAATCAATATTTCAAATATGCATCTGAAGCAAATAATTTAGGTGAATAAAAATAAAGCCCACAAAATTGTCTTGCTATTTTTCTGCTAGAATTTCAAATTTGTACACTTGAACAATATTATAGCTTCTAATAGTTCTCTACATCAAATTAGGGAGAGGAGGAGAAAAGAAAGACAAGCAGCCCTCATCCATTCAATAGCGTCAGGAAACCCATTTGAAAAGCAGGTTATCACTTAAAACTGCGTTTGAAAATTGGGCAGCGTTTGGAAACAGGTTGGATAGGTTTTGGAGAGAAATTTTTGCATACTAATCCAAACTCGTTTCCAAATGCTCCCAGCGGTTCCAACTTTGGGAAAAAGCTGGAAAACAACTTTTAATTATAAAAAACAATTTTTCAAGAATTAAACAAAAGTACGCTTTCTGAAAAGCTATTTTCAAAAGCCACTTTAACTAAAAAAAATACTCTTCAAACTCGTTCTAAACACTATTTCCTACAAATCATGAATTCATTTAGATTCCCGACATTCTCCATTTTCACTAATTTATAATTAAAAGCCGTGTTTAGCTTTCTTAAAACTCTGCAATCTTTTGATGCATTTGGAAACAAATTGGGCTAAGTTAATTCCTACAAAAGCAGTATCAACCAAAAGAAGTTTCCAAACCTATAAACACCCATTACTCAACATATATAACAATCAACTGACCAAAAAATGGTAAATTGAAACATCAAAGCATCCTCACATGGACATTCACACAAACACAAACAAAACCCAAAATTCCCTTCTCATCAAAAACCAAATCAATCACACCAAATCAATAGTGAATTAATAACAAAAAACAACAACTTAACAACAAAATATGAAACTTGTGATACCTGGTTGCAATGACTTTATCACCAACAGTGAACATATTCGACTTTGCCGCCGTCCCACCGGGGGCGATCGCGTCGATGTAAGTGCGGCCATCCCTTCCCTTCACGAACTTCAGTCCATAAGGCTTATCCAACTCCACCTCATATTCCTCAAACCCTCCCTCCTCCCCACCATTGGCCCCTCCCTCGGTTTCGCCACTACCGCCACCGCTGCCTTCGCGGGGCTTCAGAGGCTCGAATTCGGTGGCGGAGGAAGCTCTGGTGATGAAAAGACAGGGTTTTGGGGAGTGGGTGTTGGAGATGCTGAGTGGGGGGTCATGGAATGTGAAGGTCCTTAGTAAGGGGTGCTTGTTTGCGGGGTTTGGTCTTTGGAGGGGTGGTTTTGAGCAGATGGAGGGGTTGTTCATGGAACCCATTGACAGCCCTCTCTCTCTCTCTCTCTCTCTCTTGTTTGTGTGTGTGTGTGTGTGAGGAGATTGAAGTGGAAGAGAAGGTCTGGATGAAAAGAGAGCTCACATTAGTGGCTCTTCTTTGTTGTTGAATTCAATCTATGGTGACAAAAACAATAGGAGGGAATTTGGAGGGGTCCATTTGATATGCTCAGCACTTACTCCACCCCTGTTTGGGTTGTGGAATAGGTGGGGAATGAGGTAGGACATAGCTGAATAAGTTAAACAACTTATTCTGTTGGTAAAGAAATAAGTGGGTATAATAATATCAGGATAGATTAAAATAGGATGTTGTTACACCCAGATCTGTTTTCAGCCCTAATTCTAACATTATATGCGTTGATAGAAAATTAACGATGCATATGCTCACGTTAACAAAGCATATACTTTGAAAGAATTTTTTTATTTTCTATAAATGCATCCATGTAATTTATTGGAGTATATGCTTCATTTTTTTTATAAAAGTATGTACCTCATTAGATAATGCATACTATTTTTAAAAAATTCAAAACATATATAATCCGGAATTAAGGCTGGACATAGAGTTGAATGTAACATTACCCATAAAAATAACCTGATTTTTCATTGGAATTGTGTTATTTCATCTAATTTATTTCACTGACATAAAAGGAGTCCACATGTTTAATCATGTCATCAACTCTTTTTATATATCAGAAAATCCACGTGTTAAATATATCAGAAAATCCACGTGTTAAATAATTGTCACATGAATTTTTTGTTTTTTTTTTGTGTTCCTAACTCTGGGCTAGTTTGGGATTGTGATAAAATCTTCAGGATAAATTATCTTTAATTCAAGAATTAAAATTCAGTGGTTTTGTTTTTATTCACATCTATTAAGATAAATAACAAACATGGGCTAAATGTATTTCAGCATTTAGAACAAAAAAATCCTTTTTTTTTTCATTTGAAAATTGGACAACTATTTGTATTATAATTCCTTTTTTTTTATGACAATAGGACATGTTTTTTAGCATCGACTTATTGCATTATCAAACTAGAGTTTAAAAGAATCCAATATACACTGTGTGAGTAGGGGGGTCTTTAGCATACTGTGAATTATAAAGGTTTAATTTATTTTTATGTAATTTTTTTTTGTCTTTTTGGGGGGAAAGATACCTATGCATGCAAATATGAAAATTTACAAATTTATATGTAAGATGTCCAGTATCAGAAGTCTTACATCTCAACAAATGAACATCTTGTATAACTAGTACATCAATGTATACACCAAATTAAAAGCAATCTTAGAGAAACAGAAACAAATAAGCTGATCCAAATATTTATTTAAAAAAAAAACATGAATAACCATTAAATAAAGACACCAGGAGATACCAAAACACTATTATATATAACATAAAATTCAAGCATATAACAAAACCATAAATCTTGTTTCATGGTTCCATGAATACAACCACAAAAAAAAAAGGCAGTGCCTACAGAAGAGGCAAACAGAACATGAAAAAGATTTCACTGAATCTCTCACAACAACATCTAAACCTTCACATTTCATTTACTCCCAATATACATTAACACATCACTTGTACAAATCAGAAAAAGCTTGATTTCAAATGCTTCTTGAACTTAGGTTTTGATAGAATGCTGTTTCCATATGGGTGGTTTTGGAGCTCTGGGATATGTGGTTTGATGGCCTTTACAAGAGAGGTGTAAATATTTCCCTGTTTAAAAGATTTAACACTGAAGATTAGTATCATATATATATAGAGAGAGAGAGAGAGAGATAAAATCATGAGCATGAAAGCCCAATATTAAGTGTTTTCCCTCTCTTAGCTGGAAAATTTCTATTAGAACGTGTCAGGATGGATGACATATGTCCATCAAAGAGTAAAAAATATTTCATTAATTAAAAACAATTGATAGAAATTCTATTAATGCATTTTGATAGACATGTGTCGTCCATCTAAACACGTACTGAAGAAAATTTCATCAGTACTTACTGATATGAAATTCTCTCTTAACCACCCCTTTCAAGTTTCAACCTCTACTTGGACCTAGTGTTGATATTCAATAAGCTATTTCTTTATGTGGTTTTAATTTTATAGAGATGTAACACTTAAAAACAAACAAATAAAACAATAAAATGTTATATTCAATCCATTTTACAATACAAAAATGTAGATCGAACATGTTTTTAAATTTTTTTAATATCATATACTTCTTCTAATAAGATATATATTTCTATAAAAGGTGAATTATGGATTGTATTGAATGATTTCATTTATAAAAAACATATACCTTGATACAGTGAGAGAGAGCGCGTTAATGAGGTATATAAGGCTGCATTTTAAACTATAAAAAGAATTGCGCTTAATTATCTAGCCAATCACTAAAATTTGATCACCTGGGAAACATGAAGAGCAGTTTGAATGATGTAGTTGCCAAATTGGTCCTGCAGGAGCTGTGAGAACTGAGGGCTGTGTAGCAGCTCCAACACAATGTGAGCAGATTCTTCTGGGTCACATAATTTCAGGCATTTCTCTACCACATGACTCCCACATTTATGCATTGAAAGCTCTACATGGTGTCCCTCAAGCGCGTTTAGAATGCGTTTCGTCGCCCAGGGAAGCCTATGTGAAAGGATGTGTTGCACCATGTAGTTCCTGCAATTAAATCACGTTCATAATTTTTTTGTAGAGACTCTGCTTTTGCATGAATAATATTTAATTTAAATTCATTTTTAAATATTTTTTACAAAAGCGAAAATTGTTAATTTTTTTGGGTTTTTTTTGCACACATACACATATATATACACCCCTTTGAAATAATCTCAGTTTGTTAAAATAATACTATTTCTAACAATGCCCCTCAAAAATGGCTTAAATTGTGCACAACTGGCCTTTTGAAGAATATTATTGTAAAATCTAAAATATTTATATTGTGCATAAATACTCTTCAAAAGGGCAGCGGTGCAGAATTTAATCATTTTAAAGGGTATTGATGGTAATAAAATTTCTAAGTGAGACATTTTGATAATATAATGTTTTTTTAGAGGTATATATGCACCAATTCTTTTTTATATTCGTTAAAAATGATTCCTTTCAATATGTAATTGAGTGAGATATATATCATTTTTTTTATCAAAGAATATACCTTATTAAATGATGTATATACTACTTTTTAAAAGTTTAAATGCCCGCATTGTAGTTTCTAATAGTTGTGGCTTACAAGTGAAAAACTTTTTTAAAAAAACTTATTTCCAAATGCAATTTAAGAGGAAAAAAAGGCCAAGAAGTACTACTTACCCAACTCGGTCCTGGGAGAGAGAGAGAGTATTTTCAATGATCTTATGGAAAAATAAGGGTTTTTGTTTATCATAAGCCTGATCAAAGTAGTTCTTTAGTACACAACAGCCATGAGAATTCATTGAAATATCTAGAAAGTGATCTACAACATCAGCGAATAGGAACTGCAAAAGAAAAATAATGTCATTGTTACAACTAATAATAATAATAATAATAACAGTTTATTGTATCAAACTAATATGGACCTAATGCACTATGCCCATAAGTCATTGAAACTATCCACTGAAACCTTATACCAAAGAAAAGTAGGTTTATTTTGGTTTTTTTTTTCTTCATATATACCCCTTTAAATTCTGTATTGTCAAACTATTTCTCTTAAAACTCTACAATATCCCTAAAAAAAAGGTAAAATTGTGCATGTACCCTTTTGAAGGGTATTTATGCATATTATAAATATTTAAAGTTTAAGTTTTGTAGAAGTATACACATCATTTATGTCATTTTGAGAAATATTGTCTATAGTAATTCATTAGGGGTATTTTGATAAAATGAGATTTTGTAAGAGTATATATATATGTAAAAAATCTTTTTTTTTTTTTTGGCTCTTTGATTTAATAGACCAAATATATTTTCTAACATTTTTTGTTTTCAGAATGTTTATAAGAACTCTTACTAAGTTCACAAGTCAATGCACACATTATATTATTTCTCTTCATCCATTCTCTGATTCCCAATTAGGCCATTACTGATGGGGTTGCATAACATATGCAGTGTGAAATTTTTTTTGGGGGTGCAACACACGCATAACTTCTAGTTTTTGATGAAATTCGGTGCGGTGCATTACTGCTGGTATGATCTCACCTGTGATACTTTAGACATAAAAGTGTACATTATAAAATAGTTCGTGTAAACTATCATGATTGGAAAATGAATCATTTTAACTCAAGTTTAAATTTCATCATTTTTCTGGTAAGCTAACAAATAATTACTTGATGAATTAATATGGAAAAATGAATCATAAGATGCGACATCAGATCATAGATTATAAATATATATGGTATTACCTCATTGTATGCATATTTCAGATGATTCAGGCAACTGTTCACAACATGATATCCATTAGAGTCTGTGATCAGTTTGAGAATTCCATACTTGAGGGCAGAAACAAGTATCCAAGCTTGGTCATGAGTTTTCAAGGTCTCAATAACTTTTTGAACAACTTTACTTCTGCAACCATAGGAAAGCACATGTAAGTATAATCTCTATCTATGAATATATGATGAACATAAGATAATAATGAAGTGAATAAAACACCCCACCCATGCATGTCACATGAGATCTCAATGAGTTTCTCTCGATCTCTAGTGATCGTAAAGAGTATACGCCATCGCTGATCCTCGTTACAAAGTTCAAGCAACTTTTGTATCAGAGACTTTCCAGTAGAGTCAGTCATGAGCTCAACAATGTAGTCAATTATCTCAACATATATCTCATCAAACTCTTCTTGAAAAGAATGAAAATCTTCCCAGTCTTTTGCCAGATAATAGTAATTCCTAACATCATCATTTACTGTGCTTTTCTGAGACTCAGGTCTCATAGTTTGCCCAATGTTATTGTTGAAATTTTTTATGGACTTCTTCCCATGTGACCTTGTCAATATTTTCTCTGGATAACTCTTCTTTCTTCCATGAATAAAGTTGCACATCTCTCCCTTTGCACAGTATCCTTGTTCGTAAAATCGACAAATGGTACCAATACCATCACTAAAAGATGGTCTGAACAAATTGTTTTGGAAATTCTGATGATGATGAAAGAGCTGATTGTATTGAGGCATCTGATGATGATGTTGTTCATCATCTCTAGGCACACTATCTTGCAGGCTTAAATCTGCAATTCCTCGAGTCAGATATTCATCTGAATGAGCATTCCAAGAAGGTGAATTCAGTATAACCTTTTCTTGGCCAATCCATCTTTTATCCATTGAATTAGAATTGAGAGAGTTCTATTCAGCAATGTAGATCCAGGTGCCAATACCTTTTTAGTACAACAAGAGTGAATTAGTGACACAAATTGGGTTGCAAAAACATCTCTAGTAAATCAGTTCCAATAAAAAGTTATAATTTAAAAAAAATAGAGCAAAAATTGGATTTTGTTATACTAAATCATAAACCTCTTAAACATATCATATACTCACATCGCAAAATTTACAACTGTTATTGTTAATATGATTAGACTATAAGATGAACAAAATAAGATTAAAAGAAATGATCACTCTTTTGATTCTAAACAATGAATCCAACCATAAAAAAACAGTGACAATCAAAGCCAGAAAAAGAAAGATAAACTATACTATCAAATCTAAATAGTTATTAATTTGAGTTATAAAAAATTAATAAATGATAAAAAAACAGTATTATTTGCCGAGTTTTCAGAAATTTGATTATAGTCTGTTCTAACCTTATCAAATAACAAAAAGTAGAAGATAATTATTAATAATAAATAAAATTATATGAGATGAAAAATATCTTAGCCGAAATACTGGAAATTTCACTCGATGAATTATTCCTATCAATAAAATTGATTTGAATAAAAATATGATGTAATGATCACAATTGATTTTTTAAAAACCTTAAATTTTGTTATATAAATTAAAAACATATCATATCGTTGCATGAAAATTATATTGGGATGGGCTGAACTAATTTTTAATAACATAAATTATGCTTAAAAAAAGAACTAAATAAATTTTAGATTAACAAATCAAGGTTATGATCAAAATCTAGTCAACAAATCAAGAACAGAGAGTTTTCATGTAAAATCTGGGCCGGGCTGTATTCAGGCCCAGCCAACACAGAGATCCGCAGCGGCCCATGGTTAATATATATAAATAAATAAACATAGTTAAAATATATCAAACATGACATACATGTAGAGATAATAATATGATTAGTTAAAATATATCAAACATGACATACATGTAGAGATAATAATATGATACCTGAAACTAGAAGTAAAAGTCATTCAATTTTTTTTTAAAATCTATGGCAAAATCCAGAGGGAATTGAAAATAAAAAATAAAAGAAAAGAAATTGTATTTATTGTATTGCTTGATAAAACTTGCATTAAAGATTGTTATACATAGAACTAAAATTCAATCAATTAGGATGGATCAAAATTGTACCTTATTGAAGACCAGAATATAAAAAAAAAATTATGAACTCCCTTTTCCCCTTCAGAGGTTGATGTGCGGATCAATATTTTTTTTAATTTGTAATATAAGTGGGGGGTCATCCTATATATATAGGAAGGCATGGTCAAAATATATATAATAACCGACTTTATATTTATCTAATAATAATAATGATAATAAAATCTGATGAAATCGAATATAATATCTAATAAACGCATTGGATTTAATTGAAATCAAAACCGAATATATATGGATATCTATGGATTTGTTAGAGAATCTCTATATGAGATGTGAAATTATTAAACAACGTGTTCACATTTGTTTCTTAATATGAAATTATTAAACAATATGTTGAGTTTAATAGTACAAACTGTTCATAACAAAATAAGTTAGATTTTTTGTTGCCACCAAAATATTCGGAGAGTTATATTTTGAAATAGTTCAAAATATCATAAATTAAAAAAAATAATAATAAATTGATTTGAGAGTGATTAAATTTATGGATGCTATTCCTAATTCCAATCAAATTCCACTGTTTCGATTTGAATATGTTATCTCGAATTGGATGGAGTTGCAACTCCCAATTAATAGGCCTAATTTTTTGATTACCTGTTCTTTTTTTTCTTTTTTTTTTTGATGAAAAAACAAATCCTGAAAATTTTTGTGGAATTACAAGTTTAAAATCATCTCAACCGTCTCTACTATATCTTGTTAATAGGTCTAAGTTACACCATACCCTCTCATTTTATGATGATATGTATGTGTGCTTCGGTTTATTTATTTTTTAAATATTTATTTAAATGTTAATTTCATGCATTCATGCAATTAAATTAAAAAAAATCAGAATTACAGTAAAAAAGATATCTAATACAAACAAACAAAATGAATGATAATAATTCTTAAAATGTGAGGACAGTTATAAATTCATTAAAATAAAAAACTGATTTTTTTTTTCAAACCATAGAATGCCTCTTTTAAGTGTTCTGTTTTGGATTAAAAAAGGAAAAATGTTCCTAAAAGTCAAATTTGCTGTTCAATAACGCACCAGAAGAATGATAAAGAGATCTAACCAAAATACATCCAAAGATTTTTATATTACTTGATGATTATGCCAAAATCCCTAGAATAAATCTTAAAATTATTGATAAAGAGATGGTTAATGAAGGTAAAAAATACTGCTTATATGTACTCGATAAAATCCAATGAGGAACCAAATCAGGTATCATACAAAATTTGATATAAATTAAAAATATTAAATAAATATAATAATTAATTATTTTGCATGATATCCTACCAATAAGTTAGAATTGATGGCAATGGAGAGAAAAAAAACTTGCGAATTATTATTGTTATCATAATTAACAAATTTAGACTTATTTAGTGGCAAATCTGGCCGAAAATGAGTTTGCATAATGGTTAATTATACAATATAAATAATGAGAGTATAAATAACATAGTATCTGTTAGTGATTTTTTAAAATGTAAATTTATGTGTCTTATAAGTTTGAGTCTTTGTTTGTAACTTTGTGTGTTGGATTTTTAGTTCCACATCAGTTAAAAGAGAAAAACATTTAGCACTATATATAAAGTATGGTGTGTATAAAGTAATGTTTACTTTAGGAATGATAAGGTGTTATGCACAGTCCGCACACGCGTGTGCGCAATGTGACGCTTTGTTGGCGCACACGTATCGTCGCTAGGAGCTGGATTATTTTCTTTTTGACTAATCAGACGGTGGAGATCGTTTCATCAGATACAATTTGAACCATCCAAATGGTGAACACGTCAGATGCTATGTGCACCGTTGGATCGTTCAAATTGTATCATCAAGCCAAGGTTCACATATCACAGAAAAACATACATATTCCCAAATCCTTTCACATTCTTATTCTAGGTGAAATCCTTTATTTCTCCTTGTCCTCCTCTTCCTCCTTCGTCCCACATAATCCATTATCAGAACGTACTGGATTCTATGGAAGGAGAAATTTTGTTTCCATCTAGTTGTCCTGATGCGCGATCTGACGAGCCAGAACCTCGCCATCGGGCATGGGTGAGACGTAGCACCGATGCCCATCGGTGCTGAGGGGGGCGGTACCCCCGGAGCCGAAGATCAAATCGATCAACCAACCCGCGAACTCGCCAAGGAAGAAAGCTCCGACGATGCTGGTGACGACTCCTGCGAGGAGCACGAACAGGGGAGCGGCCTCGACGCCGACCAAGATCGTGGATATGGCGGCTCCCACAACTTCTCCCAACATCTCACCACCAGCCGACGCTGCAGTAACCACAGCATCACGAGTCACCGTTTGGAGGACGTGCTCGGATGAAAATATCTCCCAAACCATCATGCCCGCGGTCAAGACCTGCACGGCCATGCCCAGCTTCTCAAATGCATTTGATAGCTCCTCCACCACAATTCTTCCACGCCCGGAAGCTTCAATGATTTTCACATACACCTACATGACCGATGTTACATTCAGTCTGTTTTACAGTTCTGTCATACACTATGATAGCATTCAATGTATGTGAGTTTTTTATTTTCTATGAAAAAAATAAAATATGCTATTGTGTTTCAATACATATTTTATTTCATATATCAGCATGATTATTATAATGAGAACATGTATGATTTTTTTCAAATAAAAAGAAAAACGGAGTGGATTACCACTATTTACCTGGAGCTTTTCTTTGTCTAGTAGGTCAGTGAATAGCCCATCAAAATCAAGCTCCATCTGGTACCTGCGATTTATATATAAAACCAAATATTGGGGGGAAACATATATGGTTAGATTAATTAAGGTGAAAACCAAGCCAAACCTGTCCCAATGGCTAGCTTGTGGCCATAACACTTAGTCAGTTTTAATGGCCTGGCCATGAGGTCAACTACTTAAGGTTCTTCAGTCATATATATAAAAAAAGAAAAATTAAAAGTACATACCTTTTGACAAGGTCCGGAAACGTCAAGCCAGTGTCCTTGATCCACTTGGAGTAGTCTTTTGAAGCGGGACTCTGATATTTCTTTGTGTAATCGATCATGGTGTTCTTGTACAGGGCCACATCCTTGGCCAGACTTGCCACATTGGTCTGGTTCTCAGGGTCCAGTTCATCCAGTGCTTTCATAAGCGTTTTAGAGTGGTCACTCATCTTATTCAGGTAATTGATTCTGAGGGTGTAGTTCCTCACAGTCTGGAGTCCATAGTTTACAGACACAACCACGTAATCGAAGATGTCATGCGCGATGGGCGACCGCGTTTGGTCGTCCTTCCATTTCTGCTGCGATTCGGAAGCCGCGTTTAGAAGGGACAACGCGGAATCGTAGCCCGATTTGCAGTCGCGGAGGTATTTCGCGAGTTCGGGTTCGGATTTGAATTTGATGTTTTGTATGGCCTGCGCTTCTTGGAGGTAAATGAGTGAAGCGAGCTTGCGCAGCTTCTCCTCATTGAGGATTACAAGCTCAGGCATATCTTTCAAAAGCTTAATTGAGAGAGATACAGAGAGCTATACAAGGATGGATGGGTATTTATAAGGGCTGGGAAATCCTAAGGTGTCATATATATGGAGACAATTGATTAATTGCTTTCATAAATATTAAATGGTACGAGACTGTAAAGCTGAATAGTAAAATTTTGAACCTAGCTCCTATATGCACATCATTATCACATGTATATATACACTGTCACATGCATACTGACATTGCACATTATTTCAAAAGTTAAACATGCCAATCACATGTTTTATTGGAGAGAGCTAGGGGTTCACATTTTAACACGTTGCATCGTGCATTGAATAGATTTTTTTTTTCTGTTTTAGGGTAGAAATCTTATCTTTTTATTGTTTTTTTTTCTTTTCATATTGTTCTACTGTCATGCTCATGCTCAATGCTCATGCTCAATGAGGAGGTTAGGATATCAAAATGGGGGAGCACTATTTTAAAAAAAAAATAATAATAAAAATAATCAAAGAGTTTAAAATTCATACAAAAATATATTGACTTTTTATACAGCATATTAATTACACTACTTTGTTTTTACTACTCAGGCTACATAGCATTATAACTATGTATCATAATACATGAGGTTCTCACATATTTTTTTCAGTTTTTTAAAATAAAAAATACAGTATTGTATATCATCATTTTTTTTTTCTTAAAATAAAAAATATAGTATTATATCTCGTGCGCGTGTGTGTGTGTAACTTTTCACATAATAGACTTCATTAGGCGAGCATAAGATGATTAAATAAAAAAACCGCTGTGGACATATTATTTTTCATTTGATAATGATGTACGATAAATTGTAAAAAGGTTGAGAAATAAAAAGAAAATATTCCTTCAATTTAGTCTTGAAAATTATTTTTCAAAAAAAAATAAAAATACATCGATAATGTACTATTTTTGGAATGTTATGGACTGTTGTCACAATTTAGTCGTTGTTGGAGATAATATTTTCCATTTGATTTTATCATGATGTAGGGTTTGGTTATAGAAAGGTCAAAAAAATAAAATTAAAATATTCCTTCAATTTAGTCTCAAAAAAGTATTTAAAAAAATAATATTGATAAAGTACTATATTTGGAATGTTATATACTGTTGTCACAATTTAGTCTAAAAAAAATATTATTACAAATTATGATAAAATTTCAAGCATTATGATCGAATGTGGTATTTTCTCTTAATAAATGATGTCGAGTCGAAGGTCCACCTCTTAGTGAAGATTCGGGTCCTCACGCTCCAGATCCTGCACCAAGAGAGTCTGGGACATCAGTGTGGTGCTGGCCAAATGGACTTTACACTCAAGTGAGCAGAGTGAATGAAGAAGAAGATGGAGATGAAGAAGATGACTTATAGAAAATCAGAAGACTGGAATGAATTGCTTACTTGTCTATCTCATCTCTTCTTCTCTTGCCTTTTTAGTCGAGTGAGTGGCCACGTCATTTCCTGCCCAGATGCCCCTCTGTCTCGACGAGAATATTTTGACACGGAAGATTATGTGAGGTACATGACTTGGGTTTTGTTATAATATCGTGGCCACTGGCGCAACCTCGTTGGCTCTAACCATGATTGCAACGAGTAGTGACAAGCGGCTTGTCAGGTTTAGGGCACGTCTCTACCAATTCGGCAGGAAAGAGCAACCTTGACATTATCTCTCAGTGTCAATGGCCCCCCATCTCCTATGGCTTGGGCTTGGTTCGGACCCAAGTCAAGTTGACTAGACTTGGGGACGCTCTAATGGTCAGGTTCCATAAGGATGGTTAAACCAGTTGACTAGCCTCGATCGACCTCGGACCACTGTTGGTTTGCTCTCCTTTGTTCTCTTCTCGGTGTAGTGCCTTTTGATGGAGGAAGCGTGATCCGAGCTGTCTTGCTGGGGTGAGGAGACACCTCTCGAGCAGGACCTCCAGAGGCAGGAGCATTCAAGTGGAGAGATGGGCCACTTCCTCCGACTAAACGTCATTGGGTCATAATCTGGGATGAGTCATGCTATCCGTTTACCTGACTTATAGTGACACGTGGCGTCTTTAAAAAGAGCGTGAGATTTTTTCATATATTATGCTATCATAAAATAAATTGAAAAACAAATTGGGCATGTAATGATTTGTCTATCAAGTGCATGCCATGCCAGCATGTGTTCCCACGTAACTTTTACCTTAAAAAAAGAAAAATGTGATCCCATGTAACAAAACTAAATCGACAATATCCCATCACACCTCAGAAGTAGTAGAAAATTCTATGATATATAATTTTAATAAAATGCTCTATAAAGGTCAAATTAAACCAATTGATAAACCAGTACTGCATGTGTTATAATTTGTATAATTGCATTTCCTGATTAATTGGTTTGAGACTGTAAAATGGAATTAATAGTAACATTTTCGACCTTCATATACATCGTTATCACATGCATGCATACACAACACGCTGTCACATCACATGCACACTGACAATGCCCATTAATTAATTAATTAAGTATCCCACATATTCCATATTGATCTTATTTTAAACTTTACAATGACATATTGCAAATGGTATTAATTTTGTAAAAAATGATTTATGTAATAAAAGTTATATTATTTACATATATTAAAAAAATTAAGAGAATAACAAAAAATAAAAAATAAAAAAGCACACCTTAATGGCGTGTAAACAATTTGACTTTTATGGTATCGGGGGATGATGATGTGTCATTGTCAAACCAGTCAAAACAATGTTGAAGGTTATTTTTGTAAATAATTATTGGAGAGGGTCATTTTTAGAAATAATTATTAAATTAATGTTAATTTAAAACAATTCATTAAATATTTTACTATGATTCATGGGTTAGGACTTGCTCCGATCAGTCTGATCAGTATTGAACTACACAACTTATGAATCGAACTACACAACTTATGAATCAAACTGCACAGTCAATTGTTGAGTACAAGTGTCACTCTTCTATTAGATCCAGTCAAACCTAGGTTTGGTCAGTACCATCAGTATCCAATAGGAGAGTGACACCAATACTTAACAATTAGATGCGTAGTTTGATTCATAGACTGTGTAATTCAATTCATAAGTTGTGCTGTTTAATACTAACCGGGCTGATCAAAGCCGGTCTTGATAGGATTCAGACTCATGATCATACATTTTCCAATTTAATTCATAAACACTTATGTTCAATTCATTCATCATTCAGTTCAACTAATAAATATTTTAGGTAGATGCATACATTGTTCATCTTGATTGTTTATGACATGAACTAAGTTAAATTTCATGTGATTTTCTATGATATGAGAGTTGTTACACTCAGTCCTTGTTACCGACCCAAATGCATTCTCATATACTTCTTTATCTCCTCTACTTACTACACAACAGGGTATATACATCTTTTAATTTTTTTTTTCAGATTTTATGAAAGTATATATATACTTCATTGGATGAGGTATATATATTTTTTTATTTTTTAAATAAAAACTTGGGTGCCTTGTGTTTGAAACTGTAAAAAAGATTAAATGTAAATTTTTCTTATTATACATGTGAAGTTTAAACAAGATAAAAAAAAAAAAAATCCAGTATGATCGATCTTCGAAAATCAACCAAGTCAAATCTTCACATGAAAAAAATTAATAACAAGGCTGGAACATATTGGGAAATGTAAAATAAAAAAAATCTGAGAGTTGCATGGGAGTGTCTCATGCAATCCAAAATAAAACATTAATATAGGATCCGAACCCATGCCAATCACATGTTTTATTGGATAGAGTGGTTCACATGTTAACACGTTGCATCATGTCTTCTAGCAATAACGTCCATTATA
Organism: Acorus gramineus; assembly: GCA_030737835.1. Lineage (NCBI taxonomy): Eukaryota > Viridiplantae > Streptophyta > Magnoliopsida > Acorales > Acoraceae > Acorus > Acorus gramineus. The sequence continues at coordinate 956,283 of CM060851.1, read as the reverse complement.
TTCTATGTCCCACCTGACTTATTAGATTTTTGTTTTCTTTTATGGGTGTTATTGTTTTTTCTACTGTCATGCCCATGGAGCACGTGATAAAATTAAACATATTCAATATTAACCTTATTTTAAAGTTTACAATGATATTTCAAATGATATTAATTTTGTAAAAAATGATTTGTGTAATAAAAGTTACATTATTGTGTGTCTCTGTGTGACATTTAAGATGATTTATATTGTCCTTATCTTGTCTAATATTTAAATTTTAATTTATCTATTTAAAATGTACCACTACTGTTGACATTTTGTGACAAAAAATACATAGTATTGCATGCACTCATTTATTTGAAAGTTCAACCGAACGTTTAAACACATGCATTACATGCATATATCAATTGATAAACCAGTACTGCGTGTGTTCTAATTTGTATAATTGCATCCATAATTGGTTTGAGACTGTAAAATGGTACGGTAACATTTTCACCCTCCTATATGCACATCATTTTCACATGCATGCACAACACGCTGTCACGTGCACACTGACATTGCCCATTAATTAAAAATCCCCCCCTCCCCCCCCCCCCCTCTCAAAAGTTTTAAACGTGCCAATTGTTGAAGTTGACACGTGACTGCCACGTGCATTGAACTATACATATAAATAGATGATGAGCATATCTGCAATAATAGACATATCTAATATATTCTGTGAATCAATCATAACGAAATCGAGATGGCCTACAATGTGTTTGGGAACCCCATCACCAACTCCACCTTGGAGGGGATGCCCGAGTACAACGGGAAAACAATCACGCGCAAAGACAGGTTTTCGCTCATTTTTCTTTTGTTATTTGATTTTCTCTTTCTATTCTTCTCATTCTCAATTTGGACAGGGCACACGTGGCTCTGAACATGAAAAACGCGGCCGACAAGGACGTCAATGCGCGCCAATACGTGGAGAACCTCAAGGCGAGGTGGGGAACCGGAGTCTCCACTCTCTGCCTCCTCTACAACGCCACCGGCGATACCGTGACTTTCGTCACCAGTCACGACTGGCACGGCCACATCGGTCCCGCCCCGTACCCGACCGAGATGGCCAACGGTCAGTGGGGTGGGTTCCTCCACGTGAAGACCTCCGGGGCCGCAACCGGCTCGTCCGCGGCCGTCGTGTATCACGGCATGAACGGGGCTGGGAATGGGTGTGATTGGATGGCGTCTTGGTCCAACCCATGGGACAGGAACCGCTATAACAACTCGGTATGTATTTATTTCGTGAAAAAAAAAAAATGGATTGCGTATTTTTAATAAATAACTAATCATAATTTAAACCTTTTTTTTTTTTATATATATATATAACTTTGAATTTTTTTTCATAACCCATTTTTGCAGGCCTACACTGAGATTCGTGAAGCTGGTCACTTCGATAAAACTGTTTGGGGCGTAGTCTCTAATAAATTAAACTCTTCAGGCCTCCAACACACTGACAAATGGAATGGATGTCTGTCGACTGTGACAACTGGTAGTGACACTTCCCCCATATTTGAGGGGATATTCACTCTCGAAGGTGCTGGCGCATGAGAAATTTGCATTTTGAGCTTCTCTGGGCTTCCTCTACTGCTATATTAGGTTATCTAATAATGAGAATAAATGTTCACACGCGGTTGTGTATGTGTGAATTATGTAATGAGAATCATGTCTGGTTTATTTTGCATGCGCATAATTATTTTATGTTTATATATATATATATATATATATATAAAAGTGAGGTGTTGAGTGGGGTGAGAGAGATGCAGGTGGAGAGGGGGTGTTGACAGGGGGAGAGGGAGATGCAAGAGGACTTAGGGTGGGCTCCACTAAACAAAATAAAAATGAAAAAAATCCATACAACGCCCTACAGACTATTGATATCCACGTAACACCCAGTGTTTTCCTAAAATCCATATAACCCCTATAAACACTAGGTAAATTCAAATCAACCTTTCTGTCCGTTAAACTAACCATTGGGTTAGTTCAATTTAACGTTATATGTTAAATTACTTTTTTACCCCCCACATAAAAAGTTTTCCTCTCCACTTTTTCCATCACCCCCTTTCACAATTGTTGAAACTTTGAATGTTATTTCCCTCATTTGCATTACACATTTATCACACACACCAATAACAAAGAAATAGATTGGAGGTTGTGAATCTCATAGAAGTGATTGGTGTAATAAAGGAAAGGATGGTGATGATGGGGATGAGGGAGGTGGCGGCGGTGGAGAATGGGTGGTGTTGGGGAGGGGGGACGGGACGGTGATGGAGGAGGGGTGGTGGTGGGGAAGGGGGGGGGGACTGTTATAGATGATGATGATTTGGGTGGGGTGGAGGGGTTGTGGTGGGAAGGAGAGAGGAGAGAGGGCTGGTGATAGTGGTGGAGGGGGTGTGGGGTGGTGGTGGGCAGTGGTGTTGGCAGCGATGGAGGGAGGGGCAATGATGGTGGAAGGGGTGGTGGTGGTGGAGATGTGGGAAATTTGGGAAAGAAGATGAAGGGTAAAAATATTATTCAAATGTATGTGCTTAAAATTTTCATTGAATACGTCGGTTTAATTGAGTAATATTTTTGAAACATGGATTAACATAATAGAATATTCTTAGAATATTCCATTTTGATAACATATTTTTAACTCAGTGTTAAATGGATTTCATAGAAATACATGGTGTTATATGGATATAGGATAGTTTGTAGGGGGTTATTTGGATTTTTCCCAATAAAAATTGTAATTTCAATCTCTTTCTCCACGTGATCCTTTATCCTGACGGCTGGGGCAAAGGGATGTGATAATATATGTGACTGGCTGGTTTAAATTTTGGGATGTGAGAGGGTTATTATATTTTATTCATAATTTATTAAAAAAATAAAATTTTTATTATTATATTTTTTAATTAATAAAAATAACAAAAAATATAATCAAACAAAAAAATCACGTAGTCTATCAGTATAATTATCTATTATTTTTAAAATAGTGATAAACCCTAGAATGTCTTATGTCTTAGCAAGGGACGCGATCGACATGATGTCCAATGTGAGGCCCATGTTGAGCCTTTGGACATCTATTGGCGTGTGGCTCTGGTTACTGGGCTTTAAATTGGGTCAAGCGGTCCATCAACCCCTTTGAGATGAGGGCATCGATATTCCCACTCACATAGCTATTCACCTCACCCCTCTAAAAAAATCAGAATATGATTTTTTTAAAGAATGACCCCACCCCGATTCATTCGACATTGTGAAGTCGTCCATTATGTAACAAGTCGACATCCAAGAGTCGAACTGGTCACAGAGATCTAAGGCCCTCTTTGTACCCCATTCGACTTTGTGAAGTCGTTTATTATTTCACAGGTCGACATAACATAGTCGAACTAGTTACTGAGACCTAAGGCCCTCTCTACGGCCTATTCGACTTCGTGTTTTGAACAATGTGTTCAGGTGTTATAGCGTTCTCAATGAATCTCTTCTAACAATGGTGCGTTGTTCAGTATCATGAAGGACAGATCACATGATGTAGTATTTGGATATCTCTTTGTGATGTCGTCGATTATATCACAAGTTGAATGGGTCGTAAAGAGGGCCTTAGGTCTCTGGGATCAGTTCGACTATGTAATATCAACCTGTGACATAATGACAATGTTTTAAAAATCGAACCGTTCAATGAACCCAAAAAAATGAATGAGTCAAGAGTCATTGGTTCAACTGTTAGGTCAACCAGATTTGAACCATGACATAATTATAATATAATAATTTTTTTAATTATCATTACTAAATAAAAATAAAAAATATTTTATAAAATCTTTGCATAAATGTTTTATTAACATCATAACATGATTTTAGTATATAAAATCTAAACTTTATGAGATTTCATATTTTAACAAGTGATTAATCACAATTTCTATGAATAAAAAACTATTAAATATAATCAATCCGTAGCTGGTTCACAAAAACCGTTGGTTTAATCGGTGGGTTGATTGAGTTTTACTTATTTTTTATATCATCGGGTTGTAATACACGCACACACACAAATAATTACATGCACACTTTAAATTTTCAAACTGGTTCTAAAAAAATAAAATACAAAAATTAATTGAAATTGTAGACAACTTTTTGTTCTTTCAAAGCAAACATCCTCAACATCGAAAATAAAAGACAATCATATTATAATGTAATGCATGCAAAATGTGGTTTAGTAAAGTGAAAATAAAAGAAGGTGCGGTGGAATGCTACAAATGTAAAAAAAAAAAAATGTCGAATGCAATCAGAGTCACATATTACAACATTAATAGGTGGCCTAATCATATTACAACATATATTTATGATGGACTCTTTTATTTTAGGTAACATCCTCATGCTTATTTGACTGACGAAGCATGAAGCGTTCTAATTACCCATGAATCAATATCTTAGTTGTCCGGTGCCATGATATATAAGCATGAATGAGGAGGTAAAATAAGAATTTAGGTTCATTTCATATTTTAGGGTTTTTCTTTATTATGTTTTGATGTGTCATTGTACTGACAAAACAGAGTTATACTTGTTATGTTGTGTGAACTTTGGTGAGATTGCAATGGAACCGACTAATTGTTTGGACTTTTTAAAATTTTTCAATATGGTAGAAAATTGATGTTTCTGGCGCATTATCATAGTGTATTTCATGTACAATTGAATACAAAAATCATTCATAAAATTTGCCCTTCTAATTTTAATTACAAGATCTTCAACCCCCCGTATGGCTAGAGAAATAAGCTCAGAATAAGGAAGAATACAGGAGAATAGTAAAAAAAAACTATTTGTTTTGACAGAATAAACCCTGATAATTATGTCTGAATAAGCTAGGATAAGGTCTGATAACTATTCTAAAAAAATGGTGGAATTGGTTATCAAGGTTTATCTATGCCAATGGATAAAAATACCCTTCTCTGTCATTCCAAAAACTGTCACATCTATCAAATCAATCATATATCTCTCACACTATTCCCAGGGGGTATAATTGTCATTTAAAAAATCATAAACTTTTATTCATCCCTTATCAACCATTTATCATCACTTTATCCAAGGTGAACCAAACAACAAAAAAGTCATTTTTATATTTTTCAATGAGAATAACAAAAAAAAAAAAACAACCAAACAAAAAGTTACTTATTCAGCCTGGATTATTATCTATCCCAGTATAACTATCGGGAGCGAATAACTTAAGCCACACCCCATGCGGAGGGTTAAATGTTTGGATAATGAAAATTGATGTCATATTTATCTTGTGTCACCATCCCTATATTTGGTGAACTCTTGAACCTATACATCATCCATGGAATTTAAGGTCCAAATGGGGTGGAGAACAACAACGATCACCAATGGAATCAAACGGTCGAGATTAAATAAGACAGTACAATTGCATGTATATAAAGTCTGCGTACAGTTTGATATAAAAATATTTATTTCATTTATTTAATATCACATACTAAGGTTCACACATATCACATAAAACACATATATTCTCAAAGCATAAACATATATAGTCTCGTTTTAATCCTGAGCATTCTTATTTATTCTATTTATTTCTCCTCCTTTGTCCCACAGGAGGAGGAATTCTACTCTCGATTGTCTTGATGTGCGATCTGACGAGCCAGAGCCTCGCCATCCGGCATCGATGCGACGTAGCACCGATGCCCATCGGTGCTGAAGGTGGCGGTACCCCCAGAGCCGAAGATCAAATCGATCAACCACCCGGCGAATTCGCCAAGAATGTAAGCTCCGACGATGCTCATGACGATTCCTGAGACGATGATGAATAGGGGAGTCGCCTCGAGGCCGACCATGGTGGGTAAGGCAACTCCAATAACTTCTCCTAACATGGCACCACCAACAGAAGCTGCAGTGACCACAGCATCACGAGTCGCCGTTTGGAGGACGTGTTCGGATGAAAATATGTCCCAAACCATCATGCCCGCTGTGAAAAGCAACACAGCTATCCCCGCAAACCCAAATGCCTTTGATAGGTTGTTCACCACAACTCTTCCACGCCCGGATGCTTCAATGATTTCCACATACACCTTACATATAATATATATATAAACAATTATTTTACATGCCAATTATTTAAATGATTCAAATATAATATACACATACCTGTAGCTTTTGTTCGTCTTGTAGATCACTGAATGGCCCTTCAAAATTAAGCTTAACCTGGTACCTGCATGACTCGATATACATATACACAGCCATATATAGATTAAGATCATGGAAAGAGTGATTGCGCTTGTGGGTTTCGAATAATCAATCCACAGTTTGTTACAGATTTTATGCCAACGACTCACGCCTCTCCGCAGGTACTAGTTTGTAATGATCGATCTATCATTTTGTATCCCTTCTTTTTAAGGGGCCTTTAATTTGTACCCCAAAAAAGAAGAAAAAAAAATGACAAGGGGCCTTTGCAGTTAGGGCTGGTAAATGAGCCGAGCAGCTCAGGCTCTGCTCGGACTCAGCTCGGTTAAAGCTCGCTCAGGCTCGTTCGATTAGACAAACGAGCCGAGCTTGAACAATTTTTAAAGCTCGGTTTGTAAACGAGCCGAGCCCGAGCCTAGACGAGCTCGTTTACTTAACTGAAAAAAGGTTAACGAGCCGAGCCCGAGCCCGAACTTATGTTACTTTCACATGTATAAGGTGTTGTGATTTATGAAATGTGACTTCTTAAATGCTAAACAAGATTTTTTTTAGCTAAACGAGCCCGAGCCGAGCCTTGATTCGAGCTTCAGCTTGGCTTGTTTAACAAACGAGCCGAGCCGAGCCGAGCTTTAACCGAGCTTTTCACGAGCCCAACGAGCCGAGCTTGAACACAAAATGAAGCTCGTTCCCGAGCCGAGCCTGATACTAAACGAGCCGAGCCTGAGCAGGTCAAAGCTCGGCTCGTTCGGCTCGTTTACCACCCCTATTTGCAGTACTATCAAAAAATGAAAATGACTTAATTACTTTAAAAAAAAAAAAAAAGGACAATGATTGACCTAGTACATGCTAGAGTGGATTCATCATCAGTTTGTGTGAGTGATATATACCTTTGCACAAGGTCCTGAAACTTCAAGCCAGTGTCCTTGAGCATCTTGGAAAAGTTGCGTGAAGCGGGACTCTGATATTTCCTGGTGTACTCCAACATTGCGTTCCTGTATATGGCCGCATCCTTGGCCAGACGTTGGACGTTGATCACGTTCTCAGGGTCCAGTTCTTTGAGTGCATTCATAAGCGTCTTAGAGTGGTCGCTAATCTTTTTCAGATAATTAAGTCTGAGGGTGTAGTTCCTCACGGTCTGGAGTGCAGAGTTTGCAGACGCAACCACATAATCGAATATGTCATGCGCGATGGGTGACATGGTTTTGTCGTCCTGCCATTTGTGTAGTAATTGAGAACCGGCATCCACAAGGGACAACGCCGAATCGTAGCCTGATTTGCAATCGCGGAGGTATTTCGTCAGTTCGGGTTCGGAAGGGAATTTGATGTTGTGAATGGCTTCCACTTCTTGGCGGTAAACAATCGAAGCGAGCTTGTGCAACTGCTTGTCATCCAGAATTACAAGGGAAGACATCTTTCTAGATAGCTTTCTTTTGAAAGGGTGCATGAATTAATGAGTATTTATAAGGGGCTGGGAATTAATGCACTGTTTAGATAGCATTTTACACACTCATATTGCCCATTATTTAATTGAGTTCCTCACATCTCAAAAGTCAAACATGGGAATCACATGTTTTATCCCATTGCATCTAGCAATCTCCATTATATGTCAAAAAAAAAAATTCTCATTATATGTTCCCACCTGATCGGGTTCTTGGGTATAAATCTTATCCACTCGACCCGTTTTGTCTTTGTGCATGCATGTGAGAAGACATGTTGCCGCGAGTCATCAAGCTCATTTATCATGTTCATGCATTGTCCGTATATACATAAATAAATGATGTTTTATCTGAAAACGATACATTCAGGCTCGTCTAAATTCCCGTTTATGATCACAACAATCAATAATTTCTTTTGTTAAAATATATAATTGTTTAATTAAATACATATATACAATTATGAAAACAAAATATATATGCCTAGCTAGATAAACCTTAGATGACCCAAAACCGACCATTTAGGCTCTATTTGGGAGGGGTGAGGTCGAGTCCTGATGATGAATGGAGGAAGAAAAAAAATGTTGTTAGTGTTGGGAAAAGATACGCGGAAGCATATCAAACTCTCTTCGAATTTATTACTTTTGAGGTGTGACGGGCTTTTTGTCAAATTAGTGCTATCACGTGGGAACACATGCTGGCTTGCTTTTGAAATGTAAATGTAATTGGATATTATAAAAAAGACATATTGTGACTAAATTGTGACAATGGTCCATAACAACCCAAAAATAGTACATTATAAATATATTTTTTTAAAAAAAATATTTTTTAAAGACTAAATTTTGACAATAGTCCATAACAACCCAAAAATAGTACATTATAGATTTGGTTTTTTTTCTTCTGAAAATTATTTTTTAAGACTAAATTATGACAATAGTCACAGTCCAAAAATAGAACATCATAATTATTGTTTTTTCTTGAAAAAAATACTTTTTAATGACTAAATTGAAGGAGTATTCTTTTGAAAAGACAGTCTTGTATTTTAACCAATGCTATCAAATACCTAACACGATAACCGTGTACATCACATATGCATGCTCACGTGTCAATACGTGTTCCCACATGACCTTTGAAATTTTTTTATGTCATATATTATTATAGAATCTCACACACTATTATAACAACGTGTATAAGGCTATAAAACAAACTACAAAAGAACATGAATGTATCAGCTCCCCCAGAGAAATATGATACATTTCATTTGGTGGATTTCATGAGAATTGTGCAGTACATGTCAAATTATGCCCAGCATGTGTTCTCACTTAATAGCACTAGTTTAACAATAGTCCATAACATCCCAAAAATAGTACACGTATTATAAAAAAAAAATTGTTTGAAAAAATACTTTTTAAAGACTAATTAATTGTGACAATTAGTCCATAACATCACAGAAATAGTACATTATAAATATTAGTTTTTTGAAAAAATACTTCTTAAAGACTAAATTGTGACAATACTTTATAACATCCAAGAAATAGTACATCATAGATATTGTTTTTTTTTTTAATTATTTTTTAAGACTAAATTGCGACAATAGTCCATAACATTCCAAAAATAGTACATTATAATTATTTTTTTCCTTGAAAAAAATACTTTTTAAAGACTAAACTGAAGGAGTATTCTATTTTTTAAAAGATGGCATTGTTTTTCAACCCTACATCATTATCAAATGCCAATCCAGATGTTTTGTAGCAGCTTAAATATTTAGACCGTATATATATTATAATTAACTTATAGATTATAATTTTCTGATAAGAAGTACGTATTCCCACATGACCTCTGAAAATAGTAAATGATTATTTTTTAAACAATATTTTTAAATGACTCAATTAAATGATTTTTTAACTCCTCCATATTAATCATGTAAGCAACATCCACAGCATCATTTATGGTTTGAGACAAAACGGTGATCCCCAACCTTTGTTCTTGATTCCTTGGTAAATATTTCTGGAGTAGTTTGTTTTCTATAAATCTAATAAAATTTACCCTCTCTGACTATAAAATATGAATTCCCCACTCCTGTCCCTTGCAGTATCACCAACTCCACCTTGGAGGGGATGCCCGAGTACGCGGGGAAGACAATCACGCGCACGGACAGGGCACACGTGGCTCTGAACATGAAAAACGCGGCGGAGAAGGACGTCAACGCGCGCCAGTACGTTGAGAACCTCAAGGCGAGGTGGGGAACCGGAGTCTCCACTCTCTGCCTCCTCTACAACGCCACCGGTGACACCGTGACTTTCGTCACCAGTCACGACTGGCACGGCCACATCGGTCCAGCTCCGTACCCGACCGAGATCGCCAACGGTCAGTGGGGTGGGTTCCTCCACGTCAAGACCTCCGGGACCGCAACCGGCTCGTCCGCGGCCGTCGTGTATCATGGCAAGAACGGGGCTGGAGATGGGTGTGATTGGATGCCGTCTTGGTCCAACCCATGGGACAGGAACCTCTATGACAACATGGTATATATTTTTTTCATAAAAAAAATTAAATTAAATTTTGTATTTTTAATAAATAACTCATCATAATTTAAACTTTTATATATATATATATATATATAACTTTGAATTTTTTTTTTTTCATAACCCATTTTTGCAGGCCTACACTGAGATTCGTGAAGCTGGTCACTTCGATAATACTGTTTGGGGCGTAGTCTCTGATAAATTATACTCTTCAGGCCTCCAACACACTGACAAATGGAATGGATGTCTGTCGACTGTGACAACTGGTAGTGACACTTCCCCCATATTTGAGGGGATATTCACTCTTGAAAGTGCTGGCGCATGAGAAATTTGCGTTTTGATCAAGTGCTTCTATGGGCTTCCTCTACTGCTATATATGGTGAAGACATAATATTATATATATATAGTACTGAAACCTGCAGGTTATGTAATAATGGGAATAAATGTTCACACGCCGTTATGTATGTGTGAATTATGCATGTAATGAGAATAATTATCTATGGTTTATGTTGCATGCATGCATAATATTTTATGTTTGATCGTGTTTCTGGTAATTCTTGTTTTCATACATATATATAACTTATGGTATGCATCTTTGTTTCGATAAGGACAATAAGTTATTATTAAGGATATATATCTATTTTAATATAGATATAATTATTCTATGTTTGATTGTATTTCTGGTTATTTTTGTATTGTAATAATGTATATTTTATTATTGGTTGACTATGGATAAATTATGCATAAAAAAATGAATAAGATGTGAATAATAAATCGTAAAAGATGAAAATATGATTTGCCATGTGAACCTCTTATACATATAGAATAGAATGGGTTGAATATTATAATTTTATAGAGGGACCTAAAACATGAATGCCAGCTTAATCCCACCCAATAAAGAGTGATATTTCCAATCATATATGGAGCCCTGTCTGTAACCTTCACTAGGTATTTTTTAAATAAAAATAGGTAACTATTATGAAAAATAAAATATATATATATTTAATAAGCTATTTTTTTGAAAAAAAAAAATTCATACACACACACACTGCATTATCAAATGTATAGTTTTTTTGTTTGGCTATACGATTGTAAAACACAATTTTCTGTGGCAAAAACTACCCAATCTGCAAACAAATGCACATTAAATATATCAAAGTTCCCAACCTAACGTGAAATTAATTTTTACATATAAATAGTTTTGGAGATTTATTCATTTTTATTCCGGTCCTGGTCTCCACGTGATCCTTTGTCCTAACAGGGGCAAGGGGATGTGATAATACATGTGACTGGTGTATTTAAATTTTGGGATGTACAGGGTTATTAGATTATAGGAGTACTAGTACTTGTGTAGCATAACACGATGATATTTGGGGGCAAATTCCCATTTTGTAGGACTACTAGTACTTGTGTAGCATAACAAGATGGCCTCCAATGTATTTGGGAATCCCATCACCAACTTAACATTGGAGGGAATGCCTGAGTACGAGGAGGAACTGAAGCAGGGGTGGGGTTCAACCAATGTTGTAAATAACGTTAGGTGCTAGTCGAACGATTAAGGAAAGATGAAGAATTAATCGGATATTAATCAATCACTTTTTATAATAATAAATATAATACATATACATGATATATATGTAATGGTTTTAGACTATTTATAGGTATTAAAAGATAGTAATAAACAAGATTTGGGGGGATTAGGTTTTATCCATTTTTACAAAGTCAAAAGGATTGAGTCTAATCCTTTAAAACAAGTGATGACAAAGTCAATATAGTCATCCATATTTACTAACAGATATAAATAATTACCAAATTTATAGGTGGGTAAAAATAAAAATAAAAAATTGGGTCACATATGATTTATCTAAATCTTATATAAAATTTTGAATTTTGAATAAATAGAATATAAGTAACTCCTAAATTTATGGAAGGGTAAAAATGAAAATAAAAAAGCTAGATCAGTTTGCTTTTAATAAGTTAGTAAGAGAAATGTCACTATAAAATAGGGATTATGAATAACAAAAAAAATACCAAAAGATAAAACAAAGATATGGATAAAAGTTTTAAAAAATTTAAAAAAATATATTTTACATTAATACATTTGCAATGAATAAAAATTTCAAATTAAATAAAATAATGGGAGGATATGTCAAAGTTTGAAAAAAATATTACAAGTTTGATATAATTTTTCTAGTATTTGGGAGTCTTCTTTATGGTAGTATAATTTTTGTTTTTATATATAAGATATATGATTTCTTTGTTGGTGAGAAATAAATAGAAAATAAAAAAGTGGTTGAAAGAGTTCTACATATGCATGAATAATATTATCTGGTACGACATTCCCATTTTATTTTTTTAAAAGTGGAAGGAGATGGATATATAAAATGCTTTATGCAATCATAACACATGAATCTAACATGCTATGAACTCAATCTTATAACAATAAATCAAGAAAATGATTAGAACTTTTTAAACTTCAAGCAAGTTATTTTTAAAATAATTATATTTAATAAATGATTATTTAAATAATAAAACACTAAGAACATTAACTCTACTCTTGATAAAAAAAATTAATTAAATAATAAAATAAAATCAAAATATTGAAAAAAAAACTTACACTTGATATGTTTCAAACTCGGGCATGTAATAATCAATTCTCCTGGAATATAAAAACATTCAACCAAACAAATGATTAGAAATTTTTTACAAATAAAAATATTCAAATGTAATAAAAAAAAACACATTTATATCCCTTAGAATAATCATCTAAAAACAAATAAAAAACTTAATTTTTAATCTAATTATGATTGAAACGTAACCAAACATAAACCATAAAATACAAAAAATAAATAATAAAAGTATTTTTTTTAAAAGATGAAGACCTAAAAAAATGGAATTAAGTGGATAGGTGAGGGCAGGGCATTTATAGAATTTATTTTAGGTGCATTTTATCCTAAAATCTCGAGAGTAGGTTCAAGCATATATCCTAAAATCATTGACCTGGCTTTTTATTTTTTTATAAAAGTGATTAATTTTAAGGAATTTAGGTCAAGTGATTATGATTTGTATGGGAGGAGTTTGTTTTCCATTTAAACTTTTGAATTAAATATGGATATGATTTTATAATATTTGACTTTTATTTTATTTTTTGTAAAAGGATAAATAGGAACATTGGATCCCTTCATATCCATACGTATCTCATCCATTTTTATGAGTTTTTTTTCTCATAATTCATTTTCATCCGTATTTTCAATTGAAAAATTAAAAATTGTTATTATATCTATCATATATTCAAATTTAAATAGTTTTGTTATTGAGAATTAAATTGTTTTGATAAGGTGTATTTTAGAAACAAAATGTTTATAGAAAATTAAACAATCTAAGAAACTCATTCCATTTAATTATATGGTAATAAAATTTTATGACATGTAATATTTTATATATATATATATACATATATATATATAGTGAATATCGAATTATTGGATAATAATTCGATATGAAACTCCGTAGATATTGTGAATAAAGAACAAAAAAAAATTCTACAAAGAAGTTTGTAAGTTTTGCTCATCCAAATTTTTAAAAATAAATAAATGATTAACCATTCATTCAATAAAGACACACACATTGGATACCAAATTAATGCTATTATATGTAACATAAAATTCAAATACATGAGCAAACCATAAATCCTGTGTCATGGATCCATGAATACAACCACAAAAAAGATTTCACTGAATTATGTACTCTCTCACAACATACATATAAACCTTTTCACATATCATTTACTCCCAATAAACAATAACACATCACTTATACAAATCAGAAAAAGCTAGATTTCAAATGCTTCTTGAACTTAGGTTTTGATAGAATGCTGTTTCCATATGGGTGGTTTTGGAGCTCTGGGATATGTGGTTTGATGGCCTTTACAAGAGAGGTGTAAATATTTCCCCGTTAAAAAGATTTAACAATAAAGATTAGTATCATATAGAGAGAGAGAGAGAGGAATGAAAAAAAAAAAAATCAACCATGATCCATTAAAAAATAAACGTCACATAATAAAACACAAATTTATGTGATTTTTCTCTCTCTTCGATACCCATCAACCTCTAATTGGACCTAATACCCATACTCAATGAGTTCTTTCTTTATGCAGTTTTAATTATAAAAAAAAAAAAAAAATTGAAAAAATACCCTCATCCGTTGGTAACAATAGTTATCTATTAATTATTTAAAATGTGCAATATAACAATAAATTTTCTGAATTTGAGATTGGATTAATATGTAAAACAGATTTTTTTAATTAATTTTAAATAATTTTTTAGAAAATATTTTTATATAAATTACTAAAATATAATATCTATTTAATATCTTAAGATAGGTTTAGGAGAATAAATAATGAATGCATTTTGATAAATTTGTAAGGGTAAAAACGTACAAAAGCCATATATATATATGTTGAAAAAAATGAAAAAAACCTCATGATTATTAATATAGGTATATAGATAATCCATAGTCAAATTAAAAGATATTAAACAATTAAGAGATTTGTTATACTCAATCCTTTATATAGCCTCAAATTTTCACATTTTCTATAAATAATAACATTCAATTCATTTAAATATATAGTTTACATTTTATTGAGATGTATGATTTTCAAAAAAAAAAAAAAAAAACATATACAATCTGCATTTTAAACTATAAAATAAATTAAGTAGAACATTTTCAAACATTTAAACCAAACAAATAGAATAAAATAAATAATTAACTGGCTAGCCACTTAAACTTGGATCACCTGGGAAACATGAAGAGCAGTTTGAATGATGTAGTTGCCAAATTGGTCCTGCAGGAGCTGTGAGAACTGAGGGCTGTGTAGCAGCTCCAACACAATGTGAGCAGACTCTTCTGGGTCACATAATTTCAGGCATTTCTCTACCACATGACTCCCACATTTATGCATTGAAAGCTCTACATGGTTCCCCTTAAGCGCGTTTAGAATGCGTTTCGTCGCCCAGGGAAGCCTATGTGAAAGGATGTGTTGCACCATGTAGTTCCTGCAATCAAATCACATTTAGACAGTTTTTTTGAGATTCTGCTTTTACATAAATAATACTTAATTCCAATTTATTTTTAAGTGTTTTTGGCAAAGCGAAAGTTGTTAATTTTTTTTGTATTTATATGCCCCTTGGTGAAATACTATTTTCAACAGTACCCCTCAAAATGGCTTAAATTGTGGATAAGTGCCTTTTTGAGGGGAATTATTATAAAATCTAAAATATATTTACACTCTGCATAATTACTCTTCAAAAGTACAGCAGTGGATAATTTAATCATTTTAAAAAGTAAATTTTACAATATAATGATTTTTTAGGGGTATATATGCAAAAGTTTTTTTTTTATATTAGTTAAAATTGGGTCCTTTCAATTCGTAATTGAACAATATTTATATTTTTTTATTAAAGCATATATCTAATTAGACGAGTTTTACTATTTTTTAAAAGTTAAAACATGTGCGGATTGTAGTTTCTAATGGTTGTGCTTTAAGCAGATAACTTTTTTCTTCACACTTGTTTTCAAATGTAACCTAAGAGGAAAAAAGGTGAAAAAGTACTACTTACCCAACTTGGTCCCGGGAGAGAGAAAGAGTATTTTCAATGATCTTATGAAAAAATAAGGGTTTTTGTTGATCATAAGCCTGATCAAAGTAGTTCTTTAGTACACAACAGCCATGAGAATTCACTGAAATATCTAGAAAATAATCTACAACATCAGCGAACATGAACTGCAAAAGAAAAAAGAATGTCATCGTTACAACTAATAATAAAAATATTATTTATAATTATAACAACATTTTCATTGTATCAAACTAATATGGACCTAATACACTATGCCCATAAGTCTTTGAAACCATCTACTGAAACCTTATACCAAAGAAAAAAAGGTTTTTTTTATTTATTTTTATTTTTTTCATATATACCCCTTTAAAATTCTGTATTGTCAAAATATTTCTCTTAAACTTCTACAATATCCCTCAAGAAAAGGTAAAAAAGGTAAAATTGTGCATGAATACCCTTTTGAAGGGTATTTATGCACATTATAAATATTTAAAGTTTTGTAGAAGTAGCCCTAATAGACCATTTATGTCATTTTAAGGAGTATTGCTAGCTATAGTAATTTGTTAGGGGTATTTTGATAAAATGAGATTTTTTTAAGAGTACATATATGCAAAAAAATCTTTTTTTTTTATTATTATTTTGGCTCTTTGATTTCGAAATATATTTTCTAACATTTTGTGTTTTCAAAATGTTTACAAGAACTCTTACTAAAGTTCTAAGTCAATGCACACAATATTATTTCTCTTCATAAATTCCCTGATTCCCATTACTGAATGTTCGTTCATATGTACAAGGAATTAATAATGGGGTTGGATAACATATGTAGTGATACCTTAGAATTTATTTATTTTTTAAAGAAAAAGTTTTGGGGGGTGCAACACACGCACAACGTTGGAGTTTTAATGGGATCAATTGCATTAATGCTAATATGATTGCTCCCGTGATAAAAGTGCATTTACATTACAAAATAATAATTCATGTAAACTATCATGATTGAAAAATCAATCCTTTCAACTCAGGTTTAAATTTCATCTTTCTTCTTATAAGCTAACAAACTATTGATGAATTAGTATGGGAAAATGAATCATAAGATGCATCATCAGATCATATATTATAAATATATATGGTATTACCTCATTGTAGGCATATTTCAGATGATTCAGGCAACTGTTCACAACATGATAGCCAGTAGCATCTGTGATCAGTTTGAGAATTCCATACTTGAGAGCGAAAACAAGCATCCAAGCTTCCTCTGGAGTTTTCAAAGTCTCAATAACTTTTTGAACAACTTTACTTCTGCAACCATAGAAAATCACATGTAAGTCTATTACTAATATCTATCAATGAATATATGATGAACATAAGATAATAAAGTGAATAAAACACCCTACCCATGCACATCACATGAGATCTCGATGAGTTTCTGTGGATCTCTAGTGATCGTATAAAGTACACGCCATCGTTGATGGGGATTACAAATTTCAAGCAACTTTTGTACAAGAGACTTTCCAATAGAGTCAGTCATGAGCTCAACAATGTAGTCAATTATCTCAACAAATATCTCATCCTTGACTTCAGTATGGCCCTCCTCAAGCTCTTGCTGAAGAAAATGGAAATCTTCCTCATCCTTCATCCAAGAATAGTAATTTTTAACATCATGGTCTAGTGTGTTTTTCTGAGACTCTGGCCTCTTAGTCTGCCCAAAGTTATTGTTGAATTTTTTTGGCCCATTGTTTGACATCAACCTTGAGTCAAGATGTTTGATTGATTTCTTCCCATGTGACCTTGTCAATGTTATCTCAGGATAACTCTGCTTTCTTCCATGAATAAAGTTGCACCTCTCTCCCTTTGCACAATATCCTTGTGCGTAAAATCGACATATGGTACCAATACCATTACTAAAAGATGTCTTGAAATTGTTTTGGAAATTCTGATGAAGATGGAAGAGCTGATAATTGTATTGAGGCATCTGATGATGATGTTGTACATCATCTCTAGGCACACTATCTTGCAGGCTTAAATTTGCAATTCCTTGAGTCAGATATTCTTTTGAATGGGCATTCAGAGAAGGTGAATTCAGTATCACCTTTTCTTGTTCAGTCCATCCTTTATCCATGACTAAGAATAAAGAGGGCTCTATTCAGCAATGCAAATCCACGTGCCAATACCTTTTAGTACAACAAAGAGTGGATTAGAGACACAAATTAGGTTGCATGAAGAAAAACTATAGTATCAAATCTAGATGGTTATTAATTTGAGTTATAAAAGATCATCGGTTGCTTTTAAAATGATTTTTGCAAAAATTTACAAGTAATAAAAATATTAATATTTGCTAAATTTTCAAAAAAAAATTGATTACAATATGTTATAACCTTGTCAAATAACAAAAAGTAGGAGATAATTATTAATAATAAATAAAATAAGATAAAAAATATATACCTATTCACCCCTTATTAGCCCGGAAACTAGAAATTTCAATGAAAAAGTATTTCTATCAATAAAATTATGATCGAGGAGTAGGTTTTGGAGCTCCTCGATCTCTCATTACCAATCTTACTGTTTTAGATATGTTTCAGTTTTATTTGAATAAAATTAAGGCGTGTGCCTACCATTTCATAAATAAAAAAATGATTTGAATAAAAATATTATGTAATGATTACAATTGATTTTAAAAAAAACATATCAACAAGTACCCATGCATAACTATCATAACACGGAAATTATATATAATAATAAAAATGCTTAAAAATAAAATAAAATTTTAGATCAACAATTCAAGGTTATAATCAAAATATTTAGATCAACAAATCAAGGTTATAATCAAAATCTAGTCAAGAACAACATAGAGATTTTTCTTGTAAAATCTGGACAACACAAAGATCTGCGACGGCCCATGGTTAATATATACATGAATAACATAATTAAAATATATTGAACACATGTAGAGATACTAATATGATACCTGAAACTATATGTAAAAGTCATTTAAAAATTTAAAAAAATCTGTGGCAAAATCCAAAGGGCATTGAATAACAAAAAGAAAAGAAAAGAAATTGTATCACTGTATTGGTTGATAAAACTTGCATTAAAGATTGATGTACATTGAACTAAAATTCAATTAATTATAATAAATCAAAATTGTACCTCAATAAAGACCAGAATATAAAAAAAAAATTATGAACTCTCTTTTTCTCTTTCCAAGGTTGATCTGCGGATCACTTTTTTTTTATTGAGTAATATAAGAAGGGGGTCCTCCTATATATATAAGAAGGCATGGTCAAAAATATATATATAATAACCGAATTTATATAATCTAATAAACGCATTGAATTTAATCGAAATCAAAACCGAATTTTATATGAATATCTAAAATTTTGTTAGAGGATCTCTATATAAGATTTGAAATTATTAAACTACGTGTTCACATTTGTTTCTTAATATGAAATTATTGAACAATATGTTGAGTTTAATAGCCCCCCTCAAACTGTTTATAATTTATAAACTGAAGGAGTTAGATTTTGTTGCCCACCAAAGACTTCGGAGAGTTAATATTTTGAAATAACAAATTTTCTTAAACATAAATGGATTGATTTGAAAGTAATTAAATTTATGGAATTTGATGAAACAAAAAATGCTATTCCAAATTCCAATCAAATTCCATTGTTTTTATTTGAATTTGTTATCTATAATTGGATGGAATTGCAATACTTTATTTATGGAATATATCCCTTAAAAAATCATATATAGTCAAGATACCCATTTTCAAACTCTATTGTCACTAATACCCAGGGATTAAAATATCCTTTTGAGGGACATTTATGCACCTTATAAAAGAATTTGTAATATAGAAATAACCTTCAAAAGGGCAAATGTGATTTTTTCAGTGGTTTTATGCAAAATATCATTTTTAAAACTTTTGAATCCTTGCAAAATTATTATTATTATTATTTTTGTATTTCCAAATCTCGATAAATTTGATAGAATTATCATAATCTCAACCATCTCTCTTAAATTTTATCAATTTTTTTATTTGAAAGTTAATTTCATGCATTTATGCAATTAAATATAAATAAAAAAACAGATTTCCAAGTAAAAAAATGACAGCTAATACTATACAGTTATACAACAAACTCCAATTCTATCAAAATCTCTCATTTCCTGACTTATTTTATAGAAAAATCTGTTTTACGTGTTTTAGTTGTCACATATGTAATATGCACGTGATTTATTATTAATGATTCTGAAAGGGTTAAATGCATGTAACCCATAAATTTGGTGGATATCCATATCCACCACTCAATTTACTGAATATCCATATAACCCCCTCATTTGCAGTATATATTGCACATACCCCCCTACAATTTTATTCTTATCATGGGATGAGCTAAGTTTTATTCTTATAATTTCAAAAAATAAGTGTTTTAACTTTTTATTAAACTAAATAAACTGATGTTTAAAATAGATGAAAAATTCATTCAATGTAATATAAAAATGACAATGATATATACAAAGAATATAATAAAATATTATTTGAGTTTATTTTATTTTATTTTGTATAGAAACAAACAGTCCCAACTCTCAACTATAGAACTAGACCCAAAATGTACGGCCTCTTAAATATTTTATAATGAAATATTATTTGAATCCGTTGAGTATATATATGATGTTTGCATCATTATTTTCAATAAATTCTCTTTTATAATTTATAATAATGTTTGAAATTGTTAAAATTTGTCTATATATTCAAAGATATAAATTGTTTGGATAAACTTTGGTGTGTTGAGATTTGATTTATTAATTAAAATAAGATTTAGTTTTTTTTTTATTATTTGTTTACAGTAAAACAACATATCATCAATTATAAATTATTTAAGGTCATAACTAAGATTTATGACCAACCAGCTTAGTGAATCCATTTAAATTCATTCCGGTGAGTTATATTTTATATTTTTTTTATATTAAATCAGATTAACATATTAAATTTAAGATTTTTATGAATAAAATAAAATCATATTTATTATAAAATACAACATAATATCCAACTTCCAATGGCTTGCAACACCACTCTTCTCAGATTCCACTTCATCAACGGTCCATATCCAACTCGTTTTCACTCTTTCTAACAAAACGAAACGAAACACTTTTAGGTTTTCCTCTCTCTCCCTCGTTTTCACTCACTTTTAGGGTTTCCCTCCAAACAACCTTCGGCCACTGCTCGTCCAACCTTCCGGCATCGGCCTTGCCGGTCCCGGTCTCTCTCTCTCTCTTCACTGAATCTTTTTTTGGGGGATTTGATTTTTACTAAATCTTGTTTTGGGGGTTTTGAAGGGGCGGCGGATGTGTTGCCGTTTGTGGAGGTGGATCTGAAGAAGATCGTGTCCAGTTGCCGTTTGTGGAGGTAGATCTGAAGAAGATCGTGTCCAGGGTCATCGAATGGTGGTATGTGATCTTAATATGATTTTCTGTTTTGGATCTGTCAATTGTAGCATTAGAGCTGATGAGTTTCTGTTTTTGGATATGATTTTGTAACCTTTTTCTATGAAATATTTTGTAGGGTAAAGGTCTGTATTTTATTTATAATATGGAGGCCGACGCGGAGAAGCGGACGCCTCGTCTCTTCATAAAGGAGATGGTGATGAGCAACTTCAAGTCCTACGCCGCCGAACAGAGAGTCGGCCCCCTTCCACAAGTCCCTCCTTTATTCTTCTTCTCGCGCACACTTCATCAGTTCCTTCATTTACTGCCACTTTAGGTTTCCAATCGTTCCAAATTTTGATTTGCAAACCCTAGAACGATTTCTAAAGGCAATTTTTGAAAGAGCAGAGCTTCTCGGTGGTTGTCGGGCCCAATGGAAGCGGTAAAA
Source organism: Acorus gramineus (assembly GCA_030737835.1). Lineage (NCBI taxonomy): Eukaryota > Viridiplantae > Streptophyta > Magnoliopsida > Acorales > Acoraceae > Acorus > Acorus gramineus. Next base: position 934,673 of record CM060851.1, on the reverse strand, counting down.
GCAATGTGATTGATGCGATGCTTTTCGGTCTTGGCAAGCGAGCTAAGCAGGTAAAAGTTTTGGCTTTTCAGTTGCCCTTGATTGTGATTTTTGGGTCTTTGTTTACAAAGATTTCAATTTCCTGATTGAACTTTGGCTGGCTTTCTTTGGCCATGATCCGAGTGAAGATGCGACTCAACAAAGTTTCAGAATTGATACATGATTCCACGAATCATCAGAATCTTGACAGTGCGGTGTTTCGGTTCACTTTCAGGAGATCATCGAGCTGGTAATCCTTTCATCTTAGGCTACATGTTTGATTGCACGATTGCAAAACTGATTTTAGGTAAAAGCTGGATTTAAAACTGATTTTACAGAAAGCTATCTCTCCACAAATTATGGAAAACTCAGGTTTTGAGCGCTTTTTCACATAAATGTGTATGCAGCTTTTGGCCCCTGTTTTTCTATTTGGAAACGGGTTTGAAAAAAACAGCTTCCTGCAAACCCAAAAGCTGCCCAAACCTCGTTTCCAAATGGGGCCTTACTCTGTGTCTTGGTAGTTATACTCAACTTTGTAGATTTCTCTGGGTCTCACAAAAATGATGACACACAAGTGGTTGATCACACACTTGGCTGGATTATTTGTTTTAACGCAGTAGCATGCATATTCTTAGATGCAAGAGATAGTCTGTGTGCAAGCTGAAGATTCTTAAGCACTCATTGTGAGATTAGATGGGAGAGTTGAATGACTAATTATAATATTTTTATCTCTGAGGAACACTTCTAGTACTGTATACAAAAAACACTGTAACCTGTCAAAAGCGCCTCTTTTGAAGAATTGGGCCTAATATTTACTCACATCAACAAAATGATCTGAGTGTCAGTTCTACATTAATTGTAAACCTGGGTTGATATTAGATTTAACAATAATGATTCCCAAGCCCCAACTTCACAGGCCCCAAACCAGGCCCCATGAGGTGGCAAGTGTACATTGTCTTTTATACCCTTAACGCTTGTTTTTAGGAAGCACTGATTCGGTTACGATTTCTTTCCAAATGGGGCGTCAACATTGAATGTCATTAACGCTTGTTTTTAGGAAGCACTGATTCGGTTACGATTTCTTTCCAAATGGGGCGTCAACATTGAATGTCATTAACAACCGCTAATCATGGAGAATTGCTGATATTATTTGATCTTCAGCAATCAAAACCGAATCATATTAGAGGAATAAATCGTAGCAATCTCAAAGTTCAATAATGAATGCGATTATCAACAGCAGATCGTGGAGAATTTCAATTGTCGATCATTTTCGATTTCCAGCAATCAAAACCGAATCATATATGATGAACGTCTTGTAGCAGTCCCACAATTTTAATATTTTTCGAGTTGGATCTCCCATCAATGTCGTCCGAATCAGGTTTGTCATGTTTTTTTAATATTTTGATTTTATTTGAATGAAAGTCACAACTGAAATTAAAATTAAATTTTTGATGATAACATATTTAATCTATGTTGCATGTTTCAATTTAAAAAATAAAATTTTTTTATTTTATACTCAATAGTTGTTACATTTATAAGTACATACTCAATAGTTGTTACATTTATAAGTACATACTCAATAGTTGTTACATTTACCTAATAGTTGTTACATTTACTCAATAGTTGTTACATTTACTCAATAGTTGTTACATTTGCACTCTAAATGTAACAGATTGTATTAGTTTTCTGATTTGGTTTTGGAGTAATGTAACACAAATTGGATTAGGTTTTGGATTATGGTTTAGATGTTTTGATTAAATGTAACAAAAAAAGGAAGGAACAAACAATTGTTTGTTACATTTTTGGAATGAAGAAACAAAAAATGTCTCATTCTTCATAATCGCTTAAAAACTTTAAATCGTTTTTTTTTTAAAAGGAAGGAACAAAAACAGAAAATGTTTATTTTTCGTCATCATTGTTTGAATATGATGTTAAAATATTGGCAAAGAATCGTCGGATTGAATTGAAGAATATTTGAAGAACAGATTTTGGGAATGCAAAAGAAAAAAAAATTCTTCTATTTGGATCGTCGAAACGGAAAAGAAAGGGGGTTTCGATTAAACAATTGGGATTTTTTTTTACCTAGATTTTATTAGATGGTATGATTTCATTTGAATGTTTGTTGTGATTGACCGAGACAATCGGGGATGGTTATTTAATGAACGAGAATTAGGGATTCTTTGATTTGCACGTTAAAAAATGAGGCATTTTTAAGTAGGGGTATTTTTGGTTTTTGCCTTTTCACCTTTTTTGAAAAGTCAACAAGCCAACCAATAAGGTGATGACACCTCATGGGGCTTGTGAATGGGGCCTATAATTTGGGGCCTGGGTATCACCACTGTAGATTTATATAAGGGTATTAACTTTGTATGCAATATAGTCTAACTTTGGGACTGCTATTAGTGCCATGTAAAAAGGTTATGGCAAGTGAATCTCCTACACTGAGTCATGTTCTTCATGCAGGAGAAACAAACTGATCTTTTACGTAAGATGAAAGAGAAGGTAAATACTCCAGAAGGGGTTCCTCGGCTTTTTGATCTTGTAAGGGTCGACAATGAAAGGCTGAAGTTGGCCTTTTTCTCTGTTTTAGGAAACACCATTGTTGCGCAGGACCTAGATCAGGTGATTCTCATCTCTATTATCTCCTGGTTTTAGGTGTATACAAAGAAGGGTTTACTGATCTGCTTAAGTGAATTGATAATCTGTTTCTTTTTGCAACACAAACGTCATTGTGGCACATCTCACCAAAAATATCTTTGCCACTCTGTTCTTGACTTCTTGTATTTTTAAATAGCCTTTTTTTATTATTGGTATTTTTAAATAGCCGAATGTCTGATAGAATGCAGTGCTTAAGTAATATGTGTCCCTTCTCCCCTCCCTTCACGTTGAAGGGAATGAATTTGCATCCCTTTTCAGAGTTCAACAAAATCGCCTTCTTCCATTTTCCAATCTGACATTTAAATGTTTCATAAAGCTAATTCTGATACTGGAAACATATGTTAGGTGATGGCACCTTCCCATGCTAACATCTACAATTTCCTTTGTATTTCTTATGATTAGGCAACAAGGATTGCATATGGAGGGGACAAGGAATTTCGTCGTGTCGTGACTTTGGATGGTGCACTTTTCGAGAAGTCAGGTACAATGAGTGGCGGTGGAAACAAACCACGTGGTGGTAAGATGGGGACATCTATTCAAGCAAGTGTTTCTGGATAAAAGGTGGCAAACGCTGATTAAGAGGTTGCTGAGCTGGTTGAACAGCTCAGTAATTTACGTCAACGGATTGCTGATGCACAGAAGCATTATCAGGCCTCAGAAAGTGCTGCACGTCAGCTGGAAATGGATTTAGCAAAAGGCCAAAAGGAGGTAACTATAGAAGCAAAATACATCCAGAGGTGTTATTCAATAACATGCAGATGGAAGGCAGTAATCATGTCTTAATCCTATTACTGTTCCTTCCCAACAGATAGACAATCTAAAGGCACAATATAGAGAAATAGAACAGAAGCTTTACACACTAAGGAATGACTCTCAGCCAAAAGCAGAAGAATTGGCAAGAGTGAAAGAGCTAGAAAAGGTTATAGCTTTGGAGGAAAAGGAAATGGAGCGGCTCACTAAGTGCTCCAAAAAGCTTAAAGACAAAGTAATTGCCCAACTTTTAGTGCAGTTATGCTGCAAGCTGCTGTACTGGATAACATGAACATATTTGGCATTTTATTCTTTGTATTGTTTCTATAAATAGAAAACTATGCACATGAAGGCTATCATTTTCAATAAATCCTCATATTTTTATTGTTCCAGGCCTCAGAGCTTCAGAATAAAATAGAGAGTGCAGGTGGTGAGAAACTGAAAAGTCAGAAATTAAAAGTCACTCAAATCCAATCTGTAAGTGTGCCAACCTTTACAGTTTCTTATATATCCAATTAATATATGTATTAACAGCCATTTACATTCAGGACGTTGATAAAACTAGCACAGAGATAAGCCGCCGTAAAGTTCAGATAGTTACTGGGGAAGACACAATAAAAAAGTTAACAAAAGGGATATAAGAGTCAGAGAGAGAGAGAGAGAGAGAGAGAGAGAGAGAGAGAGAGAAGGATAAAATGATGAAAAAGATTGAACAAAAAGCATTCTTGGTCCAGGAAAATTACAAGAAAACACTGGAGGTGTGACCACTAAAATATGTTATTCGTTCTAATTGTTTATACCTTATCACACATTCTGATTGATGTGCTATATAGCTTGTCAACAAGTATAAGGAGGTATTGGATGAAGCAAAATCAGAATATAACAAAGTGAAGAAAACTATGGATGTGTTACGCCAACTAATTGTCCTATTGCACAGGTTGATGCTGAGTATAAATTACAAGATATGAAGAAACTTTTGAAGGAGTGGGAAATGAAGGGAAAAGGATTCAAGAAAAGACTGGATGACATCCAGAGGGACCTCACTAAACACATGGAACAGTAAGATCTGATAATGACATATTCCATTGCGTTATGCAGATTGGTGGCATTTTTAAAAGGTTATTTGTGATGATGAATTTGTCAACAGAATCAAGAAGGATGCCGTGGATCCTGAAAAAATTAAAGTCACCCTTGCAGGCAAAACACTGCATGAAGCTTGTGAACTGCAAAGGGCAGTGGAAATGGTTGCATTATTTGAAGCACAGCTAAAAGAACTGAATCCAAACCTGGATTCCATTACAGAGTATACTTTTGTTGTTTGTAAATCAAATGCCTGTATTTTCATTCAAAATTATAACGTGTGATTAATATGACAATGCAGATATCGGCAGAAGGCTTCTTTATATGATGAACACGTAGATTAATAGCCTAAAGTGCAATATTGCATCCAATCAGGGTTTCAATGGGCTGGATGTGACTGGGGCCATTTGGTTGTCTCAAGTTTACTAGACCTTTATTCTTGCTTTTCATCAATTATATGAATAGAATTTGACTTGCAATTGTGAATTTTTTTCCTCCTTTCGGACACTAAGCATTTGGCGGAACATTTGGTCCCCAAAGGTACCTTTGAAGGTTTGGGTTTTCATGTGGCTTGCTTGTCAAGCAAGGTCGGTTGCTCACTAAGCTCCGATGTGCGCGTTGGCATGCCGACATCTCCTCCGCTTGCGGGCTGTGTGAGGGGGCCAAAGAATCTATGGAGCACCTTTTTTGTCAATGTCCCGCAGCAGTCTGGTTATGGCATAGGCTCAGGTCGGTTAGAGTCACCCCTATCAGTTTCCATTCTCTACATGAACTGGGCCTGGCAGTGGGACGGGTGGCATGCCAGGGTGATAGGAGCACTGCTGCAAAGTTGGTTTGCACCATCATTCATGTTGGTATGAGGGTGATTTGGCTGGCATGAAATGCTTTGGTGTTTAAGGGCAGCGCTTCTATGTTGAGAACTTATGGGAAGCGGCGGTGACGTTCATACGTGAGGGGGGAAGGGTCCTTGCAGGTGCCAAGCGCATTGTGTTGAGGCGAGGAGTTTTTTGTATTGAGGAGTAGGTAGAGTATGTGGTTGTGATTGGGGAAGGAATAGATAGCTCTTCTATTCTTTCTCATTTGGCACGATTGTATTGTTTATTTTTTGTATTTGTTTTCGTTTCTAATCGCCCACCTTTCAAATGTTGTAACTTTGATTTTTTTCTAATAAAATTAGGATAACGATACTCTACCATGTCCTAAAAAAAAACCCTCCTAAATCTTGTCAAACTTTTATTTAAATGATAATTTCATGCACTTATGCAATTTAATTAAAAAACATGTTTTCAAAAAAATGACAATTAATACAGTAAAACAAACAAAATAATTAAGATTCCTATCATAACAAACCCCCATTCTATCCATATCTCTCATTTCCTTATTTTATGGGGAGTGGAATCTGTGTTACACGTTTTATCTGTCACAAATATGTAACATGCGCATGATTTAGGTGGCATTTGGTTGGGTGGAATGCTGTTTTTAAGTGTTGATTATAATAGTGTTGATAATTTTAAGCAGTTTAGAAAAAAAAACTGTTTGGTTCAACGAAAAATATAATCACTTATTCAGATAAGTGTGTGTGGTTCATCACTTAACAATAATGCTTAATGTAAAGGTATTTTGATCTATTTAATAAATGTTATATTAATGTTTTGCTGAATACTTGAAAAAATACTTATTTTTTCTATTAAAAAAAATATTTATTTGTTCCATGAAATACATGTACCACTTTGAGAGTGAACAATAAAATACTACATGAAAGTTTATACATAATAACCAATAATTTGGATTGAAATATTTAGATAGAATAGTGGTAAATGTGCACCATACATAACCACATTAAAAAACCTGGAGATTATAAACTTCTCAAGCATGGAACTATTGAATATTTCACAAACATAACCCAATAGTTCAAGAGCTTATTAGAGTCAATAAATTTAACATCTCCTTCTATAAGAGATATTTTTGTTCATTTCTTACAAATACCCATGCACCTACAACAAGGATTTCAGTCCAGAAAACCACAGAAGTGTCAACCTTACTCTTAAAGTCTGGTTTCCTTAGATCTTTAGATTCAATGCTTTGAATCATAGGAGGATTGATTTGTAGACCACATAAATTCAAACATCAAATGAGCACACACATTCATGTCCTTCATTTTTCTCCTAAATATACGTTTTGGTCCTCGTAATCTAATCAAATAAACCACAGAAAGACAAGGAAAAACTTTTTTTTATCCCTTGTGTGGTTTTCTTTTTCTTTTTTTTTTTGGGAAAAGTTAGACCATTTAAAATGCATTTGATGAAGGAACATATAAATGTTATAAATCATAACAAGAAGCTACACATCAAAGCAATGGACGAATCTACATCTTTAACCACAAATTGGACTGATTCCATCAAACATTCTTCCACAGACCAGACAAAAAAATTCTTAAAAATCAACTACCAAAACGTATTACACAAAAAATTGTGATATTTGAAGAGATCAATCCATTCCAAACACATGCAGTCCAACCGATCCACCCATCTAAAGCAGGGAAACATGAGGACCTATCAAAAAGAATGCCAAAACCGTTGAAAAATCTCTCAAGATCCGTTGAATCGTAATCTTAATCCGATCTATATGATTCCACAAACCCTATCCATGAAAGGGTACTCAAATTGAAGAAAAATATGCACAGATGTCCTTCCCAGAAATATGTGAGAGAGAGTTTGAGATGGTGAAGATGAAAATCTGTAGACAAAGTGGTGTTCAAACCGGCGAAAAATCGCTGAGCTCTGCTAGGGTTTTCTTTGTAAAAATATTTTTCATGTAAGTGTGGTATATATACATTTCTGGGCTACAGACAAGATTGTAAAATAGACTGAGTTTATTAACGCTCTATTAACAATGTTAAGAATAATATACACACAACCAAATCATTTCAAACATGTATAACTAAAAATCAATACAAGCTAGTTAGCCAACACTGCAACTTTTTAACTGTCTACAGAACATCAAGTCAACAAACAACCCAAACCTCCAAAACTCAGTCACCCTTAACCAAAAAAAAAAAAAAGCCCTGCATTGATCCCTCTCTCTTCAATGGCAGCTCACACAGAACCTTCCCCGCTCGCGATTGTCGTTTTCGGGATCTCCTCACATTCTTGAAGAGGCTCCAATGAATCGACGATGTCCCTCATCAGAGGCCTCGCTTTCGGGTTGTGATTGAGGCAGTGATAGGCCAGCATAGCAGCCTTGTGAATGGCTTTGACTGGGTAGTCACCTTCCAACCTCGGGTCAACGATGTTGAGGAGCTTCTTCTTCTCACGGAGAATTGGCAGCGCCCATTCGGTGAGGTTCTGCTCACGGGCCGGGCGAGACTTATCCAGGGACTTCCTTCCTGTTAGAAGCTCGAGAAGGACGACCCCAAAGCTGTAGACATCGCTTCTGGCGGTCAAGTGGCCTGTCACATAAAAGAATGGCATGTGGAAAAGTTGAGGCTTTGCATGTTATTAGGCTTTACATCAATGAGCGAAAGCTATTCGAGTGGACCTTCATGTTAAGAATTCAAGAATACTGAAGTGAACTGGACAGGGCTGAATGGTCTCTCACTTATTTTGAAAGTTTTGCCAATCCTACTCAAGAAAATCATTTTAACTCTGGTGTATGCCATAGTTTATCTCTATTGATGATCCATCAATGAAAGCTTAATTAATGGTCACATTGGGACTATAGAATTCAAGAAAGTCCAATGATGCTTAAAATGCTATCAGAGTGAACATATTTACTTTTCAACGCAGAGACTCTAGGATCTAATGCTTAATACCATAAATAGTGATAATTGCACTCTCAAACAATTGTGGTAACAATGCCTCCAGGGAGGACTTGTATGATTTGTCTCATAACAAAACCCATCCACTTCTGTTAAAAAAAAATTATATGCATCACCAATGCCCGATTACTTATATATCAGATGGCCGGTTTTCCATATGATAGATCAACTGATGAGTACAAGAAATTAAGTAGATAAATCAACACCTAGATCTAGTCCTAGGACCATGTAAAACTAAACCAAATTCGCTTCAAGGACTCAAATGGTTTATAATTAGAAAAAAGTTGATTTGACAACTTGGTCACCAAATTGATGTAGAACTAGATAAATCTTAGACCATATATATAATATCATCATACCTGTCATCATGTATTCTGGGGCTGCATATCCATATGTGCCCATAATACGAGTGGAAACATGTGATTTATCCCCAACAGGTCCATCTTTGGCAAGACCAAAGTCTGAGAGCTTTGCATTATAATCCTGAAGAGCATGCATGGTTAACTAAATGAGTCTTTAAAGAGTACATAGAGTTTTTATTTCAAATATCATAAAACGTACAAGAAAATGATAAGATATATAAATTATATATGAATTCACAGATCTCAACATGAAATATAACTTTCAAGTGTATAATCATAATTGATTAAATGCATGCCTTCATGTGCTCAAGAACAGAAAACAAAATACAAACGTTACCAATAAAAGTACATAATTAGATAACTCAAATTTCCACTAAGAACTAAATAACGAATGCCCATTCTTCAGTTGACAAAAGTTAACTAGATCTAACAAAAAAAATCCTTTCAATAATTAAATTATGAAAAGCAACTGGTTCCTATCATGAAATGCACAACTCATCTAGCAAAAGTTACATCACTTTTACTGCTAGCGAAATCAGAGATCATGTGACAGACAATAACAAAGCAGTACCAAGTAAATGAAAGTTGTGTTTTTGCTATGCACTGACCATGTCAAGCAAAGTATTTGATGTCTTAAAATCACGGTATATAACTGGCCTCTCAGCTTCATGGAGAAAAGCAAGCCCTTTTGCAGCTCCAAACGCAATCTTCATTCTGGTAGACCAGGAAAGAGGGAGCAATACCCCTACACAAAAGGTCAGAAATTTCAGCTAACATGCACAGTGATATCGTGGGAAATATCCAAAGGATAAATTTTATAACTTCTACACAACAAAAGATATGTAGAACATTATATAAAGATATACTCGAGGGGTTTGATTCTACTTGGGTAAATGATACACAACAGGATCAATACGCAAAAGCAAAACATTTCATCTATGGTGCATGAGCGAATGAAAGACAAACTAAGCTCATGCTGCTTTGAGTCACTTTAAATTTCGGGGGATTTTTTTTTATAGTTTGTTAAGCTAGAGTCTAGTGCATAAAAGATTCTTAGAAACATCTTCCATTCAGACCAGCTCTGTTGATGTAATGAAATGACAATCAATCATAGCCTCTCCTCCTATGTTTGTCACCTATTTAACAAGCTTCGTACTGAATGGTGCACATCTGTGATGACTACAAAAATGTGGAATAAAAGGAGAGGAATAAACTTCAGATTTATCAATACAGAGTGACATAAAAACTGAAGCTGAGATAAGTTAACTAAGAAATATGGCTATCAACATCACTAGTTAAGAAACAATAAACATTTCAATATTTCTTAGTTTCTTCAAAAAAAATAGAGCAAACATTCCCAATTAGCAAAATTGCAGCATCCAAAACAAGTCATTTGTTCTAAGAGCAAAACTAAAAGGTAGATGAACGAGAGAATTACTTGAAAACAGATTATTCTCCACGCTACCCCGAGGCATGTACTCATAAATCAACATTCGATGGTCATCTTCGCAACAGTATCCAACCAGCTTCACCAAATTCGGATGTGAAAGTTGACCAAGAAAAATGACTTCAGCCTGCATACCCATAAAAAATCTAAGCCCCCAAATGACACAAGAATAGTTGAAAATAGATTCAAATTATATAAAAACATCATACAAATGGGCCAGTTTGGTAATCATTCTCACTCTCTTTCTATTAGAACACCCGGATAAATGGCATATGGAATCCTAGATTCCTATACCCTTCCTAGGCGGCCAAAGCAAAATTCTCTTCTTTCATTGTGCTCATGGAATCTATCAGAACTAGATTACTAGGGGAAGGAGGAATTTTCCTTCTATACCATGGATACCAAACTAGCCCAAAGTGTCAAGGGAAAGAAATTTTTACCAGCCATTCTCTGTGGCCCTGAAAACTGTTATCTCCATCATGAACCTTAACAGCCACTTGAAGAGGTTGGATTCCCTCCCTCAAGTCGTCAGTTATAAATCCTTCATAAACGCATCCAAAGCCTCCACCACCAAGAACACGGTCTTGCCTGAAATTATCTGTGATCGTCTTGAGTTCTTCAGAGGTGAATGCTATCAACGGATTCACACCCAAGTCTTTACGCAAGTCCTCGACTTCTTCAGGATTCGAAGGCATTTTGTTGTCGTCTTGAGGTTCTTCTTTCTGTGATGGACTTTGGATTTTGGGAGATTCTGACAAACAATGAAGAACCAAATGCATATATATAAGCTCCAAATGAGGCACAAACACAGATTGAGAATCTTTTGCAAGCATCACCCACTTGACAAAAAGGGAGAACTTCTACAGTAAACTTAATCTACATCAGAGCATCCAAAAAAAGGGATTCTGATCCAATTCAATATGTACCACAGAAAGCAAGATTCATCTTATAGAAAACAAATTGAAGAGGAAAAACATACCTTTTATAAACAAAGATGGAAATAATTATTTGTAACTATTAATTATCAATTTTTAGGAAAGCTCTTTATCCAAACATGTAGGAAACAAGAAAATAATGCTGTTGTTGTTTTTTTCAATTTCAAAACCGCCATATCCACAAATCAAATTATAAAAAGCACTGTATTTTAGAACATCAAAACCACCCAACATTGAATGTCTAATAATTCTATTAAGGAATCAAGCAGAAAACATTTACAGGGATGCTGAAATCCCAATAACAGATATCAAAATATGATTTTGATAAAAAAAAATGAAAATCTAATCAAAAGCACTAAATTGATAAACTGATTCAATATGAATAGGCAAACACCACACAATCACATTATTAAAAAAAATCCATAAAACTCAAACAAGAACAAAAACTAATCCCTCAAAAAAACATTCTCCAAAACAATACCTGACTTAGCATTAGAAGATACTCTGTATATAGAAGGGTTCCACCTAAACATGCAATTCCCCATCAATACAAAAAAACACAAAAACCTCCGAAGCCCCTACCAAGAACCCATTTCAATAAGACACAGACTATGACAAAGAAAGCCAAAAAAAAATGTTGAATTCTACTTAATTGGTCTTTTGGGTTCTTAAAAACATTGAAGGATTAGAAAAAAGAGAAAGAAAGAAAGAAAGAAGAAGAAAAAGAACTCCTTTAAAAACATTAAAGGACTTGTTTGCAACCAAAAAAAACAAGAACTTTCATGAGGGTCTTTCAATGGCAGGTATGAACAGAGTAAAAAAAATTTGAGTATCCCAAAAGATAAGTTTCACTGTGTTTTGATTATTATTTTTTTAATTCTTTTGGGAAAAGAGAGGAAAAACAGTGTGGGTGATTGAAACCCAAACAAAAAAAAAAGGAATAAAAAAAATAAGAAGTTATATTTCATCTGGGTGATAATACAGTTCATAGTGGGGCTTATATTCTCAAATGGTGGGGCGGGGTGCCGGTGGGTCGGTTGGGTTAAGTGGTTCTTCCACTGTCACACTCTGAGTCTGGAGGAAATGATGGGAGGGGCATCATTTTGCCTTCCAAGATTATGGTAATTTCTTTTTCTTTAAAAAGAATATTGAAAAAATTAATTTCATGTCTTTGAAAAATCCTCGGCGCATTCCGGGTTTAGATTCTCTACTTGATTTTTTATACTTATTTTATGTTTTGATCAATCAGATAGTCATAAATTTATCATATAAAATAGATCTATTTATTTATTCATGATTTGATATATTTATAACCGTTTGATTTTAATTGTAATGATGTGGCAATCCTATAATAAAAGTCAAGTAAGATACGGAAAAAACAAATAAAGGATCCAAACCCATTCAGGAGAGACATAAGCTATTCTAGATTATATTTATTACTACAAGAATAAATAATTTTATCAATGAAATAAGTGATTTTTTGTTTGGTTGTATTTTTTGTTATTCTCATTGAGTAACATTATAATAAAGGTTGAGTTATTTGGTTGATGAATAAAATGTTAATAAGGTGTAAAAAGTTGATTTGGCATGTAAACCTTATTGATGTATAAGAGATGATGACAAGTGATTCGATGTGATGACATATAATTTGATAGATGTGTCCCCTTATACCAGTGAAGGAATAACACAATTCTAAAGGAGACTTGGAATACAAATACCAGTTTATTCTCACCTAATTCTACATAGCTATACCCATTTATTCTTTCTACCCAAGCACCTTTTTTTTATTTATTCTCCTCTATTGCCACCTATTCCTCTACCCAAACGCCCCCTAGATTCTTTTTAAATCTATGAAACATCTACATTTATTTTTAGATCTTAACATTAGTTAAGGTATCATTTCTAGATGATTTCATTTAATGGGGTTATCTTTTCTTTCACTTTTACCCTTGTTTTTATCTTTTATTTGTGCTCTCATCTCTCTCTCATTCACATAGACGGAAACTCTTCTCCTGGTGCACGTGACCCCTTGTAACCCCTCCCCTCACCCTTCCCTATGATGATTCTCTTCTTCTTATGACTTCTTTCTAGACCCGTTAACAGTGTACACAATTGGTGAAGGGAGGGATAATAATTGAAATAGTAATGGTGAATTTAATGGTTATTATTCAAAAAGATCTTGAAATAATAGATAATAGGGTATGTGGATCTAAAAATAATTCAATGGTTCCCTGGAGAACTCAGAATTATTTTTTTCAAGAATATTAGACTCAGACATGTTTATGGTTTTTGATATTTTTTATAAAAATAAATGTTAAGACTCAATATTTGGTTACCATTCCAATCCATATTTTAGTTTCATGTATCTCGTTCATGTCATATACTCACATTAATAAAATATATGTATATCTAATTGAAAATTCAATTGAATACATATTTTATTTTTTTATAATTTTAAAAAATTTGAAATTGACACAAAAAAAAACTATATGTAACATTTTTTTTATTCTTTTGATTTTTTAGCATAGCATACCTTGTTGTGATGATAGAGACTTTCCCTCTTTACCGAGAGATCTGCATTAGAGTCTTACTATATGTTGATATATGAAGATTTAATAAAAAATAAATAAATAAGATAAACTATGAACAGCTTTAAAAATATAGGAGATGGCAGTCATGACTGTAACAGAAAATGTACATAAAACAATAGTTTTTTTTTTTTTTTTTTCAACTTACAAGTGAAGAGTCAGTGTCTGGTGAATGTGTTCTTTTGTCCTCAACTGGAGGGGGCCTGCCTTTCCTGGGCTCATTTGAAATAAAACCCTATTTAAAAAAATTAGTAGGAAAATATTAAACGATTCAATCATATAATAATGTCATAACAAATTTGTTAAGAGTGCATACATGGTTTTATTTTTCATAAATATCATTTGGAGCTGGGGGATTTTCACCTCTGCCCCGTCTGATTCGTGTCAATATTTTAGATGGATTTGTTTCACAAGGAATCATTCTATCAGAAATGTTTCGTTTACTAATGAATTTCTGAAAAAAAATCATTTCTCAATGTTTTATTTACATATGAAAAATGATTAAAAAAAATTTAAAGGTTTCGTATGTATCACATCTTTACTAAAAAAAAAAAAACAATCTGATGGGATTCATCAATGATTGGATCCCTTCCAATTATTAGCATGTTCTGATTTTTTTTAAATTATATATTTATTAAATAATATATATATATTTATATTGAAATGAATTGCATACATATTTTTTCACAAAAAAAAACATATATTAAGATGAAGTAGTGTATACCAAGTTGTGAAAGCAGGTTTTGCAAATGGGACTGCAGAAAAGACTGCGTATATCAATGTCTAACTTATTATATTTATAAAATCATTGATTCATAAAAGAAGATTAGTACGTGTTGTTTAAATCCCCCATGTTTTATATTTGGTTAACAAAGTGTATATTTATTTATTTTTTTAATTTTAATATATAAAGAATTATTCTTTCAAAAAAAATATAAAGAATTATTACTTTTATATAATAAAAAAACCTTAACCTCCAGTTTGGGGTGTGACATAGGGTCATTCGCTCTTAATATCTATACCATAATTATAACAACCCATGCAGGATAAGCAAATTTTTGTTTGGTTGTTCTTGCTGCTATTCTTGTTGAAAAACGTAAAAGTTACATTTTTGTTGTTTGGTTCATCTTGGATAAAATGAGGATAAGAGATTGTTAAGGGTTATAACTTTTTAAATAACAACTATACCCTTTCATAATTAGTTTTTTGTTTGGAAACAAGTGTGAGAAATATGTGATATGATAAATGTGATGATTTTTTAAATGTGTGTGAAAGTGCTATATGATAATTTGTTAAAACTAAAAAATAATTGTTTTTTTATCCATTGGCACAGATAAATCTTGATATATAATTCCAACATTTTCTTATAATATTTGTCAAATTTTATCCTAATTTATTCAAGCATAACTATCAAAGTTTATTTTAACAAAACAAATAACTTTTTTTTTTTTGTTATTCTCATGTATTCCTTCGTATTCAATTCCCTGCCAATGTTCCACCCAAACGGGGTGAGTTTATAAATATCTAAGATACTCTCATCTAATTTAACCAATAAAAAAGTCACACTACATGGGATATTTAAATAAGAGATATTTATTTATTAAATTAGAATAGTGTACTCACGATACATTTAAATAAGTGATATAGGTTTATTCGTCCATGATAACTATATCAGAATAGATAACAATCCATGTTGAATAAACAAATTTTTGTTTAGTTATCTTTTCTATTATTTTCATTGTAAAAGTGACATTTTTATTGTTTGATTCACTTTATATAAAGTGATGATAAATAGTGGATAAGGGATGGATAAGAGTTTATGACTTTTTAAATGATAATTATACATTTGAAGCCCATGATAGCTATACCAGGATAGATAATAATTCATGTTGAATAAACAAATTTTTATTTGGTTGCATTTTATGTTATTCTCATTGGAAAATGTAAAAGTGACATTTTTATTGGTTAGTTCACCTTGGATAAAATAATGATAAATTGTGGATAAGGGATGGAGAATTTATGACTTTTTAAATGATAATTATACATTTGTATAAGTGTGAAAGATGTGTGACTGATTTGATAAATGTGACAGCTTTTGAAACGTGTGTGTGACTGTTAAGTGAGATAATTTTTTCAAAATGACATAGAATAATATTTTTATCCATTGATATATATAAGCCTTGATAAACAATTTCAGCATTTCTTTATAATAGTTATCAGGGTTTATCTAGTTTATCCAGACATGCATAACAATCAAGATTTATTCGAGAAAAATAAACAACGAATATGAGCTCTTCTTAGGTATTCACCTTTATTATCTGTTAATTCTCCAAGGGGGGGGGTTTGTTGTTTCAAGGTTTTCTTAATGTATATACATGATTCAGGTGGATGGCTTTTCTATTACGGAATTACACAAGATTCTTTTTAGGGTTTTTGATAAGAAATGATAGTGAAAGATGGTGAGTGGGGGTGGTGGGCTGTTTTAATCATACTCAATTATTTTCTTTAACTTTTTTATTTGAGATTTTTATTTTTAAATACCTATAAACTATGTTATCTAGAGATCGATCCTTTTTTTTTAAAGTCCATAACTTCAAACGCCAATTTCATTATTAGTTCCTTTGCTAAACGTCCGTCTGTTTAAATTGACGGATAGTTGAAATTTTTATACTGCTCTTTAGAATTTTATGTTTAAATTCATGTAAACTATGTTATTTGGTGATCGATTCCTCCTTTCTTCATATTATTTTTTCATTATTCAACTTCAAATGATTTTTTTATTATTAGTCTATGTACAAAACTTCCATCTATTTGGGGCTAATAGATAGTTAAAATTCTTAAATTATTTGTCCCTTAAATGAAAGAAACCCTCAATAAAACGATTTTTAACATTTTTATAAGCAGAATATCGATTTTCTTGCTTCTGTCTATCTTCAACTTGATATTTCAAATAAATGATAGTGTGCAATGGCATAGCTAATATTTTATAACAGTGGGGGAAATTCTCATGTCATTCATGAATAAGATTTAAAATATAAATAAATAAATAAAATAATAATAGCTTAAATGTAATAATAATAATAATATAAGGGTTTTTTTTATTTTTAAGTCCCCATAAACTATAGGATTTAGTGATCGATCCATCACTTCTTCATATTTTGGTTTTAATCCCCAGATTTAAAGGACATGTTCCCTTTTGATCCCTAAGAGGGACATATCCCTAAATTAATTGGTTTAACATATCCTTTAAATTTGGGCATCACGGCTAAAGTATCTCAATCATTTGTGTTGGCGGTTATTTGGATTCTTTGATTGATTCGGAATCATTGTATTTTTCGTAATGAAATAGTGTATCCTAAAAATGTGTGGGATATGGTTTTACATTTTATTATGGACTGGAGTCTTACCTGTGCAGGAGCAAGTAGGGTTTTCATCCGAAAGGGAATCATTGTAATTGAAGGGTAGATTTTTCTGTATCCTTTTAACAAGTAAACTCTTCATTTACTTATTTTTTTGTTTTGAACATACTCCTCTTAATTAATAGAATTGAGACTGATGTCTACCTTCTTATTAAAAAAAAAAAACTATATTATTAGCTCTGAATCCTACCAAAGACCAATAGTGATTTAAAGTATTCATAAATCCTATCTGAAAAATATATCTTTTTATCACTTAGTCATGAAAGGGAAATGTCACGCTCAGTCTTGTTTATAACCCCACGTGCACTCTCCCACTTGTTTTGATTTAAAAATAAATAATAATTTCATCCACTGAATATATACTTTATAAAGTGTATTATCTCCTCGTTTGGACGTGGAACCGGAGACCTAATAACCTTCAATAAAGCGGAATAATAAAGTTGAATAGTGCATTTTGGTTGTTTGGATGTATTGAATACTCTGATATAACCTATGTTAGAATAATTTAATATAAAGTGATATATGGATTATAGCATATCTATAAATTTAAGTTATTTTAGTTTATTCAATCCAAAAGAATATATGGATCCACTGTCAAATCAATCATCATCATCTCTTATAAATCTACTGTCAAATCAACCATCATCATTTTTTCACTTTTATAAATCTTTATCCACGTATTATTCACATTTTACTAAAACAATAAAAAATTTATTATTACATTTTTTAACGAGATTAATTCAAAACACAATCAAATACAAAATTATTTTTAATAACAAAAATTTTATTATTACATTTTTCAAACCAGAATAATTCAAAACACAACCAAATATAAAATTATTTTATCTTTATTTATATTATAATAGTCATAAATCTCATAATAATTTGATTCTCAAGCTAAACATAGGATAAGGTCGGTTTCAGGAACATGATTTTACTAGAATAGTGGTCCGGGAAATATCTGGAACAGCTCAACTTGTTCAACCCTATTCCAGGTGGGGTTCATGATTATTGTCATTTTCTATTCTTATGAGAATTCAAATGCATGTACTAGTACTCAAATGCATGCTCTTTTATTAGATATATATATAAAAAAAAAAATAGGATGACAAGAGGCTATGAAAAACAAAAATATGGTAAACAAAATACTCTTGAATAAAATCTCAAAGCATGTTATTGTGATTTTTTTTAAGAGTGACTTGACAGAGATAGTAAATATTGAGATATTTCACATAAACATTTAATTTGCATCAGAAAAGCTTCCAAAGTAGTGTAAAGAAAATGTGGCAACATCTATGGATATTGATAGCTTAAATCAAGACTCGAGAGCTAACGAGAATTTGCTGGCCTTTTGAAGAAAAGATGGGATTGAATCCTATCAAGTTTAACAAATACTGTAAAAACTATCACAATCTATCACAATCTCACAAACAATGCTACAATATTTTGAAAGATCGCTCGGTTGAATATCTCCGATTGGGGGACGGGATTGGCAGGAGAGACAAGAGTTCTGGTGGACGAGGACACGCTGTGGGTAATCGAGTAGGTGAGTAGGTGTTACCAGGTAGAGACCTTCTCTACCGGTTAGCATGCCCCGAGGGGGTCTTGCATTGTAATGGCTGACAGGGTATATGGCCCGTCGGTCTTATAGTGTGTGTTGTTTTTTTTTTGTTTTTATTTTCTGTACTCTATTCCTCTCACCCTTCATTTGGATATGATTTGTTTTATTAAAATTTAAATTTCTAAATAGATATGCCCACATTTCATTAAAAAATAAATAAATAAAGATTATGTGAGATTATACATCTTATCACTGAGGAAGCATTATGAGAGCACTTAAAATTAGGTGCATGAATTAGTGATGTGTTGGTGCACGGTGGCTCTTCTTGGTGTTATTCCTAGAAAACCCTAAACTAAGGATGACCATCATCCATAGTGAATGGTGGGGTTAGATTATTCCCCATTAGAGAAATAAGATTTCTCATGGTCCCAATTTGGATTAGATAGTGGGGACACATTGACTTTTTATGGACATCAAAAGACATTAGTACTTCTAAAAGGGTTTGTGACCTATTTTTTATTTATGAGTCTTTGTCATCACCACTTTGATAACAAAAACCATGATAGACACTGCAATTGAAGGTTCCAGCTGCTGCGCTGAGAGGGAGGAGAAAATTATAAGCATGAAAGAATGAGAGTAAGATATGTAATTAATTAACCTACTTACTGAGCTTGTATGAAAAAGGTTGATATAAAATAACTCAAATCCAATCCAACTTCTTTATGGCTTAATAAAATAGTGGCTTTGAATTAAATTTTATATGACAAAACTGGGAGATGCAACTTGAATGGATTGGAGGAAATCAACCCAATCCGACCCTCAAAAGCATAAATGAGGTCAATCAGAACTAACACATCAGGGTTGATTTGGGATTGTTTTGGGATCTTTTTCATGTTGTGTTTTGTTTTTTAAAATGTCAATCTAAGCAATTTACTTTACAACATTCGCAGGAAATTAAAGATCAATATGTGTTTTAATTAAGGAGATAATATAATATAAAAAAAAGAGGAGAACAACGGAGAGAATAGAAAAATAAAAATAAGAAAGTGTGATAGATTTTAGATTATAAATAACTTAGATGACTCATATTTCATGTCACAATTAATTGATTTGATGATATGAACATTTAAATTTAGGGCGCTGTTACATCCAGATTCATTTCCAGTCCTATATGCATCGATAAAAATCTATCGACGCATATGCTCACATTAACAAAATAGATGCTTCAAAAGAATATTTCTACATTTTTTTTATAAATGTATTCATGCAATTCATTGGAGTATATACTTCATTTTTCATAAAAGTATGTACCTGATCATTAGATGAGATATACTATTTTTAAAAAATTCAAAACATATGTAGACTAAAATTAATGCTAAAAATGAGACTGGATGTAACATTATCCTTAAATTTATTATTCTTCCCATAAGATATATTGTTTGTGCCCAAATAATTAGACCTCCAAATCAAATCCGGCCAACTTTAAATTTATTAGTTTCCTGATTCAAGTTGAACCAAACCGTTGAATCAGGCCTAAATTGTCAATCATTTGGTTAAGTCAGATTGGGTTGAGTTCAACCACATGTTGCACCTTATGCAAAATTATACTCTATGAAAGCTTGGTATAAATGAAAGGATATTTTATTGTTTGCCTTCACTGTAAAGGGTTTTTCTATTTGATATATTGGAAGTAAATCTTTTTTCTTTCTTTTTTTGATTGAACATATTATTCTGTGGATGCATTTTTTTCAGCATTTAAAGAAGTTGACCAACAAAAATTTACAAGGAGAACAATAGCTTATAATTGTATTACTGAATGGAAAATCATGTAATGTTTCCTAATAATCATTGTTACACTAAAGTGTTAATTAATGTTTCTTAAATTAAACTACGATCTCATTTGTGAGCAATTTTCAAAATTAGTTATTTTTATATAAAAACTGCTTTTAAATAGTTTTTTTAATAAAAGCTATTTCAATCAAATTTTTAAATAAAAATAGTTTTATCGGTTTTTAATACATAAAAATCAAAATATGGGATACCAAAACTAATGTTTAAATAAATCTGTTCAAAACCAATTGTCTGAAAACTTATTTTGCTTTGACAATTTGGTCCAAGTAGCCGCACTTTTTGGTGGACTTTTAGATGGAAAAACAATAAAAATTGATGGATAATGTGTGACAAATTGATTATGTAGACACCTAAAAGAATCTCATGAAAGCAATTGCTGGTAGGTATACAATATAAAAACTATTTAATTAGAGAGATCTCCTAGAAACTTGACTGTTTTGTCATGGCATTAATCAATAACTATGGTTTACTTTGGTCTTCAAAAAAACCATTTTTATTATATGATGAGTTTTTACCACAATCAACAATGCATATCTCCAAATTTATCTGGTATCCTAAAATAGATCTCTTATATAAATATATAACAGGGCGACAACCTGAGCAAATTGTGTCAGATTAAAATTTAGTTCAAATTAAATTTAAATGTTAAAATCTCAACTTAAATCCATGAATGAACTAGATTGATTCAAATAGAGTTAAATTCAACCCGTTCAAGTTCTATGACGGATCCAAAAAAAATTAAACTTATGTTGATAACTATAGATGTAACAGTATAAAAAAAAATCAGTCATTCTTACATCAGATCAGGATGACAAATTGTACAATAGAGTTGAAATGAAGGCACTCGAATATGTCCATAGATTTAAGCAAAGTCTGGGTGGAATTTATGATTTGATGTAAAAAATTAAATGTGATGGTACAATCAATAGTGCATCGACCATGTTGAGTGCCTGTCGGTGAAGCACTCAATTTGGAATTGGTCTCCTTAAAAAAAGGAAACAAAATATTTCCAATTATGCCAATTAAATGTTTATAAAGGTTATGATCTTAATCACATTTTAGAGCATGCTTTACCACACATGAATTTTGATGAAATAACTTAACTTTGATTGGCGTATTAGGTATATGCATGTAATATTTATTGAATTTGAATTATTATTTTTTTTAAGAATTTTTAGTTTTAAGCCCCTGTAAACTATATAATTTACTTATCGTTCCATCATTTCTTTATATTTTGGTTTAAATCCCGGAATTAAATGGTATGTTCCTTTTTAGTCATTTCCAAGGACAGAAAAGAAAATCAAATAATTTAGAGATAGATCCTTGGAGGGACTAAAAAAGAACATACCATTTAAATCTAGAGACTTAAACCAAAATATGAAGAAGTGAGGGATTAATCACTAAATCATATAATTTATGAGGACTTAAAAATAAAATACCCTTGTTTTTTATGGATCGTGAATTATTTTTTGCAATACAAAGACTTGGACAACATGGTTCCATATACACAACTCACTGTTAGTACTAGATTTACATGGGTCAACATGGATTCAGAACAAATGAAGAATTGGATGGAACTCACATTACCCTAACTAGAGGGTTATGCACAATATTGACAAGTATTGAAGCGCAGTTAAACCCCAAAAAAAAAATGTCCCTCACCATAATTGTGGACCTCCTCCTGACTCGATCTAATGGCGTAATTAATGAGAATGATAAACATGGGTCCTAGTCTCAATTTATTACAAATTTGAGGATTGATTCACACAAATCATAAAATATTTTGTTTTTAGAAAATTGATTTTCATTAAAAACATGCATTTTATGTTTTTTGAAAAACAATTTTAAAGCGACATTTATAGCTGAAAAGTTGAATCCAATATTTTAATTAATCAAAGATATTGAAATTAACACGGCTCTTTTAAAGGAAAAACCTCTGTAATAGTATTACCGAAACTAAGTAGGTTTAGAGATCCCATTTTTTAGGATCCATTTGAGGACTAGAAATGGCTTCAGAGTTTAAAATTATCTTTCTAAAGTTGTCCAGGGCTTGCATTTGGTTTTAAAGATTGAATAGAATTATCACAGATAATGATTTCTCTCAGTATCCTTGCAAAAAGTCTTACTCATAAAGATGTAATCTAGCTTGGGGCAATGCTAATAAGCCACTGTAGAGCAGATGTGTTTATGCTGCAGTGTGATCAGCTGTTACTCAAATCATATTAGTCTATAAAGCATCTCTATATGGTTCATTATCACGTATAAAGACTAACTATAACAAAAAAATTTGATTTTTTTTTTAATCTGATGTAGGGAACTAGGTTTTCATTAACCTCAGAGGGTTCAAAGAATAACATAAATAATCTTTCTTTAACTCCTCAAACATGGTTTGTAGAAGTAAAAGCATCTAAAGGCAATGCTAATCTAGGTTTCATGATCATAATAGGTCCACAATCTTGATCAATGTCATCATTTGACATGGATATTCTTGTGTTTCCCTCCAATCAGCTTTACAACAACTCACTAATCATATTATTCTCTTCCCAAGAACCATGCAATTCTTGCATGTGTATCCATTAATATAATATAATATCTCCCCTAGCCTTGATTATGAAACCTTAATCATAATTTAATTAGGTTCATCTTTTGGGGAGCTTCAGCGAAAAAAGAAATCATCATTCATCTCTAAAGAAAGAAGAAATGAAATAATCCACGAGAAATATTGCTCTTTAAATTGTTATTTTGTATTCTTGTAATCAATTTGTTGATTCGTATCACACTACATATTGTAACGCATAATATGTTGCAAATTTGTGAAGAGAATGAATGTAAAGAATGAATTTGGATTTTTTTTTTTTTTTTGGGTTAGTATAGGTTTTAAAAAAGTGTTTAAGTTAATCAACTTTTAGATAGAAAATCAGATGACTGATTTCATCAATAGCTCAAATACACATTGTTCAGAAAGAGAAACTGTTGAGTATATGATAGAAACTGTTTAATTAACATGCATGCATATATAAGAGTTTGATTTTCTTCTTTTTAACAAAACATAATCAACGTAAACAAAACTCCTTTAAAATAGAATAAGCCAAAGGAAAATGTTATATACACAATCTATTATACAATTCAAAAAGTAGATAATACATGTTTTTACTTTATTTTTAAAATCATATAGCATATCTAATGCGCTAAGTATAAAGTTGAAGTATATACTCTAATGAATAAATGCTATCATTTATTAAAAATATGAAGAAAAAAATTAACGAGATATATCATTTAATACAGTGAGTGAATGGAACTAACAAGATATATATAAACATGCATTAAGACGGTATAAAAGATTGACTGTAACAATACTGTAAGCTAAAACATTAACACATCACATGGCCTTAAGAAACTTTTAAAATTTCCAACTTACATTCATTTCATCAAATCAAAGGAGAGCACATAAGACCATGGTGTGCAACTGTGTGTGTGTGTGAGAGAGAGAGGGAGAGGGAGAGGGAGAGAGAGAGTGAGAGTGAGAGCGAGCTTAATCATGTCCTCCCATGGTGGTGGTGGTGGGGTGACTGTCAGGGAGGCAACTGTTACTTTACAAGCCTTCTACTGTTGCTTTACAAGCCTTCTAATGCAAGCATTCACCTTCATAACCTCGTCTTTTTCCAAGACCTATTTAAACCACAATCCCCCACTGTGTCTGTGCTTCACTGCTTGAAAGAAAAACAAAGAAAGAATGACCACAGATTCAATGCTCCTCCTGGCCTTCTCATTCTCACTCATAGCCAATTTTATGCACTCTTCATGCACATCTCATGTACACACACACCTCCTTTTCATTAGGATGACATCCAGTCAGTATTGAATCCAATCAAGTCGACTCAATGAAGAAATATCTTCAACAGTCATATGTTAAGGACTAACTGATGAGATTCAATCCTGACTGGATGTCACCTCCTTCTCTTTGCTCTCCAAAACTAATTGTGTTAATTATGTTTTCATATCATATCATGCTTTTAACCCTTTGTAGTGCCTATTTTTTGTGGCACTTGCAGGTCCACATAGTCTACTTAGGTCACAACCATGCTAGTGACCCCCTCCTCACCACCAAAAGCCACCTCCAACTCCTCTCCAAAGTGTTTGATAGGTAATACCAAAATCATTAACTCTTCATTACTCACTTAAAAACACTATAAATCCGTGCTTAAAAATGCGCAGCGAAGACAATGCGAAGCGCGCAATGTTGTACAGCTACAGGCACAGCTTCTCTGGCTTCGCCGCCATGCTCGAAACCACCCAGGCTTCCAATCTTGCTGGTAATTAACTTAAGGTTAAACTGTTCAATATGGAGATTAAGTGACATTGATTGTTTTTTAGTTAAGTTAATAAAAAAAATATTGCAGGCATGGAGGGGGTTATAAGTGTGTTCAGAAGCAAAGTGCTCAAGTTGCATACAACTAGGAGCTGGGATTTCATGGGCCTGAAATTAAACTCGGGTGGAGAGGCGGCTCCGATGCCAACGTCGACGCCGACGCCAATGCAGTTGGATTACGGTGATGACGTGGTTGTCGGAGTCTTCGACACTGGTAAACTTTTTTTTTTCTACGGATTAAATCTTTTCTTATCAAGAGAAAAAAAAGTACTCAAATCCAAAATCCCATGGTAAAGAGCATGTATTTCACTTTGTGTTATTTTGATATAATAACCAAACTGGCTGACCCACACTGTGACTCCAACACTTGTTTAAGGCTCATTTAAATCGAATCAATTAAAAAAAACATTTATTTTCATAAAAACCTCATCACCCAACTTTTTTTTATAAAAGACATTCTCAATCATTTGTTCATATAAAAATTTGTTTTGTTTTAAATACATAAAAAATTAAAATTTGAAATAAAAAACTAAAGTTAAATAACCTTTGAAATTGATTATTTAAAAACTGAAATTCTAAAAATAGTTTGACTATTTGTTCACAAGGCCCAGAAAAAAAAATTTCAGTACAAGGATTTAATGCGCTGCAAAATCCTTTACATATATAGTAGACAATAATTACTAGAACCTGAAAAACCTGAAACCAAGACAGGCCCAAACAGATCATAGACAAGAGGCCCACAAAAATTCAACCCAATGGACCAACACAAGCCCAATTTTTTTTTTTTTAATTTCAAATCTTACGTTAAGCAAGAATTAATTTAATGGACAGTGTTACATTCAATTTTATTTGAAGTCATGTTTGCAGCTCGCGCACATCTTGATTTTTTTTTTAAAATATATATTTTACTTATGATATACAATATATTATAAAAAAATAAAAATTTTATTCATATGAATTGAATGCATATTATTTTAAAATTTCTCATATTATAGTATATATCTAGAGATTCAAGACTCATACAATCTTATACGCTACATTAATTCATTCACTTCTCAATTCAATCACAAAAATTAGGTATCTGGCCGGAATCCGAGAGCTTCCGGGAGGTCCCCGGCACAGGCCCGCCCCCACCGACATGGACCGGCACGTGCGTCTCCGGCGAGAGCTTCGACCCATCCACGGCCTGCAACCGCAAGCTCGTCGGGGCCCGTTACTACATCACGGGCTTCGAGAACGAGTTCGGCCCGCTCAACACCTCGGGCGGGCTCGAGTACCGCTCCCCGCGTGACCGTCTCGGGCATGGCACGCACGTAGCATCCACTGCAGTGGGCCAGCCCGTGGCCCGCGCGAGCTTCTTCGGGCTGGGCTTCGGCACGGCCCGCGGGGGCGCGCCTCGGGCCCGGTTGGCCGTTTACAAGGTGTGCTGGGCCGCGGGCCTGTCGGGGAGGTGCGCGGAGGCGGACATTCTGGCGGCGTACGACGACGCGCTGAGCGACGGCGTGCGCGTGATCTCGGCGTCGTTCGGGGCGGCACCGCCACTGATGCGGTTCTTCGAGACGAGCTCCGACATCGGGTCGTTCCACGCGGCGCAGGTCGGCGTGGCGGTGGTGTTCTCGGCCGGGAACGATGGGCCTGAGCCGTCAATTATTGGGAACGTCGCGCCGTGGGCCGTCACCGTTGCCGCCAGCTCAGTCGACCGGAATTTCCCGACTGCGGTGGTGTTGGGCAACAATGTTTCAATCACGGTACATGTTATTGTTTTTTTCCTTATAAAATATTAGACTCAATTTTTTTATATATACCATTTTGAATAAGATGAATCGATTTTGGACTTAAAAAAAAAACAAGTGTAACCACTAATTTTTTTCTTATCTTGAACATGTCACAATTATGTTACGTTGGGTCTGACGTACAAGTCAGCATTTACATATTTTCATAACTATATAAAATTATTTATATAAAAAATTATATGTAGCCTACACGTGACCGAGAAAATAATATAGAATGGAGGTTGAAAATAATGAATGTCTTTATTTTTAAAATACGGTTCAAAAGTTGAGTTTGAGTGATCCTTATGAGAGGATGAAAAGTTGTCATATTCTTTAAGTCTCACACCAGTTGTTTGAAAAATGTTTTGAGTGTTTATAAAAAGATCCCATTCTACTTTAGTGATCACCTTTTGGTGGACACCATATGGTGGACCTTTAATGCGGAAGTATTGGGCGTTTTAGAGGTGCATTTGGCACTGCATGTGCGTAACGTCACTAAGAGCTGGAGCTTTTTCTTTTTGGCTCATCGAATGGTGGAGATCGTCTTGATCAGATGCAATCTGGATCGTCCGATAGAGGACCGTTAAGATACAACGTGCACCGTCGTATCGATCGGTTAATAGTTACACTGATCAAGGGGTGCCATTGGAAGGGATGCATCTCGTGATGAACGATCTGAACCACCGATCGGACGGTTACTGTAACTCCTCATTCATGAAAGGGTGTCTCATTTGAATCGAAAGACACTATTTTGCCTATAAATTGAGACCCTTAGATCCAAAACAAATGAGAAAAAAAAACAATCATCATTCATCCTCCCATCTTTTCTATTACAAGTTAACATCATCAGCCACTCTCTGAGAGTTCTAAGAGGTTGAAATAGAGAGTACACACTCTGATTTCAACACATGTGGAGGCTTCATTGTATCTTGAAGGTTGTACTTCGTACATCCCTTGTGTACTCGCGGTTCTGACCGGAGTGGGAGAAGTCTGTCTAAAAGCATTTAACATTGTTGATCCTTGAAACACTCGCACCGGTTCTGTCTCCTTTCATTGTCCCGATTTCCAACAAATTTAGTGTTTAGCCCATACACATTAATGTGTTTTAATCTTGATAAGCATGACATTATGCTTTAATTTATTTATGTAAGTACTTGTATGGAAAGAAAATTTGTTCTTATAATTAACATATAAATATAAAAATAAATCTATAACAATTAATCAAGCCTTCTAGTAGTCCTAACGCTATTATAATATTATAAATAAATTTTTGTAGCATAGTTTTTTTTAAAATCACTCTACTAGTGATACATCACTTGCCCCAAGTTGCACTAAGGTTTCATTAACAACCAACTTTTAGGAACAAATTAATTCATAAAAATTATATTTAACAAGCGTTTTCATAAAAAGCTACATTGTTGATTTTCAAACATAAAAATCAAAATCTAAAATAAAAAACCAAAGTTCAAAAATGTCCGTTTACAAACTGTGATCTAATCTTGTAAAAAGTGAATTAATTTGAAAATTGATTCCAAAAGCAACCTAAATTTTCATGCAACAAACTGGAATTGATATGAAACCTTGTAATATATAACAACCATTAATTATGCTTGTGCAGGGAGAAGGTTTTATTGTTCAAAATATGAACATGAAACTAGCTGACGGGACCAAATACTTTGATGACGGGTCAGTAACCCTAAACACCCTTCATTGTGCATGTTTGTTAAAACTTATAAGTTTGATATTATAGTTTTTAACTTAAAATAAGCAGTTGTTGCATATTTGTTTACATTATGATTTTTTATATAATTTCGTTTGTCACTTAATTTATTAAAATTATATAATGTTATATTTAAAAAATATTGTAGTGAATTTGAATGATTCTTTATGTTAAATTAATTTTTTAAAAATATTTATAAAATTAATTTATATATAAAAATCAACATATTTTATCAAACATAAATCAATTTTTCATTTCTACAATTTATGAATATTTTTAACAATTGCACACCAAAAAATTATTTTGCAACTTATTAAACAAACATTCACTACTATTTCTTTCTTTCTTTTAAATAGTTACAACAAATATATTTATCACTTATCAAAAATGTTATAATCTATAATATATAACTTATAATTTATAATTTGTAAATTTAAGCGATAGTAAACATGACTCATATAAAATACATTTTATTCAGGTTTTCATCAACACTTATTTCAGGGACTGCTCCTTTGATAAGTGGCATGGAAAATCAGCAACTGGGACCATCATTCTCTGCTTCTCCACCGTCACATCGGGCTCCAGCACATTAGCAGCCCTAGCTATCCTCGCCGCCAACGGCTCTGGCCTGATCTTCGCCGAGCCGATGGCGAGGCTCGCTGTCGAGGTCGACTTCTTCCCAATCGTTCACGTTGACATCACCCAAGGCACCCAGATCCTCTATTACATCCAATCCTCCAAGTAGGTTAAGGAGGTGTATGCCTCATTGGAGATTTGAGACTATTGACTGCCTTTTACAATGTGGATTTATGATGGTCCTTTGTAGATCACCGACGGTGGAGATTCACTCAAGCGTCACTGATGTGGGCGATTCGTCAGCGCCCATTGTCGCCTATTTCTCGTCCAGAGGACCAAGCTCTGTGTCCCCTGATATACTTAAGGTATTCAGTTAATGTGATGTATTTAAATAAAGTCAGGTGAACTTCTATGGTTGTGTAATTCATGGTTAGTTGACCTACGTTTTTATCAAAATGATTTAATGTGGGTGGTGGTTATTCTTTCCTGGAGCCGGACGTGAGCGCTCCAGGGGTCAATATATTAGCGGCTTGGTCGCCCAAATCGCCTCCAAGCCTCCTACCAATTGATCGACGGTCCACGAACTGGAACTTCGAATCAGGGACGTCCATGTCATGCCCCCACGTCTCGGGTATTGTGGCCCTCCTCTGTTCGGCGCATCCTGATTGGTCTCCGGCCGTCATCAAGTCAGCCCTAATGACCACTGGTGAGCATCCAAATGACAAACAATGGTTAATCATTCATTATTTTCATAACCAATAGTGATGTATGTTGTATAGCTTATACTAGAGACACTAGCTTGGACCACATATTGGCCGGTGGAACCCTCAAACCGGTGGACCCTTTTGACATCGGGGCTGGACACGTGTGTCCTTTGAGTGCGATCGATCCCGGGCTAGTCTATGACATGGACGGTCGAGATTACGTGCTCTTCCTATGCAGCTTAGGTTACACACAGCCTCAAATCAAGGCCATGGTCTTGCCCTCACCGAGCATCGAAACAAGGTGTGTCAATCGATGGACGGTCAGCGATCTAAATTACCCAGCAATCGTGGTCTCTGACCTCCGATCGACGGTCTCGGTCCCCCGGACTCTGAGGAATATCGGTCCGACGGTGTCCGTGTACTTTCTGACCTCCATCATGGAGCCCAAAGGGGTGCAGGTCACGGTGTGGCCCAGGGTTTTGGTGTACACGCATCATCGGAGCCGTGCCTCGTTTTACGTGACAATGGCTCCAGTGAAGCGATCGAGGGGGAGGTACGGATTCGGGGAAATCGTGTGGTCGGATGGCCTGCATTCGGTCAGGAGTCCAGTGATCGTGCGGGTTAACAATGTTGGCCGGCACGCTGGAGGTAACCCTAGGCAGCTCAACAGCAGCAGCAGCATTTGATGTATGTTTGTTATTAACATTAATCAATCAAGAATGTGTTGATGTTGGACTAACTCATCATGAGATGACTATGTAATATTCGAACTATTTGTTAACACTTCAATGTCAGATGACAATGTTCTCATGTTTTAAATGTGGAAACCATGTAATGTTAGGCACTAGGAACAAAGAAAATTGAGCTATGGTACCAGTACCATGGCCCATGTGAGGCTTTTTTTTCTCTTTTTTTCTTTTTGTCTGTGTTGTCAGATATTTATTGTCACATGAATCGCCATTGTATAATTAATTGCATCCTAACAAATCTTAGGTATATATTGTTGCAACGACTCAAATCTGACTTATGTAACTATATTTTCTAATTATTTTCTTTTTAAAAAAAATGATAAAATGAATTTAAGAAAAATGATATACCCACCCCCCCTGGACAGATCCATCCACAGTCACGTGTATTGAAGTACATACTGTTATACGAATTGAAGTATACATTGAGATACAATGTATTATATTTTTTAATAAAAAAATTACAGCCTCGTACACTTTGATAGAGCTCATCCACTGTTATACAATAGTATCACTGTGTATAGAGATTACAGACAAGACTGCAGAATAGACTAAATATATCAACATTTTAAATTTATATAAAGAATAAAATCTAAAAAGAAAAGTGTTGACGTACTCTGTCCATTTTATAATTTCACATGTACTCCTATACACTGTGATAACGTAGTTTATAATACTCCATTACAATAAACTATAGATAAAGTTATAAACGAGACTGGACATATCAATTTTTTTTCAAATAAAAAAAAAAAACAATAAGACACATATGCCTGCAAGATCTGGCCCAAGTAAAGCACTTTTGGTCCATTTCGCACCAAAGCATTTTATTCTCGCTTGATTTATAAATACCAAACAAACCTAATATAATTTTCCAATGTAAGATTGAAAACCTAAAATATAAAAGAAAAATATATCATCATATAAAATTTTAAAGTTTTTCTGAATTTTTAACAAGGACTACCCAGTGAGAAATTTGGTCAGTACATTATCCTCAAATTTCTAAGGCGATACAAAGCCAAATGATGAACATAAGGTGAATCTGTTGTCCAAACCCATTAGTATAGCAAAAAAAAAAAAAAATGTTTGATTAGGAAAGATAAACCCATTAGTATAAATTAATATTAGTCCATATAACAATTCGAAGAAACTACAATAGTACATCCACATATCATACAACCCAAAAAAACACAAAGTAAAACAATGATGACATAACAAGATAAATGCAGCCAAACAAAAAATGTTTAATTGTTATTTATCTCAAACTACTAATATATTAAGGTTATGTCACACTTCAAATGGGGCCTCTGACTTAAGATTAATATATAAGAGTCAAGTTGATGTTTGTCATTCTCTTTTTATCGTAACATTTAAAAAATGTGTTTAAAATCCTTCATTCGTATATTCATTTTTTAACATACCACACAATTTTGCATTATCTGTAATCTATCTGTCTTGGATTCCAATAATAATAAAAATAATAATAATAAATATTTCTATGTCATCATCAATTCATGAAAAATGAATACAAAGACATGACACTGTGGTATCACCCTTGTCAAGTCCAATCATTGCTTATAAGTCATTGATTCAAATTTATATATGGCTAAAATTTAGATGTAATTTGAATACATCACCATCACATAAAACAAATAGATTTATTTCTGAAAATTTTTACTAACTTGAATAAATCCCTGGAGACAAAAAATACAACCTATTTTGTTTATCCATATAAAATTATATATAGTTATATTATGAATAAGTATTGTATTTGGGTATGAAGTACCAAACAGGGGTAGGTGTCCATTTATGAAGAAAACAACCCTAAGTCAAGTTTGACCCGGAAGAATCTCTTGACTTTTGGATATTTTTTATTATTATTTTCTTGCAAAGGCATTGAAATTTGAAAGTGATGGAAGAGATGCCTACCCCTCCTACTTCTGTACAAAATCCTCTCTTTGATCATATGGTTTGTGATTTTATAATACTGATTTAGGATAGATGTGAAAAAAAAATCAATATAGAACATTTGATTTCAAATTATTCTTCAAATAAATTTTATGAGATTTTTAAATAAATCTCATTATTTAACCTAATATTCACTTTTTATTGGTGACGTCTAAATCTATGATTTTTAGGATTCTAGCTAGTAAGATTTTTAGGATTTTCAGTATATATGTTTTTCTTATTGTATATTCTAATATGTGGGCATATACTCTATTCAATAAATATAAAAAATATTTGTTCAATTCATTTGAGCACGTGTTTTATTTATGTGAATTATATATGTACGCTTTATTAATCAATTATATTATTAAAAAAAATTCAAAAATAACATTTCCTCAATCAAATGATCAAAAGATGTTTGTACATGACTGAAAATATTATGTCCATGCGTTGATTTGGAGTTTGTTAGGGCTTTTTATTTTTCAGTTGCCAATTTTAGATGCTTCTATGATAGCATTTATAGCATTTTTCAGTTCCTCTTTTTTATATATATAAAAAAAATTATTTCCATGTTTTGGGATACCTCAGCCACTGAGATTACTGTTCAAAATTTATTTTTCAAGAGAAAGGAAATCACAATTATATTTTATATAAAACATAGTTTTACATGGGAAAAAAATCACCTGTTTACTCTTGATTAATATGAATCTTTTTCACAATTGTGTAACAATTATTGTCAAGGCCCTAGGAGGGCCCGAAATAAAAAATCAACTAATGATGCTAAAACATGAAAAACAAAGGCACCATGTGTTTCTATCATGAAAAAGCTTTTGAGTGCAACCCTAATGGGTAACAAGGGGCCATTAAAAGTGATCATTGGTGATTATTTTTCAATTACTTTTACATTGAAACCCTTATATGCACTGTTATAATATAAATTACTCACATATATGTATGTTTTCTATTAGCACCCAAAAATCTAGCTGTAAAAAAATAATATATATAAAATTATATTTAGAATTTTACAAAAATCGATAAATATCAAAGATCAATTAGGTCAAGACTGAAAATTGTAATTAGATCCGTAGAAAAAAAAAATGTTATATATATAAAAAAACTTATATTCTTCTATGTTAGCCACCTCCCTTAATCAAAAAACAATGCTGAAGATGATGGCTAATCAAGTAATTCAGTAAATCAACAATACATGTTATATAAAAAAATTTAGTTTGAGCGAAGATAAACAAAAATTTACTAAAATCTTTTTTAATCACATTTTCAATCCACACATGCTTTTATTTTTTACTTAAATAGTATATTTATTTAATGAGTTACATATTTTTATAAAAAATGAAACATATATTCCAATAAATTACATGAATTTATATATAGAAAATGTAAAAGATTTCTAACGAGATTCATATTTTGTTAACATGAGTATATAATGGCAATGAGCTACATAGAACTAGAATTAGGGTTGAAAAATAGAACGTGTGCAACAAAGCTCTAAATTAATTAATTGTACAACCTTTTATATATATATATATATATATATAATGAATAAAAGAGGGTTTATTTCTCTTGTTTGTCCCCCAATGCCTTCTGTACTCATTTCATGGTTGGCATTCACAAAGGGGGTAACAACAATTCTTATCATGAGCCTAGTAAAGTGTACCTCATCCACAACATAAGATATATGAGCACACTGAAGGACAACACCACCTGTGAAGGTCACCCGTTCCCATTTAAATTCAATATATAACATATGCTCCCAAAATATATAATATATGATAACAGCAGTGTCTTGGGCGATTCGGAAGGCCCAGAACGATGCGATATTTAAAAACTCGCAGGTATACATAGAGAGTATTTGAGAGGCGGAGTGATTTACATTAAAAATTAAACTTGTGGTATAACTCGGGCAAGGGGGAGCCGTATTATCCTCTAATCATATTGTAATTACTGAATGATAACAGACTGGGCAGGAAAGGAGGTGTGTCGGTAGATAACCTATCTACATACTCACTCTTCTTCATCTCATGTGACGCATTCATTGTTTGTTATTTTTTTATTTTACTTTATCTCTTCTCTTCTTATCCCTCATTCGAACTTGTAACATTTATTTTAAAATATAAGTGTTGGTAACACTGTTTACCTTGTTTTTTTTTTTAAAAAAAAAAAATATGCTCCCAAAATAAAAGGACATGTGAAATATTTAAATCCCCTTTTTTATGATAATAAAAAAGAAATTATCATCAATTTGAGCATTATTTTTACATTATTGCATGCAGTTTTTCGGGATTTCAATAAGGTGTTTATCTTGTTAATTGAAACATTAAATTCTTACTCCGTTTCCTATGAATGAATCCATACTAAATATGTATATTATAAATGTGCATGTTTCACACAATTCTTAAAAATCAAATTATTTGACACCTGCTGCATGTGTGATTGCAATTTTTTCTATTTTTTTTTCTGAGATAATGAGTCAATTTAAGGGTCACTAATAAGGCAAGAATCAAAACAATGATTTTCTAGTTATTGAATGTGTTTATATATGGTGTGCAAAAAGGTTGCTATATATATATTACTGGCACATTTATTTATCCAAATTTGGTGTAGAATAACAGAAAAGGAAAATCCATTCCTCCCCCTCCCCCCTTACACACACACACTCTTTATAATTTATATTCTATGATGACATGAAAAATAATGATAACATGAAAATATATATATATATATATATATACTGATTTAATAGTTATCCATTCCATGAAAAAAAATTATTTTGAATAAGATTATTTTCCGAAATTGATTCTAATATATTATAAATCAGTTTAAATTGTTTTTTTTATCCATTTTAATTAATATAATATATATTTTTCAAGGAAATCGTATCATACCCAAAAAAATAAAAAAAACACGAGATCGTGAGAGTTTTTAATCATTTTTCAGATCCGATCTATATTCCAATATTCCATTTCATTCCAAATACCTGCATATTGCAGTCATAATAATTAAGTATGTATACTGTTAGATTTTTTTTACATTTATTCATTAAATGAGTTTGTACAATTTATTATTTATAAAAATATATACCTCATACAATATTTTTACAATAATTAGAATATGTGTGAAGTGCATTTAGAATGGGGACTGAATGTAACATTTTCCAAAATGTGGAAAACCTCTAGCCAACCTCATGTAGTCGTCCCCAACCATTTTAATTTTCATAAAAAATAAGTATATTATTAAATAAATTAGTACATATATTTATTTTTGAAAAATTAAATTTTCTTGTTCGAACATACATTGCACTAACTAGGAGATTGGGTTGCAAACGGAACTGAATGTATTAGCACGAGTGCATTTGGTTGCGCAATTACAAAACTGATACTATGCAAGCAAACGTTAGGCTTTAAAACTGCTTGTGCAGGAAGCTGCCCCTCCTAGCTTTTGGAAAACGCAACTTTTGAACACTATTTACCTGAAATCTCACTACAAGAAGCTGCCCTTTTTTTCTATTTGGTTGCACGATGGAAAAACGTAATTTCTTATAAACGCAAAAGCTATCTGAATATTCAATCTAACATCCAAATGCATCATAAACCTTATTCTAGAAATAAATGGGGCAAAAGGCTACTAAAAAGAGCGCTGATACACTCAGTTCATTTTGCAGCCCGTTTTGCAGTCCCATACACTATGATAACGTAGTATATACTACACTATCATAGTGTATGAGGTTCTATTATAATATATGGCACAAAAAAAAATTATTATTTTTTTTAAAAAATACATTGATGTATCTTAATATACACTTCATTTCATGTAGTAATCTGTATTTTCATTTGAAGAGTGAATGATTTTTTTTAAAAAAGAAAACCGATATGAACTGCAATCGAAACTGCGATTGTGACTGTAAGAGTCATTTTCCTTTCCTCCTAAAAAAACCCCTAAGCCCGTAAACAAAAAGCCCAACATCATTTTGGCCCGTTTGGTTCCGTTTTTTTAAAGCGATTCCGCTTTTAATTAAATATAAAGTTAAAAAGTATTGTGAAACGCATTCTAAAAAGCTGACTTAATTAAAAAATTAATTTTAAATTTTTAATATAAAAAAATTAATTTTTAATAAGTAAAAAAATCTGTTTTCCATTATTCGAATCTATTTAAATCACTTTATTTAAAATTTTATTTTTTATATGCGCTATTTTACAAAATTAGGGTTTTGCCACGTGTTGGCATGTCAATCTTCAAACCATTAATCACCGTACATAAATAACAACAAAATAAAAAATCAACAACAATAAATAATTCAAAAAATCTCACATACATAAACACTTTTTTTTTTATATATTATTATTAAAAAAAATAAAAAATAAAAAAAAATCCGGTCATGGACCCGGATCCGTGGTGCTATTTGAATCACCGATTTTCAACGAACCGAAACCCTTTTTTTTCCCAAACCTCTCTCTTTGGCGGCTCCCCCTTTCTCTCTCTTAGGGTTTCTCTTTCTCTCTCTTAGGGTTAGGGTTTCTTTCTCTGTATCCCCCCCCCCCCGCAAAACATCAAGAACCTCTCCTTCGCTCGGAGATCTGACCATGGCGGCCGTCGCTTCCGCTGCTGAACGTAAACCAACCGTCCTCTCTCCCTCTTTTTCTCTCTCATGGTGTCCTTTTATGGTTTCGCTTTTTGGGTGTTGCTTCGTATGGTCGGATCTGTCTCTGTTTCGTCTGGATTTGGGTTCGTTTGTGTTATTTTTTGGGGTTGGTGGTGTTGGGTTTGGCTGGGGTTTTGGGTTGGTACGGATTTGGATCTTTTTAGGGTTTTTGTTACATGGGTTTTGTTTTTCTGGGGTTTTTGTGAAGTGGGTAACTTCTTTTTGGTTAAGTGAATTCATGGGAAGTCGTTAGTGATGATGTTTTATTGAGGTGTTCATGTGTTTTTTCTGTCTTTGGATGATTTTTTTTTTTGTATTTTTAATCTCTTGTAACATCTGGTTTGAGATAGGATATCCGTGATCTAGCTTTTCTATTTGTTTTGTTTCGTTTGATTTGTTGAGTAGATTTGGATTATAAAAATATGATTGTTTAGGGGCTTTAGTGATTGGATAAGTAAATTTGAGATGGTTTTTTTTTAATAATTTAGTGTTTTTGTATCAGTGATTTTGTTGACTGTTTGACTTTGGGTCATCTCTCATGATCTGTTATAAAATATGTTGCAAGATATTTTCTTTAGCTGTGTAGATCACATATTGAGTATGTTTTTTTATATGTATTTGAATTGTTTGACTAGTATCTGATTCCCACCCCCTCCATTTATTGTGATTCAGAAGCTTCAGATTTGCTACAAAAGCTGTCGTTAGATCAACAGACCAAAAAACACGATATTGTACCGGAGGCGACCAAAAAGGTTTGGACCTGTTTTGATATGTATTGTTTTTAATTTGTTGCTCATGTAATGTTGTGTTTTGAAAAGATTTTTATGGTTGGTTAATTTTTTCCTAATTCCTAATTATTTTAATAAATTATCTTTTGTGATTTAGTATGGTTCTGCGGATGGTGGTGATGCGCCAAATGCGCCTATTGCATCACGTGAGCGGTCGACAACTCCGCTGTCGCATGATTTTGTGGATCAGAGTATGTGCTACTATCCGAGTGGATATCCATACTATTATGGAGGTGAGCTGAAATTGGCTAACATATCATATATCTTGTTTTAACTGTGCTTATTTCCCTTGCTTAGGTCGATGAAGTGAATTTTTATTAACTAGATGTATCCTTTCTGCAAGCCTTTACAGATGGCTTATGAACATGTGAATTGATTTATGTTATGCCCCAAGAGATATGCATCAGCTAGGCTTTTTTGTTAATGAAGGTGTTGGAAGTTTGGAATTAGAACAAGTTGAGATTTTAGTGTCAGGGTTTGCAGTATCACTTGTAGTTGTGAATGGTTGATTGAATAGGTATATCTGTATATGTACTTGCTTCTCATCATAATGGGATAATTTATATGCTTGTCGTTTGATAGAGCTATTCAGTAATACATTCAGACCACCTCTCCATGTTGTACATGAGTAAAATGTTGGTTTTTTCTCTCTTTATTACGCTCTTTATTCCTTATTCTCTGAGTACTATGGATCTCCGTTTTTCCAGGGTATGATGGCCATTTCAATGATTGGGGGGAGTACATGAGCCCAGATGGAGTGGAGATGCCTCACGTAAGCATTTTCTAAGAACTAACTAGTGTGTAATCTTAGTTAAAAAAATTATGACCTTTCTGATTTAACAAAACAACATAGGATCTATCCAAAAATCGCTGCTTATATCTTTTTCTGTTTGTTGTCAGGGAGTCTATGGGGATATGTATCATGGATATGGATATGGGCCATACAGCCCATACCCTCCCACCGGTTCTCCAGTCCCTGGTATGGGACATGACGGGCAACTCTACAGCCCTCAACACTATCAATATCAAACTTCATATTATCAGCCCCCGACTCCAAATTCATCATACACGCCTAACACAACCACTCAGGGGGATGTATCGACCTCAGTTGCTCCCAATCAGGCTATGATTCCTGTCGACACAACTGCCAAGAATTCCAATGGGATTGCGAATGGGACTGCTAATGGAAACAACGGGACAGCAAACCAGAGACAGAACCACAGTCAGAATTCTTCGCTGAATTCGAATGGACGTGGCATTTTGCCTTCAAATGGATACACTGATCCGAGATATGGGTTTGATGGGATGCGGTCTCCTTGGCTGGATGGTCCAGTTTACCATGATGGACAACACCGACCAGCTACCAGTAGCTCTATCTCTTCGGCTGTTTCACATATGGGCAATGCAAGGAACCAAAACTTGCGTCCCCTGCCCCATCTCATGGTGCGTTATAAAACATGCTTGTGTAATTGTATCATTTCACTAGTTTGGGATGCAATGTTCTTTGATGATGAATTAAATGCTTTTTCAGATTTCTCTTTATTTATTGTTTTTTTCCTGACTTACAGAATTTGCATCATCCAAGGCCGGGATCTGGTATGGGACCAGCTCCTACTTATATGGACAGGATGTACCCAAACAACAGGATGTATGGGCAGTATGGAAATGGGATAAGATCTGTCCCACTTTATGGATCAGGTTATGGTTTCAAAACAAATGGTCACTGGTTGGCTGTTGATGGAAAATATAACAAACCCAGGGGTAGAGGCAGTGGGATGTATGGTATTGGCAATGAGAGCCTTGACGGGCTGAATGAACTGAATCGCGGGCCGAGAGCAGGCCGGTTCAAGAACCCGAAGGCGTTCGGACCCAACATCACCATTGCAGTCAAGGGGCAGAGCCTCCCTTCTAATGGGAATACTGAAGAATCCAACCCGGTACCAGACAGGGAACAGTACAACCGAGAAGATTTTCCTATCAAGTATGTGGATGCAAAGTTTTTTGTGATAAAATCATACAGTGAAGATGATGTCCATAAGAGTGTCAAGTACAATGTATGGGCCAGCACCCAAGTTGGAAACAAGAAGCTGGATGGGGCATACAAGGAAGCGCAGGAGAAGCCGGGTGGCTGTCCCATTTTCTTGTTCTTTTCTGTATGTATCTACACCTTCCAATTTTCAGAGTTATCAATGGAAAAAAAGCCTTTGTGGTATGAAACTTTTTGTTAAAACTTGTATGGCTTTCAGGTGAACACGAGTGGTCAGTTTGTGGGTGTTGCAGAGATGGTCGGACCAGTTGATTTCAATAAGAATGTTGAGCATTGGCAGCAGGACAAGTGGAGTGGTTGCTTCCCGGT
Organism: Acorus gramineus; assembly: GCA_030737835.1. NCBI lineage: Eukaryota > Viridiplantae > Streptophyta > Magnoliopsida > Acorales > Acoraceae > Acorus > Acorus gramineus. Next base: position 894,555 of record CM060851.1, on the reverse strand, counting down.
GAAGTGGCACATCGTGAAGGATGTGCCAAACAGCATTTTGAAGCACATCACACTTGAGAACAATGAGAACAAGCCGGTGACGAATAGCAGGGACACTCAGGATGTGAGATTGTCAATCTTTCTTCTTTTTGCCTTGTGTGGATTATGAGGTTATACATTATCTGTGAACTCTTTCTCATTGACTTCTATTGTGATCATTTGATGATGCAGATAAACTTAGATCAGGGGCTTGCAATGCTTAAAGTGTTCAAGGAACATGTCAGTAAGACATCCATTGTGGATGATTTTAGTTTTTATGAGGTCCGCCAGAAGACAATGCAAGAGAAGCGGGCCAAGCAGCAGCTCCAGAAGCAGGTAAGTCATGTCGATATGTGATAGTGTTGCATTTGTGAGTGGAACTTTGAATTTTCATGTTTTTATTGAAACTCATCTTTCTTATTTTGCTACTAATGCTACTGATCCAAAATCTGCATCATCTCTTAACCTAGAAACTTGACCCAACATTCTGTTGAAATCTCAGTTGTTAAAACGTTGCGAATATTTAAATTTTTATTGATCTAGCAAATATTTGGATGTTTGATTGAGCATCTAAAAAAACGTGGTAGTAATGCCAACTGATTTGGTCTCATCTTGTAATTCCTTTTGTAGCTTACATTACATGATGTGTCCTCTGTTGCTCTTGCAGGCCTTTGATGGAAAACCAACTGAAGCTGCTGTTGGTGAGAAAGACAAAGACGGGGCAAACACGAAGCCCAAACCACCAATCACGTTGTTGAACAAGGAAGCCATTCAGGGACTTGTGGAACGGAAGCCTTCCGAAGAGAACGGTTCCATAGCAGCAGCAGTGGCACCATCTGCCGAGGCTCTGAAGACCACCAAACCGGTAACAGAAAAGCGAGTTGTAGCAAACGGGGTCGCCAATGGGTGTTAAGAGAAGTGTGTTCTTCTGATTTAAGTTTTGCTGGGCGGTTTTTTTTAGATTTCCAATAGCATACTGAGGGGGGGAAAGTGCAGGCGGAGGCTCCTAGAGAGATTCAGAGGCTATAAAGTGGTCCAAAATCTCTTCACAGGCAAATTTAAGTGGGTGCCTTGAATTGGGTTCATATAGTTCTTGTGTGGTAAGGCAGTTTCTTTGGTTTCTCTTGTGCTTTTTATTAATTAAAAAAAAAAAAAGTAAGAGACAGACTCTGGTTTCATTAGGAACTTTGTTATATTGTTTTTCCTTTTCTTCTTTTTCCAATTCCATAGTGAGCTTGCTTTTTTATTTGGTAATGCAGCTTATTTTCTGGTTATGTAAATTTTGCTTTTGTTGGTTGAGCCTTTGTATCTCTTTTAGGGAAAACAATCAGATTCAGTTCAATAGAATTTCAAGAGGTCATGAAAAGGCAATGTTTGATTTTTCAGTGTGAACAGTGAAGATTGTATGACTTGGTCCATGCTATGTGTAGAAGACTTTGTAGTTTGTAAGGGAAGGGTTGATGTCCAAGTGTGAATGGCTGGTTTGAATTATCATATTTGGTGTTTTGAAACTTTCTAGGTCTTCTGTACCTTGTTCATGCAAAAACAGATTCTAGTAAGTGATGTTGATGCTTCTAGATTTTTGAAGGAAAAAAAAAAAACAGAATTTCTATGCTTGTAGATGCATTGGTGGGGGTAGATGAAATGGAGGGAAATGCTATGCTTTTAACCACTTTTGGACAGCAATAGTAACGTAGTTTGAAATGATAGAAGAGATTTTATATACTTTTTGAATTCAAAAGAAAGAAAATAAACTTGAAAAAGGAGAAAATTTAAAATATTATTAATAAAAAACTCAAAAATCCTATGTTATAAATCTGCTATTTATACTAATAATCCTAAAGATCAATTTTATTTTTGATAGGAATTTTTCAAAACTAAGTATTGTTAGTGGTAAAAATTGTGCGGTTCTTAGATTGTGATCATTGATTAATTATTTATTTGATGATCCTATCTGGTGATTCTATCTGTAAAATTTGTCTTACATCAAATCGTGAGACTTGATGCTAATTATTCATTTAATGTCTTATAAGTTAGCATAAATTCTTATAGTAATTTTAAGGAGGTTAGAATAATTTACAATGTTAGATATTGGTTGTTTTGTCTTTTGTCCTCTTTGTTCTTTTTAGGCTCAAGGTTTTAAAAAATGCACAGATGTAAGATATGGTACTTCCAATAGCCAACATCAACTTGTGTAATAAAAATAATCAGATGAAGATTTAATAACTATATGTCCTAGAATATTAATCTATAACGGATGAGTTAATGTCAGGCTCCAAACAGAGGGATAAAATCAAATAAATGATTTGTTCTATTGAGGCTGTTAATGAGTGGTTCAAATAAAATGTAGTGTTGATATGAGGAATCTTTATTCAATGGAAGTTTGAATTCAATGAAGATGTTTTTAATTGGATGGTTTGTGTATATTGTGTTATATTCTATTTTTGGTAAAATGTATATATTGTATATTGTGTTTTAAAAGATGACAACAGGTTGGTCCTAAAAAGCTGACACTTCAAGTGAATGGTTTGGAAATATTAATTGGTCTAAATATACAGTAACAGAACAGCACATAAGAGGTCTGGTACAATTGGAATCTTCTTTTGTTTTTTCCAGGTCCAAAAAAGACTTCAAAAAATGGGAGCCTTTTTTTACACTAGAGATATTTCAAAACCCTCATTTTGGGGTAAACTAATTTGAATTATTTGTAATCCCTTATATTGTGTCCTTGAATCTTTTTGGCATATAGGGTCATTCTGTTCAAATACTGGCATTGTATTTTTCTTTTTAAATTTATTTTGTACAAACCGTCTTTAGAGATACTCAAACACAGTTGTCCATTTGCGTATATTTTAATGTGAATTTGTACATTGTTATACAATTGTATACGCTGTAAAAGAACTGAACAACAAACTGTCTTCTGGACTGCTTGTACACTGTTATCTATCTATATACATTGTTTTATGCCTTTGTTTACACTATTAACTTGATAACATTTTAGGAGAAAAAAAATCGCACGTACTGACGATATTTAAATGAAAAATATAACCACTAACTTAAGTGTGTTCTTGTTAATTTAAAGTTTTAATAACCTTTAAAAAAAGATATTAAAAAATATTTAAAATTAATTCCCCTTTTTATTTTTTATTTTTATTTTTATTTTATTGTTCAACATTTTCCCTCAGTGGACAATGACTTTGCTTGCCTGTCACCCACCCTTCTAACCCTTCATCACAAATAAAAGGGGACCCCCCCCCCCCCCCTTATAATTACACAACCAAACAAACCCACCATACTTTCATGTTTTTATGGCCTAGCCTTTATTTGAAAGGTCCCATTGGATTTTGATTTATCTGGAGTTCATAATGAGGGGAAACTATATCAATATCATCAAAATGCTTTTCTTTGTTATGTGATGATTCGATTGTTTTATATACAACCCAACTGATTATTTTACAGGTTATATATACATTAATGGTGCAAACTGTTCAATCAATCAACGACTTAGCCCATATTTGGATAATGGAATAGCTGGATAATATGGTAAAATGTAGATGAATAAATTCAAAAACCTGATTGTTTGTAAAAAATAAATAGGTATATTAATAGGTGTGAATAAACTGATATTGATATTTTAGACTCTCTTAAAATTGTATTACTCCGTCCAATCTGTTCTACTTGTATAAAGATGACTCACATGTCAAATCACATGTTATCGCTTCTTATTAATACGAAGGCTTTCATTTCAAATCACTTTTTCTCTTTTTATAATTAATTATCTATATTTTATTTATTTTTTATTTATAACTTATTTATTTTGATCGAAAAATAAAAATTTTATTATTATATTTCTTAACGAGAATAATTAAAAACATAATTAAATAAAAAATAATTTATTTATTATCAATTCTTCTAGCTAGATTAGTTGACTATTCTAGAATATGTTATGTTCATGTCCAAATGGAGGGTTAACCAAGGATATATGTTTTTTTTTAATCAAATACCTGCAAGGCTGCAACACATTAGAATTTTTTTTAATTGTAAATTTGAACTTGTGATGGTTGAGTCAATGAAAGAAACAAGAGACACTTTCTTTGGAAAATGAAATTATGCCCAACAAAAAGAAGAGGAAATGTCATGCAAAGATTCACGTGTATGACAGAATCTCTGGCGTTTTATTACAGTAAAAAAAAAAAAAAAAACAGAGTAGTACAATGTCAAGTTCAAATTAAAAATAAAATAAAACTGCTTTTCACTGTTCTGCTTTGTCCGGTCTTATAAATGACTTTTCACTTTTAGAGCGTTGCGGGACTCCAATCAAATATATATATATCAAATATATATCAAAAGTTAAAAATAAAACATATACATGATCAATATTTTTTTATATTTTTTAAAAATAGGTTTATTAAACTTGAAATGAAACGATATGTATTTTTTATCAAAACATATACCTCATTAGATGATGTTTATTATTTTAAAAAATAAAAATATTTGAGGTATGAAGTTTTAGTTGATGAACGTGACTAAATCTAACATTTTTCTTCTTTTTATTTCATTTTTCAAATTTTTTGCATGTACCATGTGATACCAACATAAGTGGTGTATAGATAAGAAGTCCATACAGGCTAGTGAAATTCATCAAAAACAGAATCCACAAAAACTAAACTATAAACCTAGTTAGCTTACCAAAGATTACAAGTGGACCTTGTAAAACCTTAATTGTTAACAGTGAAAGTTCATATGGTTATCAATCAAAATTTTGGAGATCCTTTGACGGCCATGGAACTGTATTCAGTCTTGGTACTAGATGAGATATCCAAGAGAGACAAACCAAACAAAATTTCACTGGTGCCGAGGAATCTTAACAAAGTTGGGAGAAAAAAAAACTTGCCCAGAATAGCTCGCAAACCATGTGCATCAGATAAACACGGAGGATTCAAACTTGAAACTTGAAACCTATGGAGAAGAGACTCATGCCTCAGATGGTCAGACCCACCCATGTGGGCTCAATTTGTCACGATTGCTTGTACACAAATGATTCCATATACATTGTATACTAGAAGATTTCATCAAATCAATTAGAATACCTTGTAAACCTTAACATTCAATCTTTCTCAAATATTTACAATGCAAAGTTCAAATCTTGATCAACCTCAACCCAAAAAAAAGAACCCCCTTTCAATTGGGCATGGAAGACAAGACACCCATCCTCATCTCCATAACCTTCTTGTGAGAATTAGAGTGCTTACAGCTCATAAAAGTCGGGCTATTCGCAGGCCGGTACTCCGGCAAGAGCCTCCCCTTCTTGAACCTCACCCCGCAAGCATTGCAAAGCGTCTTTGGCCCGAGTGGGCCAGTCCTCCACTGTGGAGTCCTGTGGGATAGGCAATGCGCGCACCGCCTGACCTCCTCTGAGTCCACCTTCAATGGCAATCCCTTCATCACTTTCTTCTTCCCCCTCTTGTTCTTCTTTTTCTTTCTCTTAGGCTTCTCATCGGGCAATTCTATTGTTTCCTCTTCTTCTTCTTCCTTCTTGGGAAAGACGAGCTCGCTTTCGGCAAGCCAGTGGGATTGGGGGAGCAGGGTTGGGTTTGAAGGCTCAGGGAAGTTCATGAGATGGTATGTTTCAGGTGGGTAGGTGGTTGTGGTAGTTCTTCTTCTTTTGCTGATTCTAGGAATGATGGGGGGTTGGTGGGTGGTGGTGGTGGTGGTTGTTATTGTTGTTGGTGGTGGTGGTGGGAGGATTTGGGAGGAGTAGGAGGAGGTGCAAGAGAGGCAGTCCTCTACAAAGATGGAGAGCCACTCAAGGTTGCCATCATCATCACCGCCACCACAGCCTTCCTGAGCATCCAAAGAGAGTGACTTTATTAGTTTAAATAATAACCCACATTAAGAGAAGAACATGTACTTCTTGAGGGTGTTGATACACACTAATGTATATACTTTGTAGCATGCATTCAATTGTTTCGAGTATATAATACATTAGATAAGTTCGTAGCTTTTAATAAAAATTCAAAACATGTATAGACGCAAAAGTGAATGCAAGAATGATTGTCCCTAAACATTTTTCCTTGATGAGTAATACAAGTTTCCATTGTTATGAAAGTTGGGATAACCCATTGAAAGGGAACAATTTAATTTTGAAATACCAAGTTTTGTGAAAAGATTTAGATAAAAGAGATTGAAAGAAAAGGAAACTTAAAACTTGGAGAAAAGGACTAGAAGGTGTAAATAAAGAACTACTTGTAGGACCACCACCCACCAACCTGCATTGAAATGGAGAGAAAAAGAGGGATTTTTATTTTTATTTATGGACTGACATAAAAAGACTCCAAAGAAAAAATTAGAGAGCAGAAAAGCTGAAATCTTGATTAATTGAAGAAAAAAAACATTCAACCAGTGCAGGGAAAGGTGGGCATTGAAGAAATGGATTCTTTTAGGGTTCTCAAACATGTTTCATCACTATAAAAGTTGAGAAAACATGGTCATTTATTTCATAAATATAAAAAATTGACAAAAAAAAAAAAAGAGGAATCACTGAAGATGCTATAAAAATAAACACAAAAAATTCATCAATGCCTAGGGAAAATATTGACAAAATAAGTTAAAAAAATGTTCAATTAAAGTAGGAGGAGTTCTCAAAATACTCACCAGAAGATTCACATTTAAAAAAAAACCCAACATGGAAATCACATTATTTACACATAAAAAAAAGAACCCAACAAATACAATGAACTCTAAAACCAAATACAGAGAACCCAAAGAACAAGAACCCCAAATTAAAACACACACACACACACACACACAAAACAAGCAACAACCGAGACCCCCCCCACATTAACAAAAAGAAGAGTGAGACCCATTTGAAAACTCACTGTGTTCTCGCAGGGGAAGAGCTCCTCCACCGCAAAAGCCTCCTCTTGACGCTCCGGTAGGACCCCACCGGAGGCATCCATGACTGGCCCTCCAAAAATAGAAACCCAAAGTGAACACACAATGAGAGAGAGAGAGAGCTCTCACTACAAAGCTGTATGAATTTCTTTTGTCGGCAGAGAGGACCCAAGTGTATCAACCTTTTCAACAGCTCTCTCGCTCTCTCTCTCCCTCTCTCTATTTGTCTGTCCCTGTGAATGTAAATGTAGTGCTTTTTTTATATTAAAATCCACATTTTAAAATTTGGGGGGTTATGTTCATATTCTCACCCACCACCCTCTTTTTCTCCACTCCCTTTAAAACTGAAAAGTAACCGTGGACTCGGGTCGGGTTTGGCGGATTCATGGGCCAGTCATGCCACGTCCGATTGTCAATACATTAAAGGCTGCCTAAATAAAGACATAAAATATTCTAGAATTTATACATATTTTAAAAATTATTGATTTTATGAATCAAATAAATAATTTTCTATTTAATTATATTTTTTATTATTTTTATTAAAAAAATATAAAAATATAAACATTTTATTGAATAAATAGGTATATATTTCAAAAATTCAAAATATATACAGAGACAAGGCTATTGAAGGTGGAGGGTGTGGTAATAATATTAATATTTATTTCAAACTGTCCATCCCACCTGTGCTCTTCAGAGAAATTTGTGAGAGAAATCTCTGATAATTAGTTTTTTTTTAGACCATCTGGACTGTTGATTTGTAGGGTTGTTTTTTACATCAAACGGTTTTTGATTGATGGACCCTTTCTTTTGGAGAGGCTTTTGACCGTCAACTGCATGAATCATTATAGCTGTTTTTGTGTCACCAGCATATGTAAAAAAAAAAGGGCGGTTATTTTAACCCCATCAACTCTTTTACTTATCCATCTTAAATTTTTTTTTTTTTTTTTTTTTTTTTATCCTAACCCACCCCCAACTAGCGGAACATCCACAGGTCGCTAGCGAAGGCGTGGTGGACGGCGTCGCTGTCGACGGGAGAGGAGAAGGAGCGGAGGTTGTTGAAGATGGAGGCGGCAGAGCTCTTAAGTCACCCGATCGACAACGGAGGGGGAGGTAGAGAAGAGGCAGCGGTGGACGGCATCACCGCCGATGGGGAGGAAGAGAAGGAGCGGGGGTTGTTGAAAAAGGAGGTGACGGTGAGACGTTGCAGTGAGGGTTGGGGGAGACGGGTCCTCTCAAGGAGCAGATCAAGGGGTGTTTGTTGGTTGGCGTCATTAATGGGGGTGGGCGATGGAGACCTCGTCCTCCCCTGTCGGTGGCGACGCCATTCACCACGCCTTCGCGAGCGACCCCTCGTGAATGCTCCGCTGATCGAAAGTGGGTTAGGATCACAAAAAAAAAAAAAAATTAAGAGATGTTGAAGGAGTTGATAGGATTGAAACCCCCCCCCCCAAAAAAAAAAAAAAAAAAAGGAGAAACAATCATTGTTATCATCTAAAAATATATATGTATACACTTAAATATTTTTCTTTTGTAATAAGTATACAATTGATTTAGAATTGCATGACTGAGTGTAACAATGTTTAATAATTCATATTGCTTTCAAATGAATTAATATATATTTTTGTGTTATCGGTTGAGTATAAAAAGAGGAACTGATACTAATGACACCTTATTTTCCCTCATGATTTAAAAGAAGGAAAAATCCATGAGCTCTTAAATCTAACTTAAATTCATATAATACCCTGATTTTTCTTAAAGTACATATAACCTCCTAAATAAATTTTTTTTTGTTAATAAATGATAAATATTTTGCACTTATTTCATTTAGTTAACCCTGACTGAAAACACGGTATGCTAAAAAATCACTATAATGAGTTAAAAAAGAAAAAACTTATATGAAATGACGATTTTATCCTCTTTTGATATATTATAAAACTCTATCCGAAAGGATAAAATAATCATTTATAGAAGATTTTCTGTATTTTTAATACATTGTAAAAAAATTTTGGTATACTGTGTTTTCTACTAGGGTTAACCAAATATAATATTTACAAAATATTTATCATCTATAAACGTAAATTTTTTTAGGGGTTATTTGGATTTACTATGTATTTTCAAGGGGTTATATGGATTTCAATCAGTTTACATTGAGCCTGTTAATCGGACGGATACGGATTGAATATGCCAATATCCATATTCTAACTTTCGGATTCATATACGGATATTAATTTTCGGATTCGGATCCCTTCGGATACGAATATTTTTTGAATAATTAACATGTTTAAATATTAACATTAATTTGGATAATCAAATGATATTTTAGAGAGACTTCAAAATTAAAATTAAGATTTTAATACTTATTATCTCTTTCAAATATCATATATTGAAAATTTAATAGTATTATAATATATTATTATTGTGATTAATCATACAAGATAACAATATGAGCAATATATAATACAAATATATATATTTTTATACTATATGTCGGATACGGATATTTTTCGGATTGGATAGACTGATATCTATATCCGCACCCAGATCTTTGAATATCAGATATTTTTTATTTTTCGCATACGTATTTAGATTTTTTTTGGATAATTGACAGGCTTAGCTTACAGGGGGGTTATATGGATTTTTCCCTTAAAAAAGTTATAAATAAAAAATCCTTGAGGGCATTAGAGTTTTCAAAAAGAAAAAATGTAATATTGGTAAAAACAAAAATTCAAAATTTTCCCAGGGCTTACATTGAATTAAATGATCTATTAGGGGCATGTATGTAAAAAAAGAAAACTTTGAAAGTTTCCTCATTTTTCATGCCATCTAAGCACACGCCAAACGAGTGATCTATTTAAAATGACTAGAATAACCTTTTCTTTTATAGTAATGACATGATCCAACAGAGAATCTCGTCGGTTGCATGTGAAGCGTCAGATCCAGATCTGACGGTATATCGTCCCGTTCCAAAAGGTTCACTGTAGTGACCGAACTTTTGTTTTTCAGCCGACTGAATTTCATCTTTTGTGCTATTGGGCAAAATTTAATAAGTAAATATGTCTAACGTCCATTGAAAATATTTATGTTGACAAACTATGTTTTTAATGTCATTAAAATTAGATTATTCATTTAAATTAGATGATTCATCATATTTCATGGTTAAAAAAAAAAACAAATTCTAACCCTCGATCAACGAAACATAAAACTTCTCATATGAGGACTATATATTCAAAATTTAACGTAACGTCATCCTAAAAGATTTATTTGTGTATTTCTTGCACTAATGATCTGAATACATATAAGTTATCTCCGTCTTATATTGCATTTATCCTTTGTGATTTACGAATACACAATTACCATACTGAATCAAATCTTTACTAAATATTTTACACGAAACTTTATGTCTATTCTAGGAAACCCCCCCCCCCCCCCAAAAAAAAAAAAAAAAAAAAAAAAAACCCACACACACAACATAGATCACAATTCAAATATTTCAATTTGGATTTCATGGTTATGTACAAGCAGACATGCATTAATGGATGATTATGTGAGTGACCACTATCAGAACTTAACAGTGAATAGAATTTTATGAGAAGATCTGCACGAACACATTGAAGAAGAGTCATCAACTGGTGTCATTGCTCGGAGAACGACTTCGATAGGTATTGACGCCACTCGTCTGGCACGCCCTTCCTCATCCTCAGCATCCTTATGGTCACCGACGTTAATGGGATTGTGACCACATCGTAGTCTTTAGGGATCTGCAATAATCAATTACACTTAATCATTCCTCTAGTCACTTTTGAAGAGCTAACATGTTTTGAATTTTTTTAAAATATATATTCTTAGCTATATGAAGTACATACTCAAATGAATTGAATGTATATATTTTTATGTTTTTAGTAATAGAATATATACTGATATAGTATAGTACATACTCTATTAGATATTTCATATATTGTGTTAGATGATGTGGCGTGTGCATTAGTGCCTGAGTGTGTTGGCCCACCAAAAAAAGATGCTTTGAAGTGGCATACAGAACAATGTAGTAATGTTGAGACCTTTGGAACTTTTATAAGCTTCATGTTCACTTCTTCTGGTTTCTTCTGGCCTTTCCTCGAATTGCATCTCGAACAAGCCGTGACCTGCAAAGTGTGTTTTTTTTTTTTTTTTTGAAATTTCAGTAGAATTCGAGGGGTGATAGTACAAGAGTTGTGTGTATGTCTGTGTGTGTGTGAGTAGATATGATAGGGTAGCATTCATTCTACTAACATATACAGCGCAACGGTGATGTTTGATGTTCAATGAGATCAGAATGATCAACATCACTCGATTTGCTTGATGTATGCATATCATAGTGCAAGCTTGTGTTGGTTCTACACACATGATTTATATGAAGAGGAATTCTACAGCATCACATGCACAATGAAAAGTGGTTTGGGCCCTGGATTTGATGAACTTGCTCATATGGCAACTTCTGAAATATTTGTTGCAAATTAACAGGCACAGGTAGTTGTACAGTTTACAGGAACAACAATGATTCTATCTAACAAAATGTATAAATTGCAGTGCCCAAAGTTTACACACAAAGATATTGTCCATTTTCCCTTTGATCAGGTTCACGGTTTTAAAACACGTTTTTTGTGTAGCAGTTGTGCTCACATTTGATCACGGTCTATCCTGCTCCACTACGGTTTGTGGAACTAAACCATTGTGAGAATGTTTTTGCAGAGGTTGGTGATGGGTGGGTGTTTAGGTTGTTCAGTTGGCACAAGTTGGACTGTGCAACTGCAGTTTGACACAACTTTGGACAGGTGGGATCTAAGTGATTCACATTTTTATTTATGAAGAATAATTATATATAAATAAAGTTAAGGTAATGAAGTTCCAGTACAGAGATGCCCTGAGAGAAGCTGTAACCTCATCATACTCATGCCCCTGTGCGAATACATGCTAACTGGAATATATTAGCGGTGTGCCTAATTTAAAGCCGAATACAAGATATGCGAATTTCTTTCAAGTTTGATGAGGAGATCATTCACATGTGTGACAATGCACAAATGAAATAATGTCTATTGAAGGTGTTTGAACTTAAACTAACATCACATAAAATAGAATACATGACATGTTTCTCTAATAAGGTGAAATAGAATTTTTTGCATTTAGTGTGGAAACAAATCAGTTAAACAGGTATAAGCAATTAATTGTTATGCAGCACTATCAGCCATTTGTGAGTTTCTTGTTAATGGCATCCAAGATGGAAAAGTGGGCATGAATCATGGAGAAACACAGTTAAAACATAACACACAGTCATTCGTTATGCATATAGGAGATTTCAACAGTTTATGTCATCTCAAGCACTTCACTTGAAAATAAACATGCAGTTAAGATGACGATTATATAAAGAAAAGTGGAAAAAAAAGAAATGCAAGGAATGCCATGCGTACCAGATTTTCCCACTTCCATTCACCACCGCGTGAAATTGGCAAAACATGGTCAACAGTGAGGTTTTCACGAGAACTACAATACCTGTCAACAGAGACACCACACGAATAAATCTGTATAGAATATAAATTTACAAATATTGATTTCTTCTAAGTACTCTCCCCAGATGTTTAAAAAATCCAAAATTTTGATGGAAAAGGAAAGATTTTCATTGTTGAAATCTTTTGGCCGGGATTTGGCAATGGTAGACCGAGTTCCATTTTGTTATGTATCTGATGGAGTTATTCTTTCTTTTGTTTTTTTACCCTTCTTTTAAGGGAAAAAAAAAACATTTTCCACTTAATTCTTACATAAATGTAATTAAAATCCTCAAAATTCGACATAATTTACATTTTTATTGAAGAAAATACTTCATTAGTCAAGAATTCAAACCATGTTTCTCAAGTAATTCTATCCTCAGATGAAGCCATTCAGTTAATGCATCTGGAGGCTTAAATATATAAGTTTGTCATTTTTTAGTTTTCACAAATTATTTTGTGGCAGTTCAGACCATAGCTAAAGAGAGTTGCTAGGATCTAGAACGCCTGGATACCACTTGTTGAGTTCCCAAACACCTCGATCTCACTTGTTGGGAATTTTTTGAATGTCATCAACACAGCCGATATCAAATGAAGAACCAGCATCACACAATAAACAAAATGTTGGCCTAACCCTACTGTCCTACACCCATATGGTGCCAAATCTGAGAGCATCTATTATAATATAGGTGTGATACAAGACTTACAAGAGACTCACAAATCAACCATGAAATTTCCCGCTTTTAACTACCCCTCTCAACCTCTCCTTGGATCTCTCTACATTAATCTCATGTCATAAAATACCCATACCCTTGAAGTCTTTCTTTATGAGATTATTCATAGAGATAAAATTTCAATAACCTCATGTTTATAAGATAGTAAGATATTGAATTTATCTAATCTAATTAATTAAGATCAAATCTTAGTTAACCCCGCAAATTGGGTGTCAACCCGAATATGACTTCATCATTGTCATCCAATGTGGATACACTGGATCTGAGATATAATCCCAACAAAAGTGAGGTGCCTCTAGTGATGGTCAAAACCACTGCTCAAAATTGTACAAACTCTACTCTTGTTGTGACCGTAACAAAGGAGTTTTAGGCAGTGGTCCAAACAGCCAATAAAACAGTTTTAGTACAACATTTAGAAGTTGTCATAACTACCACTGGAAGGAAAGAAGCGGCATGCTTGCAGAAGCTCTCTTTCCAATGCAAGGTCACATTCACAGTTCTTGACATTATACAGATAAATAAATTATTGAGTGATGCAAACACAGTTCCACTATGTTAAAAAAATGAGAATGATATTTCTCACCAAGTGCACTTACTGGCAAGTATACAAGTCACGGTAAAATATACTTTTGCGACTGAGGGTATGTTTCACTCGCCTTCTCTTAACAACCTGCAACAAGTGGGGGATCTGAAAATATGCAAGGTGTTAGTAACTTATATCAGCTGATTAAAATATCAATAATAAATTTGGACAGGAAAGTACCTAGAAAAAAAATGATTATTGTGAATGTTAGCAATATAAAATGATTGCATACCCTCAAGACAGCTGGAATATAGTAGGATCCTTGTGGAGAAGATACAGTTTGGTCATAGTATTCTAAAACATCAGCCTGCCAACAAATAGAATAGTTCAATACAAATAGACTACAGACAGTATTACCAGAATAATAAATCAGACAGAGTTATACAAACATATACATATATATGAACTAGAATTGGCAACACATTTCTAAAAAATTATCAGAACAACCACGAAATCAGACAGTAAACTACCCAATTTCAGATGGATTAAAGCACATATAACAAAATTGCAATATTACCTTCTCCATGAATTCCAAACAAATTGCACGCCTCCAGCAAACAACATTGACAGGCCTAGCATATTCCAATTGCAATCAGGCATAGTAAGTAGCTAAAAAAATTTGGAGTTTGCAAGCTATCTACAACATATTTTTTGAACATCATCAAATACTTCATAGAACACAAAATAATGATCAGATATATTCATCCACTGGCAATAAATATGTCACGTTAATATAAAATGCAGTTATCAAGTGAAGAAAATGAGGCTTCTGTGATCATATTGTAGACCAGAATTTGAATACAAGAGTTAGCAAGTGGAGAAAATGAGGCTCCAGCGATCATATTGTAGACCAGAATTTGAATTCAAGAGCTGGAGCTGGTTAGGTACAGTCAGGAATTGGGATGTAAAGATATTGGCTGTAACCATAATGAGGTTGACAATGAGGTCAACTAAGAAGGTTTAAATGATTGCAGAGAGACTGAAAAGGAGGTGATTTGAGATTGTTTCAGGTGAAACTAGAAACAAGAGGATCACTGATCTCTTTACAAGGTTCAGAAAGAAAATGAGGAAATCCTAAACAATCCTGGATGGACATAATGGATATTAGGATTCGACACAGATGATAGCATTCGATAAGAAACACATTGTGTGCACACAGAGAGCAAAATATGCGTACTGCTTCACTAAGATCATTTAATCAGCACCATCAAGAAATTCATTAAATTCCTACACAACATTTGACAGCATTGATAATTAGGAGTTTCCAGCAATACATGATCCGGAACATGTTCCATTACTGGCATAAGTCCCCATAAGAGATGAAAATTCATAAGGTGTATACTCTTATAACCTTGACGACATTGACCCATACAATTGCTCACCATTAAAAGAAAGGAAAAGAGGACATATACGGCACATACAATTATACAAAAATGAAGAATGTGAAGTCATAATTATCAAGAAAATGCTTTTTTCTTTCTCTTTTCAATTTTTTTTTTTGAAATAGGCGTCATCCCTCGAACTCATACTGATCAGGGTTGAATTTGAGCTCGGACCTACTCCTTTAGATTTGGGTGGTGCTTGTTGGCTAATCAAAACTCAATTTGCAAGCATTTTACAAAGCACTTTGCACATCCAGCATCCAGACATCCACTTCTTCTAGGATCAACTTCATTTTTTATTTATTTATTTATTTATTTTTATTTTGGAGAAAAAAAACCAATTCAAGAAGAAGAGAACACAACCCACAGCCAATGACCTTCAACAACCCAGAAGAAAATAAAAGTTTTTATAATCATAGATCAGTATCCCACTATATACTTAAAATAACCATGTCTCCCAATATACACCATTTTATAATCAGTAGATTATTATACTCCTAAATCATATGGTCAATCAACTGACCCATCAAAAATACAAAATTCTATGGAAAATCTTAGGGACAATCACTCTTGTACTCACTTTTGTAGGCCTTAATATGTTTTGAATTTTTTAAAGATATATATTTGCCTACTGAAGTAGAGAAGTACATATACTTGAATGAATTGAATGCACATCTTTTTTACATTTTTCTAATCTACTATATACTAACATAATCCATTTAGGGAAATCGCAAGTAATCAAAATAACCACAAAACAAATACCCATTTGCAAAAAAACAAATATACCAACAACCCATTATCTTACAATACAAATCAAAGGGAAATAAATTTAAAAAAAAATATAAATTTAAAAAAAAAATACAAGCACTCACCTATAAGAGATGTCTAATACCAACCCTCTAAAACAGGATAACTCATCCCTCTCATACCCATCTTCATCATAATCATCATCATCAAGGGAAGCACCATCACCATCACCCAAACACTCCTCTGCCTTGAAACTGCTTGATTTCTGCCCAAGTGAGCAAATCCTCCCACACCCATCAAACCTCACACACCTCCTGTGCTTCTTCTGCACCAAGTTCTCAACAAATCTCAACCCACCATATCTGAAGTGAAGTGGGTCTTTGGGATCACCCCAAGATGAAATCTTTTCACCATTGATTGGAAGTTTCAGACTTGCATGGGTTGTGAACTTGGCCATTCTTTTGAGGGGAAAGAAAAAGAGGAGAACTTGAAATGTGGGTCTAATGAAAGAAGGTGATGGGAGGCTGGGAACTCAAGCAAATTGTGGTGGGAACTAACTGAGTTTTTATTTTTCAGATATTTGAAAAGGACTGCTTTATTCATTTATTTATTTTTAGAGTTTTTTATTTTTAAACACTCTTAAACTATATATAGTTTAGTGACCCATCATTTGTTTTATTATATTTTAGTTTAATTCTTCAAATTTAAAGGTTATGTTTTTTTTAGTCCCTCCCACGTATTTAAAAAAAAAAAAAAATTTAGAGATAAATCTTTTTCAAAGACTAATAAGAAACATACTATTTAAATATAGATACTTAAACTGAATTATGAAGAAGTGAGATCACTGAATGGTACCATCTACATGATTAAAAAATAAAAAACACCTTATTTTCATTATCACACCAATCCAATATGGTCCACTCATTTTCACCTGTCATAGGCAGTTGTTCTTTCTGGCAACTAATTTTTGGAAATTGTTTTTAACACGTGTTATATAATGGTAGCTATTTGTAATTTTACCGTGTTTGGACTATTTTTGGTTAAAAAAGGGTCCAAATAGGATAAGTGTTCCTCTTTTTCCTGAATAAATAATAGTTTTATCCGGATTTTATTATGGGTTGCCAACAATGGATTGATGACCGGCTATGACAAGTTATAAGGGTGAGAATATTAGATCAATATTCATAGAGAACCTTTTTTGTGTTCCATTAAGAGCATTGAAAAGTTTGTTTTTGTTCCTTTTTTTGTTCTTATATCGATTTGAATTAAAACTTCAGCTTTGAGTGTGGGACACTATTTGCTGTGACTTGGTTGAGTTGTGTGGGAGGACTTGGAGAGAGACTCACAACCACTTGTTCTCTGAAGAGTTTTAATTTTATTCCAATTCAGATATATGGAACATATTCTCTTGTTCCGGGAATCTTTGAATTATTTGTCCGATCCCCTCCTGATGAATATACAGACACATCTTTCTCTAGGTTCAATTCAAATTTACATGGTTAAAATTCATGTTTTGCTAACTATGATGTACACACAGTATAAGTGTTTGTCTAGTGATGTTTTTACACTACAATCATACTCGTTCAATTTTGCAAAGAATTCATGTTGTGATAAAGGGTCTCATAACCTAGTTGTTAAAACCAATAATCATATTTCTATATTTAAAAAATACGAAAAATGTTTTTCAATACAAATTCCAAAAAAACTCTATTGTTGTAATATACAAGTATAGTTTGTAAATACTACAAGAATACATTGTGTTGCCTGCATGTAAGAAGAATCTCTGATGTTTGTGAGAATGCATTGCATGAATTGAGAGACTGTGCTGATGAAGTCCCTCTTCATATGACTCAAGTTTGACGATGGCTTCTGCAAATATGTCAAACAAGTGGTATCAAAGCGATCTACATCCCAACATGCAGGGCAACAATGATGCAGATGTTCTGTGCGGGGAAGACAGAGGAGGCGAATGAGATGATCCACTCGCCTGAAAAGAATGAACCTTTTTCAGAGACAGCTGCAAAGTGTATTGCAATGCGAGCACTGATACACCTAACCCCTTTTTTTTAGTCTGTTTTCTCATATGCACTCTAAATAAAAATATATGAATATCATATATGTTTCTTTAGAGTGAATATGGTTTAGGGCGTGAAAATGGGCTAAAATCTGAAGCTGTGTAACATTATTCATTGCAACACATAAGTATGACAAGCATATTGTCTAGATGTTAGAAATATTACCTTTGCTCCAAAAAAAAAAAAAATTTGAGCTGCATGTTCTTGGGCTGGTTCATTATGTTGGAAGCAACTAAATGCCAGCTGCATTAAAAAGAAAAATTAGCAAGTCCACTATATCATCAGATGTATGATCACCACATCTTTTCTTGTTCTAATAGTTTTGAATACTTGGAACAGTAAGCAATTTGATTTATCAGCATGTGATGATATGTCTCTCTTCTACAGGTGAACAGTCATCAACCCTCAGATAAGATGGAAATCCAGTTACTCATCCAAGACAAATTGAATGGAGTTTCTACTTTCCTTCGAGTGAGTTGTGGTTGTTATTCAATCTAATGCAGATATGAAAAGCGCACACAATTCAGATATCCAGTGCAAGTTGTTTCTGAAATGGCATGGCATGTATCCAATTCTGTCTCCATGATTTGTACTTTGTAGTTTGTATGACATTCATATAACTATATAAGAACAAAAAGTAACTATACATTTATAATTTTATATACAAGATTTAAGTTTCTCAGTTAGCAGGTGTAAGCAGATGCATACGCTCAAAAACAATTTTGTAATCAATAAACTTTAACTTACGAAATTGATTGAGAAGAAAGGCATAATGGTAATATAAAAGGCCAACTCACCATTTTTCCAGACACAAATATTAATGCTGTTATCTTCTGTTCTTTTAGTCCCGTTATAACTGTATCATAATGCTGCCAAGCAAAACAAAAGAGATAAATATACAGTGCTTTGTCAATTTTTGAAATAAAAGAGTATTGAAATGCAATAAATGTCAAACATGTCATCAAATTTAAATACAACATCAATGCCAACCTGTGATTCTTCATTTTTGAAAGGGTTCCAAAAATCCAACAGTCATCAGGAAGAATAAAATGGGATTCAGAAGAAAAAAAAAAGGCCGATGGCACACTTGGGATAAAAAATTAAAGTACATGAAAGATGGACAATTGCACAATCAAAACTTAATCTCAACCAAAAAGCTCAGAATGGTATATGCCCGTGTGATTATACATTGCAAGCATTAAGAAAACAAAGAGCAATGTCCATAAGTTTCATACATTGCAAGCATTAAGAACATGAAGAGCAATTCCAACAATGTCCATAAGTTCAATTTGCAGTCCAAATGAAAATTTGAAATAATTCCTACATGATCAATCAATAACATGATCCATGGTTCTACGGAAAGAAAAATTCCTCGAAATCCTCCATTGGGATTTCTTTTTTTATTTTATATATGTGAGTTCAAATTCAAACTTTATACAGAGTTAAATGCTATCATACAATGTGATCTAACCTCTATTCATCATCTTGCTTGCTTCACCAATAGTCTTTGCATGAACAAAAACCACCTTCGAAATGGTGGAAGCGATACGTGTCTCGCACTACAACAGTTCGTTTAGCAATCCTTGAAACAAATTTCATCCAATTATGGCAGTCATTACAAACACGAAGGTTCTTAATCACTCTGATGGGCATTGTAGAAGACAAACTGATGAGTCCAAATGCGACTGCCAGCTTTTCGCTGTGTATATATGCGGTCGGGTCCTTCTGCTCTTGCTCAATGTCATGCAGGAAGCTATTATGATCCTGAACATAGCCAATTTCAGTTGCCCGGTCGTTCAATTCCTCCAAAAATGCGTAAATCTTATCTGATAGAGGATGCAAGCGATCCCCAACGAAGAAAGCATGGACTGAATTATCCACTTCTATCCAACTACGCCCCGGCTCCTTCTTAACCCCCCTATTTTTCATCAGAAGCCTTATTTTATCCCTATTATCCCATCTTCTTGCAACCGCATAAATATTTGATATGAGCACATAATTGGCTGAATCATTTGGTTCCAACTCTAGAAGACGCTGAGCTGCAAATTCCCCAATCTCAATATTTTTGTGAACTCTACAAGCACTCAACAGTGTTCTCCAAACCATAGCATTTGGAACAATGGGCATCTCTTCTATGAAAGCTCGAGCACGGTCCAACTGTCCGGCTCGCCCGAGCATATCCACAACACAAGCATAGTGATCTAGCCTAGGGATAAGATTGTGCTCTTCATTAATGGATTTGAAGTACTTCAAGCCTTCATCTACCAAACCAACATGGCTGCATGCGCATAAAACAGCGATAAATGTAATGTGGTTTGGTTTCACCCTCTCTCTCTTCATATCCTCAAAGAGTTCAAGAGCTTCTCGGCCAAACCCATGTTGTGAATATCCCGTGATCATAGCATTCCACGTCACTTCATTTCTGTCGGACATCTCGAAGAACTCTCTCTTCGCATCTTTGATGATCCCACACTTGGAGTAAAGCGTTACCAAAGCATTTCCGGTTTCTGTTTCTAAGTCATGTCCAGACTTTATTATCCTTGCATGGATTTGCTTACCCTGTTTCACATCCGCCAAATTAGCAGAAGCGCTGACAAGGGGAGCATAAGTGATCACATTAGCTCTTACACCAACTTGATTCATCTTCACAAACACTTTTAGAGCTTCCTCACATTGACCACTTTGCGCAAATCCTGAGATCAAACCATTCCATGATACCTCATCCTTGTCTTCCATTGCCTCAAATGCAGAATAGGCTTCCTGTATCATACCACATCTCGCATAAAGGCTGATGAGCGCATTCCCAATAGAAAGGTCCATTGAATAACCAGAAATAACTGCTTGGGCATGAATTTGCAACCCTTGTTTCATCGCTTGGATTCCTGAACAAGCGCTGAGAGCACTTGAGAGCCCGATATGGTCCGATCGGATCCCCCGGACTTGCATTTCTCTAAAAAGACTGAGAGCTTCAATATATAGCTCATGCTGGGCATATCCAGCAATCATAGCCGTCCAAGATACCACGTCTTCCTCTGTGAGTCGTTCGAGGATATCGTGCGCCACACCCAACCTTCCACACTTGGCATACATATCTATTAAAACACTAGAAACATACACGCTTAGATCGAATCCAGTTTTCACAATCTGGCTATGGATCTGTTCCCCGAGATGGATAGCTTCAAAAGAAGTACAAGTGCGGATTATACTTGGGTATGTATATTCGTTTGGTTGAACACCTGCAACTTTCATTTGTGAGAACAACTTGAAAGACTCTGGAAGATCACCCATCTGGCCATAAGCCACAAGCATTACATTCCAAAGAACCACATTTTCTTTGTTCGTCGAGTTGAAGAGTTCTCTCGATGTCTCAATATCCGCGCACTTTACGTAGAGGTCTAGTAGAGAGCCTTCAATGATCATGTCAGAAGAAAATCCAGATTTAACTACGTACGAGTGGAGTTGCTTCCCCTTCTCAAGAGCTCCAATAAAGGCACACGCACTCAAAAGACTAGCGACAGTGACCGTGTCGGGCTTGAATCCTGAAAAGTACATCTCTTTAAAGAAACGGATAGCAACATTTCCATCTCCTCGTTGGGCGTGCCCCGAGATGAGTGAATTGTAGGTAACTCCATCAAGATTGTCCATTTCTCGGAACACTTGCTCCGCTGCTCGCAAGTTCCCCCAGCGAGAGTACAGCGTGATCAAAGCATTGCCCACGAAGGTCTCCGACATGAATCCCCATTTATATATTTGCCCCTGGACTTGCCTCCCGAGCTCAAATGCCTCGGATTTCATGCAGGCGCTGAGGACACTCGATATAACATACGGAGTCGGCATGACTCCCAAACATCGCATCTGCACAAAAAGACGCATAGCTTCTTCCGCGAGACCGTTTTGAGAGAAACCCGATAACATGGCGACCCAAGAAACACTATCCTTGAAACCCAACTCATCAAAGACTAATCTTGCAGACTCAACCCTTCCGTTCTTTGAGTACAAGTCGATCAACGGATTCCCAACAACCAAATTCGACGCATACCCATATCGAACAATCTTCGCATGAATCTGCCTAACCAAATCGAAAGAAACACCGCATCCACCGCAAGCCTTCAAACCACTAGAGAAAGTGAAGCGATCGATCCCCCCTCCTTCTCCCAACGATCTCAAAAATACGCCCAACGCATTCCGGTACGCCTTATTTGCGAGCCACCCCGAAATCAAGCAATTCCACGATTCAATGCTCCTATGTGACATATCATCAAACAACTTCAATGCGTCCCACATGTCACCCAACCCAACATAAACACGGAGAAGCCGGTCACCCAACTCGCGATCGCCATTGAAACCCGATTTCAAGATCCTAGAGTGGACCCTCTTCGCATCCAACAACGACCCATTGTTCAGACACCCCTCCAGAAGCCAAAAATACGTGTTGGGTTCGGCGCGGACGCCACGCTTTTCCATCGCATAAAGCAACCCAAAGCCGTCCGTTTCAAGAACGCTTTCGCCCACATCGACGGCCTCCGGTTCGGCTCGACAGGCCGCAGAGACTGCAAAGAGGGCCGAATTCGACGTCCCAACATTCCCGAGGAGAAGCTGTGGTTGAAATTCACAGAGAGAAGAGGAGGGTTAGTTGTTGTGGCATTGGAAAGAGTGGAAAGAGCAGATAAAGGAGGGACCTTTAATGGGTTTTTGAAGGATTTGAATGTGGTGACCGTTAGGATTTTGCGCGGGAAGTGGAGGAAGGGTGAGTTGGGGAGAGAGAGAGTGAAAAGAGAGGGTTTTGGTGGCATTAGTTTTTTTTTTTTTTTTGGGGGGGGGGGGGGGGGGGGATGAAAAGCAGGGGATGAAGAGATTCAATTTTATGTCCCTTGGATTAGTGTCACAGCCAAATATTGTGAATGGAAAATCATGTGTATTTAATGCAAAATTTTGTTCATTTCACTTGTTCACATGATTTATGGGAGCTAGATTCCTAAGGAATGACATATTCAGCTTCTCCACTAGAGTTTAGTAGTTTTTTAACATCTGTTTGGCTTTCATTCTGATTCTTATCATGGGAAGTCAAATTTCTTCTTCTTTAATATTTATCAAAATTAAATCTATGAATAGAAAGAGTTTTTCTTTTGGGTGAGAGTTATCAAACTGGTTATTAGTTTGATGGATCCGGATTCTTTGTTTGACTGATTTTGTCTTATGATCTGCTTGACTTCTTATATAAATATGTCATGTGTCATCTATTACGATGGACGGATGGGATTTAATCTTCTGGTGGGTCCCACCTTTTTTTAGCATTTGATATTAAAAAAATAGATAAAAAATAAAATATTTTTTAGGATCCTAAGATTAGTAGTAGTAGGAATAAGATTATTAAAGTCTAAGGTAGAAAAGCATACAAAACAAAAACATGACTATTTCATCTTACATACAAATTTACAATCACATTTGATATTTAAAAAGATGGATTGAAAACAAATAGATCAGAAATTTTTTATTTTGATCTTAAGATATAAAGATTTAAAAATAAAGTTAATAATACCTTTAACAGACGAAAAAGAGACTTCTTGGTTGGACGGTAGAAAAAAACACAATTTTCTTGAAAGGCCTGTATGTTTGGAAGTAGAAAAAACCCCAAAAAAAAAAAAAAAAATGTAGAAAAAGCAATTCTCAAGGACTAAAAAAAAAAAATTTGAAAGAAAAAAAAAAAAAAAGTTTGGGTTAGAAAAAACATGGGGTCCAAGGAACCACCCCCAAAAAGAATGCCGTCTGCCGAGTTGTTAACGTATAAAAAAAAAAAAAGATGAGATCTACCGGAAGATTAAATCCCATCCGTCCGTCGTAGTAAATGGCACATGGTCGATTTATAGAAGAAGTCAAGCAGATCATAAGACAAAATCAGTCAAACAGAGAATCTGAACCCTAGTTAGGCTGATGGACATTTTCATTCTCTTTTCTTGCATATCTAAATTAAAAAAAAAAATTAAAAATTAGATTCTTGATGAAGGAGGAATTTTCACTCAAAATCTAAAATTATCAAGTTAATCGTCAATAGACTTAAACACCAAAATAACCCACTTAAGTGTCCATTCTTTCAAAGGTTTTTTTTTTTCTTCCTTATTTGGTTGAGAAGCCTACAAGGAGTTATTACATAACATTATAACATGGACCCATACTTTTTCATGTCCCAACATAGGATGGGAGCAAGGTTGGAACCTTAAAACCTCCTCAAGAGAGTGCCTTCGCCCACCTCACTGGATGAGGGTTTTCAAAGGTTTGGTCGATCGATATTAAACTAAAACATAATAATAATATTAATAATAAAAAAAATGATTGACATGCCCCAATTCATAAGTTTCATGACATGGTATGGTTTGAATTTTCGTTTATACCCTTAATTGACTTTTGTAACTTCTCAAACGAAATTAATGCAAATGTTTAATAATGCATTCTTTGGAACCGCGCGTGGGGGGCATTCAATTGCGATTTTTTTTTCCTTTTTTGACTATATCACATTTGAACGCTCATAATTGAATCAACAACTTCATTTTTGTGATAAATTTTTAGAAATTTTTTTTTGAGATTGCAATTGGATTTGATTTTTTGGACGACTTTTTTAAGCGTCTAATCTGATCGGAAAAAAATAAAATAATTTAGCTACCATTGAAATGTCTGCCGATTCAGGTGTGGTGTTTGTTTTATTGTATGTTTTTCAATTGTTTCATTTTTTTCTTGTTTTTTAATGTTAATTCTGGTTGTTTCTGATGTCAAATGTAGTTTTCAATACGGCATATTCGTTGTTTAACATTTGAATGTCAGTTACATATGCATACCCATGTGACAGAGAATGTAACTAACTATTATATGGATGTTTGTATTGAATTTTGTAACTAGCTTCATGGATTTGTGAATGTAACTAACTTATTATATGGATTTTGTATTTTAACCCAAGTTACATTCGCAAATTTTTTCTTGAATCTGTTGTTTGATATTAAATATGGCAACCTTTGATCTGGCTTTTGTTTACAATTTTTTTATTGAATTTGGTGTTCGATGTTAAATATGTTTTTTTGGAGGATTTTATAGTGTTTTGATGTTATATTGGCATATGGTTGTGTTACATTTTCAAACTAATATAAACCTTTATCCATTATATTTTGTAAGCCAGTTACATTTTTTAAATATAACTGATATTTACATGCCTTAAATAATAAAAGTTAGTTAACTGAACTATTTGTGTAATATGCTTTAAAACTAAGTTACATTTATAAAATGTAACTGACTTTTTTTATCTGATCTTAGTGTTTTATTAAAAGTCAGTTACATTCATCAAAAAATGGATATGAAGGTCGAAAAAGATGGAATCCGAAGGAGGATTGAAAAAGTAGTCGAACCACCTCTCATATGATAGATAACGACGAAAGGAATCCAGTAGTGGTGACGCTGTTCGTCGAAGATGAACAAGTCGGCCGAAATGATTTTCTTTTAAGTTGCTGATTTTTTTTTAAAAAACGATTACATTTTTTTGGGATGTGTTTAAGGAGCAGAAATCGTCCACAAAAATAAAAGGGTTTGACATGTGAATGTGTGATTTAAATAGGGATAATTCTGTACTTTGCTTTTTTGTCCTTTTATTAAGGTCAACTAGGCAACCAATAAAAATTTGACACCTCATGGAGCCTATGAGTGAGGCTTATATAATGGGATCTATGTAGCAGAGCTCAATAATTGTGACTTTTTCTAGTATATAAAAGTCCTACATAAAGAAAAAATTAAACTTGGATAGAATTACAAAAAAGTATGAAAAAAATTAGAAAATGTCATATGGCCCATGATACCCTATAAAAAATATTTATAAATTATGAAAAACTTCTCTTTTTTCTGATTTTTATAATTTAGAATAAAAAAATTGAATGGGGTCGATATTAGAGACAGAGATGGAATACCCAATTTAATTACACAAGGAGACAATGGTGCTATGACTATTAAATACAAACAATCCCATGCTTTTATTCTATTCTTACCACTTAGTTAAAGCCATTCATAACAATCATTGATAAAAAAACAAAAAAAAAAAAACATGGAATGCTAAGTCAATCAAAGACAATAATACAATCCAAAGATGAACGGACACATCAAACAAATCACCAATTCAAAAGACAAATTCTTATTCGATACCGACAATACTGAATTACTGACTCTGATACCAAATGATATAGAAAATCATATGAGAACCATGAATAATAAAACATGAAGGTCTAGTTTGATAAAGGGATAAATTTTTAGGATAAGTTAGTTTAATTTATGAAGATAAAAAAATTACTATTTTTATCCAGATTTGTATTTGGTAATGTTTTTTATTATCCTCATTTTTTATTTTCTTATTCTCAATCTTGTATTTGGATCATGGATAACTTCAAATTTTTTTAAACAATATCAAATCTACTATTCCTATTAATGGGGCATTAATATTGTTTAGTGGAGCAAATTCTTTTTTCTTTTTTTTTTTCATTTATTTTCTTAAAAATGATAGTAATAAATATTAATCCAATTTTACAAAATTGAGACAAAGTCTGTTCCACCTTTTACCCAGAACAAACTATCCCTATTTTTTATCTGAAAATATAGACAATTGTCTATACTTTATCCCCATTTTATTTTTATGCCATATAGTATAACAAGTTATTTAACTTAATTTTTTTCCTTATCCTAACTCTTTATTCCCATGCTAAACTAGGCCGAAGAACTTAAGCTTCTTGGTGGAATGACGGATTCTGCTTCTGTCATAGAGTTAGGCACATTGAAAACGGATTTAGATATTAGTTTTACACTAAAAACTAGATTTAAAACTGAGTTTTAGAAAACTGTCTGTCTATCCATTTTTAAAATGTTAGCTTTTGATCACTTTTTTAATAAAAATATGTTTGTACCTCTTAATTAAGCTATGATATTTTTGTTTTTGTTTTTTTGTTTGAAAATTGTTTAAAGAACTCAATTTTTTGTAAAATGAAAGGTGCCCCCCACCCCCTTGACCGATTGATGTTCTTTCTTATTCTCATATAGCTATACCAATATTTTTGAAATTCTTTATTAATGTGTTCGTTTTTGTACATTTTAGGTAAAAAATTCCTTCCACGATATTTAACATGACAGAATTCCTAGAAACAGAGAATTCTCTTAGGTCATAGTTATCAAAGCTATCAAGTTAATATTTGACATGCTCAAAGCCTTAGACCAAGCATAACAAAGTTGCAAAAATGTAATTATGCTTCCAAGGTTTGACCAATATTGAACTATGTTGTAATAATAATAATAATAATAATAATTTAATCTTTGCATAAATACAAAAAAGTATGAAAAAATAAAAAAATATTTACATGGCCCATAAGACTCTTTATTAAAAAAATTAGAAAGATATTATAAATTATGTAAAAATAATTTTCTCTGTTTTGCTGATTTTATATAATTGTAAATAAAAATAAAATTGAATTGAGTCGATATTTTATGCGACCCCAAACTTTATTATACAAAGACAATGGCACCTATGTTTTTATTCAATTCTTTTCAACACTTGATTAGATCCAAACAATCCCATGTTTTTATTCAATTCTTTTCAACACTCGATTAAAGCCATTCATAGCAATCATTGATAAAAAAAAAATTAAAAATTTAAACTTGGAAAGCTAAGTCAATCAAAGACAATAATACAATCCAAAGATGAACAGACACATCAAACAAATCACCAATGCAAAAGACAAATTCTTATATCTTCATGGTCCCTTAAAAAGAAGATGATTTGATACAAACAATACTGGCTCTCACACCAAATGTATATTGTAAAATCTTATGAGAACTTAGAATCATGATTATTAACACATGAAGAACATAAGCTTCATAAACAACATAACAAAAGGATGCACATAAAGCACAAACCCCACTAGACCATGCCCCCATTGACCCTTACCACTTGCCCATTGACCCACTCGCCGGAGTCCCCAACCAAAAACCCGACCACCGGCGCGACGTCCCCCGGCTCCCCGATCCGCCCTAGCGGGCATGCCTCGACCATCCCCGCCACCACCGCCTCCGACTTCCCCTCGTAGAACAACTCTGTGGCCACGGGCCCGGGCGCCACGCAGTTCGCTGTGATCCCGGTCCCCTTCAGCTCCTTAGCCAACACCCTCACCATCGCCTCCACCGCCGCCTTGGAGGCCGTGTAGGCCCCGTAACCCGGGCGGCTGAACCCGATCGCCGAGCTCGTGATCATGACGATCCTCCCACCGCCTCCGGTGGCCAGCCGCCTCGCCGCCGCCCTACAACAAAGGTATGCACCTTTGGTGTTGACACTTAGGGTCACGTCCCAGTCTGCCTCACTAGTGTTGGCTATGTGTGAGTACTTTGGGTCCAGCACGCCTGCGCAGTTCACTAGCACGTGCGCGCGGCGCCCGAAGGTGGCCTCAGCGCGGTCAAAGAGAGCGTCGACGTCTTGGGAGACGGAGACGTCGGCTTGGACCGCGATCGCCCTAACACGCCCGCCTGGCCTGTTGAGCTCGTTGGCTAGGGACTCAGCTTGGGCGGCGTTGGAGACGTAGTTGATCACGAGGTCCGCGCCGAGGGAGGCAAGGTGGACCACAATGGCCCGGCCAATGCCGCGGGACGAGCCTGTGACGATGGCGGTGCGGCTGGAGAGGGGCTGGGCTAGGGTGGTGGTGGTGGTGGACATGGTTGGGCTAAGGGCAGGCAGGGTGACCAACAACTTATAAGTCTATGTACAAGTTTTTATATAGGCTTATTTGGGGCTAATGAGGTTTAAAGAATTTTTTTTTTTTTTTTTTTTTGGGTAAACAAAGCACCCTCTCTGTGATTGTTGATTTTAAGGAGGGGTGAGGTCATGGATGACCTGTGCTCCCTTATTATTATTAAATTATCCTTAATCATCAAAGGAGAAAGTGGGTTTGTTTGAGAATAAATAGCAACGAGAATCAGATGTCTCTGCCAAAGATAGTTAGAGAGTTGAGAACCCTTACTTAAATTTTATATTTTGTTATTTAATAAGATATATATAATTTTATATAATAAAATATATATTCCATTAAACTAATTGATATCTCATTTATAAAAAGGTAAATCATTATAGGATGAATGGAGATGATTAATAATACTTCAAAATAATTTAAATATAATAACACTCCAATTAAAATATGAAATCAAAGACCTCTGTGAACTTTTCCTCGTAAGAATGAGACACCAAAGCCAAAGAAGAATGACCACACACTATCCCCTTATGGCGTGGAATATAATGTAAAAATATATAAAAATAGCTCAAAAAAATTATTTGTTTCAATAAAATAGATTCTGATAGTTATGTCTGGATAAGGTAGGATAAAGTCTGATAACTATTTTAAGGAAATGTTGAAATTGATTGTTAAGGCTTATTTATATCAATGGATAAAAATATCTTTATTTGTCATTTTAAAAAATTTATCTCACCTAACAGTCTCACATAGATTTTAAAAACAATCAATCTATCAAATCAATCATACATCTCTCACACTATTCTCAGGGGGTATAATTGTCATTTAAAAAGTCATAAACTCTTATTCATCCCTTATCAACCATTTATCATCACTTTATCCAAGGTGAATCAAACAACAAAAAGTCATTTTTACGTTTCCCAATGAGAATAACAGAAAAGACAATCAAACAAAAAAAAATTTATTCAGCCTGAATTGTTATTTATCCCAGTATAGTTATCATGAACGAATAACCTAATGTCACACTCCATACATACAGTACAATTTTTATTTTTATTTTAAATTGACCTAACATTGAAAAGCTTCTTATTACATGGTATATAAACAACAAAAAACAAAAGAAATTTACATCATTCATATGATATCAAAACAATGTCAACCTTCGGCTCAAAATAAATTTCTTCAGCCAAAGATTGTTAGAGAGTTGGGAATCTTAATTAAAAGAATGGAAAATGTAAATAACTCTTTGAAAGTTGAAAGTTTGCTAATATATAAATTCTTATGGTTTTTAAAAATATATATTCGGATAATTCTTTGATTTTTTAACAAAATCCGAAAAAAAAAACCCTCAAATGATCAAAATATATACCGAATCTTCTCATTCTTCCTCCCAACTGTACTTTTTTTTTTTATCGTTGGGAATGTTGAGTTTTCAAAACCAACGTGAAATGCTTCTGATCCATAGATTTTCAGTCATCTTATGTTGGTATATTCTTTTATTTCTTTTTCATCTTCATCACACACGCAACACATTCTTCTTCTTGTTTTAAACGCACTATTTTAAGCAGATTTGAAGGAATGTGTAAGTGTTTTTTCTCTTGTATACTAATGTTTGATGGAATGTGTCAATGATTTTTTTTAGCTATTTTTTCCTAACATAGCCTTAGTAACTTGAATGAACTGCTCTAAATAAACTGAATTGGATTGCACCTGCTGAGACATTAATCTTTGGGTTTTTTGTATGCATATCATCAAAAAATATGCCAAGTCATAACAATCACTGTGATAAAGAAAAACTAAAAATTTAAACTTGGAAAGCCAAGTCAATCAAAGACAATTATACAATCCAAAGACGAACGGACACACTAAACAAATCATTAATTCAAAATACAACTTCTTATATAATACAAACAATACTGAATTAAATTACTGACTATGATACCAAATGCATATCGTAAATCATATGAGAACTATGAATCATAAAAAACATCAGCTTCATAATCAACATATAACATAATTATATGACGCACATAAATCACAAACCCCACTAGACCATGCCCCCATTCACCCTTACCACCTGCCCATTGACCCACTCGCCGGAGTCCCCAACCAAAAACCCAGCCATCGGCGCCACGTCCCCCGGTTCCCCGATCCGCCCTAGTGGGCATGCCTCGGCTATCCCCGCCACCATCACCTCCGACATCCCCTTGTAGAACAACTCCGTGGCGATGGGCCCGGGCGCCACGCAGTTCGCCGTGATCCCGGTTCCTTTAAGCTCCTTAGCCAACACTCTCACCATCGCCTCCACCGCCGCCTTGGAGGCCGTGTACGCCCCCCGTAACCAGGGCTACTCATCCGGGTCAACGAGCTCGTGATCATGACTATCCTCCCACCGCCTCTGGTGATCAACCGCCCCGCCGCCGCCCTACAACAAAGGTACGCGCCCTTGGTGTTGACACTTAGGGTCATGTCCCAGTCTGCCTCACTAGTGTTGCCTATGTGCGTGTACTTTGGGTCGAACACGCCCGCACAATTCACTAGTATGTGCGCGCGGCGTCCGAAGGTAGCCTCGGCACTGTCGAAGAGGGCGTCGACGTCCTGGGAGACGGAAACGTCGGCCCTGACTGAGATTGCCCTAACGCGCCCACCTGGCCCGTTGAGCTCGTTGGCTAGGGACTCGGCTTTGGCCGCGTTAGAGGCGTAGTTGATCACGAGGTCTGCGCCGAGGGAGGCGAGGTGGACCACGATGGCCCGGCCGATGCCACGGGACGAGCCCTAGCCAACGAGCTAACGAGGTTTAAAGATTTTTTTTTTTTTTCTTGAACAAAGCACCCTCTTATATGCTTGTGATTGTTGATTTTAAGGAGGGGTGTGGTCTTGGATGATCTGTGCTTTATTGCATTAGACTTTGATTTTTGTTCCATTCAATTGTTTTGAATTCGAAATTGTAAATGGTTTGGTTTCTTCTCGTCATCTTTATTGTTTATCTTTTTTAAAAATTGATTTATCCGGTCGTTAGCTTCGCCTGTAGTCTTTTACAAATCGAATTTTTTGATAAACTAAGTTTTAAAAAATATTCAAACTCGTCTCATTTATCTAATTGAACGAGTTTAAATGAGTTTTAACTGAGTCAAGTCTAAACTGCTCGACTCGTTTACCACCCCTACTTATAGGATCTTTACCCCTCGTTTGAAACGGGGATAGATTTTATTCTAGGATATACATTTATCCAAGCATAAGTGAATATAAATAAGGATAAAGTGATTTTGTGTTTTGTTGTGTTTTGAATTATTCTCGTTGGTAAGCATAAAAATAAATGTTATGTTGTTTGGATAAAATGTGAATAAAGTATGGATAAGGATTTATAAAAGGTAACACAGTAATGATAGTTGATTTGACAGGTGATTTATAAAAGGTGATGACAGTTGATTTGACAGTGGACCCACATATTCTTTGGTTGGAATAACCTAGGATAACTTTAATTTCAGTGATTGATTAAAATCTATATACCATTTTATCAGGGTTTATTCTAACATACTTTATCATGGGTTATCCGGGGTAAACAAACACTTGAAAATTCTTATATAGAAATATCCGGATTTATCTAGAGTCTTATACCAAAAACAAACGGGGATTAATCTTTCATGGTCAAAATACAACATCAAGCCGGATAGATCAATGATATTTTAAAATCAATGGGATTAGGAAATCTATTATTTTCTTTTAAAGGCCCCACAAAACTTAAAACTTATGGTTTCAAAGTCAATGCAAAATCTTACAACAAAAAAAAAAAAAGAAAAAAAAAAGTCAATGCAAAATTGAATGATAATTTTTTTTTTTTTAACTGAACGATGGGCGGACGCTATAATTGAATGATATTATCAACCTAACCATTCCACCTATAACTCTATTAGCACCTAATACTCCAACAGTGCAACATTACCTGAAATTTTATATCAAAATATCAATTTTTTTTTATTTTTCAATCACACAGAAAGTCTATCGGAGACTTTGGAGTATATCCATCATCACAGCTAGATGTGATACAATTAGTGTTGAATGAGATTGACACATATCATATAATATGATATGTATTACATAGTACGTGTCAGTCTTCTATTGATGACTTACATAAATTGATTGAATCCAACTGATTGGATCTCATCCCATCACAATCGTCTACGCATACTAGGGTGCGGCTTAACTTCTTTAAATTTAATCTAGTTACTCATCTAAACTTGATCCAATTTTTTTTTTTCAACAATTTAAAATTGAGATTTTAGAGGCTAGGTTGAATCGAAACCTTAAACAAATTTTACTCAAGTTCAATTGCTAAAAAAAGTTTGAGACGCTCAAATCGAAGCTGGTCAAGGAAAATAGAGAGACTGGTCCAATAATTTCACACAGCTATAACCATGGTCAAGGAAAATAGAGAGAGTGATCCAATAATTAGGACTTCGGGCAGCTAACCGATTGGTTCCACGGGCAGTTCGGGCAGCAGATGGGGAGAAGCCATTTTCATTTCGGTGGTTGTTTCCGATAAATCTGTGTCTCTCCACCCAAAAAAAACATATAAAAAAATCCCATCTTTTACTCTTCTTCTTTGCTAAGCAACCCGACCACCCAAAAATCTCGGCTTCATCGATCAGGGTGAGTCGAATTCACTTCATTTTGTGATTCATTTTGTGATTTTCCGTAGTGGGTACCTCTCAAAATCGTGGTTTTGATAAAGAGATTGAAACATTTTGGGGTTTTGTCGATCTGGGTATGTCGAATTTCGATGTTTTCTCTAATGGGTTTGTCTCAAATCTTGTTTTTTTAAAAAACAAGATAATTTTGGGTGTGGGTTTGATATGAATGGATTTGTTTGTGGTTGTCTGATCTGTGTCTGGGGGTGCTTGATTTTGGTTTTTGGGGTTGAGTTTTTGTTGGGTTTGGGTTTCATTCGGTAAATATTGGTTTTTAATATGGGATATTATTTTTTATATTAGAAAAAATCACGTTTTTGGTTCAGTTTATGATCTGATTTATGTTAAAGTATGAATATTCGATTTCTGATCTGATATCGGTCTATTTTTGGTGTCGAAAGCATACATAATTCACTGACTCATATTTAGATCTGGTATGCTTTGAATATTCGTCATTGTTTATTTGCATTTATGAAAATATAAATATTTGCAATTCATCCTTGAATCCCTATATATTATGATTTATTCATTACATACTTAAATTCTCTTATTTCAATGTTTAAATTGTTCTTCATTCGCTTTGTTCCATGAACTGAATTATTGAATCCATGACTACAATATATATAAAAAAAAATTGACATATATATGGCTTTAATTGTGCAATGTTCAGTCTCTGTAGGGACCAATTCTAACATGTTCAAACATCTGAAGAAAACTTTGTGCATTGGATAATTCAATCCAAGCATTTGAAATTAAGGTCAATTCAATCTGACCCAAACAAGAACCACAAAGTTTTAGACCACACCACCCAATCAAACATGGCTCAAGAGAGCTATAAAAACGAAACCGACGAGACCGAATGCCAGGTGCCCGAGAAGCCGATCCTCTGCGCGAACAACTGCGGCTTCTTTGGCAGCTCCTCCAACAACAACCTCTGCTCAAAATGCTTCAGAGACCTCTTCATGCATCAGCAGCAGCAATGGCAGCAGCAGCAAGAACTACAACAGCCCAAGTTGGCTCAAAAGGCGCCCACATCCCTCGCATCGATATCCGCACAGCCCGAACCTGCCAAGCTCGAGGCAGGCGAGCCATCCGAGACAGTGGTGAGGCCTGCGACCAACCGATGCTTGGCTTGCAATAGGCGGGTGGGGCTGAACGGGTTCAGGTGCCGGTGCGGGGGCACGTTCTGTGGTTCGCACCGGTACTCGGAGTCGCATGGGTGTGATTTCGACTACCGGGGGGCTGGGCGGGAGGGGATCGCCAAGGCGAACCCCATCGTGAAGGCGGAGAAGGTGGAGAAGATCTGAATTAGGGTGCCATGAAAAGCTGGTCTTTTTTTGGGATTTTAAGTGCTTTGTGTGGGGGGAGGAATTGATGATTGTGGTTGTGTAGTTGGAGATTGTGTTGTGTATATATGTGTTGGTTCTTCTAAATTTTCTTTTGGTTTTGTGTTTATTTCATATGATGGTGAATAGGGTGTTTGAATTTGGTTTTTGTCTCTACACAATAGTGTTTGATATTGGATTTCCTGTGGGGTTGTTCTGGGTGCATGGAATGAAGATATGGGATGCATGTATACCCTCACAAAATCTATATTCTTGTGAATATCATCCTTTAGGCCCCATTTGGAACAATGAATTTTGCCTTCGCATTTTTTTAGTAATTTTTTCAGAATTAAAGAATCAATTTTAGAGCATAAGATGTTCATATATGTTGTGTGATGAGTTCGGAATATTTTTTTTATTTGTATCTTATTTAACTTTTATTATGAGATTATCACATCATCACAATTAAAATCAAACAGTTATAAATATATCAAATCATGAATGAATAAATAGATTTATTTTATTTTAGAATTAAAGATATCCAAGTCCTCACAAACATAGATAATCCCATATAAGTCCTTATCAAAATTGAGGTAAATGCATAAGTCCTTAAAAACTCAAAAAAACCTATATAAATCCCTGGTTTCAACAAAAATTAATCATAACCCAACCTATCTTACTTAAATTTAATCTATAACCATGAAATAATTAAATTATCTTTAAATTTTTAACCGATTTCAAACAATATCTCAATAAAAATGAAAAACATAAAAAGTTTTACAAAGATAATTTAATATTTGTATGTACAAATTTATTTTTATGATTATTTATAAAAACTATAATGTTTACACAATTATATAATGATAAAATATTCTATTAAATTTGAATAAAAATTTAATCTAAAAATGATAATTAAATTTTTATAAATTTTTAAAGACTCATGTATCCATTATATAAGATTATTCATGTTTATAGAGATGTAAATATCTTTTAACCCTTTATTTTATTAATTTATGATAAGATCCAAACCCTATGCTGTGTATACATGTAGCCTCCATGTTTGAAATTTTTTTTGTTTCTTATTAAAAACACTTAAAAAATAAGTGATGAACAAGAAAAGCAAAGATTTACAGCTTTTTGAATGACAAATGTGTTTTTATATTAGTTGTTTGCATTATACACTCAAAAAGAAATTGAAACACATTTATTTTATTTTTTTTTTTGGAGATTTTCACCTCAATTCATTTTTCACCTCCTTTCAAAAACCTATTTCATTTGGTTATTTAGGGCTCTTTTATCACAAATTACAGTCTCATAATTCATATCAAGAAACTACTATTCCATGGTTCTTCACAACACAGAATTACAATCTCATAATTCATATCTCAACATGTTAGGTACCAATTTTTACTGTGTTTTATACATAAAAATCAAGGCACATAGAGGCCCACCAAGTTCATGTACAGGTTCTTAAAGATGCCAGTTGTGAAGTATGCAATGCTTACTATACACAATTTTAGTGGATTACAACCTAGTGCTACTATACATTAGGGGTGACATAATTTTGTGTTATATGTTAACTCTTGATATTCTTCCATTCAGCTCTATGAAGAGATCAACCATGAACAGTCTAATAGGACTGCTTTTACATCATAATGAAAACATACAACAGTCATCAATCCAATCTCTAAGATTATCTCCAACTATGCTCCACATCAGTAGTGACTCATAATGTGAATCCCTTCATCAAAAAATAAAAAAATAAAATATGAAGACCATCAAAGTTGTTCATAAAATACGTACCTTCAAGTTCAGATTTTGATGAAATGGGAAGGAGGGGAGCAACCAGAAAACATTGGAATGGGAGGACTCGGAAGATCAAAACCACAACCAATTATTCCAAAACAAAATCATATAATTCTCAATTTCTCATTAAGAACAACTGAAAATTACTGGGAGTGATTTTTCCTAGCCTCCCACTCCCATCCCTTCTGAAAGCTCAAGCTGCCCTCTTTCTCATCCTTCAATTATTTCAACCAAGTTTTTGGGTAGTAGATCTATTTGTGATTGAAAAACAAAGATAACTAAAAATATAAGATGTACTGGTGATTTAAAAACCAAAAAATGATAAGAAAAACAAAAAATGGGCCTCAGAGATCTTGGTGGAAAGCTGATCATCATATGGGTTTTTTTTTTTTTTTGAAAAAAATCCCAAATCAAGAGTAGCAAATATTTTGCAACATCACTGGCACAATAGAAAATGAAATCACAAGATATGATGTGTCAGAAGTAGCTGGTACATATCATCTTAAGTAAATCATTGGGAATCCGTCTGATTTTTTTCATCACCCACATCATAACATTAGACTATATCTTAAGAAATAAAATATAACCCAACAAAGATCTTGTGCAGAAAAAACAAGAAAAGATGTATCTACCTTGTCACCAAAAGACCCTACGAAAAGAAGGGTTTTCAGAGCTTAAGGTAGAAGATAACAAGTGTCGCCTAACGATAGATTCCATGCTCCATTTTTTATTTATGGGAGATGGGAATTGCAATATTAGGCTTGATTTGAAAAACCCATACAACAAATAAATAAAAAAATTTATTTTTGGGAGCCTGTGATGAAAAAATAGAGGAGGGCTTGAAGGGTAGATAGTGGTGGTATTTATTGGTGGAAGAGAAAACCCTAGAGAGGGTTTTGACTGAGAAGGGCAACATTGGAGGTCCAGTTTGCATGGGAGCAGTAAGGGTATTGTGGTCATTTCGATCACTTGGTTACACATATGGGCCGGATCACCGGCCAGATGGGCTTTACATAGGCTCAGGATTCATGCTCTATTTAGATTTGCATTTGATAGATTCTGCGTTTCAAAAATTAAGAGTTCTCAAACGTGGATTTAAACACAATTGTTTTTTTTTAAAGTGAGTTTAAAAACAAGATTATAAGAATTTAAACATTTCAATATCACATTCAAAGGCATCATCAATCTCATATCTAACTCATGCAATCTGTATCTTTTCTTAATTTTATATTTTAAATCTTTTATAGATTATTAAAAAAAAATTCAAACAAAAATATATCTCATTATATATATGGGATCGTAAAGTGAACTGAGTGTAACAGCTCCCTTTTTTCTAATTGAGATGAGCTTAATGTTTTTGTTATTGTTTTTGTATGTTCTTTTATCGTTTTTTTCTTAACTTCGGTTATTATCTATTTTGATACTATTATTGAAATATAAATAACTACATTTGCACTAAAAAAAATACATCCAGCTACATGATGTGTGAAATTTTTTATTCATGTTGTCATCCCTGATATAATAGCCCAAGCAATTTCTTTGAAAAATGTTGATTACAACTCTATGGACACTTTTTAAATTTAACGTGATATATATTTTTATAAAAAAATTAAATATATGATCTACCGAATTATATAGATTCATGCGTAAAAAGTTTGAATAGAATGCCAGCAACAACGACCAAATTCTTTTGATTTCTCCTTGTGAAGGAATCTATTAAAACTAAATTTTTGTAGGAAAAATTCTCAACAAAACATCATAGTATGATGGAAAAAAAAAAGGGAAGTCTTTTTGTTTGTCAACACTAAAATATTGGTCCTGAGGCCATAGTCCGAATGTTACATGATTTTACTTTTTGAGAGCAAGCATCTTCACCATAAAGTACAACATACACTTCTAAGGGGAATAAAATTATTCTATTCCATTCAAAACCTGCCAATTACACTGATTCATCTACTTCAGTAGTTGAAGAGATGGACCTCTTCAGCTGCTCTGAATTTCTCATTCTTCCTCCCTGACCATCTAGCATATTAATCAGCCAGGAAAGCTGAGCAATATCATCGATTCGCTTCGCCTATCCACGATTACGAAAGTGGTTCATGAACACCATTTCTTCAAAACTTTCATATTTTCATATCTCCCAATCTCAAGATTTGGATTCCCCGGACCGAAACTCCTCAGTAGAAGTGTGTTCCTTGATGAAAGTTCTCAGGCATCCGTTGATTATACGAGGCGCTCCTCCATCACAGAATCTCTTCGCGAGATCGACCGCCTGTTAGGATTCGAAATAAGAAAATTAAGATAACTCATGAAATGCGATAGATGTAACAATGATAAGTTCAAAACACAATACCTCGTTTATGACAATTTGATGTCTAGTCCCTACAGCTGATATCTCGGCCATTGCCAGGTGAAGAATGCAAAGTTCTAAGATCTTTGATGCAGGCTCATCCTGAGAAAATTATCAGGATGCAACTAGTGTCAATTTCCATGTATCAGTAAGTTAAACATAGAGAATTATTATAAGCATTACACATTTGTGAGCAGACATGACAAACAGTCATACATGTTTTTATTACTTGTGAGTCTAGCATAAATTCTCAAATTTTCTTGCATGCATCACATAAGCGCCCCTTGCAAACAATAAATGAGAAGAATTTTGAGGTTTCACTATAGCATATGATCCATAGAATACGATATACAGACATAGGACTTGGAAGTATTTTTGAGAACTGGGGTTCACCATTTTAAAGCATCCAAGTAAATACATTAACCTATTTTTGATTTATCAAACGAATCATCTGCGTCTTTCCATTTTATTCGGATTACATTGTGAGACTCAGAATTCCAATTGACTTACCTTGCATGCAAAATGACAACCTAATTCTCAAGATAGAAAAATATACTTCATAGAAAGTTGTATATATCCACTCAAACAAGAACATATTATTGGTTCAAAGCATGTGAATTTGATAATAGAAAGCACCTTCACAATATGCTAAAGTTTCCAACTGCACTACAAATCCAAGGGTTGCATACACCAAAGAAAGAAGTCATAGCGGCAGCTTAGAATAACTAATAAGTTGTTTGAGAGGGACAAAAATAGGCCAATATTATATGGAAAAACATCTCTAGTAATAGGAGAGGCTACAATGGAGCTGCCATGTACCTTCCAATTTCTAGGAGTAACTCTGTCAATAATAAGGACATGCTGATTCCATCGATCAACAACTGCTTCGAGAATTTGTCTTGTGAATCTGTAAACAAGGAGTACAATAAGATCCATATCTTCAATAGAACCAAAATACAAAATGAACCCAGCCCACATTCTAAGTATCTATGAATTGAGCAAAATCAGTTTCATTCATGATTTCTTGATTTCAAGTATTGTTATAGAGAACAACGGTATTACCGCAAGATAAAACTGTTGTACACCAACTTTGGAGGAGCAGAAAGAACTTCCTCTTCTGAAAAGCAGAATATCAAGAGAACAAATTAGTACATATTAAAATACAAGAAGGGATAGATTTTCTATCACTGAATAAAACCATGATATATATAAAATCAAAACTGAATAAAAATGATGTCAGTTTGTTCGAATCTTGGTAGGATGTGATGAACAATTTAACCAAATTGTGGAGGAACGTAATAAAATGAAATCCCAGTAAATCCCAAATGTGAATGACAGACTAAGTCATAAAATTCATTACATTGACACATAAAATGACTTCCCAAGTTCATAAGTTGATGAAAATCAATTATGCACTTCACAATAATCCAAAGTCAGAAGATTAAAAATAAGATGTACAAAAAGCATTACCGATAGCAGACTCCTTTTCATTCTTGAGAAGCAACTCCTCTTCCTCCTCTTCAGTCTCCACCTGAATTGGTTCCCCACAAAAGCTCATGTGGTTGTACTCCAACAATGTTTCCTTGTCAAAAACAAATCCAGGATCTGAAAGTAAACATACAAAACTAAGTAAAAAATAATTGAACTACTCACTAGAAATACACAAAACAAAAGAATTTTTATACTGGGTTACAAATAAAATTTGAACAATTTATATAAATTAGGACAAATTTTAGTTTAAATCATACATCTTTTCGCATTCACTCGTCTGTCGAAGAGCATAACCGGATCGGACCCTTCCAAACATGAAGCATACAAAATCAACCTGCCATTTGAAAAATCCCCCCAATTCAGAAGCCCAAACAAACAAAAGAACAAACAATTCAAATGAAAGATTAAGAACCAACTTACAAGGCAAATTCTCGAGCAGCTCTCGGGTTGCAGAACCTGCCACTCTTATCGACCTTCACCACCTCCTTCAGGGCCGACAAAGAAGCCGGGGCATGTTCCAAGGCCTCGGCCACCGTGCGGGGTGGGGAGGGGAGGGCCACCGATGACAGAAAGGCGTGGCCTTTCGCCTCAGAATCCGCTACCCTCGCCAATTTGGGCCTGAAAACAATCAATTGAGAGCACTTATGGGAAAAAAATGAGCCACAGAAATGCAAGGGGATGTGGGTTTTTGAAGAGAAGCTCAAGACAGAGTTCCCTTCCATCTCTCTGTCTCTCCCACACAAAAAAAATGCCCTCTTTTGGTAAAAGATAAGGTAGATATTATATAGTTTTTGGTTTGAGGGTATTTTAGTAATTGTGAATAGATGGGAAATATCAATTGAGTGAATCTAATCCGTTCAAAGGCTGAACCTTTTCAATAGACAGCAAAGATTACAAGAAATTCATCAAAACCCACAATTTCAAAAATACCCAACATGTCTTTTGTTCACAAAAATCCTCAAATACCCTTAATGGGTATTAAAAACTAATTGTTTTTATATATTGAAAGCTGAGAAAGGAAACCCTAATAAAAGTGAGAGATGGCGACTCCAAGAACTGGAGTTTTTGTCGATGATTACTTGGAATGTAAAAAAAAGGACCTTTTTTGGTTTCTCTTCTTTTGATTTGATGGTTATATATAATTATTGATTTTCCTTCTGTTGTTGTTTTTGGGGAACACAAGATTCAAGTACATTGCCTGCAGAGCTTCAAAGGCTACTGAACACCATGAGAGAACTCGATGAGAGATCCCAAGGTAGGATTTTTGTTCTCAAAATTCCATCTTTTGCAATACCCAGCTGATTATTTCTGTCGAAATCTGCTGTTCCTTCCCAAAAATGTGGCTTTTATGATGAATTTGCCAATTTTTGCAATACCCATGATGTAAATCCTGTTTAAGTAGTGATTCTTTTTGTTAGAGATTGTCTTTTTATTGTTTTGGGGGTGTAATTCTCATACACTGATGTGGCTGTGATCAATCTTATTTTTCTTTATTTTTTTCTTGAATTGTGTGCCGTTGCAGTTTATTAACCACTTATGCCTATTTAGTTGAGTATTGTCGGTGTTGGAAATGGGGATATTGATGTTCTAAGAATATAACATTTTCCCAAAGCCCAGGTTGTCGATTCCATTCCAAACAAGAAAACTTATTTTATTCAGAAGGTGTTGCTATTCTTTATTTTGTTTTGCAATCTAAGTGAATTGAATGCATTGCTTATGGATGATTCAGAGCAAGTGATTGGTTTTATTCCCGAATTGCCAATATCTTATGTAGTGAATACTATATCAGTCATTCTTTCATGTAATTCCACTCTTTCAAGAGAGATTGTTCTTTTATCAGTGATCAATTTTTAATTTTAAGAAGTCAAATTATCATACTAGAAGATAGAGGAAGATCTTATTTCATATGTTGATATGGTTACATGTCAGCTATGATTAACCAAACAAGAGAGCAGACAAAGTATTGCTCTCAGAGCTTAAAGAGAGTAACCCAAGAAGAAGAAGACGCGGCTTTCGAGAAGCTGAGAAAGGAAATTGAGGCCAATCAGGACAGTGCGCTAAGCCTATGTACAGAGAAGGTCTTGCTTGCGAAACAAGCTTATGATCTCGTAAGCTCTTTAACCTTGCAAACTTTGCTAGAATTTTGTTGGATTATTTCGAGAAACGTTCAATGAAAAACAAAAAACTTATACCCACACCTTTTGATGAGCATGTTGAGTTGGGCATCTTTGAATGTAATCCATTTTTAATAAAATTTAGTCTAAAATACAGAATACTAAACTGGTTAGAACTCAAACTGAATCTTCATTTGTCTTCTTCCCTCAACTCAGTACATTTTGTGGGTTCTTATTTCTTAACATGAAGTTCATCGTGCTCTTCCAGAAAATGATTTCATTCAGATTTGCATATAGCTGTTGTTTTCATTGTAGTACCATATAAACATATAATTCAAGAAAAGTATTCAGTCTTTTGCCTCATTCACAGGGCAATGCCTCATTCACAGGGTAACTTTCTACCTTTTTAAGTGATAAAACAGATTATTTCTATCACTTAGCTTAATTAATATGAACTCCTTCCCTTCAGCGATTAATAAATTGTTTAATATGATGCTTTTCCTACAGTGATTTAATTTAATATGGTGCTTTTCCTACAGTGATTTAATTTAGTAGCTCATTGAGAGCATTTAAATAGTAGAAGCTTGACACATTTGTTATTGTCTTGTTTTCTTTCAGATAGAATCCCATGTCAAACGGCTTGATGAAGATTTAACGCAGTTCGCAGATGATCTGAAACAGGGTAATGGTTTTCCTTATATTGCTGATCAGACATACATATGGCCCCAATCATCATCTCCTTTGAACACGACATATATTAGAGAAAAAAAATTCTGTTGCTTTTCTTATACAAGGATTTTTAATGTGTTTTTTTAATTCATAAAATGAAGTATGAATTTACTGCAGGACCGTCAGATAATTTTGTTTAACCAAGCTCTGCAAGGAAATGGAATGGAATTCTAAATTAATGATCTTCAAATT
The DNA here is from genome assembly GCA_030737835.1 of Acorus gramineus. Lineage (NCBI taxonomy): Eukaryota > Viridiplantae > Streptophyta > Magnoliopsida > Acorales > Acoraceae > Acorus > Acorus gramineus. The sequence goes on along the minus strand of CM060851.1, from coordinate 851,157 downwards.
TCTATGATGAATTTTCTTCTTAAGTGATGATTATGGAGCTCACAAGATGAATGGAAGCTGATTGAACTAGTAATGGTTTCTTATAATCAGTAAAAAATGATATCGCTTGCAACAACAAATCAACAAGTATAGATGTTCATATTGTTCTCTATAACAGATAAAGGCGTACTTGGACCTGGATAGGTGACGGGCATGAAAGTATGAACTGGTTGTCTCGGCCAGTCATACCTGAATGCAATGTAATTACTGATGTTTTTGAAAAAGTTTTTCATGCAATAAAACCAGCCAATCGACAGTACATCAAAATTTCTCTCAGAAGATTTCTTTAACCATTCATCGAAAATTACTTTTTTAAAAACACATGTTTTTCATATAAAGTATTTACAGATAGCTCATTGAAAAACATGGTTCAATATGTATCAATGATAACCTCTTCATTAAGAATCAACAATGTGACTTAATGGAGTTTAAACCGACTTCAAATTTCAACAAAATCACCGGTAGAAGAATCTACACATTCATGTCCACTAAACTCCCAAAGTCAAGACAAATTCAAAGAACAAGCATTCCATTATCTTTTCTTTTCTTTTTATCTTTAGAGGGAAAAATTCCCCAAGATGAGCCGGCAATCCTTCCTCCACTACCTATAGTCATCAAAGATGAGAAGAGAAGATCAAGTGTCATAACTCCCCAATCAAAGCGAGTTGATTACAGAGACAGAGACTGGGACCGAGAGCGCGATAGGGATCAGGATCTCATGCCCCCTCCGGGAAGCATCAGGAAACTAACTCCTGCACCCGTCGATGTTGATCAACCTGTTGATCCGAATGAACCAACCTATTGCGTCTGTCACCAGGTAAAACATATTTTTTTTGGTCTAGATTGTGCACACAATGTATATTGACATATATATATATATATATATATATGCCTATATGATTCTGATAGGTAGCCTTTCTCGCTTTCCTCAAGAGCTATGGCATCCATCGATTAACTTACTGGTCATCTTGTGATTTATTTTAGGTTTCCTTTGGAGATATGATTGCTTGCGATAATGAGAATGTGAGTTTCTTTCCTTCTCTCTTCTTTGATGGTTATCAATTTATCATTCACATCTTCTCGTGCTCTTATTTCTTTAAACATGGATCATGAGTTTCCTTTCGTTTTTGCATGTGCGTTCACATATAATTTGATTCTCAATAGACCTAAAACAAAAGGGCGAGTTTGGTGATCCTAGTCCAAAAGGAGAATTCATGTTTCCTCGTAAATCTAATTATAATAGATTCCATGGACAGAACGAAATGACATTTTGTTCGAGGGTGTCCAGAAAGAGGCACATGAATAAAGAATTCCAAATGCTATTTATCTGGGTGTCCTAACTGAATGAGAAAGTTAAAAGTTAACCAAACGAACCCAAAGTCTATTTGAACTACACGCAAAATATTCTGTCAATCTAAAATGACTTCCTGACTCATCTATTCTTCCTACAATATTCATGAGTGATATGGTGTCTGGATAAGTTGCTTAATTGTGGTCAGGCGTTTTGAGACGTATATCCTCTTCAAATAATGGCTGCTAAAATGTCTAATTTGCTACAGATTACACTCCACACACTGAACTTATAAACTTGTTTTGATGGTTCAACAGTGCGAAGGAGGTGAATGGTTCCACTATTCGTGCGTAGGGCTTACGCCGGAGACGAGATTCAAAGATAAGTGGTACTGCCCAACCTGTTATAACCTAAAGAGATCTGGATGAACTTTTCAGCTATAACAGAAGACGAGAAGAAGGAGAAGAAGAAGAAGAAGAAAAATAAGAATTTGTTTTTTCTTTCAGAATGCGAGGCCTTCAAATTTAAACTTTTGATGGTTTCATTGATATCTGAATTTATGTACCCATTTAGATGTTTGCGGAAAAATATATATAGTTTGTTACATGTAAATGCACATTTTTGTTACATTTGGCATTTGGCTGAGCCTGTTAATTACCTGAAAAATGTTCATACCTGCGCCGAATCCATATTCAAAAAAATTTGAAACTATTTGATATTTTAATATTTAAATATCCCTATATATATCACGGTATCTTATCCAAAAAAAAAAAAACCAAGTCTGATAAATACATTATAATTATATATTTGTTTGTACTACACTACTACATGCTGCTTAAATTTAAAGAACCTAAAGAAAGAGGTGATAAGTTGTATCATCATATGTAAATATGTTCATTATTTAAAAATATATTCATATATTGGGCTGTTTGGGTAGAGGAACAGAAGTGGAATAGGAATGGATGAGATGGAATAAGGGAAAATAATTGTTTGGATGAAAAGAATAAGGTGGTATTGATATACCAAAATAGAGGAATATTTTTCATTTTCCATTGGAATTGGATTATTTTATCTGCAAAGAACCCACGTATTGAATCACATTTTTCAAAGCTCACATTTTAAATATTTTTTATTTTTTTAAAATCATTTACATTTTATTTATCTTTTATCCAAAACTTATCCATATTCAATTTACATTTTATTCACCGGGTGGATGTAGCCGTTTTGAACCCCTGTGTTTTCTTTTTTTTTTGTCTTCTCATCTAATTCAAAGTTGTACTATGAATCCAGAAATGAATTCAAAGCAGAAATATCTACTTTTTTTTTTTTTTCAAAAAAACTTATATGTTCAATCAAATAATAAAAAAACCTTTATCATTACATTTTTTGACGAAAATAACTTAAGCTACTACCGAGGCCTATTTGGTTCATGCCATTTTTTTTAGATGGATTTATTTTACCAGAAATCATTTTATTAGGAAATCATTTTACCAAAAATCCAAATTCCACCATACTGTTTAGTTCACTAATTGATTTATATAAAGAATCATTTTTCAGTATTTGATTCATACATAGAAAATGATAAAGAAATTTTAGTTTAAATGTCTAAAATGCCCTTACAATTTTATTCATCTACTTACAAAATTTATTTATTTATCCATAGCACAATTATAAAAAAAGGATTAAATTTTTATAAATGTTTAACAAATGTAACTAAATAAAACAACCGGTTATATAATTAAACACATAATAATTTTTCTAAATTAGTTGAATATTATGAACTCCCTTAAAAAACTTGAAATGACAGAATAAGAATAACCCAAAATAAAACATTTTTTCTAAAATTTAGAAGGGAATAAAGAGAGGAAAAAGAGAGAGGAGGCGGTGGGTAAAAAAGAAAAAGAAAAAATAGGAATCGGGTTAGGTTCAACAGTGTTAGACAATTTGATTATCTAACGCGTTCCTGACCGTTCGATCTTCTTATTTTGAGATACAAAAATTAACTGAATTCTAAAAAATAATGTTTAGAATTTAATTGCATTCTAAGTTTTATTTTAAAATTTTACAAAATATCTCAATCACAACAAAATAAGAAGATCGGAAGATCAAGAACGCGTTGGACATAACCCAATCCCTATTTATTTTAAAAGGGATGTATATTAGACAGTAATTTAATTAATTTATAAATAGTTTTCTTTAAAAAAAAAAAGATTTATAAATAGTAAAAAGATTGAGCGGGACTTAGATTCCACTATATTTTCCTACATGTTTTTATTCTAATTTCAAGCTTTTACACACTTGTATAATAATCTCATATGAAATCAAAATTTATCATAGAATGACACGAAACAAACTGACCTAAACAAAAAATATCGAATTCCATTGATATGATTATTTATTTCTTATTTCAATATAGTTATTTATTCTAAATAAGAGAAAAATCCAAATAACCCTCTGTAAACTGCTTGAAATTCATATAACCCCCTGACTTTTCCTAAAGTGCATATAACCCATTGAAAACACCTATGAAAATCTAAATAACCCCCTTAGTTAAATTTTCGCTGATAGATTAAAATTATTTTATGAATATTATGTCTAATTAATCCTGGTTGAAAACATAATACACCCAAAATCCCTTACAACGTATTAAAAATATGAAAAATCATCTATAAATAATGATTTTATTAATTTGAATGGAGTTTTATAATCTATCTGGAAGGATAAAATCATCATGTACAAAAGGTTTTTCGCGTTTTTAACAAATTGTAGGGGTTTTTTGGTATATTGTGTTTTCAATCAGTGTAAAATATTCTTCATATGTTAATGAAATGTTGACTCATGGAGGTTATTTGGATTTCGATAAGTGTTTTCACAGAGTTATATAGACTTTAAGAAAAGTGAGGGGGTTATATGGATTTTAGGCAGTTTACAGGGGTTATTTGGATTTTTCCCTCTAAATAAACTAATTTTTCTACCCAAATTATGAATATAAAAATATATTGTATTAAATTCCGATCCGTTGAAAGAATTAATACATGGAGGGCGGTGATCTTTGTAACACGTGGAATTGCTTTTGAATCAATGGCTGTGATCAACCTGCCATCACAGGTCAAATAAAGCGAATAATAAGATGGTAGGAGTGGCAATATAAAGATTCCAACAGGCAATCCAATCCAAAATAGAATTGCAAAATGACTATATTACCCTCCATTTTAACCGAAACTTTCTTTAGATGACAGTGGCAGTTTCGTCAAATGAAAATAAGAGGACAGCGGGGGAATTATGGGAAATGTGAAAAATTCAAAAGTTGCCCTCCATTCAGACAGATAAATGCAAATAAAATAAAGTTTCCATTTTTGAAACCAGAGAGCGCCCTATATTGGCCCCTAAAAGAAACCCTAATTTTCATTTTGATTCCTCTATGGTTGTCTTCCATTCTTCAAAGATCGAAAGCTTCTTCAGCTCCCTAAATCAGGTTTGATTTTTTTATTTTATTTTTTGTTTTATTTTTAGATTTGGTTTGTAAACAAGCAAAGATTTTCTATTTTTCATTTTTTTGCCTGGAATTTGTGGATCTGAATTCAGTTTTCGCAACTTATTTTGAGTTTTGAATGAACCCATATTCGTGTTTTGAAAGAAAGCAAGAATTTTTTTTTTGATAAAAACAATAAAGGATAGCTTAGAAGAGGAACCCAGTTGATGAAATCTGATTCAATGAACACAGGAAATGTTTTTTTTTTTTTTTGGAAGAATCAAATGTAATATAGATCTTTCAAATCCCAAAATTTGGTGTTTTACCTCCAAACTTTCGATTTTATATTGATTTTATTTGTTTAAATGGGTTCCGGGTTCTGGGTTTCTGTGTTTTGAAAGAAACAAGAATTTCTTTTTTAGAGAAGAACAAACAAGAAAAGATAGCTCAGAAGAGGAAACACAGTTGATGGAAATCCGATTTAATCGCCACAAGAAATGTTTTTATTTTTTAAGATTCGAATGTAACAGAGATCTTTCAAATCCCAAAAGTTGATCTTTTACTTCCAAAACTTCGAATTTCTATTGATTCTATTTGGTTGAAAGGATTCTGCATTTTGGGCTTCTTTTTAGTTTCCTTGGTGGGTCTAAATCTATGCTTGTTGTTCTATTTAGTTAATTGGTTGTCTGTTTATAAGTTTCTTCTTAGCTTCTTTGATGGTTTGAAATATATAATTCAAACATTGCTTGTGGGGTTTTTCAGTTTGCTTTTCTTTTCATCTCCTTTGATTTCATACATAACTTTGAAATCTCTATTGATTATGTTCAGTTTCTGGGTTGTTTTATTCCAGGATTTTTGATGGGTCGAAACCTAAATCCAGCACTCCGTCGGGAGCTAGCAAACCTCGACAAAGACTACGAAAGTCGTAAATCCGCCATGAAAGCCCTCAAATCCTATGTCAAAGACCTCGACTCAAACGCGATCCCACAATTCCTGGCTCAGGTCTCCGAAACAAAGGAGCCCGGATCAACCTCTGGCGAGTACACCATCTCGCTGTACGAAGTCCTAGCCCGGGTCCACGGTTGCAACATTGTACCACAGATCGGCAACATCATGTTGACGGTTGTGAAGACCCTGTCATCGAGCGCTGGATCATTTCCCCTCCACCAGGCTTGTGCGAGAGTAGTCCCTGCAATCGCACGATATGGAATCGATGTCTCAACACCGGAGGAAGAGAAGACAAGGATCATATCCTCCCTATGTGGGCCTCTCTCCGACGTTTTGATGAGTTCGCCAGATGGTCTTGCGTCTGGGGCTGCATTGTGCTTGAAAGCACTCGTTGAGTCTGATAATTGGAGGTTCGCTTCGAGTGAGATGGTTAACAAGGTTTGTTTGAGGGTTGCTGGAGCTTTGGAGGAGAGTTCCACACAAACTGGTGCTCATATGGGCTTGGCCATGGCATTAGCAAAGCATAATAGCCTGACTGTGGAGGCCTACGCGAGATCTCTCATTCGATCCGGATTGCATATCTTGTCTGATGGTTTCTCAGAGGGCAATTCACAGAAGCGCTTGTCTGCGATACAGATGATTAACTTCTTTATGAAATGCATTGATTCAGGGAGTATATTATCAGAGTTGGATGCAGTCATTGAGGCATTGGAGGGTTGTCAGCGTGACAGGATGCCTTTCGTTCAAGGTGCAGCTTTTGAGGCTCTACAGACTGCAAGAGCCATTACATTACATAAGGGAGCGAAATTTGAGAAATGCTCGAGCCCGATTATTGTTTCGAATGTGGAAAAGAGGGATTGCAGGAGACGGGGCTTGTGGGGCGTGAGTGGTGGAGGTAGATCACCTCGGTTCGCATCGCCTGAGTCTCGAACGATGGGTTCTTTTGATGGATGTGATGAGTCTTACGTTGAGTCTCCAATGTCGATGGAGTCGTTTTCTTCGAACTTTGTTAGGCCTACAAATCGGAGGCTTTGGAGGAACGAAGTTGGCGGGGTGGATGTGTCGTTGAAGGATGGTTTACCGGTGGAGGTTGGATTTAAACAGTTTGAGAATGGTGAGGTCAGAGGCAGAAAGAATGGATGTTCGGAGGTGTTTTCGGGATTTGCGCCTTCTAGTCCCATGAACATGGCAATGCAGAATACTACTCCAAGTCCTCAGGTTTGAATCCAGTTTCTGTTCTCTCTCATTTGCATTTTGTATGTTTGGAGATTAAAATTGACCATGCTAAAAGGATGCACTGGGAACAAGATATTGCAAACATTGTTTAAGAATATGATATTGCATTAGCAAACTGATCTATATGTTTTTTAAAAAAATTCATAATGAGGCATTGTTTCTTTAGCACATTTTACTGACTCAAGTCATGAGGCTCATTCATGCCTAATGCCTCACCATACTTTTCATGTCTGTTTCCATAATCTCATGTGTATGTTATTGTTTTTATGAATGTAAAATATATGTTTACCTTTCATGAATGGCAATCTTTTTGTTCAACATTGATCTTGATTTTAGTGTGAACTACCAGTGTCTTACAATAGATTTCATGTCTGTTTCCCAAATCTCATCTCTATGACACTGTTTCATGAATGTTAGACATAGGTCCACCTTATCGGAGTGGCATTGTTTTTTGTTCAGTATAGATCCTAATTTTAGTGTGAATCACCAATCTCTTGTTCATTCATTTTGTAGTGATACATCATGTAACTTTGCATACTGTCATGTTTTCGTTTCAGAGATCACCATCACAACGGGCAATCGACAATATAAAGATATACACTACTCCCAGGAAGCTTGTTCATTCCCTCCAGGAGCCAAATGATTCTGACTGCGAAAATTCAGGGCGCAAGATTCGTTTGAGCACAGCTTCAAGTGAGGCAGAATGGAACCCTACGAGGGCAGCAAACGGATACAATGCACCTTGTGATCTTGGCTACGATTCTGAAGAAGGAAGAGATTTTGAGACCTTGAGTGCGCAATGTGACACGAAAGATCTCGAGCAGGTTTCAAATGGATCTGAATCAGTGTCATCAACATGTCAAGCAATTGCTGACAAGGCGATCGGACCTCAAGGCGTTGTATGCTTGAAAAAGAAAAGTTTTGGGAAGGCAGCAGTCAGTATGATTTTTGGTGTTCTATTGATTCTTCCAGTGGTGTTCTTATCGATGGTGTGGATGGACAATGACGATTTCTACGGTGCGGGAACTCCAACTTGATCACAGGTTTGTTGTAGATCTTTCTTTTATGATCATCTCAGTTCAGATTTCAATTCCATGTTGTGAGTTGTATTGTGGATGTGAGTGCTTGATAGAACATTAATCCCATAGTTTTATGGTGTGATAATATCTTTTGTTGGCTATAATCTGGAAGTTGTTACACTGATCATCATTGCATATTGGATTCTCAATTACTAATAGATTTACATTTTTCTTTGTTCTCATAAGATCAGATAAAGAAACAACTCAGCTGAATGAATCAAATGTTTGGATTGAAAAGATACTGAGCACCTCTCCACAACCTTTCAGGGGCTAACATGACTGGTTTCAGAACAGCTGAGGGACCAACACAGATGTATGAATACTTACCATATTGTTCATAATTTGATCCGGGGCCTAAGAAGTAGAGTTCCTCAAATCCACTTCTTCCACAGACAACTGAAGTTCTTCTCCCCTGTTATCACCAAACCAAGACAACACAAATCTTCATTAGAATGTTTGGCATCAGCTACACCATATAATAATACTACAATGTTTAAATAACTTGAAGCATGAAAGTAAATTATTAAGCTTGTGAATCAAACTAAATTTGTTTAGTCAGCTTGAATTGAACCAACCAGAACAGGATTTATGAGTTATGTTTGGTTTGATTATGCTAAAATATGAATTCAAACAACATATATCACAAATCAGAAATCTTTAAAATAGAACTTGTATTAAAATTACTTCAATTATTACAAACCAAAATGTAAATCTGCATACTGTGTTGATATACAAATGCATGAAATATAAAGGAAATTGGTTCAGTTTGATTTGCTTTGGTTTTTTGAAGTGATATCGAATCCAAACTGAATTAGATCGGTTTATTAATTTCTCGATTCATTAACAAACCAAATGAAATAAATATCATCCCACACAAGAAAATAGTTGTTTTAAACCTGTACAGGATCAGTTCAACTGATTGAGTTGCCCCTGTACTTATAACTACCTATAAAGTTAGTTAATGTCATAGTTGATCAATGAAAAAAAAAAGAATTTAATTAGTCCATACCCTGTCAATGACTGTAAACTTTGTAGGCGCAGTTGTATAAATCTTGCTCATCTTCTCTGTCAATTGTGCATAATCTTCATCTTCTACCCTTTCCACATCTTCTTCCGACAATTCACCTCCACTTTTCGCTTCATTGGTACTCTTCTGTTCTCTGCTACTCCAGCCTGAGAAAATACCTTCAAGAAACTGTGATTTCTTGGAATTGGGCTTGGATTTCTCATTGAAATTCGGGGGGACGATGAGAAACTCTGACATCGGAGGAGGCTTGTTGAAATAGCTAGATCCTTGTAGCCCGGCCGCATAAGTTGCATTGGGGCTGCTTACCTTCAGATGGCTAAGGATGGAACCCATCAATTGTAGATTGGAGGATCCCATGTTTGTGACAACAAGTTCTGAACTTAGGAGATCTTGTTGGAGTGTTATCAAGTATTTGAACTCAACACCGTGTTTTGGGTTGACTGATATAAGCTCCACCTGAGATTTTTGAAGGTCATTCAACACCATCAGAAATGCAATTGCATTCAGAAAAAGTTGGGCATTTTTTTTTTTTTTTTGCTTTGTCATTCCTTTGTGTTTTTTTTTTAAAAAAAACGAACTAGTTAAAAATATCAATAGATCACAAACGGTCTCATTTGGAACAAATTGTCAAGTTGGTTTTAACATCTGCAAAATCAGATTTCAAATAATTGGTTCCAAAAGGGTATTTTTGAACATCAACTTTTAGTTTTTGGATTTTGGTTATGTATTAAAAGTCAATAAATCAGTTTGTACAAAAATGAAAAAGATCTAATAACAAAAAATTTGGCCAATTTGGTGATCAATCCCATAAAATGATAACATCAATACCAAAATACCAAAAATAATAAGATGGCATGTTCTCTTGTGTGTGATCCAAAATGAAGTTGAGATACCAAATTGGTCATTTTTTATCACTGTGAAATGGTAAGCTTACAGTAACTTTTATGAAAAAATTGGTTGAAAGCAATTAAATTGGTTCCAAACAAGACGAAAACCTTTTGAAATTTTTAGCCCCCATTTGAGTAGCAACACAAGCTATTCCACGATCGATAACGATTTCAATATAAAAAGGAATAAATCATTTTATATTTAGCTGTGTTCTTTGTTATTCTCATTGGAAAATGTAATAATAAAGTTTTTATTATTTGATTGACCATGGAAAAGATGTGAATAAAATATGAGTAAGATGCGGATAATGATTTATAAAAGATAAAAAAAAATGATTTGACATATGAACCTGTTGGTTTATTGTTGACATGTGTTGAGGCGAGATAAAATAACATAATTCTAAGGAGTACTTAAAATATCAATATCAATTTATTCCCACCTATTCTGATATAACTGTACTCACTTAATCCTTATAAAAAGACAAGTTTTTGGGCTTACTCTTTCATGTTCTCCCTCTATTCCAATACTCCAACAAAGTCTTAAAATTTCTAATAGATTCATACCTGAGAGAGCTTCCTCTAAGATCCATGAGAGACCAACTCCTAGGCCACTATGGGATCTCACATAGCTGGAATTATGGAAATAAGTAATATTCTAACTTCTTCCTGGAACTAGAATTCTATAAATAAGTTGATATTGGTATTCTAACTTCTCTGGAATTGGGTTATTCCACCCAATCTGTTCCACTGGTATAAGGGTTATTTCACATGTCAAATCATCTTATTCATTTTTTATCAACATCTTTTTATTGGTCAACAAAATAACAAAAATTACGTAATTACATTTCCCAATAAAAAATAATTAAAAACACAACCAAATAGATAATCATTCATTCCACTACAATATCCACCTACGGCAAAATAGTTATCTATACCAAAATGGAAAATGTTAGTTATATTTACCAACCAAAAACTCAGACCATACATATTTTTATTTTTATTTTAAATAGCAAACATCATCTAACGAGGCATATGTTTTTATAAAAAGTGTATATTGTTTAATTTCAAGTTAAATGAACTAATTTTTAGTAAGTGTTAGAAAAAAATTGACAAGATATATGCATCCTCGTTACCAAAATAGCATGCCCGTCACCCAAACTACCTGAATTGAGTTGTGAGAGCTTCCTCTAATATCCATGAGAGACCAACTCCTAGGCCACCATGGCCTCTCACCAGCAACCCCACAACCACAACCCACAGACACACCCCCTCTGATCACAGCCCCTCCCATCCCTTCAGACACCGACGTGTGTATCACCTCGACATTGCTTCCGTGCCACATCTTCGCCTTGTACGACGTGATGACCCCGCTCGGCAACAACACCGCCGCGCACGCCGCCGAGCCCCCTCCGCCGTCCAATCCCATCTTGACGACGCAGAGATCGCCGTCTCCGATGCCTTCGAAGCTGACTCCATCGACTCTGAATTCTTTATCCAGGTAGTCTGCGTTGATTGGGGGAAATGGGGGTGGTGGTGTGTCTGAATGTGAGGTTGATAGTGAGAATTTGGATTTGGGGATATGATTGAAGAATTGATTAATGGGGGTTTGGGGTTTTGGGTTTGGATTGTTGAGTGGGTTTGTGGGGGTGAGGGGAGTGAAGTTGGGGGGAGAGGATGGGAAGGAGAAAGCCATTGATGGATGTGGTGGTTTTTTTTTGGTGATTGTGTTTCATGGGTGATTGAGGTTTTTGTGGTGGTGGTCGCTTTGGTATTATCTTTTTATTTTCATTTTTTTTTTATCTTTTTTTTTTTTTAAAAAAAACAAATATTAATTGCAATTAATCATCTGATGTTTACTACTATTTAACTTGCAAATGTATATAGTCTGTATACAGTATATGGATGAAAGGATATGAAAAAAAATGCAATTGTTAAACTTTGAGTTTGAATGATTGACGAAAAAATGATAAATGTAATTCTCATTGTTGTTATTGGTTTTTTATTTCTTAAATATAATATACACTCGATCATTCTATTATATATTATTATAAAAAATAAAAATGCTTAATTTTTATCTTTACATAATTCATTTTAAAACTTTTATAATAACATAATGTATATCTCTCCAATTATGATAGTTTTTTTTATCAATTTCTTTTGGTACCTCAATATCAATCAATTATATATATATATATATATATACACACACATGAACTCTAGTGGAAAGAAAAGAAAAATCCACAAAATATATAATAGTAATTGTCATCAACTTCTGATGATTGCAGTATTATTTGTGTGATGAAGTCATGTATGGCATGAATGGCTTGTCACATTGGTTGTTTTTCAATTTCTTAAAATCCATATAATCTTTTTTTTTTTTTTAAGTTCAATATCAATCCCTTGAAAACATCTATATTAATTCATATAATCCCTTGAAAATATGTATATTAATCCAAATAGTCTCTTAATTGCAAGGCTGTCATGAGATTTAAAAATTTGAGTGGGTGCCTAGGCAAACTTTTCAAATGAGGCCCTATCAATTAAAAAAAAAAAAAAACCATCTTATTTAACAATCATTGGATGAATGAAATTTTATTTAAATGGTAGGAATTGCTTATATTTTTTTTCCATTTGAGATTCTTATATGTGTTAAAAATAATCAGATTTCACAATGGGTATTTGAATTTTGGGAGCCCTTCCCTGTGTGGGGGCCGTAGGCGACTGCCACCTACTGAGCCTACACCCGTCATGTCCTTGAATTAAGTTTTATTGACAGATGATGAATATTTTATGAATATTCTATTTAGTTATCCATAGTTGAATATACTAAAACAAAAAACACTCAATAATGTATTAAAAATTCTGAAAATCATCTATAAATAACAATTTTAACCTTCCTTATAAGGTTTTATAATTTGATTTCAACCAAAATGACATGAAGATGATCAGATTAAATACAACATCTTTGTTCATTAGGGTAAAAAAAAAGAATATCGGAATGCAAACATTAGATGAATTCAAGTGCTTTGATGTATTTATTGTTATAAAATATTTTCAGGTATTATGCATTAACGTATGTTTCTCTAGTGTTTTACAATTTAGTATTTTTATATGACATGCATAGTAATGCACTTACAGATAATACTTATATAAATTATATTGTGTTTTGAAAGTTACAAAAAACATATATGTACTTACCGGAGGGAAACTGCGATTTTGTGAGGCTGGGGGAATTAAAGGGATGAGGGTAGAAAAAAAAATAAGGTGTTTGTTGCGGGGGTAAAATTTGTTTTTTTTTGAAGGTGGGGGCACAAGAAATATTAAGAGTTGGCTGCAGGGGTATTTGGGCAATTCATCAAAAAAAAAATCATTAGAGAAGGGGGGTTGACTACTTACCTTCTAAAATAGGTTTAAAAATTAGTTACGTAGAAATAATTATAATTATTGGATGAATGAAATTTTATTTAAATGGTTGGAATTGCTTACATTTTTTTACTATTTGGGGCTCTTATATGTGTTAAAAATAACCAGATTTCATAGTGGGCGAGACTGAGAGCCATAAAAAAAAATATACAGCTACTATGGACATTTGAATTTGGGGGGCCCTTCCCTGAGTGGGGGACCCTAAGCGGCAGCCACCTACTGAGCCTACACCTAGAGCCGGTCATGCCCTTGAATTAAATTTTATTGACAGATGAAGAATATTACGTGAATATTTTGTTTAATTAACCCTAATTGAAAATACCATAACAAAAAATATTCTGTTAAAAATATTAAAAATCATCTATAAATAACAATTTTAATCTTATAAAGTTTTATAATTTATTCAAATGGATAAAATTATCATTTATAGAATTTTTTTCTTCATATTTTAACACATTGTACTGTGTGTTCAGCAAGCACTAACCAAATGGAATATTCATAGTGAAGTATTTTAGATACACTAGTATATTTTCTTTATAAAAAAATTAATTTTCAAAGTAGCGCAATGTATAATGCACTGTTGCAATGTATAAATGGTTGGCTGCTTTTGAGCTACAGATGGAGCTGTAAAATGAATCGAGTATATCAGTGCTAAAAAAAAATTTAATTAATTAATTTTTTTTGCAATGTTCTAACCTTTTTATATATAAAAAAAAATGAAAAATAAATATTAGAGTGAGTTGAGACTATTGAATATTTTCAATTAGTCATCTTTAATCGCTAAACGAGAGAATTTTTTAATTTCTAAATTGATGCTATAAATCGATATATTTTTAATTATATTTTGTGGTTATTTTTTTATTAATAAAATTTCATATTTTTATGATACACAATTCCTCTTTTGCAAGATCACTTTTTTAATCAATTTTTTTTATTATAAATTTAGTAAGTAATTAACAAATATAATGTTTAATTATGAGGTTACATTAATATTCTCAAAATTCTGCTATAAAAAACATGTTGTAAATCACATTACAAATTTTAAGTCTTAAACAGCTATAATGAGGTACTTCTGTACAGTTTAAAGCAAAACTTATAAATTTATGTTGAAATCTTAAAAAGCTTAAATAGATTTCATAAAAAATAAAATTTCCTCTGAGAATTCAGCTGTGCATGAATTGATGGCCTCTTAACTTGAAAATCTCAAAATTGTAGAAAATATATATTTCTTCTGGTATGTCAACCATAGTAATCAATATATACATATGAACTACTGATAAAAAGAACTGAAAAATTCACATAATTTATAATGGTAATTGTCATCAAGCCCCTGCGTGTTATTTGTGTAATGAAGCTAAGTATGGCACGAATGACTTGTAACATTGGCTGTATTTCATTTTATAAAAACATATATAAAAACATATGTATTTATTTATTTATTTTTATAATGGAGGACCCCAGTAGCTAGTCTTACTGTCGAACTGTGTAGGTTACCTTTGCCTGTGTACTCTCGAACTCACATAAATACATATGGATTAAGTCAACGCCAAAACTTGATATCAAGACCTACCCATAACACTGGTAACTCATGACTATTGTGTTATGGCCACTAATGGATAAAGCATATTTGTTTTCACCAAATCAGTAAAAGAAGATTAATAAAAAATTATTGAAGATTGAAGTTAATTTATCACATCATCTAGATACATTATAGCTTAACCACATTTGAGCTAAAGATCATGAATACCATTATTATCTCCTGAAGAGAAAGCCACTTATACATATGTGGTCACCTGGAGCTAAATAATTTGGTTTCTTTTTGTATCTCAACAGTATGAGTTATCAATATAGAAATCTAAATACGATTTCTTCTGGTATCTCAACAGTATGAGTTATCAATATATACATATGAACTCCAGATATAAAGAAAGGAAGAATTCAAAGAATTTATAATGGCAATCACCATCGACTTTTTGATGCCTCCGCAATATTATCTGTATGATCAAATCAAGTATGGCGTGAATGGCTTGTCACACGTATTGTTTTTCACTTCATAAAATTATGGAAAATGATATATCCCATCCTTGTGGAACACCTATAAATAAAATAAAATATATATTGAGATATAATAATATATTTTAAAAAAAAAAATTTACTCCTTACACTACGATGAAACCCCATATACTAAGCATACATAAATTATGTTATTATAGTGTATGAAAATGTAAAATGAGTTACTTAACGGATTGAGTGAATCAACACACTCTAAAAATATATATATTTATTGGTTTTTTTTATTGAATGGGCAGGTTCATCTATTTTGTGTCTTAGCATATTTGTTTTTCATCAATTCATTAATAAAAAATTAAATCAAAAGTACTGAAGATTGAAGTTAAATTTATCACATTATCTAAATATATTATAATTTAACCACACTTTAGTTGAGATCAGGAACACCATTTCCATCTACTGGAGTTCTCAAATAATTGAATATTATCCTATCACTCGATTGAATGCATAATCAAATAAATGATGGATTTGTATTGATTAATAATAGAGAATATTCCATTTTTATATGCAGGCCGGATAATTTTATTTTAATTAATTTCCAGTTATTCTATTTTTCCTACTAACTTAATCAAAGATATGCTGGCCATATATGTTGAATGAATTTCTCAATGACAAATATCCTGTAAATATTTTCCAGTCCAATCATCAGTTTAGTGTTCATTGTTCCTGTAAAATTCAATCACAATAAATGAATTCAACTGGATTTTAAATTACCTGAAATCAATATCACAAGTGTTAATTTACATATATATAAATCTTAACTTATCCAATTCACTACTTCTTCATCTTCTTCTTCTTCTTCTTCTAACAGTCCAATTAAAAATTTATCCCAACTTTTCGAGCTCTCTTGTCATGCATTGCCAATAGTTTATATAATTTGCTCTGCTTGACACAGGATCAACCTCTCAGTCTGCCACTATACAACCATTTCATCTTCAAGAAAACCATACTCGAACGTGAATTCGTGCTTGATTCGTTGGCACCTACAAAATGAGCAGCAGCAATACGTAAATATTAACATGAGAACTGACGGTATTCAGTACTAGTGGCCTGAAAGTTTGGATTTTCACTTCACAAATAACTGCGGAGCTAACTTGTTATGTTAAATGAACTATTCCAAGTTTGGCAAGTTGTGGTTTTTCGGGAATTTGGGAAGGTCGCAAAAATGCTGGAACTGCTGAAAGTGAGTAATTGGAGATGCAACACTGGAGAGGATTATGTATGATGGATTTCATTTTTTGCACTTGGATCAACTCTATATATAGTTGATACAAGGGGAGAGCTGAGTTATGCAAAAGCATACATATCTGAATCAGTGCATATAATTACTTCATTGGTTTTAACTCAAATTATTGTCTTAGATGATCATGTAAAAGTATGTTAGGATGTAGGGATGACTGATTTAAAAATCTTTCCAAACTCATAAATACAACTAAATAAATAAGGAGTTTTTTTTATAAATAATCATGATTTTAGTACGATTTTCACTTTTGACACACCAGATATTATTTAGCAAATCTAGTCATAATTGTTTTACGCATCTCAGTCATTTAAGGAAATTCATTTACGATCATTTGAGGTATCTATCAGTGGCGGTGCCTCCACCCCAAAAATCAAAACCACATCTACTAGTATCACTAATCGACCCCCCATATACAACATATATCTATAGCCCCAACACAAAATCCACCCCAATCTTTAATAAAAATAATATTTTCTACATAAAGGAAGTCCCCATGAAAGTAACTTGATTGTGCATGAAGTCATTGCTAATAAAATCTGGTGATTATCAAAACGAAAATAATGTTAAAACTATGGTTACCCCAATAAACAAATAAATATAAAACACATATGCACCGAACTTATCTAGACTGAAATTCGTGCAACTGCATAGAAATGGCCATGAAATTTCACTTGATATAATAATTCATAAAAAATTACAATCTAAAATGACAACAGATTGATAGCCAATTGCAAAAATCAACATACCATCCATGTTGCAAACCACCATCACCGCCCACGTGGAAGTCAAAGTACACATATGCTCCCTTCTCATAATCATCAGTTGTTATGTCTGGTTCCTGGTGACGTTGAAACCATGTATTATACTTCTTGTGATATCTCCATGACTGCGTTTTTAACTCTCTAGCAGCCATATATTGCTGGTAAGTATTCTGCAGCATCAAACTTTACTTTAGAATAAAGAATTACATAGTCCCCTAATTGACTATAGTGCAGGTGAGCTATCAGAGAAAAAGAAATAGTAGGAAAACAAATGATCGAGACGCACCTGTTGGTAATAAAATGCAAAGAACAAGGTGTCGGTGCCCAAATTATCCAGGCCCAATCTCTCCCAGAAGGCAGGATTGTCAATTATAGGAGCTTGCACTTGTGGGTAGCTTGGAGGAGTAACCACAGGATAGTTCTACAAATAAAATAAAAAAAATATTTAGCCAGGCAAGATGGATCCACTAAAACCTGTTAATATGTTCCACAAAATCAGCATAGGCCAAGAGAATGATACGGTGAACTTACAGGATAATATGCCTTTGGGCGTTCTGAATCCTGAGATTTAGGAAGTTTATAGTATGCGGCATCAAGCATCTGCAGATTGTAGTTACGATCATGCATCCCCCCAGAATTTGTAATTGATCCACTAAGATTATCACCAATGGCACCAAGGTCTGAAACGCTTCTTCGACCAATGACTCCAAGCCCGGCTGGAGGTTGATTTGTTTGTAGAGGTTGTCCAGGTGAAAGATCAGTGTCTCTATGTACTTGATTAGCTTCCATTGTCGTGGCAGAACCTCCAGGCTGCAGTGCACATAGATCAAATATGAATTGCACACATGACCAAAACATAGAAATGAATAAATTTGTCCACTGAAGCACCCTTTCCCACATCTCCTTGGAAAATTCTCAAAATGAGAAAAGAGAATTAAGCAAACAGAGAGAAAAGTACATGATACACTGGGGGCAGAATCAAACAGGCAAATGAATCAAAATTTTAGACAGAGACAGAAGCCCCATATTTATATTCAGGTTTATATATCTGATAAGCAACGACATTACATTCCTGCTGAATCTTTTTCCATGTCAAAATTCACTTTATGATTCGAAGGGGCCAAGTCCCAAGTGCATGAATCCAGTGAAAAACTACTTAACAGACATAGCATACACTTTTTTGTGATGATTTAGTTGTCACAACATCCAGAAACTATATATTATTTTAATAACGATTAAAGAATATGTGTGAACATATTATGTCAGAAGATCCCAGAATAGGAGGAAAATTATCATGCAAGCATAAAAGATTGGCACCAGGACAGACACAGATAAAAATAATGCAAAATCTTAAACACAAACCGGACTTGGATTTTCCTGTCCTTCATGCCCAACTTAATTTTATACAAAATCAATCATAAACAAACAAAATATGCAGTGGGCTTCCACGCGCCGGAACAAAATAAATCTCCCTTGGCTTAAAGTAATGCTCCTCAATGTTACAGCTGTATATACCGTAAATGGTGCCTTCGCATCATCCTCATTCACAAGGTTCTTGTTGAGGGAAGAATTTGTGGCAGGCTCTGTATTTAGGTCATCGGATGCTGTCTGTTGCAGCGGCTGCTGCTGATCTTCTGTTTTCACATGGCTGACATCTACATCAAGGAAGCATCATATAATGGTTGTGCAATCAAATAAAGCCAGATCAAGGAGTCAGCTCCTAAGAGCCTATAACAAGTACCTGCATCTTTTAATCCAGTTGAAAGCAGGGGGTGCTGACCAGTTTGTTGAGTGAATGTTTGTTGTGGTGCAGAAGATGTGATGGCAGATAGACTAGGTGACTGCACTCCAATCCCTAGTCCAACTTGAGATGATAGAGATGTGCTCTGAGAATTGAACTGCAATCAGCTAATAGTTTATAGGTCAGAGAAAACATAACAGAAAGTTCCAAAGTCCCAAAGGAACATTGTATTGTCGAATATATGCATCTCCTATTTCACTAAAAATAACTTGGGATCACATGGAAATAGACATATGTTCAAACCCATTCTACATTTTTAGACCCTGTCCCATCAAGCCATATCTTGTGGTGTCAGTTCAACTTAGCAAACTTTATTTAAATCAGATCAAACATAATCTTGCATCATTGTATTCAGCTAGACAAACAGAAAGAGGAACCTAAAAATAGTAATCATGAAATATATTTCATATTGAGAAAAAAAAAAAATTGTGTTCCTTATTCTACTACATAAATTCGCATAGAGAGCACCATCTGTAGTAAAATTACTTTGTACATTTACAGATAATGTGCTTACTTAATTAAGGTATGTGATGTCTATTCGATATAGAATGGTTTATCAGATAACATCAAATATAAACATGCATTACTTGTATGCCCTTACCACAAATTGCAAGAGGGTTTCTGTAGATGACATCAAGAGAAATAACAAAATATTCATGCAATATCATGTATCAAATTCCACTTATTTTGATCAAAAGCTAAAATCATTGTGACATAGACTCAGAAAATTTCTTTTTGACGGAATGATAACAACCCCAAGTTTGCACTAATAAAGGTCGATATGGAAACACACACAACAATTATATGCCAGTCATATAAACAGTCCAATGTCAAGTAGTAGTTTGTGAATATTATTTTACGATCAATTCTGACAAAGTAATTAACAGCAACTATCATATTTACACAGCAAACATGGACACAATTTACAAGAGCAAGAAAGGACCTGCTGTAAAGATGGATTCTGCTGTTGTAAAGAAAACTGCTTCTGATTTGTGCCAGATAGAGAAGGCACACCCAATAGATTACTATGACCTTGTTGCTGCACCTGTTGAAGTTTCTGGAGAAATTTCTCCCTCTGATCAGGAGCAATTTCTGTTCTTCCGCGAAACTGACCCTGAAAAATCAAAGGACAATTTTCACTGTAGAACATCTCAAGAATAGGCATCCAACAATAAGCACTGTGTCTTCCATAGTTCCATCTAAGAGATCTATCAGTATGCATCAAATTTTCTTCAAATTGAGAAGGAGAAAAAAAGCGAAAGTCTCAAACAATAGGAAAGCATATCAAATCTTATAGGGGGAAAACCAGTGAAATGTTGTTTCACAAGATAGTATACAATCTCAAAAGGGGTGACAAAGATAGAGTGATATAATCCAACAGCTTTCCAAGACATGCTCTAGCCATAAAATGATTTGTTTAATAATCTCTATAAATGAAAATGACTCTGCAAAATGGTATCAGCAATACAATGAAGCCAACTTCATAACTAACATCTACAATACATATTCAACCAAAAAAACCATCTGCCATACACACATACTAAAGAAAAAATTGCTCAAGAAAAATAACAAGCAGTAAATCAGCCAGAAGCACTGAACCGTAAACCAAAAAAGAGTGCAATGAGATCATACTGTTTCGCTCTGATTCTGAAAAGGAGTTGCACTTTGAGGTCTCCATTGCACCCCACTGACTACAGAGGGGGAGAAAACTCTCCCACCTATCACAGAGCCCTCACTCAGATTATTAGTGTCAGTGGAACCACTTCCATCACTAGATTTAGGAACCTGCTGCAAGAGTGCTCTATTGCTTAATGGGGAAACCAGTGGTTGCCCAAGTCCACTTCCAATTCTCTCATCAGCAGCTAAGATGTGTCTCTTAGCCATGTCCAGAACTGGACTAACCGGACTAGGAACTCCATTATTTGGGATTCCACTGCCAGTGCTTAAACTCATTTGAGCACTAACTGATGCCTGATTAGATACTCCGACCACAGAGTTTCGACCAGCCCCTCTACCAAGCCCAGTATCTGCAATAACTGGAGATGGCCTATGACTTGGAAAGGTTACATTATCATCTTCTTTTGAAGAACTTGATGTGCTTACAAGAGAAATCGGAATAGTGGCAGCCGAGTTCTCTACAACACCTCGAACAGAGCCTGAACCAGAAAGAATAGCAGCAGCAGTTGGTACACTGACCAAGCCACGTGCAGGAATACTGCCACTAGGGGCAGCTGAACTGTGCCCTGCAACTGGAGCTGAAACAACACTTGAGGTGGTTGATGAGACAAACAATGTCGTACCTCCACTTTTAGAAGGTGGTGTTTTGGGGACAATGTCAGAGTTGCTATCTTGAGATGTTGTCTCTTCAATTTGGTCTTGAACAGAAATGTCCGTCTGACCTGCAGAAGCTACAGGTGCCTGGGACAAGATATAATACAAATCAAAACTCGTCAGAGAATAAAAGAAGCACAAATTCACATTACCTAGAATGCTAGGAACATGGTTTAAAATGAATATTTACGCAAAAAGTAAAATTCTAAAAGTGTCTAGAATTCATCTAAAGACACAAAGAAATATGAATTAAACTTGAAAAGGAAAAAACACTTCAAAAGATATTTTCATCTGGAGTGGTACCCCAACATTTATGTCCAACATAATAGTGGTAAGAGTCCTACCAGTTTCTCAAAAAAACTGAAAAGGAAAAAGTACACTTACAGAAATAATCATATCACAAATGGGATTCAACCAGAACATTTTAAATTTAAGCACTCAATTAGTTGCATCTCACAGATAAGATCAGATCATTCCTTATTGGAAGACAACTTACAGGTGATTGAGCCGGCGAAGTTGCTAGAGAACTTTTCAAGCCTAAAGCTGCACTGGTAGTGGAAACAGAACCAACACCCTGGGGTAAAATTAGAAAACTGTGTATCAAGTATAACAAAAAATCAGCAAAAAAAAAAAATATAGGGCCAAATAAATAATGCATTTAAAATCAGGTCAATACAAGGTAACAAGCAAAATATGAGTGACAAACACTGAAGTCAAATGCTACATAAATCAGACAAGCCGTGATGAAATAAAAAGATTCCACGCATGTACGGGTACATGCATCTCAGTGACTGAGCTACACAAAACCAAACAATATACCATGTGATGATTGTGAAATATGTGTGCTCAACCTAAATGTCAAACTTCCATCAAAGACATGGTACCCCAGTTACAGACAGCAAGATATTTATCTCACATACAATTTGTAATTGACCTGGATTTTCAATCACATACAGTAAGGAAATTCCATGCTTAATTATCCTTGGTGAAAGAGTGACAATGTAAATACCATCGTTATCCTATTAATAATTTGGGATTAAGAATAAAAGAAAGAATGGAAAGTAGGAAATAAGTAAAAAGCTTGCACTTTATAAAAGTGTAATCTACCTTCACAAGACCAGAAGCGCCAAGTGCAACCATATCCTCAAGAGCCTCCACTTTATCTAACGGTAGGGTATTGTAGAGATCATCAACGTTACTGAATTCATCAAAATCCTCCTTCATAAGACCATTAAAGAATATCAGCAAGGGGTTAAATTTCATCTAAAAGATGTAGGGATCAATTAACCACAAATTATTACTTCTGAATGCATGAAAAGAAGTTACCCTACAGGGAATATATATATATATATATTGACAGCAATATGCACCTGATTGCGTTCAACGTAATCTTCTAGAAAATCCTTTATATCATTTACTTGTTCTGGGCTTAATTCATCATTGTCTAGCAATCTCAAGATCAACTCCAGCTTCATTATGTGAGCTTTATGCCGAGTAATAGAAGTTTCTAAATGCACCTGCAACACAAGAATATCATCAATCAGAATAAAGTGCACAGTCTGAAATTTAAAATAAAAAAAGAAGATCAAATGAAACAAGATCATACCAGTCGAGGGGGCCTGGTCTTTCCCTTCTTCACCGTAAGACCCTCAACCTCCGCCTCAAAATTATCAATTTGAGACTCCAAATCCGCTACCTATAAAAGTCATAAATAAAGTCTTAAAATCCACTCCTGATCCATTACAGTCTCATGTAGGTTTCAGGAGCATGAGTATAAATGAGTTCACATAAAACATTAGAAGGTAAGAATGAGTAGAAGAAAAGTAACTCAATGCATATTATGGTAGAAAAATGCAGCAGAAAATTGAATACACAATAGTTGAAAATTGGACATGCTAGATTCCCATTATGTAGAAGCACATAATATAATGAGAATCTAGCATATCCATTTTTCAACTGAAATATTTGAATCTAACCATCTAAATGGATCATCAGAAACAAAACATTTGCATACCACATTGTTCAACCAATCCCTTGTCTCTGATTTAGCCTTCTCCTTTGGATCCTGGCACAAGATCCCAAAATAAAACAATGTTAATGGATGCTAAGATCGATAAATTTTGGCTTTTCTAGGACATTCTCTAGCTTTTATTATTTCTTTCACAGGTAAAGAGAGAAATAATAAACTGAAAAAGCAGACGAGGGGTGCAAACCTATCAAAATAAAGGAATACTTTGCTGATATAGGATAAGGTCTTTAAAGTTCAATCTCTCTCTAGCTGAAATGCAAGTTAGATACCAATAGGTAACGTACTGTGGCATATTCATTCTATAATCTTAGAAGGGTATAATGAACATTCTTAATAAAAGGTAAAAGATATAGCTGTAATATATAACGGAATGCATTGTAATCAATGGCACAAGAGATTTTCGTTAAGGGATCTTCATTGAGCTCTAAACTGCTTCAAAGTATCATCGTAAATAAAGATAAAAGTTAAAACCATTTATCTTCACAACTTCAGAAACAAAATCAATGGGTACTAAATGCATATAACCCAAAAAGGACTGTACAAAACTGGATGATTCACACTTATCTCGAGGACCAAAACAGCATTACATGGTAGAATGAGAGTATTCAACACTTACAGTTTTAGGTTGTTGGCCTAACCCTTCCTTTGAAAAGGCTTTTGTCTTCGTCTCCTTTTCACAGACCTTGAAACGTTCCATTTCACGCTCAATAATTTTGCGAGCATCCATTAGAGCCTGCTCATAAGAGGCACTAACCTATGTCAACATATATCAGAAAACCAAATGTCAAATTGAGAACCATATCAACTTGTAGGATATTATTAAAGCAAATTACTTCACTAGATACAAAGTAATCCGGTGAATGAGACCAAGAAAAAATGAAAGGATTGGTGCAAGAAAGCCTGAAATAAACCGTTTACATAGAAGAAAAGTAATAGGAATTCTTTTACAATATTTATATTTACAGCACATCTTATTGCTAGTTTGCTACATATTAAGTCCATTTCAAGATGCTTAATAGGATAAGGATTCAGAGAGAGTGATGCCCACATTTGAAACAATCACAGGAATATGTTCATATTCAGGTTATTTATCCAGCTAAATGAGCGGGTTCATAGACTCTCTGCCTAGATGGAGTAAGAATGAGGCAGTTAAAATTAAGTTCCAATAACTAAGGGAAGAGAGCAACAAAAAAATACATACTGTGAACAAGAATGCCAAGAAGAGGGGAAATTTAGTGGATACTAAAGAAAATGGATTGAACTTCATTGCTTGAACATTCAGTCAAATGTTAGCTTAAGGGGAAAATATAACATTCCATATGTTGTTTTGAAGATAGAAACTGCTCAATTGACATAAAACCAGAGCATCTTGCACTCGCATTTTAAATCTGCATATGGACTCTAAACATATTTGCAGGTTAACATCATTTTTTTTTTGTTTTGAGAGAAGCCAACATCATAAATTTGAAAGTGTCTGTAAAAATATTTCTAAACGTCTCCTATTCAGATATACCATAGAATAGTTGGAATGACAATATCTACACCAACATATCCCCTCAAATTCCCAATTATGAATTACCATATAGCCTATAAATCGGAGAAGAGCGAGATTTGACCTATCAGATGCATCACTTTCAACAAAGACAATGACTACCCACTTGGCCATTTCTGAATTCTCGTGCATAGAACCATGGCCCATAGTTTTCTAGATTATCTACAGTAGAGCGAGTTCCACATTCTCTTCTCTTCAGCAGCATTGTCCCATTCAAAGAGTCAATAAAGAAAATGCATTTGCCTAAGGATTCCCCTCAAAATTCCAATTATCTACAGTACAAAACTAACCTACCAGAGAACCAACTTTGAAACAGCATTTGAAATTCTATATCCTTCCTTCGCAGTTGGGTTATGGTCGGTGGCTGCCATTATGAAGACAGATAAAAAAGGGACGTAGAATTGGTATCTCTGAGCTTGGAGGAATCATCCCCTTTAGGCCTCACTTTGATTTCATTTTATTTTACTTTTCTCTTTTACTTGGTTTTGGAGATCCCGCGTCCCCTTTTGTTCTAAGGACATCATCATATATGAAAGTTCCAACCTTTATTCAAAAAATAAAGGAACCTTTGAACTACCCAAGCTCACCAATCATGCAAAACTAAAAAAAACAAAAATAGTACAGGTAATCATTCAATTCTGACATTGTGACAGTAAACCTAAACCCACCACCCAAAGATCCCAAAGAACACTGACCTTCTTGTCTTTGATCTCGCTAGACTGAATCCATGTCTTGATCTGATCCCTATATCTCTGCAGCTTCTTAATCTCCTTCTTCAGGTCCGCCTCGAACTTCTCCTTCTGATTCGCGTTCTCCGTATCATAAACCTAAAACACACAACCGATTCGAGCAAATCAATCTCAGAATCCCCACAGAATGTGCCGGATAATGGAGAGAAAGGGAGAAACCTTGTTCCAGATGCTGTCGAAGACGTCGACGCCCTCCTGGACCTTCTTCAACACCCGATCGATCTCCCCCTGTAGCTTTCGACTTGCTCCCATGGCGACGAATCAGGGTTTCTAGGACTCTCTATCATGCGAAGCTTGTTTTTTTGTTTGTTTTTTTGGGGTCCCTGATTTTCAGGTTTTGATGACCAAAGTGAAGGAGGAGACGATCAGATTTCAGATTAATTAATAGGGTTAAATGCATAAAACTCCCTTAAAGTTAGCGTATATTCATATTACTCCCTGAATTGTTACATGGTTAAATATTTAGCCCATGTAATTAACTTTCCATAAAAAAAAACTTCCTAAAAAAAAAACAAAGAAATATGTCGGAAATATTTCGTCAGCTATTTTAGAAGTTAATTCACATATTTATATAACCCCATGATTTGTTTTAAAAATTCAAAAAGACTCAAATATATTACCAAAATGCCTTTTCTTAAGATATTGTTACCAGGAGTTAATTTAAATATTCATATACCCCCTGATTTGTTTAAAAAATTTAAAATGACTCACTTTCTGATGTCACATATTCATATAACCCCCTATTTTATATAAAAAATGCAAAATGATTCACTTGCTTCTTTCTTCTTCCCCAACTAACCTTTTTTTTTTTAGGGGAAAATCCATACAACCTCTTAAATCTTACTAAAATTCATATAACCCCTTGACTTTTCTTAAAATCCATATAATCCCCTGAAAACACCTAGTAAATCCAAATAACCCCCTGAATAAATTTTTTATTAATAGATGATGAATATCTTGCGTATATTTTATTTAGTTAACCCTGACTGAAAACACGATATATTAAAAAATAATAGATTAAAAATGCAAAAAACCTTATGAAAATGACGATTTTACTCTCTCTGGATATATTATAAAAGCTCTATTTGGAGGAACAAAATCATTATTTATATAATATTTTTCACATTTTTAACAAATTGTAGATTTTTTTTGGTATACTGTATTTTCTATCAGGGTTAACCAAACATAATACTTATAAAATATTCATCATCTGTAAACATAAATTTTTTGCAAAGAGTTATTTAGATTTACTAGGTGTTTTCAGGGGGTTATATGGATTTTAAGAAAAGTCAGATCATATGGATTTCAATCAATTTACAAGGGGTTATAGGGATTTTTCCCTTTTTTTTTTTTATCGTTGTTATGATTGTTTATATAAATCTAATTCGATCTTCTTTTTTTTCCCTCTAATTTATGCCTTGCCACTGTATTATTTTGACACTTTGATCAAACTGTTGTAGATTAAATGTATGAAATTTATGGAGCAAGTGATAACATGGTGTTTTGTAGGTCTTTTGTGGATTGAATGTATAAAATTTATGTTTAAATGAACAATGGAGCATTGTATAATTAGTGTTAATGTTATTTAATATTTTATTGGGGGTTGTTATTGTTTGATTTCATTGTTATGCTCCATCATTGGGAAAGAGAGGCGGTGAGAGGTTGGGAGACATAGAGAGTGTTTGGAGAGGTGACACTGTCTAAGAGATTAGATTTAGATTGCGAGCGAGAGAGGTAGAGAGAGACCAATTCATGGATTTTAGGTTTAGGTTTAGATTTTGAGTGGATGGTAATTTTAACTTTTCACAACTAAGATTAAATTAACCACTACAATGGTTAATCAGTGTAATGGTAAGGGGTAAATGCATAAACGTAACAATTCATAGAGTTATATAGATATTCGATAAAATGAGGGGGTTGTATGAATATATATTAATTTGCAGGGGTTATATGCATTTAACCCTAATTAATAATGGGTTTCCCTTAAAAGAGCATTGGTTTTACAAAAATTACAATATGTTATTAATGAAGAGAAAAATGTTATATGTATGGATAAAGGAAAAAATTTCATACATCACCTTCATTTAGCCTCCGTTTGGGTAGCCACATAAATTATTATAAAATAAATAACTATTCTAATATAAATAAAAAAATTATTTTGTTTGGTTATGTTTTTAGTTATTTTCCTTGAAAAATGTAATAGCAAAGTTTTGGTTGTTTGGTTGATAATGAAAAATGAAATGTGAATAAAGATTTATAAAAGATAAAAAATTAATTTGACATGCGAATCCCTTGATTTAATAGATGTGATGATAAATGATTTGACATATGAGCCTTTTTAAACCATTGAAATAGACCGGGTGGAATGACACAATTTCAGAGGGACCCAGAATACCAATATCATCTTATTCTCATATATTTTGATATAACTATACCCATTTATTCCTTACAAACAAACAACTTTTTAGTCCTATTCTCCTATATTCCTCTCCTATTCTCCCATTCAAACGGGGGCTTAAGAAAAATTACTGTTTGTCTAACCCCTTCCAAATCTAGATTTTGGCATATGATGTTTTTCATGAAAAATAGGATCTTATCTTCTCTATTATTTTTAAGGTTATTTTTTTTTCTTATTTTTTATTATTTAATTCAAATTTTTTAATATGATAAATAGAAAATTTTATTATTAAAAATTAAATTAAAAAATTAAATAGGATATACATAAGATTTAATTTTGAATATGATCTTATCTATATGAGATTTTATAGGATACAATAAAACCATAGATTTTCAAAAAAAGAATAAAAAGAAGATAATATATAAGGAATTGAATGAGATATTTTTTTTTGGTGGATAAAGATTTGGTGATATTTAATATTACAAATAATTTCTTTTAAAATTTAATAGTGGTATGGATATGATGTTTTCTGATTTGAAAGTACAAATAGATTTTTTTTATTTCATTTTTAGCCTCGATCTAAAATCAACATTCACCAAGGATTTATGGTAATTACGTGAAATTTTAGTTGCATAAATGGAAATGAAATTTAGAATTATCATATTAACATGGAATACAAAAAATTATAAGTAAAATTTATATGAAAATCTGAATATTTTTCCATCATATTAGATTTCAAAAAATATAAAAATATCCTATAAGAAATCACGTAAATAAAAATAAGATCCATTGAAGATTTAAATTTTATATGTCCAATGACTTTATTTTATGACACTATCATATTATATTTGAGTATTAGAACTAAATATTAAAAATAGTATAATGTAAATATTTTTGCAGAAAAACAAACAGTGGAAATCATTTTTCATAAAATAATTCCAATATCACTAAACACACAATTTCGTTTTTATTTTCTAGGAAAATTGATTCATGTAAATAAGTTCCATGAAATTAAAAAAAAAAATCAAACAAACCCTTAGCCCCGTTTTCAAGTGATAAATACAATCTCTAGAATTTTCTAAAAATAGTATATATATCTATAAAAGATGAAATATTTTATTATTGTAAAACAAAAAGTAACAGTATATATACTTTATTACAATGAGTGCTAATAGCTAATAAGGTATATACAGATATTAATAGGGATGTAAAATGAGTCAAGTGTAATAATATTTTTAATGAAAACACTCGATCAAACATGGATTGATGTGGCCGTCCCAGAGGAGCTCAGGGACTGGCTCACTATTTACTTATTTTCACATGTCTCTGCAAAAAGGTCAATGTCTTTTTAGTAATTGTAAGAGAGAGTCTCGTGTGCTTTAATTTTTTAAAATATTAAATCTGGTTATATCATTTATAAAAAAAAAATGTATATGTTTTACAATGGATTATCTGAAACCGTTAGACAAAAAAATTGTGAATGAAGTATGTAACTTACTTGAAGAGATATTAATCTTTTTTGGATAGTTATTGAGCTATATGAACTGAGTACAAGGTTGACCCTGAGAATATAATTTTTTTATTAGGCCCTAAGTGAAATTTTAAAGTGGGACCCCATACGTTATTATAAAAAAAAATCTAAATTGTTTTAATGTTGCACACTATAAATATAACAAAATAGATACACAATATTATACAATTATTTAAATTAAAATATTATACATTGTCATATGCACTTAGTAAAAGAAAAAAAAATTAAATTTTAATTGAATGAGAAAAGTAAACATTATATTACTCAACAACATGAGGAGAGAAAGTCGGATTTGAGAGAAATTATTTTAAGAGGATACGTTGGAGAGAAAAAGACTTAAAATTGAAATGTTTATTTTTATTATGGTTAAAGAGGTTTAGGGAACTAAGAAATTTTAGGCTTTATTTGTGAAATGTTAAATAGATCGAGAAAGTTTGTTGAGAGAGATTAATTAAAATGACACATTTCACCGTCCATTTTATTAAGTTCACTTAATAGATTATTCTTGGGGGCTCTCGTTGGGTGGGGGCTATAGGCAACTGCCTTGGTGACCTTGCCCCAAGGCCGACTCTGACTGAGTAACAACACTTTTTTTTTTCAAACATTTAGATTATTAACACATGAAATGATGAAATCAAATAGGTTAAGCATGCCCATAAATGCGTTTTCCTATGTTGTAGGGTGATGTGCCATGTAAGCGGGCACATCATCCTTTAGGAGTGAATGCACCACACCCAATAATGATTTGGTCGATTCACTGTTAGGTCTAGTTTGACAAAAGAATAAGTGTTGGGATAAATGATAATTATACGGATAAGTAAGTGAGAGAACAACTTATCCCCGTTTGGTATAAAAAATAACTCGGATAAACTGCGAACAATGATCTTTATTTTAAAATGAAAATGATGATATTTTGTTCCATCTAAAAATTGAGATAACATTTATCCATATTTTTATTTCAATTTTGATAAATATAAATATAAACAAAATTGATGGATTTTTTTCCCTAAAATTAGAACAACTTACCTTTAAAATCTTATGGTGTGTCCACCTAAGATGGTCTAGACTACTAAAAAGGGGAAGGTCTAGGCCTGAAGCAAGTAGTA
Source organism: Acorus gramineus (assembly GCA_030737835.1). Lineage (NCBI taxonomy): Eukaryota > Viridiplantae > Streptophyta > Magnoliopsida > Acorales > Acoraceae > Acorus > Acorus gramineus. The sequence continues at coordinate 820,184 of CM060851.1, read as the reverse complement.
GGTCAAAAGTCCATGAACCCACCCACGCAAAGAGGTATGTAACTGCTCCTTGATGCTCATCCATCAACACAACATGTTAGTCAAGTTATTAATAATTAGCCCAACAATGCTTGTAATATTTTTTTAATCATGATATTAGCAATGTTTGAACCAGGGTGAATCCTCTGTAAAGGGGTGTCCGTCTCTAAAAAGATACTAATTGAGATTTTGAGGCAGTTATTATCACTCCACAAAACACTTAGTCCACCTCAAAATAATTTTTTTTTAATCACATCATATTGAAATTCAATTTTATAAATTATTGAACTCACCTCAAACTAATTTCAGCTCATAAACCTTTTGTACACTAGCACTCCATTCCTTTTACTGTTCAAAGATCAATCCTTATCCCTGATTTTTCACTACAATTTCTTAAATTTTTTGGTAGAGCTGATGCCTCCTTTCAAAGCTTCTTCTGTATCTCTATATAAAGGCTGGGTCAACAAGAAGTTGCAAGAAATGTGCCTCGAATACTTGAGTGATCGCGAGAGATGTTGAAAAGGGTGGGCAATCAGTTAAATTAATGAATATTTTTTTTTATGAAAATGTGATCATTTCTATTTTATTAATAAAAATATCCAAGGTGGATAGGAAAAACAGAGAATTTAAACAAAACAACATGAAAAAACATAAGGATAGACAAGAGGGAAGCCCGAAATCCCGCCCGCTAAGAAAGAAGGTGCCCAGTGTCAAGTTTCGTAGAAAAGGTTTCTACCAAACTTACACCACCGACGTCTCTCCCTAGCTACCGGTCACCCTCCATCTATCCTCTTCGAAACTGATATCAATGGGTGTTGTAGTTAAACTGATTGCAAAAGAGGATAAATCGACCTACCATCCGGGGAGGTCCGTTTGATATCTAAAAACTGCTCAATAACAATCAAATAAGTAGGTAATGTTTGGGCGAATCTACAAAATTTTGATAGAGCCAGATTTAAGTTTTGGTTAGGTAAATGTCATGTAGTAAGACAAGTTACAAGGGATGGAAAGGCATGTTAAATGTGTATATGTGTTAGGGTTAAGGGTAGATTAGTCTTTTCCTTTTTCTTCTTTTTTGTACTATAAATATTGGGTATAAACCCTAATAATATTTTGATTCATTCTATTCAATTTATGATTCTAACATGGTATCAGAGCGTGAATCCAATTTTTTTCTTTGATTTTCTGTTCGCGATATTCTCCATTTGCGAGATCATCAATGCTCCGCTGTCCGTCGTCCCGTTCGTGTCACCCACGCGTAGCCCTGCCACTGCCTCGCACTTATCCGCTGTCCCTGCAGCAGCCCCGTGCAGCCCCGCTGCTGCCCCGCACTGATCCGTTACCCCTGCCGCAGCCCCGCCCAGCCCCACCCTGCATAGATCCGCTGCCCCTACCGCAGTCTCGTCGCTGCCCCGCGCAGATTCGTTGCCCCTGTCGCAGTCTCGCTGCTGCCCCGCACAGATTCGCTGCCCCTGTCGCAGCCCCGCTGCTGCCCCTGTCCCAGCCTCGCGCATCACTGCTGCTGTGCCGTCGCTGCGCCGCCCTGCCCCGCCAAGTCCCCCACGCGCGCACCGTCCGCGCCCTGCTGGCTCCCTGCCCTCACCCCTTCCGCGCCGCGCCCCGTCCGCGCCCTACCTGCGTAGATTCCTAACATTCAAATTTTTTTGAAATATGTTACTTCGGGGAGAGGAATTAATGATGTCCCATTTGTGGGATTCGGTTACGATTTTAATGAGGAAATTATCTAGTTGGAGGTTATTTTTTCAAAGGGATTTTTAGTTTTAAGTCCCCACAAATCATCATATTTAGTGATCGATCCCTTCCTTCTTCATATTTAGGTTTTAGTCCCCCGATTTAAAGGATAATTCATGGATAGGTCCCTCACAGGGACTAAAAAGTAAATTAAATAATTTATGGATAGGTCCCTCTCAGGGACTAAAAAGGAACTATCATTTAAATCTGGGGACTAAAACCTAAATACGAAGAAGGAAGGGATCGATCACTAAATATGATGGTTTGTGGGGACTTAAAACTAAAAATCCCTTTTTAAAAATTATAAGAATTATAGTTTTGTCATTGACATTTTGGTAGTTTGAAAAAGTCAAATAGGAAACCAATAGGAGAGTGCCACCTATTGGGGCTCACAAATGGGGCTTAATTTATTGGGCCTAGGTAGCAGCACTGTTTTAAAAAATGGTTGATTGAGAATTTTTAACTTTTAGAAGAATTTTTTAGTCGTTTTTCTTTAATAAAATGTATTTCCAATATGTTTTGTATTTATTCATATTAGGAAATGTAATTATTCTAGTTGTACTATTTAGTTGATGAAGAATAAGATGTAGATAAAATGTGAATAATATGTAAATTATGATTTATATTTTTAAAATAACATTTTTACCCTCACAGGTATACAATCTTTTTTTACTTCATTCCCAAGGATATTGAGGCACCCTTTCTTTTAATAAAAAAACTGACATCAATCTCAGTTAATTAAGGCCCCGTTTGATATCGCGTTTGAACGCGCTTTTACTTTTTAAAAAGCTAAAAAACTAAAATCGTACAGCCAAACGGGGTAGCTTTTTACAGAACCGAAAGCTGGATTCCTTTTAATTTTTCTATCGAAATCTGTGTTTTAAAAAACTCAGAAACAATGCTTTTTTGTCGGAATCGATTTTTTGAATTGAAAAGTAACTTTCTCTGTCAAACATTAAACTACTTTCAAATATTGATTCATGAATTAAAAAAAAACATTCTAAAAAAGTGAAGGTCTAAAATCATCTTAAAAAACAGCTTTATTTCAAAAGCTACTTTTCAAACTATGTTTCCAAGCGAATCCTAAATAGAAAACATAATTAATAAAACAAACATGATAAATACAATGTTTAAACAATGCAAGACAATCCAAAAAAAAAAAAAAAAATCGATAATACAATTCCATATTGGGTGGAATTGGCGTGAGAGGTTTGGTTGTACCAAGTGAACAATGGAAAGGAAATGTGAAAAAGTTGATGGGACAGGTGGGTCCCTCTTAATCCTGGGAGTGTATTTGGCTTATCCTATGGTGGTGGAGGTATAATTATATCATCTTTCTTTCTTATTCTAGAACTCAGATACTCTCATGTTCCATCAAATCAAACCAAACAGGACATGTTAGTCCTTCCCACGCAAGATGTAGATGATAGTTAAAAAAAATTAATAAAATATATGACATGTTAAAAATATTTTAAAATATTTAAAATACATAAAATATTTTTAAAATAAATTTCAAACAATACAAATCATACATAGAATATTTGAAAAAGTCAAATTACATTAAAAAAAAAAAAATCACATGCAATAACTTGTGAAGGAAACAAATGTATTACTTGAATTTAACTTACAATATTATTTCTCTCATCCATTTTTTTTTCAACTCTTTCATCAAAATCTCTGAAATAAATAAGCTAATAATATTTCATATACTATAACAAATTTTATACAAAATAAATATTAAGAACGGTAGTTATATCGTACCTTAGCAATTGAAATAGCTCAAACGTGATTATCTAAATCACCGCAAATATCCTTGAATACTACATTTCTAGTCGATGATATAACATTTTTGTACTCGTCCATTATCAAAATTTTGATACCTTCCCTCATGACAAAGCAATGTACAATTGCCCATGTGTGAATATTATCCTTGACTTTTATTTATTGTCACTGAAAATGCTAGTCTCTGTGGAAATGTCTTCTATATAATATAAAGGGATAATGAGATTCACTTGTTGACATTATGATTCTTGGAATGAGAACAATGTCACCAATGTTTCTGCCAGTGATGATCTTGCACTTTATCATCTTATTTCTCACTTTTTGAACAATGAGTCATGTTCCATTGGCAAAGACCAGCTGCCTGACTTAGATTTCTTATCAATATAATTGGCACCCCAACCTTTATTTCAAGGCAATGATTCGGTAACCCACTACATTTCAAAGAGTTTAGAAATTCAGTTGGGTGCATAACCTCTCCTATTACTTGTTCACTTGTTTCATTAATTTTTTCAGCACAAAAAAGCTTCTTTAACTCTCCTGGAATCAATGACAATACGGACGCGTTAACATAATCAACATCTTCATTTGTTGGGGCCAATATACGACGATTTTGAAGGTATGAACATTCTTTGTAATTCTCACGAATATTTGGATAGGTGAAGCGGATCAACTCTTCAATACATTTGTTATCCTTGACAATCAGCATGTCTTTAGAAATCGTTATCCAGTCCGGTTCAGCTTCATCAATCACAGATTCCCCTTGAATCTTTTCTTCTCCAATCTTTAATATCCATTCAGCAGATTCTCAAACTTGCATCTGAACTGGGAAGGAAGTGGAAGCCACACATAATCTCATGTTGGTAGTCTAACGCAATTCACGACATTGACGTACATGATTTATTTGTTCTTCATCAATTCGAGCTCTGTGTTTTCTCACTCGCTCTCTAGCAAGCTGACTAACATGTTCCCCATTTATGTGACTTCTATGTTCTGTAGAAGGTTGATGTTCATCTTCTCCATCTCTTTCATTATCACTTTCATTTCTACGTAAACATTTGTAATAATAATTTTGATAAGGGAAAAATCCATATAACCCCCTATAATCTGACCTAAATCCATATAACCCCCTGTAATCACCCCTCTATATCCATAAAACCCTCTCCGTCCGTCTGTTTAACGGGGCAGGGGGTTATATGGATTTATGACAGATTACAGGGGGTTATATGGATTTTTCTCATTTTTTTTTATTTATTTTCTTTACACGTGGTTTAAAAATTGAACTGTTTAACATTTACTTTTGAAATTTTTTTTAAGATACCACGCACCTTTAATTTTAATAAAAGAAAAAAAGTTATTCAGATATCACCCACCAAAGAAATAGAAGTAAAAGAGATATATACTTTATTTTTTAGTATTTAAAAAAAGATCCCAAAACTACTCCTCCACGTACAGTTTATCACCAACAAAATTCACTCATGACACCAACACAAGAGGTGCACCAAGATTTAATAAAAAACATAATTCATATTTTTAAAATTTTGTTGGTTGATGTTACATACTTTTTGTTACAAAATTCATTCTCTTTTACTTCTATCTCTTTGGTGGGTGATCTTGTATGTGTTTATGATTTGAATAACCCTTTTTCTTTTATTAAAATTAAAGGTGCATGGTATCTTGAAAAAAATTCAAAAGTAAATGTTAAACAACTAAATTTTTAAACCACATACAAAAAAAATAAAAATAAAAAATGAAAAAAATCCATATAACCCCCTGTAATCTGTCATAAATCCATATAACCCCCTGCCTCGTTAACCAGATGGACGGAAGGCAGACGAAGGGGGTTTTATGGATATAGAGGAGTGATTACATGGGGTTATATGGATTTATGAAGATTGCAGGGGGTTATATGGATTTAGGTCAGATGATAGGGGGTTATATGGATTTTTCCCTTTTGATAAACATGGTAACATGATTAGCATTGTAAATATATTCCATGCCATAAAAATATTAATTTGAGCATATACTGAGATGAATATATGCAAGCCTTAGATAAATCATACTCCTAAATAAAATAAAAATGCACATCCCAAAAAAAAAAGAATACGAAGATATGGATGAGACTAATTAATGATGAAATAACTTTCAATAATGATTTTGGGATCACCTTTAAAAAAAAAATCATCGCCCACTTAAAAAAGGAGTGGAAAACGATTTTTTTTTTATATATATCTTACAATCTTAATTGCATGCTATGAGTTTTTAGATATCGCATTCATGTTTTGAGTACAACTAATAAAATCACTAACAATTTTTTTTGCCTAAAAAATTTACCGTAATTGTAATTGATGAACTTGATAAATTAATCCATCTAGATGAGGAGTTGATAAAAGATATCCAACTCACCCCCTTTTGCGTGAAACAATGTTTTGAGTAAAAATAAAATATAAAAAAATGCCCTGAAATCGATGCTAATGAGAATTAATAAAGACATCTATTTTATCACAAAAAAGAAAAAAAAAATTAAAATAAAAATAAGAATTACCTAGAGCAGATTGAATCCAAAATAGGTATCAAACGCCTTATAAAGAGCCATATTTGGGATGAATTTGATCCATTTATATAAAGAGCCATATATGGAAAATCAAAATTCTAACCTTACTAACTCATCTTATTTAGTTCGGTTAGGATTTTAAAAAATTCTTAATATATTTTATTAGTTTTAATTTAGATAACTAAACAATCTAATCTTACTCAATGTCATATGTTTTATATTTTAAAAAATTTAAATATATACAAAACGTAGAATTAATTTAGATGTTAAAACATATACTTATATAAATTTAGTTTTTAATTAAGGATTTGTGAAATTCAAAAAGATATATTGAATGAATAATTTCTTATTTAGTTCGGTTAGGATTTTAATTAAAGCATTCTTAATGTATATATTTTATTAGTTTTAATTTAGATAACTAAACAATCTAATCTTATCTCAATGTCATATGTTTTTTAAGTAAACAATCTAATCTTATCTCAACGTCATATGTTTTATATTATTTTATTAAAAAATTAAAAATATATAAAACTTAGAATTAATTAAGATGTTAAACCATATAATTATATAAATTTATTTTTTTAATTAAGGATTTGTGAAATTTAAAAAGATAGATTGGATGAATATCTCATTTTGTCCATTAAAATATTAAAATATTAATTTTTCATTTTTACCCTTTAATATAAAATCAAATTAGGGTAAAATTGAAAAATAAAAATTGGAAAAGATAGATTTGATGAAGATCTCATATTATCCACTAAAATATTAAAATATGTATTTTTCATTTTTATTTTTTAATATAAAATCAAATATGCCAAGGGTAAAATTGAAAAATGAAAATGTTACATATGCACGAAGGAACAAACATGATAACTTCAACATTTTTGGTTAGTAATATAGATAGAAGAGTATAGATATATATGAAGATTGATTAGTTGTTTGTTTCTAAACTTTTTTTTATAATATATAATACATCTTATAAATATGTAAAACCAAACTTGTTAAACAATTATGAACCAATACAACGATATTACTTTGCATCAATACATCTCAAAATATATTAAAACCTTTTCATATGCATTTGCACGTGCACAACAACTAGTTACATGAAAGGTGTTGTAAACGCAAAGTAAAACCAAACTTGTTAAACCATTATGAACCAATACAACAATATTACTTTGCATCAATACATCTCAAAATATATTAAAAACCTTTTCATGTGCATTTGCACATGCACAACAACTAGTTACATGAAAGGTGTTGTAAACACGGAGTGGATCCAGCTCGTGAGTCCCCCGTGCGGCACGTGAGCGGTGGCTGGGGTGGTGGGGCCCCTAACCTGATACTCCTACATGGCATTGGATGTGTTAGAACTTTCAATTGCAAAATAATTGAGAAACAAAGTTATAAGTAACATTTTAATTAAGCTGGATTTTGTAGATGCATTTAGAAAAACTGTATGTGTTTTTCACTTCTTCACACCCAAACCAGAATGCTTTAAATATCCAAAATACCCTCTTATTTTTAAATAATAAAAATAAAATCAATTTGTGACTTATTGAATATATTATGTGGCCATGATCAACTGACAACTGTACCTCCTGAATGAATGCTTTAAATATCCAAAAAATCTCTTATTTTTAATTAATAAAAATAAAATAAATTTGTGACTTTTCGAATATATTCTGTGGTTAGAATCAATTGTATCTCCTAATGGGACCATCATTTCTAAAGTTCAATTGAGAGTTTTAAAGCATCTCCAATGCAAGCTTCCAAATATGGATAGAAGACATCACTTTTTGGAGAGGGTCACACTCTAACTACCCCCTTCCATTTTTTCTTATCATCTTTAAAATTATATATTTTTATATGAAAACTCATTAATAAATACTATTAATATTAATTCACTTATATAAAAAATTATACCATTGAAAGATCTCATTAAGACCTTTAAAATGATTCTAATATTAAATTGTTTTGAAGTTATTTTTAAATTAATAATTTTAATAATTTAATATTAGTATCATTTGAAGGTCTCCATGAGACCTTTCCAACGGTAATATTTTTATAAAAAATGGATTTTTGGATTTAATTATATATTAGGTTGAAGTAATTTGGAGGCCAAAATCCAAATTTCCTAATTTGGAGGGACATTTAGAGAGTGATTGAAGCAAACCACCTTCCAAATTTAAAAATTTAGAGTATGGTTGGAGATGCTCTTATAATTGTTTAAAATTAAAAACTTCTAAATTAATGAAGAAGAAAGGGTGAGATCCTCTCCTTCCAATGAAATGATTCTCAGTTTTTTAAGGGTTGGGTTGGATAATATAAGGGGTGGAAATAATAACTCCCAAGTCTTTATAAAAGGTGAGAGTGGGTAAAAGAGGAGGCCTTTTGTTGTTACTACATTGTTTTTTCATTTTATGAGCATGGAAAGATTGCATAAAATTGTGAAAGGCAAAGACACTATGATCATCAATCCAGACTCTCACAAGGTAAGTCTATGCCTTTTTGTTTTATGAATGGGGAAGTGTCCCCTTCCTTCATGAGTCCTCCTCCCCTTATCTTTGATGGTTCAATGACTGTTATACTAGTGTCTTCTCTTTGTGTTTTGATTTAGGTTTTTGATGATTCTTTTTTGTTTTGAAGATTCAATTCGGGGGCAAAATCAGATAAATTTGAAAAAAATCAGGGGTATTTTGGGAACTCAAATTATAGTGTTTAAGAGAAAAAAAAAAGCCCGACACATCGTTTCGACCCTCTCTTCCCTTATTATTCTTTGTGTTTCACACTTACTCTCAATGTCTTTGTGTTTTGTTTTTATTGATGTTACAGTATACTCATGTGGTTATGCAATTATCAATTCAACATGTTTATTGATCTCTCAATTTCAAGATTGTTTATTGATATCTTCATCGATGCGTAGGCAGGGCCGTCTCGATATATTAAAGGCCTAAAGCGATTAAATAATATTTTATTTTAATTTTAAATTATTAATTTTTTACTTAAAAATTATTCTTCAAGTTTTTTTGGATGCAAAATTACCAATTACATTTTTATATGCAAATTTTTTATTTGATTCAAATAAAAGAAGATCTTGTTTCTTATTGTTTACATCACATAATTTTTTTTTCTTCTGTAAATATGAAGTCTAGAGAAGGTTTTTTTTTATACAAAAAAGAAAGAGAGTGAGAAAAATGTTTTTTTAGATAAAGAAGAAATAGATTGAAAAAAAATAAAAGAAGAGCGCGAAAAACAATAATGACACTTTTAACATTTTTTTAGGCTTTGTTGTTTCATATTCTCATTTTTTGGGATTCAAAAAAACCTTTAAATTTTATAGGTCATGTAAATTTTTTTTTTTGTTATTTTTTAAATATCATAAAATATTATCAAATTTTTATTAGTTATTTTTTAGTTATACTATTAATTAATTATTGCGTTGAACCCGAATCCGAAGAGAAACTTGGGCTTACACAGTGCATAAGTATTCCTCCCATTTAAATAACTAATCTTGACCATCCAATAATAAACACAAAATCTCAGCCATCCATACACCTAACCCTGTGACTCTCACTTCACTCGTCCCTCCTCTGTCACCGTCACTCACAAAACACAGACCCAAAAAAATGAAAAAAAGCTCTCTTGTTCTGAACTTGGTGTTCTAAAGTAAAAGTGAGGTCGTGTGTTTCGAAATCTTGTCTTTTAGTAGTTTTCCAGCGATGCGGGCGATTTCCATCGTCGGAGTCCGACATCATAACTTGCATTCAGTTCCAAAGGGCGAGCGTGGCGAGCGCGAAAGTTCTGGTCGAGCCTTTTCTTTCTCCGTTTACAGAACAGAGTCACGAGAACACACTCCTCACAACACAACACAAATCACACAATCCCACCCTTGCTGACCCTCAGCCCTCGCCACCTGACCATCACCATCGACGCTTCCGGGAGGAGAGGTGGTCATCGCAGAAAGATAGATCCATCCATTTGTGTTTGTGAACATGTGATTTGATTGTTGTTGGGTATCTATTGTTTTGTTGAGTTATTGATTGGGATTCATGGTTTTTTTTTTTTTTTTCAAAAGTGGGGACGGTATGTTTACTTTGATTAGAATTTGGAATATGTTAGTATGTATTCAAAGGTAAACTATTCAGATTTTGTTAGTTTTCTACTGGTGAATGTATGTTTAAGTAATTAGTTTTTTTTATTTTATGAAAGCCTAGATTTTTTGTTTTTTTTTTACAAAAGTTGTGATGGTATGTTTACTTTAATTAGAATTTGGAATATGTAATTACGTATTCAAAGGTAAAAACTATTGAGATTTTGTAAGTTTTTAACTGGTGAATGCATGTTTAAATAATTAGAGTTTGTTGTATTGTTTATTAAATATGTTTTGTGATTTTTCAAGGGTTAAACTTGAGCCCTACCTGAGCCCAGGCTCAACCCGAACCCGCGGGTTGAGGTCGGGTTTGAGTTAAACTCTGTGCATCGGGGGTTGGGTTTGGACAGACCTTCAACCCGATCCAACCCCCCGAGGCGCCCCTGCCGATGTGCACCGGGTGTGTGATCATTTGTCTGAACCACCTAGAACACCTACATGCACCAATTGTTTGATTATTGTCTGAGCCATCTACAAGCCCTTCTATGCGCTCTCTAACCACCTTTGCAATATTTTACAGTGAATTATGGTTGTTTGTGACAAGTGCATTTTCTTTTCCTTTACTATATTGTTATCTTGCTGGTCTACTTTCTTATGTGATGCCAATGCATCATGGATTCCTAGATGTGGTGTTGAATATTAATTTGAGCTTAATTTTGGTATGTAAAATCACCTTCTTTAAAATTCCTTTTAATAAAGAACATTTCGTCTTTAAATATCTCTCCACTGTTGTGATTCAACATAATGCTACACTGGTTGCTGGTCTTTAGGTGCCTGATCCTCGTGAGCTCTGTCTTTTCTTTTCTTTTTAACTGTGGTTTTAGTTGCTTTGTGATCTACTACTATCTGTCATCTGTTAATTCAGACTGTGGAGAGCATTGAAATCATATCGTCAGTTGGGTTCATTAGATCCATTTTTGTTAAGAACCCTATGCAAATTAATTGTTATGTTTTGATGAACTGCTAAACCATATCCACCATGAGGAACCATAACAAGTAAATTGTTGTGTTGCCAAAAGTAATTACATCAATTATGATTTGTCCTTCAATGTTGTGCAATTTGTTTTTTTTTTTTTTTTTTTTTTTATGATATCAGTGTTGTGCAATTTGTTAACAAAATGCTATAATATAAGCAATCTTTGGTCTCAATTCATCAACAACCATGTTATTTCAAGCCTACCGTTTTCTTAAAAAGAAAATGTTATTTACAGTGGAGGATGGTTCAGGTTGTTATCACATTGTGTCAGACCATTATTTTAAGATTTATGTAGGCATTGTTGAGACTTGAGATGTTGACTTTGACACCAGACATTTCTTTATCAAAAAATAATAATACAACTGTTATGTTCAAGAGTTTTAGAAACCTTTTAAATACCTAAATGTCTGTTAGCCAGACCCCTGAGGAAAGGGAGTGGGTTAGGAATTTACAGATGCTTGTAAATAGGGGGTGCAGCATATTAAATATTATTTGTTGTTAGGTTATGAAGAAGAACACAAATATTTCTAGTTCAGATAGATCCCTTCATTTAAAGAAAAAATAATTAAATCTCCGGTTGCTCCTGTGGATCGATCTGTAAACACGTTTTCGCCTTGTTTTTGTTCCATTTCGTAGTTTTTTAATTCCAAAATAGTGGAATTTTTATTGTAGCACTGTTAAATTCCTAACATTCTAGATTAGTAGATTGTAGTCTAGGTGTTGATGTCTATGATTTCCTTAATTATGTAATGGGAAAGAGAATCACTAACTAAATCCACCCAATATCCACTTTATTATTATAATAATTTGAGGCAGGTATTGTCACTTGGAATACATGGGGACACTATTTAACATTAAAAAAAATTATGTATCTAGTTAATAAATAAAAAGTCATGCATGAGTAATAGCCAAAGCAACTTAATTCAATACACTGTTCATGACTCGTTTTATTTTTCATCTTATGCAGTACCCATCTGGGTATCCTGGAGCCAACACATGGGATCGTCGGCTGGTAAGACCGCCAATCTTTATAGTAACTTTCACACATGAATTATATCCAATGTGATGTTGACGTGACATATCTGTAGACCGAGAAGGAGATAGGCTACGTTGTGAAGGAAGTGATGAGCAATCCTGGTCTTCCTTTACCGATAGGTTTGAAACTTACGGTGACCGAGGTAGACCTCATCGAGCTCGACTAGGGGTGGTAAACGAGCCGAACGAGCCGAGCTTTGACCTGCTCAGGCTCGGCTCGTTTAGTATCAGGCTCGGCACGGGCTCGATTCGGTTCGAGAACGAGCTTCATTTTGTGTTCAAGCTCGGCTCGTTGGGCTCGTGAAAAGCTCGGTTAAAGCTCGGCTCGGCTCGTTTGTTAAACAAGTCAAGCTGAAGCTCGAATCAAGGCTCCGCTCGGGCTCGTTTAGCTAAAAAAAATCTTGTTTAGCATTTAAGAAGTCACATTTCATAAATCACAACACCTTATACATGTGAAAGTAACATAAGTTCGGGCTCGAGCTCGGCTCGTTAACCTTTTTTCAGTTAAGTAAACGAGCTCGTCTAGGCTCGGGCTCTGCTCGGGCTCGGCTCGTTTACAAACCGAGCTTTAAAAATTGTTCAAGTTCGGCTCGTTTGTCTAATCGAACGAGCCTGAGCGAGCTTTAACCGAGCCGAGCCCGAGCTGCTCGGCTCATTTACCAGCCCTAACGTGATGTCAAGGGGTGGGTTTAGTGATTGACAAAAATGAAAGTGTAGGTCAGGTAACGGGGTGGGTATCTCATAACGTGGTGTGGGTGTAACCACCCCTGATCAAAATCTAATTCATATAATTTCCACTGTTAATCAAATTCAAATTATTTTTTTTACCTTTAGTAATATATATGGAAACTTAGAATATATGTGGAAACTTTCTAAGATATATGGAAACTTTCGTTGCCTTTACTCGGCGTAATGTATATATAGATTTTCATCACCTCTCTCTCAACGACTCCACCCCACCACCACCACCACCACCACCGGGGGCCACTCTTCTTCCTGGATCGTCATGTGGTAAGCAAATTTTGAGTTTTATGTTTTATGATTGATTGGGATGTTTCTTTTGTTCTGTTTATATTATTTTTATGGTTTTTTTAATTCTCTATAATATTGCAGACGATCCTGTAATATTCAACCAAGAAAAGAAATGCATTTCCTTTAGATCATACATGAACTTCAGTGATCCTAAATAATAGTGTGTAAATGGTGGTCAGGGTGCATTTGGCGGGCAATGAGAGGGAGAATTTTGGCATCATTTGTCATATATGGATTGTACATCCCATAAACAAATAATACTTCACTAAATTCCCTTGTTTTAATTTTATGAAACGATTAGAGGTTTTATGTGAAGCTTGCATTCCCCATTCAACCGCACTTTGCATTCCTGGAAAACAACATATCATATTGGAGGTTGTAAAGCTCAGAAGGAACATAAATTGTTTTTGAATTCAGTCTTAAGTCTTTAACTCTTAAGTTCTGTTTTATCCTCAGGATTCTTGGATGCTATAAAATTAATTGCTTTAGGAATATGAGAATTTTTGCTGGGTTTTGATTGCTGTGACTTCAATAAAATAAAGTATGAACCCCATTCCTCCGAAAAAAAAAAAAGAAGATTTTCACTGCCCACCTCATGTTTTCTGTTTATATTCATACTCCTTTAAGATCCCAATTATCCGTATTGAGGGGAACATTCTTGGAGACCTGTCTAATATTGTGAATGTGTTAATTTTCTTTTACAACATATTTACCTGTCGGTTGTCATAATTTATGTGATAGTATTTTTGAATAATTTGTTGCAAGTTCCATGCATCATAAAATCATAATTTTATTTTATTTTATTTTATTTTTATTTTTTTAGAGATAGTAAAAAAATTTTAGGGTGAGAAGACATTTAATATAATTCAATTAAAAGTGGAGTTGAAAGAAAAAAAAATGTCACATTGAAAGAACATGTGGAGACAAAGGGAAAAAAAGATGTTGAAAATTTAGATAAAGATTTGAGTAAAAACTTGATTTGGTATAAATATGGATAATGGTTATAAAAGTTCAACTCTTACATAAAAATAAAATAGATGTTACTTTCTTGTGCCGCAATGCTCACCCCTAATGGGCTTCCAGGATCCTTGTCGATTGACACAACTTTATGTGAATTCATACCCAACCCGTTATGTAGTTTATGGGTTCTCCCAAATTTAATTGTCTCAGTTTTACAAACATAAATATTGTCTACTTTGTCCAGCAAGACAAAAGGAGGTAGCAACACTATTGCGTGGCTCTAATCTTTGATGGCCTATTGTTGTCCGCTTAAATTTGAGATTTTGTGTTCACATATATTGCACAGTGTTTATTTATTGCTTTTAAGCGTATAATCTTGCAAACAAGAAATAAATGAGAACGCTCCAGCTGACACCAAGGGCATCTCTTGATTTTAATATGAATCCATGATTGGAATCTTGTAGTATTCAACCAAGAAAAGAAATGCATTTCCTTAGATCATACATGAGCTTCAGTGATCCAAAATAATAGTATGTAGATGGTGGTCAGGACACATTTTGGTGGGCAATGAGAGAAAATTGCAGTTAGTAAGAAGAGAGGGGTTTTCAGATCAATGAAGATTATATATATGCGGGTAAATATTGATAAGTGTTAGGGTGACACTTTTAGGTTTCTCGGTCCGTGCCTCAATTTGAAATAGGTATTTAGACCGAGAGAGAGCCGGGAGAGTTTTTGACATTTGGAATTATATAATAATAAATCACACTCATGTTTAATTTTAATATCCCAATTTTATAAGGAACACGTGTGGTGATGGATCTTTAAAGGTTTTTTTCATATAAACCCCTGAAAAATCTTATTTTGTTAAAATAGCTATGGTGGATTACTATTTTCAACAATACCTCTCAAAGGGTTTAAATTGTGATGGAATATCCTTTTGAAGGGTGCAATTGTAAAAATATAAAATTTTATATTACGCAATTACCCTTGAAAAATTGTGCGCAATTTAAACCCTCTGAGGGGTATTATTGAAAATAAAGTAGAAAGGAGGACATTTTTATAATATATAATTCTTGAAGGGGTATATGTAATGATCCCTCTAAATAAGGGGTTTGTTTGATATTAGTCCTTGACATTTATCTTATTTGAAAACGATCTCTCAGTTTCTTAAACGATCCCTGAATTCCATGGTAAATTGTGGAGATCCCCCACCGTCAAATATGTTAACAACCCCATCACATGTTTTTAACCGCAGTTTGGTTATCCTTAACCCTACATGGAATATTAGCAAACCAACTTTAGACCAAAACAATACCATCTCTTTCTTTCATGTTTAGGCTATGTTTTTTTTCAGATTATTAGCATTTTAAAAATATTTGAATCCAGGAGTTTAACCAGTGTATGATTGATTTTTTTTTTACGTTTAATATTTTAATTTTTTTTCAGTCGTACGCATACGCATACGGTGGTACACTGGACTCCACCACCTGTTAATCGGGTGAAGTGCAATGTGGACGCATCATTCAAAAACAGGATCTGCATACGCACGAAAAAGACGCTCGGGGAGGGAGGAGTTGGGGTTGTGGTGAGAGACTACAGGGGAAGTCTAATCAGCTGCGCCCAATTTTACTTAACTGAGGGAGATTGGTTGAAAGACAGTGTTCAGTCTGAATACTTGGCTCTCCTCCGTGCTGTTAATTATATGATGACATTAAATATGCGTAACGTTATTTTTGAGACAGACTGTGATGCTGTGGTTACTGAGGTTAATTCCATTTATTGTACTCGCAGTGAGTCGTCACAGATTCGCGGACTGCTTAGAGATGCGAGGTATTTCGACTCTTGGGATGTTTGCCATGCGCCTCGTGAAGTGAATTCAGTCGCGGACCACTTAGCCACTCTTGGAAGGACAGAAAAATGCGAGCGGACATGGTCTGGAAATTATCCACCTAAAGTTGTACGTCTTACGCAGAGAGATCTTTCAGGTCAGTTTGTTTATTTTTTAAAAAAATTGGTACTCCCTCGCAACTTCTTTCGTAAAGAGAAGAGGTGTCAGCTAACTAATCAAAATTGGGTTTGCTAGGTCCGTATCTTAGAGTTACGAAGAAACGTTGTCGGAGCACAGGGATAATATATTTTTTTTTAAAAGACAATGAACATTGTTCATGCGATTTGTTATGATGATGTTATGATTTTTTAACTATGTTTTTTAATTTTTAATTGATTCTCATTGAAATGATAGACTTTCTATGTTAATTCCCCTCAAACAGTCCCCTCATAGAAATTATAGACTTCCCATGTTAATTCCCCTAATGGATCGTCTCCACGGGGTTCTGCTTCGCGGTCTGCCTGTGCTTGGCAACCTCGTCAAGCGACATGCATCGGTGGTCGTTGGATAGACTCTTTGTGAGAGGCCATCGTTTTTGCTGCAAAAAGTTGGATTGTTTGCACGATGAGAACGAGAGGGGATGGATGAAGCGTCCGACACGTGCTAGGATTGTATGCACGCGTGGCGGAGATTCGTGACTCGGTGGTGTTCATTTGTGCAGGTTGTATGCCTAGCTTCCCATGAATTTCAATCTATTAAACCCCCTTATAAAACAATAAACCCATCAAAGAACCAATTTAGCATACAAGAGCTGATCCCAAGTATTAGGAAGATCTGCAAGGCACCGAGTCACGAATCTCCGCCACGCGTGCATACAATCCTAGCACGTGTCGGACGCTTCATCCATCCCCTCTCGTTCTCATCGTGCAAACAATCCAACTTTTTGCAGCAAAAACGATGGCCTCTCACAAAGAGTCTATCCAACGACCACCGATGCATGTCGCTTGACGAGGTTGCCAAGCACAGGCAGACCGCGAAGCAGAACCCCGTGGAGACGATCCATTAGGGGAATTAACATGGGAAGTCTATAATTTCTATGAGGGGACTGTTTGAGGGGAATTAACATAGAAAGTCTATCATTTCAATGAGAATCAATTAAAAATTAAAAAACATAGTTAAAAAATCATAACATCATCATAACAAATCGCATGAACAATGTTCATTGTCTTTTAAAAAAAAGTATATTATCCCTGTGCTCCGACAACGTTTCTTCGTAACTCTAAGATACGGACCTAGCAAACCCAATTTTGATTAGTTAGCTGACACCTCTTCTCTTTACGAAAGAAGTTGCGAGGGAGTACCAATTTTTTTAAAAAATAAACAAACTGACCTGAAAGATCTCTCTGCGTAAGACGTACAACTTTAGGTGGATAATTTCCAGACCATGTCCGCTCGCATTTTTCTGTCCTTCCAAGAGTGGCTAAGTGGTCCGCGACTGAATTCACTTCACGAGGCGCATGGCAAACATCCCAAGAGTCGAAATACCTCGCATCTCTAAGCAGTCCGCGAATCTGTGACGACTCACTGCGAGTACAATAAATGGAATTAACCTCAGTAACCACAGCATCACAGTCTGTCTCAAAAATAACGTTACGCATATTTAATGTCATCATATAATTAACAGCACGGAGGAGAGCCAAGTATTCAGACTGAACACTGTCTTTCAACCAATCTCCCTCAGTTAAGTAAAATTGGGCGCAGCTGATTAGACTTCCCCTGTAGTCTCTCACCACAACCCCAACTCCTCCCTCCCCGAGCGTCTTTTTCGTGCGTATGCAGATCCTGTTTTTGAATGATGCGTCCACATTGCACTTCACCCGATTAACAGGTGGTGGAGTCCAGTGTACCACCGTATGCGTATGCGTACGACTGAAAAAAAATTAAAATATTAAACGTAAAAAAAAAATCAATCATACACTGGTTAAACTCCTGGATTCAAATATTTTTAAAATGCTAATAATCTGAAAAAAAACATAGCCTAAACATGAAAGAAAGAGATGGTATTGTTTTGGTCTAAAGTTGGTTTGCTAATATTCCATGTAGGGTTAAGGATAACCAAACTGCGGTTAAAAACATGTGATGGGGTTGTTAACATATTTGACGGTGGGGGATCTCCACAATTTACCATGGAATTCAGGGATCGTTTAAGAAACTGAGAGATCGTTTTCAAATAAGATAAATGTCAAGGACTAATATCAAACAAACCCCTTATTTAGAGGGATCATTACATATACCCCTTCAAGAATTATATATTATAAAAATGTCCTCCTTTCTACTTTATTTTCAATAATACCCCTCAGAGGGTTTAAATTGCGCACAATTTTTCAAGGGTAATTGCGTAATATAAAATTTTATATTTTTACAATTGCACCCTTCAAAAGGATATTCCATCACAATTTAAACCCTTTGAGAGGTATTGTTGAAAATAGTAATCCACCATAGCTATTTTAACAAAATAAGATTTTTCAGGGGTTTATATGAAAAAAACCTTTAAAGATCCATCACCACACGTGTTCCTTATAAAATTGGGATATTAAAATTAAACATGAGTGTGATTTATTATTATATAATTCCAAATGTCAAAAACTCTCCCGGCTCTCTCTCGGTCTAAATACCTATTTCAAATTGAGGCACGGACCGAGAAACCTAAAAGTGTCACCCTAACACTTATCAATATTTACCCGCATATATATAATCTTCATTGATCTGAAAACCCCTCTCTTCTTACTACCTGCAATTTTCTCTCATTGCCCACCAAAATGTGTCCTGACCACCATCTACATACTATTATTTTGGATCACTGAAGCTCATGTATGATCTAAGGAAATGCATTTCTTTTCTTGGTTGAATACTACAAGATTCCAATCATGGATTCATATTAAAATCAAGAGATGCCCTTGGTGTCAGCTGGAGCGTTCTCATTTATTTCTTGTTTGCAAGATTATACGCTTAAAAGCAATAAATAAACACTGTGCAATATATGTGAACACAAAATCTCAAATTTAAGCGGACAACAATAGGCCATCAAAGATTAGAGCCACGCAATAGTGTTGCTACCTCCTTTTGTCTTGCTGGACAAAGTAGACAATATTTATGTTTGTAAAACTGAGACAATTAAATTTGGGAGAACCCATAAACTACATAACGGGTTGGGTATGAATTCACATAAAGTTGTGTCAATCGACAAGGATCCTGGAAGCCCATTAGGGGTGAGCATTGCGGCACAAGAAAGTAACATCTATTTTATTTTTATGTAAGAGTTGAACTTTTATAACCATTATCCATATTTATACCAAATCAAGTTTTTACTCAAATCTTTATCTAAATTTTCAACATCTTTTTTTCCCTTTGTCTCCACATGTTCTTTCAATGTGACATTTTTTTTTCTTTCAACTCCACTTTTAATTGAATTATATTAAATGTCTTCTCACCCTAAATTTTTTTTACTATCTCTAAAAAAAATAAAAATAAAATAAAATAAAATAAAATTATGATTTTATGATGCATGGAACTTGCAACAAATTATTCAAAAATACTATCACATAAATTATGACAACCGACAGGTAAATATGTTGTAAAAGAAAATTAACACATTCACAATATTAGACAGGTCTCCAAGAATGTTCCCCTCAATACGGATAATTGGGATCTTAAAGGAGTATGAATATAAACAGAAAACATGAGGTGGGCAGTGAAAATCTTCTTTTTTTTTTTTTTCGGAGGAATGGGGTTCATACTTTATTTTATTGAAGTCACAGCAATCAAAACCCAGCAAAAATTCTCATATTCCTAAAGCAATTAATTTTATAGCATCCAAGAATCCTGAGGATAAAACAGAACTTAAGAGTTAAAGACTTAAGACTGAATTCAAAAACAATTTATGTTCCTTCTGAGCTTTACAACCTCCAATATGATATGTTGTTTTCCAGGAATGCAAAGTGCGGTTGAATGGGGAATGCAAGCTTCACATAAAACCTCTAATCGTTTCATAAAATTAAAACAAGGGAATTTAGTGAAGTATTATTTGTTTATGGGATGTACAATCCATATATGACAAATGATGCCAAAATTCTCCCTCTCATTGCCCGCCAAATGCACCCTGACCACCATTTACACACTATTATTTAGGATCACTGAAGTTCATGTATGATCTAAAGGAAATGCATTTCTTTTCTTGGTTGAATATTACAGGATCGTCTGCAATATTATAGAGAATTAAAAAAACCATAAAAATAATATAAACAGAACAAAAGAAACATCCCAATCAATCATAAAACATAAAACTCAAAATTTGCTTACCACATGACGATCCAGGAAGAAGAGTAGCCCCCGGTGGTGGTGGTGGTGGTGGGGTGGAGTCGTTGAGAGAGAGGTGATGAAAATCTATATATACATTACGCCGATTAAAGGCAATGAAAGTTTCCATATATCTTAGGGTGCGTTTGGTTGCGCGATTGCAAAACTGATTCTGCAGGAATCTGCGATTGCAAACTGATTCCGCAGGAAGCTCACTTTCTCAGCTTTCTGAAATCGCAGCTTTTGGGCACTATTTGCCTGAAATTTGTGTGCAGGAAGCTGCTACAGTAAAACTGTTTGGTTGCACGATTGTAAACGCAGCTTCCTGCAATCGCAATCACAGCGCAATCGCGCAACCAAACGCAAGTTTCCATATATATTCTAAGTTTCCATATATATTACTAACGGTAAAAAAAATAATTTGAATTTGATTAACGGTGGAAATTATATGAATTAGATTTTGATCAGGGGTGGTTACACCCACACCTCGTTATGAGATACCCACCCCGTCACCTGACCTACACTTTCATTTTGTCAATAACTAAACCCACCCCTTGCTATAAATATGAAACCCCACGGTAAAACCCAACCCCATCCATTTTACTCTCTCTCTCTCTCTCTCTGTTTTTTTTCTTCTCCCCGCGATTGTTCTTCAACGACAGCGGTCGCCGGACCGAGCTCGTCTAGGGACGCGATGGTGACCTCCTCGACTGCGCCATCGAACAGGGGGATGGAGCCGAGAGGGTTGGAGCGGAGGTCGAGGTTCAAGGAGAGGGCTTTATCGGTGTCCGAGGGTCTCGAGGTGGAGGAGATTCTGGCGGAAGCCGAGGCCGGCATCGGAGGACGAGGAGGAGGGGATGGATAGGGTTTTGAAGGGGGTGAGGATTTGGAGGATTACGAAGTTAGGGTTTTTAGGGTTTCTGTTGGGGACCTGGGATTTGGTGGTGGTTTGTGGAGGTCGGAAGGGATGGATGTTTGGAATCGGATTTTCATCTCCGGGAGGGGTCTATTATGGAATTTCGAAATGTGTTTCCAAATGCCCCGATTAGTTATTTATTTATTTATTTATTTTAAAGATAGAGATTTTTATTTCAAAAAACTCCCGAATGTCTCAAGTAGTTTTAGCTGTTGGAGAAAGCAAAATTAAAACTTTTTAGTTATAAAGAGTGAAAAAATGAGTTTTTTAGGAACCGAACTAAAGTTTATATTTTTGGGGAATTTATTTCTAAAAGCAGCTTTAAGTGATAACTGATAAGTTACTTATTAAACTCGTTTCACACTCTCTCTTTAGAACAAAAACTACTTTTCTTGATGATGGTTTAGTTTGGCAACTGTTTTCATTGGGTTTCTTGATTTGGTATTGGCATTTTTTTTTAAGTTTGTCACATCCTGTTGAGGGTTTAGGAACTGTGTTTCTACTGCGAAGATGTTGTGACATATCTGTAGCATGAACATAAACATTGTGCATTTTGTATTAGTGGCTTATTCACATATAAAAGAAACCATGTCTACGAGATTTAGTTATGGGCACAGCACATATGCTCAGTGATAAACTTAGAAAATTGGTTAACAATATTAATTTCTATGAGCATATTATGTGAATACATGTATGTATTTTAGATGGAGAATAACTCAAAATCAATATTATACTTATTTGGTTGGGGTTTGTGGCATACTTGAGATTCTAAAAACTTGAATGCACCTCATTTCACGAATATTAATTCAGAGTAGGAACTGGGCTACACTACAAGAAAAATCATTTTTTGCGACGAATTATTTGCGACGTATTACACAAACCGTCGCAAAAGATCATAATTTTGACGGTGAGTTTTGGGAGTCGCAAATACCTTTCTGCTTTTGCGGCGACCGAGTTGAGCCGCTGTTAAAAAATTTATTTGCGACGGGTTTGTTATGCCATCGCGAGAAATGTATTAGTTGCGACAGAATACTATCCGTTGCAAATACCTAATTTTTTTATCCAACCATTCATTTTTTTCACTTGTGATTAGAGCCATCTGATCTTCCTGTATATGTATTAAAACAAAGAGACTGAAATGGGAGAGAGAGAGAGAGAGGCGGAGATGGTTCACAGTGCTTTCGACACGGCAGAGCTCATACGGGGCTGCTCGTCCCGGATCGACTGCGTCTCCATGTACGGCTCCAAGATCCTCCTCGGCACCTACTCCAGCTACCTCCGCATCTTCGCCTCTTCCACCTCCTTCGACGCCTCTGACGGCTCCAACGACGGCGACGTCCGGGGGGCCCCGTATGTTGTGGATCAGGAGGCCGCCCCGTACGTCGTGGATCGGGGTTCTGGAGGAGGTCTGTGGGCGGAGGGAGCTCCTCTTGTCGCTGTCGGAGTCCGTCGCCTTCTACCCCCTCCCGAATCTCGAGGCGTTCGCGGCGATCGCAAAGACGAAAGGGGCGAACGTAATTGTTTCAACTTTTTTTTTCTCCGAGACTTGTCAATTTGTTGCCTGTCTTTAGATTCTTTGTTTATCCTCTGTTGTTTTTGGGGGTTTTGAAGAGGGAACTGAGTGGAATCAGATCTTTAAAAGTCTCTATGTGATGTGGCTCATTGAAACGATTCAATGATTGTCATTAAACAATTTAGGTGAAATTTGTGTGTCCATAGGGGTTCAGTTTGAGGGAAAAAAACACTAATTTTTTTAGTTTAATGGGAGAGCTATTTTTCAATTTTATGATATTTTCCAGTATGTTTTTTATTCATACATTCACTTGTATATGTTGGGAAAAAGTGACAAATAGAATAACTGTTCTTTTTCAGAATACTCGAATTGATTGCTAAGGAACAAGAGATGGAGGAGCTAAAGGCACTTGAGGCCCGCAGGGCGCGTTGAGTTGGAGGAAGAGCAGAAGAAAGCTGCAAGGGGAAAGTAATCTGTTCTTCTTTCATTCTTACACTGAGTTTTTTTAATGTGATATTGTTTGTATTTGTTGTTTATGAATCATGATGATGCCCTTCCTTTAGACAAAGTCTTATATCGCAGTAGTCCTAGAATTGCATACATGTTTCTATTTTAAATAGGTGCAGTTTTTTGAGTGATTTTGGTTTATTGAATGCTTGGATAAACAAATAAAAAAAAACTGGATAAAAAGAAAAAGAATGTAACTGTCCCCATTTCCAATGAGAGTTGTTAATTATTCATGTACCATTCTTGTATGAGTAATGCTATGGATCACTTCATGTTTCTTTGTTGTTCTTATATATCTAGAGATCAAGAGATCTATATATGACTTCTCTGTTAATGGGAGAGCTATGTCCTATGACTTTCCTCACATGGTACTGGTTGGTGCATGAGAAGAATTTTGCCATTCTAAACAAGTTGGTGAGCTACCAGTTCATTTTCTTAAAAACAATGTTGGTTAGGTAGTGCCATGCAAACACTGAAAAACCTAAGCCGCCGTCACCGTCGAAGTTCAGAATATCGCCGATCTTCAACCATTCTTGTATGAGTAATGCTATGGATCACTTCATGCTAAATAGAATTGCTTTTAACTAGAGAGTTAACATATGGGATTTTGTGCCTATCTAGTTTTATGTGATCCTAGAAAGTTGGCAAGAGATTCTCTAGTTTCAGTATCACTCCCATGAAGCATATCATTAAAACATCAAACCAATAGACTCATGTTTTAGATGGAGCAGTAAATACAATAAATTGATCACATATTGAAAGCCTCCACCGACCACCCTTTAATGGAAAAAATCCAATCCACATGACAAGTCTGCCGCCTCCAATCTCTCTTTTGCTTGGTGGTTTTGTCTGATATACCTGAGACTGTATTGCTGTCCCTTTTAAACAGAGGATGAAAATGTGGACATGTACTGTGAGGAAAATGAAGAATCTAATCAGGTAATTTCATTTCACATGTTTTCTTTTACACTGATTTCCTGCATTGATTGCCATGTGTGGTTTCTGCGCTCCAGTCTTTATGTATTAAATTCGAAAAAAGGAGGGTACTGGGTAGGAGATTTTAGAGTATACTATTGAAGTTTTATTTTGTGGGTAATAGTGCATGAAAAATATGAAACTGAAATTTTATTGTAGTCACCGTCAAATAAAATTTTAGTTGTTTAGTGTTATTCAGATGTCTAATCGATTCTATCCATCAATTTTCACTGATTTGAGATTTTTGAGACATAGTTTTAGAGTTTGAAATTTTAAGAACAGATAGAATTCTTGTATACATGCAGATAATTTACTTTGATTGCAAGTTTATGATTTCTAGAGTTTTTGTAGATCTTGAGTTGGTTAAAAAATGATGAAAATTTTTGGTTTCATGTTAAATTGGCTTAATGTCAGATTTTAGCTACAATGTAGCCACTTCTTTATGCTCTGCCGCATGCTATAGAGTCCTTATGATGTGAATGTAGGATGACAAGTGAGCACTGTGTCATTTAGTGGTATATAGTCTTGTCTCTAAACAGGATATGGATCTATTCTTTTCACATGTACAGATTGGTTTATGCTTTTTAGCTTGGTTTTAATGCTCTGACTACCACCACATATGTACCAGCGGCATGGAACAACATTGATTGAGAAGAATCACCTAGAGGGGCCACAGTCAGTCGCCCAAAAGAGGGATGCAAAAATCTTAATCATTGCGGATCGGTCGGTGGTTCGGTCTTCTATCGATCTCTGTTTTTGTCGTTGTCGTTTGTTTCAGATATTTGGTTATGTGTTGGCTGAGGTTAATTTATGTTATGATGGATCTTGTCATGGATATTGTTGAATGATGAATTGTTAGGTTCTATATCGTTTTTTTTTTTTTTGTTTTGTTTAAATTTGGATGTTTTGTTTTTGGATTTGAAGATTATGGTTTCTGGTCATTTAAGGTTATGGTGTGATGGTATGGCTTTTTATTTCTGTTTATCTTTTGTAGTGGTTTTGGTAATTGAGAAAATAAATGTGCTATTTTGAATAAATCAATGCTGATGTAAGCTGTCTACTTTGTTGTAGGTCATTCTATTACAGATTCATTTGTTGTTTTGCTTCGATTGTCTTTAGTGTTTTAGTGGTTGTCATTGAGTAATAATTTGTTTTGCGCTTTATCAAGAAGGTGCTCTGTGTGGGCTGATATCCAACTTGCTTTGGCAAGAACCTGTTACTTGAGTACACCGCTTAGTCTCATTAATGTGCATGCATTGTCAACTGTTACATCATTAATGCAATTCTTTCTAAAATCTCAAATAAAAAAAAAAAAAAAAACATTATTTGCGACGGTTTAGGCCTCTGTCGCAAAAGTCAAAAAATGAAAATAAAAATGTTTTTTGCGACAGCTAGTTTATCCGTCGCAAAATATGTAGTTTACACTACTATAGTAAAAAGGAAGTTTTTGCGACGGATTATTTGCGACGGTAGCAAAACCGCTATAAAAGATATTTGCGACGGCTAAAAACCGCTGCTATTCTTTTGCGACGCCGTTTGGTACGACGGAACCCAAACCGCCGCAGAACCGTCGCAAAAGGGTATTTGCGACGGTTATAGAGGCTTTTTGCGACGGTTTCAAACCGTCGCAAAAAATGGTTTTTCTTGTAGTGCTAGGATAATTAATTGTCGATTTGGAATAGGTATGTAATTATTTTAATGACATCATGCATTGCAATGTTAAACCATTTAGTTTGTTTTATCGGGTCTTGATGTACACATGAAACTTCTCTTTAAGATAAGGAATAAAGAAACAAAATGAGGTATTCTGGCATTACCACCTATCACTTGTGCAACCACCTATCACTTCCTTTGAGATATGCTTATTGTGAACCCCATGCAGGATATTTAGTGTGTTGTCTAATCAAATCTAGTGTGTTGTCTAATCAAATCGGCTATGGAATGCATCTCAGAAAAATTGGGGAATTACCCATCATAGGATTCAAAAGATCTTAATGAACATTGATCAGCCTATCTAAGAATCCTGTCAAATCCGTTGACCAAAGACAGTGAACAGGTTGCTAGTTGTCTACCATTGATTTAAGCTAGCACATGGTGAACAGTGTCTTAATGTGGTGTTGGCAGAGTCAATTAATCCTGATGTAAGAAAATGAATCAAAATAAAACAATTGATCTAATTGTCAAACAAAAATGTTGAAAACAAACATAATATATGCTTACCAAAAGAAATATCTGCATTAATTAGTAAATGAAATTTTAGTCATTCAATGTAGTTCTGGGAAATAATAATTCTATTGTGTTTTCCATATCAATGTGTCCAATAATGCTATTTGCAAAGGTCATTTGCAATGACAGTATTGCAAAAGTATTGATGATTTTTCTAATTAGTGCAAATACTTAAACCTAATTACTACGTGCGTGAGTATCCAGCTTAATTTTAACTCTGCTTCCATCCCTGAAATCCTCTTACTATGTGCGTAAATATCCAGGTTAAATTTAAGTTCACATGTGATTACATTTAAATTGTGGTTTGTTAATACTCTTGTAAGATTTAAATTGATTGATTGATGTCTTTAGAAAATGATTTTTTATTTTTTAATAATATTTAGATTCAACAATTAATTCTTTTTAATAATTACTTTTTCTTTTGAAAAAAATCCATATAACCCCCTGAAATCTTCTGGATATCCATATAACCCCCTGTAAGCATACCATAAATGCAAATAACCCCTTATGGTTAAAGATCCTTTAACAAAGTTGGAATATTCTTAGCATATTTCGTTATTTAAGCTATAGTTAACAAATATGTATTTTTTTAACCCTTTGAAGATTACAAGGGGTTATTAAAAATTATACATAATATTCTACATACTTGTTAGAAGTACATGTTAGAAGTACATGGGAATATATATCTATTATTTTATTTAATAATCATTATTGTTTATGTCTTTGAAATTTTTTTTTTTAATAATATTTAGATTCAAAGATTAAGTTTTTTTAATAATTACCTTTTCTTTTGGGAAAAATTCATATAACCCCCTGTAATCTCAATATATCCATATAATCCCTTGTAAGTAAGCCTGTCAATTATCCGAAAAAAATCTGAATCCGATTCGAATCCATATCCGAAAAATCAGAAATATCCGATATTCGAAGTTCCGGAGTACGGATATGGATATCAATCTATCCGATCCGAAAAATATCCATATCCGATATATATTATAAATATATATATTTGTATTATATATTGTCCATATTGTTATCTTATATGATTAATCATAATGATAATATATTATAATACTATTAAAATTTTAATGTATGATATCTAAAAGAGATAATAAGCTTTAAAATCTTAATTTTAATTTTGATATTCCTCTTAAAATCTTAAAATTTTACATTTCCTTCTTCGGTAAAGGTGAGATTTTTCACCTCTTTTATTTGCAACTTCAGGTGGTTTTGAATTTATAATATAGGGTTTTGTTAACGAATACTCTCGTACACTGGTTAACCCATATTAATCGCTCATTTTTTTGGCAACCTAACAAATTAATTATGATATGGTTAAAAAAATGAAAGATTTTTTTAAAATACCAACAATACCCCTAATAAATTCACCACATTTTTATCTTCTTCCCTCCAACACCCGAATTTTTCCTCCCTCACACAATGTTTAAAAATAAAAAATATTACAAGCATAAATAAGATATTTTTTAAAAAAATGTCCTATTTATGTAAAAAAAAAAAAGGTATGTATATCAAACAATTGAATAATAATTTTTTTTTTGTATATAAAGCCAATTTTTTATATATTATTTATGAGTAAACAGGGCATGGGAGGGAAGAAGAAAAAAAGATGGTGAATTTATTAAAGGTGGTGTTGGTAATTTTTAAAAAAATTATTTTTTATACTCATATCATAGTTAATTTATTGGATTGCTTAAAAATGTAACAATAAATATGGGTTAGTTAACCAGTGCTCTGAGGGTACTCGTTAACAAAACCCTATAATATATTTATTTTCATGAGTATTGGTTCTCATCCAATGACGCAAATTAATTTGATTTTATTTGAAGACGCTAATAATAAAAGAACAAGTTATTCAATCACTTGTGACGTAAGTATGTATATAGCATCACTTTCCTTTTTCGAAATAAAAAGATATGGAAACTATAAAGATAAAAGAACACGTCGTTCTAGAATCTTGCATCATGTTTTATTTCTATAGTTTTCATATCTTTATTTTTGAAATAAAAATGTTTCTCATTTTCAATTTTTTTTTTTGTTATGCGGAGAATTGACTCTTACAAAGTTTTAAATATTTAAAATAATTTCAAATTAAATCCAAATCCAATCCGAACTCAACCCCACTCGAATCTGAACAAAACCCAACAGGTTGGGTTTGGGTTGAGCTTCTCAAACCTGAGGGTCAAGTTAAGTTAGGTTTGGATTGGGTTTCTTCAATCTCGGGTTGGGTTAGGGTTGAGTTCCAACCTGTCTCAACCAGCCTAAGTTGCACCTCTAATGCTCATCCATGTGGGTACAGTGAGATCATCCTGACAATGACTGCAGCCAGCGGTGCCTTGCAGATCTTCCTAATACTTGGGATCAGCTCTTGTATGCTAAATTGGTTCTTTGATGGGTTTATTGTTTTATAAGGGGGTTTAATAGATTGAAATTCATGGGAAGCTAGGCAATTTATACTAGTTGATAAATTTTGGATTTTTCATCATAACAAAAACAACCCCGTTGACTCTAAGAGAGTATATCTGGTCTGAAAATTTTACTTTTACGGTTTCTAACATGTTTTTTTTTAAAAAAAAATATGTACTTGTTTAATTGTTGAAAGTCATGAATACATGAATATGAAAACTAAACGACACCAAACAGACAACTCACTTTGTTTGAAGGGTTAATTAAATTTTTTAGGATCTCAGATTGGGTAGAGTTACACAACTTGTTTTGGCTCGTGAACTCACTATATCGTAACAGAGAACGAGTTAGGTCAAACGCTAATTGAATAATTTAATTATCTAACGTGTTCGTGATTGTCAGATCTTATTACATCAAGATAGATATATCAATAATTATTGTGATTGAGATATTTTATTTTAAATTCTTTTTAAATGATAATCATGCATTATAATTTTTAATTTGTTATCTTGAAATGATAAAATATAATGATCATGAATGCATTAAATAATTAAATTGTCTAACAAGCATTGAACATAAATTGTCTAACAAGCGTTAAAATATATTCATAACCCAAGTTTATCTCAATATGTTTGCGTTTGGTTTCCTCTGTATCATACCATTATCCTCGTACTCTTCTCTTAATCCATGTTGCAAATTTAAGCATGTCCTCGTGGAAGTCCAATCCAATCAAAATGCAACATTACCGAATTATATAATTTAATGAAAAAGTATAGTAAATGATATAATAAAGAAAAATGTTAGTCTCAGTTACATTTATCAATCAAAACTCAGACCTCACATGTTTTCATTTAAAAAAAAATAATAAACATCATCTAATGAAGTATATGCTTTGATAAAAAGTGCATACCATTCAATTTTGAGTTGAATGAACCCATTTTTAGTAAATATAAAAAAATAATTAATGTGGTATATACAACATTTAACTAGATATATACTTCACTGGATTTTTAATGTAGTATATAAGATTGTATTTTAAACTGAAAAAAAAATTAAGTGTAACAGCACTCTATAATAAATGATCGAATGCATACCGACTGCATCGAATATCTACCATGAATTAAGACCGACAAAATGACTGAATTTATAACAGTACTAAGGCCCATTTCCATTCCATTGGTCCATCGGTATGGTAGCCCATTGGGAAAAGTTCATACCATTTGTTTTTTTTTTAAAAAAAATCATACAGTCTCTTTAAGTATAAACTCTTATATGAAATGATGTATATATTGAGACATAATAATATACTTTTTTTCTAGTTGAAAAAAAAAAAATTCATGTCACACACTATGATAGTGCGGTATATACTACACTATCATAGTATATCGGACTGTAAATGGGGATGTAAATGGATCTGCATGTATCAGCGCTCTAGCCCATTTTCTCCATTGGTCCATCGATATGGTAAGGAACATGAAAACGAGGCCCAAATCTATGAAATGATGAAAAATGTTAGACTCGGTCATTTTTTACCAATAAAGACTCAGATCACACATGTTTTTTTTTTTTTTAAATAGTAAACATCAATTAGGTATATTCTTTAATTTAAAGTGTATATTGCTCCATTTTGAGTTGAATAAACCTATTTTTAGTAAATCTAATAAGATATTTAATGAGATATATACATGGTCTAACGAAGTATATGTTCAACTGGATTTGTAACGAGGCATATAAGACTGTATTTTGAATTGTAAAAAAAATCGAGTATAACAGCGCTCGAAAATGATATGTCTAGCCCTTTGTACAGCCCATCAACACCGGTTTCCTTTTTTTAAAAAAAAAATTGTACACTCTTCAATATGAGTATATGATATATAAAATGAAGTATATACTAAATTACATTAATGTATTTTTCCATTAAAAAAATGCAACTACTATGATAGAATCCCATATATTACGCTATAATAGTATATTGGGCTACAAAACGGACTGTGTATCAGCTCTCTTTAGTGAGTGCATTCAACTAATGATATTTATGACACTGTAAAAAAAAAAGTGTCGTGACACAATTTTTATTCCAACCCCACTTTCAATCCATGTGTCAGATAAAAACTTCTCAAAGCATGTACTCACTTTAGTGAGATATATGTTTCAATAAAATTTTTTTATCTTTTCTATAAATGTATTCATGCAATTCATTGCAGTATATACTTCATTCTTTATAAAAATATGTAACTCATTAAATGAGGTATACTATTTTTATAAAATTCAATACACTTCTAGACTTGATTTGGAGGTGAAAAATGAACTGGACGTAACATTATCCTCAAAGAAAAAAAATATTATAGTAATAGTTTTGTTACACTCAGTTTTTTTTCTTGATCCAAATACAATCTTATATATCTCGTTAGAAATTTAATTAAACATATTTACTTCATTAAATGTTGTATATATTTCGTTAAAATTTTTCTTATATTTACTAAAATAGATTTATTTAATTTAAAATGGAGAGATATACATTTTTTATCAAAACATATATTTTGTTATATGATGCTTACTATTTAAAAAATAAAAATAAAAATATGTGTGTTCTGAGTTTTAATCGATAAAAAAAGCCTCGGGCTAACATTTTCCTTCTAGTGTGTGTGTAACAGTACCTAAAATACTTGTGGACCGGATTCAGAACACTCAGAAACAATGCCCAGAAAGGCCCACCGCAAGGGTTAGGTAGGACCCGGTAAGCTCTTCCTTACAACCTGCACAAATGAACGCCACCGAGTCACGAATCTCCGCCACGCGTGCATACAATCCTAGCACGTGTCGGACGCTTCATCCATCCCCTCTCGTTCTCATCGTGCAAACAATCCAACTTTTTGCAGCAAAAACGATGGCCTCTCACAAAGAGTCTATCCAACGACCACCGATGCATGTCGCTTGACGAGGTTGCCAAGCACAGGCAGACCGCGAAGCAGAACCCCGTGGAGACGATCCATTAGGGGAATTAACATGGGAAGTCTATAATTTCTATGAGGGGACTGTTTGAGGGGAATTAACATAGAAAGTCTATCATTTCAATGAGAATCAATTAAAAATTAAAAAACATAGTTAAAAAATCATAACATCATCATAACAAATCGCATGAACAATGTTCATTGTCTTTTAAAAAAAAGTATATTATCCCTGTGCTCCGACAACGTTTCTTCGTAACTCTAAGATACGGACCTAGCAAACCCAATTTTGATTAGTTAGCTGACACCTCTTCTCTTTACGAAAGAAGTTGCGAGGGAGTACCAATTTTTTTAAAAAATAAACAAACTGACCTGAAAGATCTCTCTGCGTAAGACGTACAACTTTAGGTGGATAATTTCCAGACCATGTCCAAGAGTGGTTAAGTGGTCCGCGACTGAATTCACTTCACGAGGCGCATGGCAAACATCCCGAGAGTCGAAATACCTCGCATCTCTAAGCAGTCCGCGAATCTGTGACGACTCACTGCGAGTACAATCAATGGAATTAACCTCAGTAACCACAGTATCACAGTCTGTCTCAAAAATAACGTTACGCATATTTAATGTCATCATATAATTAACAGCACGGAGGAGAGCCAAGCATTCAGACTGAACACTGTTTTTCAACCAATCTCCCTCAGTTAAGTAAAATTGGGCGCAGCTGATTAGACTTCCCCTGTAGTCTCTCACCACAACCCCAACTCCTCCCTCCCCGAGCGTCTTTTTCGTGCGTATGCAGTTCCTGTTTTTGAATGATGCGTCCACATTGCACTTCACCCGATTAACAGGTGGTGGAGTCCAGTGTACCACCGTATGCGTATGCGTACGATTGAAAAAAAATTAAAATATTAAACGTAAAAAAAAAATCAATCATACACTGGTTAAACTCCTGGATTCAAATATTTTTAAAATGCTAATAATCTGAAAAAAAACATAGCCTAAACATGAAAGAAAGAGATGGTATTGTTTTGGTCTAAAGTTGGTTTGCTAATATTCCATGTAGGGTTAAGGATAACCAAACTGCGGTTAAAAACATGTGATGGGGTTGTTAGCATATTTGACGGTGGGGGATCTCCACAATTTACCATGGAATTCAGGGATCGTTTAAGAAACTGAGAGATCGTTTTCAAATAAGATAAATGTCAAGGACTAATATCAAATAAACCCCTTATTTAGAGGGATCATTACATATACCCCTTCAAGAATTATATGAACGCCACCGAGTCACGAATCTTCGCCACGCGTGCATACAATCCTAGCACGTGTCGGACGCTTCATCCATCCCCTCTCGTTCTCATCGTGCAAACAATCCAACTTTTTCAGTAAAAACGATTGCCTCTCACAAAGAGTCTATCCAACGACCACCGATGCATGTCGCTTGACGAGGTTGCCAAGCACAGGCAGACCGCGAAGCAGAACCCCGTGGAGACGATCCATTAGGGGAATTAACATGGGAAGTCTATAATTTCTATGAGGGGACTGTTTGAGGGGAATTAACATAGAAAGTCTATCATTTCAATGAGAATCAATTAAAAATTAAAAAACATAGTTAAAAAATCATAACATCATCATAACAAATCGCATGAACAATGTTCATTTTCTTTTAAAAAAAAGTATATTATCCCTGTGCTCCGACAACGTTTCTTCGTAACTCTAAGATACGGACCTAGCAAACCCAATTTTGATTAGTTAGCTGACACCTCTTCTCTTTACGAAAGAAGTTGCGAGGGAGTACCAATTTTTTTAAAAAATAAACAAACTGACCTGAAAGATCTCTCTGCGTAAGACGTACAACTTTAGGTGGATAATTTCCAGACCATGTCCAAGAGTGGTTAACTGGTCCGCGACTGAATTCACTTCACGAGGCGCATGGCAAACATCCCGAGAGTCGAAATACCTCGCATCTCTAAGCAGTCCGCGAATCTGTGACGACTCACTGCGAGTACAATCAATGGAATTAACCTCAGTAACCACAGTATCACAGTCTGTCTCAAAAATAACGTTACGCATATTTAATGTCATCATATAATTAACAGCACGGAGGAGAGCCAAGCATTCAGACTGAACACTGTTTTTCAACCAATCTCCCTCAGTTAAGTAAAATTGGGCGCAGCTGATTAGACTTCCCCTGTAGTCTCTCACCACAACCCCAACTCCTCCCTCCCCGAGCGTCTTTTTCGTGCGTATGCAGTTCCTGTTTTTGAATGATGCGTCCACATTGCACTTCACCCGATTAACAGGTGGTGGAGTCCAGTGTACCACCGTGTGCGTATGCGTACGATTGAAAAAAAATTAAAATATTAAACGTAAAAAAAAAATCAATCATACACTGGTTAAACTCCTGGATTCAAATATTTTTAAAATGCTAATAATCTGAAAAAAAACATAGCCTAAACATGAAAGAAAGAGATGGTATTGTTTTGGTCTAAAGTTGGTTTGCTAATATTCCATGTAGGGTTAAGGATAACCAAACTGCGGTTAAAAACATGTGATGGGGTTGTTAGCATATTTGACGGTGGGGGATCTCCACAATTTACCATGGAATTCAGGGATCGTTTAAGAAACTGAGAGATCGTTTTCAAATAAGATAAATGTCAAGGACTAATATCAAATAAACCCCTTATTTAGAGGGATCATTACATATACCCCTTCAAGAATTATATGAACGCCACCGAGTCACGAATCTTCGCCACGCGTGCATACAATCCTAGCACGTGTCGGACGCTTCATCCATCCCCTCTCGTTCTCATCGTGCAAACAATCCAACTTTTTGCAGCAAAAACGATTGCCTCTCACAAAGAGTCTATCCAACGACCACCGATGCATGTCGCTTGACGAGGTTGCCAAGCACAGGCAGACCGCGAAGCAGAACCCCGTGGAGACGATCCATTAGGGGAATTAACATGGGAAGTCTATAATTTCTATGAGGGGACTGTTTGAGGGGAATTAACATAGAAAGTCTATCATTTCAATGAGAATCAATTAAAAATTAAAAAACATAGTTAAAAAATCATAACATCATCATAACAAATCGCATGAACAATGTTCATTGTCTTTTAAAAAAAAGTATATTATCCCTGTGCTCCGACAACGTTTCTTCGTAACTCTAAGATACGGACCTAGCAAACCCAATTTTGATTAGTTAGCTGACACCTCTTCTCTTTACGAAAGAAGTTGCGAGGGAGTACCAATTTTTTTTAAAAATAAACAAACTGACCTGAAAGATCTCTCTGCGTAAGACGTACAACTTTAGGTGGATAATTTCCAGACCATGTCCAAGAGTGGTTAACTGGTCCGCGACTGAATTCACTTCACGAGGCGCATGGCAAACATCCCGAGAGTCGAAATACCTCGCATCTCTAAGCAGTCCGCGAATCTGTGACGACTCACTGCGAGTACAATCAATGGAATTAACCTCAGTAACCACAGTATCACAGTCTGTCTCAAAAATAACGTTACGCATATTTAATGTCATCATATAATTAACAGCACGGAGGAGAGCCAAGCATTCAGACTGAACACTGTTTTTCAACCAATCTCCCTCAGTTAAGTAAAATTGGGCGCAGCTGATTAGACTTCCCCTGTAGTCTCTCACCACAACCCCAACTCCTCCCTCCCCGAGCGTC
The DNA here is from genome assembly GCA_030737835.1 of Acorus gramineus. Taxonomy (NCBI): domain Eukaryota; kingdom Viridiplantae; phylum Streptophyta; class Magnoliopsida; order Acorales; family Acoraceae; genus Acorus; species Acorus gramineus. Next base: position 784,546 of record CM060851.1, on the reverse strand, counting down.
TTTTTCGTGCGTATGCAGTTCCTGTTTTTGAATGATGCGTCCACATTGCACTTCACCCGATTAACAGGTGGTGGAGTCCAGTGTACCACCGTGTGCGTATGCGTACGATTGAAAAAAAATTAAAATATTAAACGTAAAAAAAAAATCAATCATACACGGGTTAAACTCCTGGATTCAAATATTTTTAAAATGCTAATAATCTGAAAAAAAAACATAGCCTAAACATGAAAGAAAGAGATGGTATTGTTTTGGTCTAAAGTTGGTTTGCTAATATTCCATGTAGGGTTAAGGATAACCAAACTGCGGTTAAAAACATGTGATGGGGTTGTTAGCATATTTGACGGTGGGGGATCTCCACAATTTACCATGGAATTCAGGGATCGTTTAAGAAACTGAGAGATCGTTTTCAAATAAGATAAATGTCAAGGACTAATATCAAATAAACCCCTTATTTAGAGGGATCATTACATATACCCCTTCAAGAATTATATATTATAAAAATGTCCTCCTTTCTACTTTATTTTCAATAATACCCCTCTGAGGGTTTAAATTGCGCACAATTTTTCAAGGGTAATTGCGTAATATAAAATTTTATATTTTTACAATTGCACCCTTCAAAAGGATATTCCATCACAATTTAAACCCTTTGAGAGGTATTGTTGAAAATAGTAATCCACCATAGGTATTTTAACAAAATAAGATTTTTCAGGGGTATATATGAAAAAAACCTTTAAAGATCCATCACTACACGTATTCCTTATAAAATTGGGATATTAAAATTAAACATGAGTGTGATTTATTATTATATAATTCCAAATGTCAAAAACTCTCCCGGCTCTCTCTCGGTCTAAATACCTATTTCAAATTGAGGCACGGACCGAGAAACCTAAAAGTGTCACCCTAACACTTATCAATATTTACCCGCACATATATAATCTTAATTGATCTGAAAACCCCTCTCTTCTTACTAACTGCAATTTTCTCTCATTGCCCACCAAAATGTGTCCTGACCACCATCTACATACTATTATTTTGGATCACTGAAGCTCAGCTCATGTATGATCTAAGGAAATGCATTTCTTTTCTTGGTTGAATACTACAAGATTCCAATCATGGATTCATATTAAAATCAAGAGATGCCCTTGGTGTCAGCTGGAGCGTTCTCATTTATTTCTTGTTTGCAAGATTATACGCTTAAAAGCAATAAATAAACACTGTGCAATATATGTGAACACAAAATCTCAAATTTAAGCGGACAACAATAGGTCATCAAAGATTAGAGCCACGCAATAGTGTTGCTACCTCCTTTTGTCTTGCTGGACAAAGCAGACATTATTTATGTTTGTAAAACTGAGACAATTAGATTTGGGAGAAGCCATAAACTACATAACGGGTTGGGTATGAATTCACATAAAGTTGTGTCAATAGACAAGGATCCTGGAAGCCCATTAGGGGTGAGCATTGCGGCACAAGAAAGTAACATCTATTTTATTTTTATGTAAGAGTTGAACTTTTATAACCATTATCCATATTTATACCAAATCAAATTTTTATTCAAATCTTTATCTAAATTTTCAATATCTTTTTTTTCCTTTGTCTCCACATGTTCTTTTAATGTGACATTTTTTTTTTCTTTCAACTCCACTTTTAATTGAATTATATTAAATGTCTTCTCACCCTAAAATTTTTTTACTATCTCTAAAAAAATAAAAATAAAATAAAATAAAATTATGATTTTATGATGCATGGAACTTGCAACAAATTATTCAAAAATACTATCACATAAATTATGACAACCGACAGGTAAATATGTTGTAAAAGAAAATTAACACATTCACAATATTAGATAGGTCTCCAAGAATGTTCCCCTCAATACGGATAATTGGGATCTTAAAGGAGTATGAATATAAACAGAAAACATGAGGTGGGCAGTGAAAATCTTCTTCTTCTTTTTTCGGAGGAATGGGGTTCATACTTTATTTTATTGAAGTCACAGCAATCAAAACCCAGCAAAAATTCTCATATTCCTAAAGCAATTAATTTTATAGCATCCAAAAATCCTGAGGATAAAACAGAACTTAAGAGTTAAAGATTTAAGACTGAATTCAAAAACAATTTATGTTCCTTCTGAGGGTTACAACCTCCAATATGATATGTTGTTTTCCAGGAATGCAAAGTGCGGTTGAATGGGGAATGCAAGCTTCACATAAAACCTCTAATCGTTTCATAAAATTAAAACAAGGGAATTTAGTGAAGTATTATTTGTTTATGGGATGTACAATCCATATATGACAAATGATGCTAAAATTCTCCCTCTCATTGCCTGCCAAAATGCACCCTGACCACCATTTACACACTATTATTTAGGATCACTGAAGTTCATGTATGATCTAAAGGAAATGCATTTCTTTTCTTCGTTGAATATTACAGGATCGTCTGCAATATTATAGAGAATTAAAAAAACCATAAAAATAATATAAACAGAACAAAAGAAACATCCCAATCAATCATAAAACATAAAACTCAAAATTTGCTTACCACATGACGATCCAGGAAGAAGAGTGGCCCCCGGTGGTGGTGGTGGTGGTGGTGGGGTGGAGTCGTTGAGAGAGAGGTGATGAAAATCTATATATACATTACGCCGAGTAAAGGCAACGAAAGTTTCCATATATCTTAGAAAGTTTCCACATATATTCTAAGTTTCCATATATATTACTAACGGTAAAAAAAATAATTTGAATTTGATTAACGGTGGAAATTATATGAATTAGATTTTGATCAGGGGTGGTTACACCCACACCACGTTATGAGATACCCACCCCGTCGCCTGACCTACACTTTCATTTTTGTCAATAACTAAACCCACCCCTTGCTATAAATATGAAACCCCACAGCAAAACCCAACCCCATCCATTTTACTCTGTCTCTCTCTCTCTGTTTTTTTTTCTTCTCCCCGCGATTGTTCTTCAACGACAGCGATCGCCGGACCGAGCTCGTCTAGGGACGCGATGGTGACCTCCTCGACTGCGCCATCGAACAGGGGGATGGAGCCGAGAGGGTTGGAGCGGAGGTCGAGGTTCAAGGAGAGGGCTTTATCGGTGTCCGAGGGTCTCGAGGTGGAGGAGATTCTGGCGGAAGCCGAGGCCGGCATCGGAGGAGGAGGAGGAGGGGATGGATAGGGTTTTGAAGGGGGTGAGGATTTGGAGGATTACGAAGTTAGGGTTTTTAGGGTTTCTGTTGGGGACCTGGGATTTGGTGGTGGTTTGTGGAGGTCGGAAGGGTTAAATATGTATTTTTTTAACCCTTTGAAGATTACAGGGGGTTATTAAAAATTATACATAATATTCTACATACTTGTTAGAAGTACATGAGTACATGGGAATATATATCCATTATTTTATTTAATAATCATTATTGTTTATGTCTTTGAAAAATTATTTTTTTTTTAATAATATTTAGATTCAAAGATTAAGTTTTTTTAATAATTACCTTTTCTTTTGGGAAAAATTCATATAACCCCCTGGAATCTCAATATATCCATATAATCCCTTGTAAGGAAGCCTGTCAATTATCTGAAAAAAATCTGAATCCGATTCGAATCCATATCCGAAAAATCAGAAATATCCGATATTCGAAGTTCCGGAGTATAGATATGGATATCAATCTATCCGATCCGAAAAATATTCATATCCGATATATATTATAAATATATATATTTGTATTATATATTGTCCATATTGTTATCTTATATGATTAATCATAATGATAATATATTATAATACTATTAAAATTTTAATGTATGATATCTAAAAGAGATAATAAGCCTTAAAATCTTAATTTTAATTTTGATATCCCTCTAAAATATTATTTGATTATCTAAATTAATATTAATATTCAAACATATCAATTATCTGAAAAATATCTGTATCCGAAAGGGATCCGAATCCAAATATTAATATCCGAATCCGAAAGTTAGGATATAGATATTGACATATTCGATCTGCATCCGTCCGATTGACAGGCTTACCTGTAAGCATATCATAAATGCAAATAACCCTTTACGGGTAAGGATCCTTTAACAAAGTTAGAATATTTGAATGAGTACTAATTAAAAAAAAAATCAATTCAAATTTTAATTAGTGAGGTAAAATTTGAATCATTCAATTTTGAGATAGCAAAATCCATCAATTTTTTATAGTTTCAATTTTCAGTTCTCTCTATCACACTTTCTCTTTTACATCTTTATTATCACATTTACTAAGGCATGAGACCACTATGAAATTTAAATTCAGACTAACACCATTTTAAATATAATAAAAATTAATTATTCTCATTTGAACCATACTTGAATTCAATTAAATCCAAATTCAACTCAAACTAAAATAAAACGGTGGGTTAGGTTTGTAATAACCTCCTCATATTTGAATGTTGGCTTGTGCTGGACTTGCAGTGATCTCCACCTTCAGGCAACGGAAGGAGAAGGGAAATGTGTCCATTAGTTCATCATTGTTTGTTTTTTCAAATCATATATCTCATATAAATATTTTTATAAAAGATAAAATATTTATTTTAATTAATTGAAAAATGTCATTTATAAAAATTTAAAAAAAATTTCAATAAGACATATCTCGTTATAGATAATGGAGGTAGCTAACAAGCATTTAAAAAATTGTAAAAATGATTGAGTGTAACAACATTTAGAATAATCAACATTTAGAATAAAATTTTATGTCGTTATATATTCAGATAGTGATATTTAAAGAAAAAAAAAAGTAGAACCATACACTTTGTGATGAGATCTATATAGTGGCATAATATCTCCCTATTTACCGTAAAGTTTCTTCAAGGGATACGTAGACACTATTTACCACAAAGTTTCACCATAAATAAAATAAAGAGATTTTTAATTTTAAGTCCTTGTAAACATACCTATTTAGGGATTGGTCATTTACTTCTTCGTATTTATTTTCAAGTCTCCATATTCAACCGCCTATTTGGTTTTTAGTCCCCCCATCAAACGTTCATCCATACACCGTTAATTTGTGAAATGTTATTTTATTTTTAAGTTCATATAAACTATATTATTTAGTGATCAGTCCCTGTAAAATATGAAGAAGGGAGGGACTAATCACTAAATAACATAGTTTCAGGGACTTAAAAATAAATCACGTTTCACAAATTAATGGTGCATGAACGGACGTTTGACTAAAAACTAAATAGTCGGTTGAATATGGGGATTTAAAAAAAAATATGAAGAATAGAAGAATCAATCACTAAATAAATATATTTACAATGACTTAAAAATAAAAATCCCTCAAAGTAAATCCCACCTACCCACGTATCAAAACTTTATTCCAATACAAGAAAAAAAATTATGCAAAAAGGTGCATAATATATCTCTATTTACCATAAAGTTTTTTTTTTAAGGGATAAGGTAGCCACTATTTACCACAAAGTTTCACCGTAGATAAGATAAAATCCCACCTACCCACATGTCAAAACTTTATTCAACATAAAAAATATATGCAAAAAAGTTTGTCCTATGATATTAAATAATGATCCACCTTTTCTCATCAGATCCTTACACAGTCAGCTGCATCAGGAAACACTATTAATATAAAATATAAACACTAGGGACCAAGCTCAACGTTCACATTCACAGTGCAGTTGGTGCTCCTTTGTCCCCCCCACCCCACCCAACAAAGAAAGCCAATCCAAAATTACCAAAACAACCCCCAACGAAAAACAATAGAATATGGTATTCGCGTAAATAAATCAAATTCAAGGGTCATTGCCACATACCTTCCAACGGTACCCCACGCTCCGCATTGACCCGCATTTCGAAGCGAACCACGTGTCCGATACGGGTCCGACGTGTCAGCTGACGTGGCACAGCGGTCCCCGCCCCCCTTTTTAAACCCCCGCTCCCACTCTCTCTCTCTCTCACTCACAACATTTCTCGCCCAAAAAATCACATTTTTATTTTTTGGCCAACAAAAGCTCCGATTTTTCTTTCGTTTTTGAAAGCAAACAATGCCGGACTCCGGCCAAAACCATCGGAACCTCGTCGTGGAAGTCGTCGGGGCCCGGAATCTCCTCCCGAAGGACGGGCAGGGCACGGCGAGCGCGTACGCGATCGTCGACTACGACGGGCAGAGGCGGCGGACGAAGACGGTGTTCCGGGACCTGAACCCCCAGTGGGAGGAGAAGCTGGAGTTCTTGGTCCACGATCCCGAATCGATGGCTTCCGACACTGTGGAAATCAATGTCTACAACGACAAGAAGACCGGGAAGAGGAGTACCTTTTTGGGGAAGGTGAAGATCTCCGGATCAAGCATTGCGAAATCGGGATCGGAGACTCTGGTCTACTTCCCCCTTGAGAAAAGGAGCGTCTTTTCTCAGGTCAAGGGAGAGATCGGGCTCAAGATCTCCTACATCGATCCGCCTCCGACGGCGCCGGAGGCGGAGGCGGCGGCGAAGGAGAAGAAGCCGGGGGAGGAGAAGAAAACAGAGGAGGAGACGAAGAAAACAGAGGAGGAGAAGAAGAAGCCGGAGGGGGAGGACGCGAAATCCGAGGCGGAGACGAAGTCGGATCCGGCGGAGGCCCCGAAATCCGAGGCTCCAGCGGATGCTCCGGCGGAGGAGAAGAAGGATGAGAAGAAGGAGAAGAAGAAGGCGAAGGAGAAGGAGGAGAAGCCGGCGGCTGTGGAGAAGGAGAAGTCTTTGGCGGTGGCGGAGGTCACCGCCGTCAGCTCGAGATCCGCGATGAAGGACCTCGAGATCCGGTCACTTTGCGGCGGCGGAGGAAGCAGAGGTGGAGGAGCTTTCGATCTGGTGGAGAAGGTCCCGTATCTGTACGTGCGCGTATTAAAAGCCAAACCCGCTGAAAATACGGATACGGATACGTACGCGAAGATCGTGATCGGCAGCCACAACGTTTGTACGAGGACCATAAAAAGTACGGACTGGGACCAGGTATTCGCCTTCCACAAAGCCGGTCTCAACTCTACGTCGCTCGAGATCTCCGTATTCGTACAAAATACGGTAGAAACCGAAAAAGACAAGCCTCCTTCCAAGGTGGACACGTGTCTAGGCTCCGTGTCGTTCGACATCCACGAAGTGCCGAAGCGGGCCCCACCGGACAGTCCCCTGGCCCCACAGTGGTACACGCTGGAAGGTGGTGGGCCCGGTGGTGACGTCATGTTAGCCGTTTGGTTCGGGACCCAAGCCGACGAGTCGTTCTCCGAGGCGTGGCAGTCGGACTCGGGAGGGTCCATCGTCCACACCAGATCAAAGGCCTACCTTTCTCCGACGCTCTGGTACTTGAGATTAACGGTGATCCAGACCCAAGACCTCAAACTATCCGGCCCGAAAGCCCAGCCCGCTTCGGCGGATCTATTGGTGAAGGCCCAGTTGGGGCAGCAGGTCTTCAAAACGTCGAAGGTCTCGGCGGGATCGTCGTCCACGTGGCACGAGGACCTCCTCTTTGTTGCGGCCGAGCCGTTCGATCCTTTTTTGATCATATCGGTCGAGGAAGCCTCGTCCGCCCATTCGGTGGGCCAAGCGAAGGTCCCCGTGTCTGGGATTTCAAGGCGCGTCGATGATCGATCGGTTCCCCCATCCAGGTGATCACAGTAATAAAGTAGGGTTTTTTGCGTATACACCCTTCCTAATTTTTATATTTCCAACATATTCTTTTTAAAAAATATTGAATGGACATGGATGCCCATATTTATGCACATTTTAAATATTTAAATATTTTACATAAATCCCTCAAAAGGGTGATAATGCACCATTAATGTTTTTTGAGGGGTAGTGTTGGCAATGTTATTTTGTTACGAGTATTTTGACAAAATAAATATTTTTTAAGGTTATATATGTAAAAAACACAATAAATAAATGCTACTTGCTATTTGTTGTTGTACTCTGATTAGATATATTAGAACGTGAAATTCATTAATACATGTTAATACTTGAATATCTAATCTAATTATCTCTATATATTTTTTGTATTTATTTTATATGATTTAGTAAAATATACACTTAATTTATCAAACGTAATATTTATATACAAACTTTGTCACTATGCAGATGGTTCGACCTCCACGCGGGGGACGCATTCGCGGGGAGGATCCACGTGCGCACATGCCTGGAGGGCGGGTACCACGTGCTCGACGAGTCCGCGAGCGCGACGAGTGACGTCCGCGCGGCCTCCAAGCAGCTCTCCCGACCCCCCGTCGGCACGGTCGAGGTTGGCGTCCGCGGCGCGACAAATCTCCTCCCCATGAAGCCCAGCGGCACCACCGACGCCTACGCAGTGATCAAGTACGGCCCGAAGTGGGCGCGCACGCGCACCATCCTCGACAGCTTCAACCCGCGCTGGGACGAGCAGTACGCGTGGGACGTCTACGACCCGTGCACGGTCCTCACCGTCGCCGTCTTCGACAACACGAAGCACAAGTCCGGGTCGAAGGACACCCGCATCGGGAAGATCCGCATCCGCCTCTCGACGCTCGACACGAAGCGGACGTACATCAATTCCTACCCCCTAATGGTCCTCCACCCGAGCGGGGCCAAGAAAATGGGTGAGCTCGAGCTCGCCATAGTATTCAAGTGCAATTCATGGATAAGCCTTATTCAGGCCTACGCGAGCCCGTTATTGCCGCGCATGCACTACGCGCACCCTCTCGGGCCGGGCCAGCAGGACCTGCTCCGCCACACGGCGATGCAGATCGTGTCGGCCCGGCTCGGGCGGTCCGAGCCCCCGCTCGGCCCGGAAGTCGTGCAGTACATGCTCGACTCCGACGCGCACCTCTGGAGCATGCGCCGCAGCAAGGCCAACTGGTTCCGCGCCGTCCACTGCCTCACGCGTTCCGCAGAATTCGCAAGGTGGGTCCGCGGCGTCCGCGCGTGGACCCACCCCTCGACGACGCTATTGGTCCACGCATTGCTCGTCATAATCGTCCTCTGCCCGCATTTGATACTGCCCACGCTTTTCATGTACCTGTTCTTGATTGTCCTCTGGAGGTACCGGGGGCGGCCCGCGGTGCCGGCGGGGATGGATGCGAGGCTCTCGCACGTCGACGCGGTCGGGTTGGATGAGTTGGATGAGGAGTTCGACGGGTTCCCGTCTTCGCGCCCGCCCGAGCAGGTGCGCGCGAGGTACGATAGGCTGCGCGCGCTGGCGGGGCGCGCGCAGACCTTGCTTGGGGATATGGCGGCGCAGGGGGAGCGCGTGGAGGCGTTGCTCGGGTGGCGTGACCCGCGCGCAACGGGGTTGTTTGCGGGGGCGTGCGCGGTGGCTGCGTTGGTTTTCTATGCCGTGCCGTTTCGGGTGGTGGTGCTTTTGATGGGGTTTTATTATCTGAGGCACCCGAGGTTCCGCGACGAGATGCCGCCGGTCGGGGTGAGCTTCTTTCGGAGGATCCCGTCGCTCTCCGATCGGGTGTTGTGAACGGTGGGGTATGTTTGATTTTTATTATATTTCATTTATTTGATTCATTTGTTATGCTCTTTGTTTATTCGTTTGTTTATTATATTAGATTGATGAAGTTTATGTTTATTATTAATTAATGGAAATGATGTGACCGTTGTTGGTTGTTAATTTGCATTCTGGAGGGAAATGACCGTTGGGGGAGGCATCTATTTTGGTGGGGAATCTATTATGAATTATATATAAAGTTTTCAACATTTTATAAGATTGGAGAGCATAAGTAGCCTTTATTCTTTCTCTTTTTGGTTTTGAAAATCTCTCGCTTCTTTTTGGATGCTTGCATTTTTATTTTTTTTTGCCTTTATGCTTGTTTGATGAGCTTTGATATACTCAGTTCATTTTTATCGTTATAAATGCAGTCTTATATATCTCATTAGCCCCCTCTACAGCTCCATTCGCTCTACCGAGATATATATCTCATTTGAAATTTTTTACATTTTCATTGGAATATATAATTCACATTTTATAAAAGTAAATACCTCATTAGATAAGGTACACGATTTAAAAAAAATGAAAATGTGTGCGGTCTGCGTATTAGACTCTAAAATGGACCGTGTTAACATTTTCCTTGTTTGATCTAACATGAAAAAAGAGCTGTACAACAAAGTATGGTCTTTCAATACCATATAAAGAAAGAAAAATTTGTATCACATGAAAGCTTATACAAAGTGTGAGCACAACATTCTTCATTTACATAACATAGAACATCACATAATCATGGATTTGAAGAATCTCAAATTCGATCATAGAAAAAGCTCTATCATCCTTTCCATGGTGGTTGCTCTATTATTTTGTTTGCCTCAACCCAATTGAAAGTGAGAGATCAAGAGATCCAAAGAATGAAAATTTGCCCACCAAAATAGTCTCTAATTATTTCTTCTGAATCTTCACCTACATTGATGTCTTCTAAAATTCCTGTCGGAGATCAGCTTCGACAACAAAGCCTTCAACCTCCTAGACCCCGGCCCTGGCCTCAGAGCCCCTAAATCCATCCCCACATCCTCCTCCGATCCCAGGCAAGTCTTATTGTCCCCTCCCTTCCTCAAACACCACCCACCATAAGTGAACTTCTCCCCACGCCTATGTAGAAGCTCGCGATCGACCCTATCAAGCACCGGGTCGTTCTTTTTGAACTTCCTCGCGAAGGGTGCGGCACTCAAGATGAGCCTCCGGTAGTCCTTGAGGCCAAGACTCAAGGGATGCTGCTTTGGGGGGTTGTCCCAGGTGATGTAGTGGAGGTCGTGGTTTACGGTGGTGTTTCTGTAGTGTTTTGAGTTGCAGATGAGGGTCTGGAAGTAGTGTTCGGGGGAAGAGACGAAGTTGGTGTAGTAGAGGAGGAGAGTTCTTGGTAGGTTGTCCCATCCCATTAGGATGTACTCGGTGAAAGATCTCGATAATACCATCCAAGCTGATCCTGTAAAAAAAAAAAAGAATGGGAGGTCAAGATTGTTAATAATCAGATAGCTCTGATAACATTTGTTGCGCCTGTCGTGATCCTGTATTACAGGTGAGACACAATACTTATAAGAGACTCACAAGACTTTATATAACAGTCGAAATGAGATTTTAATCTTAAAACTACTCAATTGGGTGCCCAGAACAATGCGATTTCATAACACGACATAATCCCAACAAAATAAATTCAGAGAGACTGTACTATCTCAGTATGACGATGCATTTGTTATATGCAAAACAAGTTTCAGTGGTTTTTTTTATTAGAATCTATCAATGTTCATTTTGAGTAATGAAAAGTAGAAACTTGTGTTGTTAGTAATCTGAGAAGAACAACTTCAAATTGTGAGACTTGAAATCGAATTTTGCTGTCATTTTAACTCTGGTCGATTACACCAATGTGTGTTTGTGGAAGATTTAAGGTCAACTGGTCTGATATTTGCCTTTCTGATTTTGAAATGCATACAAGTTGATTAGGATTCCAGTTTATAGTTTACAATCAAATTTTTAGTTGATCTCATCAATGTACGTGTATCGTCTTGAAATGAACTGTAACTTCTGCAAGTCTGCATTTATTTTTTTTGTTGTTCCTTCAGCAACAGCAGAGAAGCATGTGCACTCCCACACCTCACAAGCCAAAATTTTAAACATCTTGGCATGTGCATTCTACACTGTTTGATTTCCAATGTAATTGTTGCATGGTCATTCAATTCTCACACATGTTTTTGGAAGACTTCTCACAAACACATAGAACAAAGAAATGTACTTGGCATAAACTAGTGTTATCAGGATAATATATGTATATTATATACACTATAACAAGGTAGTAACGTTCCCAGTGGATTCTTCTTTCATTGTACTTGTGTTTGACATGTATGTACTACAAACATATCATATGTATCCACATGTTATGATATGTTGAAACATCTCTTATTTAAAACCCTGTCTATTTCGTAAATAAGAAATAGACTTAATCTTGGAAAAAAAAATTGTTTAGCATAAATAAACTATAACAGTTATGTTGCTCTGATAAGTTTAAAATAAATTTTACTAGTTTTAATAAAAAAGGGTACATTTTTATTTATTCCTATTTATCTATAAATAAAAAAAACTCATATTAAAACAAACACAAAAGAAAGAATTTATCCAAATATTGAAAAATTCATCATTCCTATTTAACTATTTTATGCCCGAATAAACTATTCATATCCTGATACCAATCAATGCATGTATGAGCCAATAAGATAGTGCAAAAAAAAACATAAAAATTAAAAACTGAACAGGTACTACTGGAGATTACGGATTACCTGTATAGAGCTTGAAAGCTGTAGGCAGAGTCCTCTGTTTTGTGGCCCAAAAAATCTCTGATTTCTTTGTACTTTCCAACCCAGGATCTACCATCACTGGCCTTGCCCTCTTATTCCTACAGAAATAGCAGAAAATCACACTGTTCAACACCTAAATCCAATAAAAAAAAAACCAAGATTTTCAATCAACAGAGATCAGAAGGACAAGTTGCATGAGCATCTCTTACACTTTCCATCCTAAATGGCTGGTGTGCTCTACAAAGCTGAGGTCTCTTGGCAAGTCAGAGAATGCATGAATCAGATCTGAAACAACAAAAAATCATGAATCAACACAGTTTCGAGGATACCCAATTGTTCTAACACCAGAAAAAATCAAACTTTTCATCAAAATTGAGTCAGTTGTTTTACCTTACCATCTTGAGTGATCAATGGGTAGTCAGAGGCACTGAGGTTTATGAACCAGTCCCAATTGCAGCTCTTAACAAGCAATGCCATGGCATGAAGGGTTGTCGCGAGCATCGTTGGCCCTCTATAAGTGACTAGATTCGATGCCCCAACGACCCACACATTGTCGAATCGAGCATATATAGGGTCGTTGGAGATGAATTCGTACAATCTACGTCTCTCCTTGTCCGAGGCCTCGAGGTCTAGGTGGATAACGTAGTGGTTCCCAGGGTGATAGAGCGCTCGAAGAACGCGTTTTAGCCTTACAAGATCGCCTTTTGAGGCGGAGATCAAGTAGGCGAAGGTCGCCGGATAGGCCTTGGGAGGATTTGGGGGTCGAAAGTGGTCGGCGCGGAAGGCGGTGAGGGGTTTGGTTAGGAGGGTTGGGGAGAGGAGGAGGCAGAGGAGGAGGGAAGTGAGGATGAAGGAGAGCATGTACTCTTTGATTCCCATTATGTGTGAGAGAGGGTGGGAATGAACATTTTTTTTTTGGTTATGTAATCATAGGATCTAAATTTAAATATTGTGGGAGACAATGATGTATGACATTTAATCAAGAAGGTGTTTTGTTTTGCTTCTTGTGTTTGTGTGTGGAGGGAGAGGGAGAATGGTGGATGGAAGGTTGTTTTCCAAGGGTGGTGGTTGTTAACCCATTGATGAATTGGAAGGTAGCAAGACCATTTTGGGAATGTAAGAGTGTTTCTTAACATTTGCACCATTTAAGATATTTTATTTGTGCTTGTACCCTTATGGTATTAATAGTGGGAAATGAATTTAGAATATTTTAATTAATTAGAATCACAACTTTCATTAATCAGGTGAATAAGACTTGGATTTTTAAGTAGAACAACTTATAGAGAATTCTACAAGTTTAAATCCACTAAATACTAGAAGTCTCAATTCAGTAAAATCTATCAAATTTATTTTATTTTAAAAATTTATACAAATCAAAATGGTTTATCCATCAGATTTATCATCATTTTCGACTTAGATCACCAAATCAACTTAAAATGCTATTGTGTTTTAAGGTTTAGTTTAATAAAAGGACAAGCGATGGATAAGTAATTAATGAATAATTTTATCATATTTGTTATTTAAATTTTTTGAAATAAACTGTGACTATTGAAATAGAAAATAGAGATTTTTTTTTCTGTTTAAATATAATACTACACTTAACCCCAATTTTAATTCTGATGTAGTGAAATGTGATTAAAGATAAAAAAAAATCTAATAGCTTTTGAGATAAATTATCATCAAAATATTGTCCATCTAATGATTACAGGGATGCTAACAAATTGTTCATGGAGGGGGGTAATGAAAAAAAACCAATAAAAGAGAAAGAGATTAGATGTTGTTCTTTTCTTGGAAGTGAGTGCTGCCATGTGGGATGCTCCTGATGGCTTCAACCACACACTCATCCTTATCATGGGCATTATGTGGGGGTGTCACTGACAATTTAAGTTAAAGAAAGGATGAGAAGCTGCAATGGTCCTTTCTTTCAACAGATCCATGTGACATTTTGGCTTTCTCCACTTTCTTCCTTCATAAAGCCTCTCATAGACCTAGAATGAACAAGAGCTTCATAACTGTTTAATTTTCACAGTATTAATGCTTTGAAGTTTCTAGGTGGCCAGGTGGGGATGTTGAGTAAATAGAGATGTTTTGAATATTATGTAGGGTCCACTTTTTTATTTATTTATTTTTAAATCAAATTACCATGGTCTATCATGTGACCTCAAGATTCAAGTCATTTTAACAGTCACTTCTGATCAAACACACCAATCCACCACTGATAAAAAAAAAATGATGATGTGAAAACCGATGGATAAAATCTGATCCACATAACTTATCCTAATATTCAGAGATCAAATGATCCCTCAATATTAGCTAAGAATTATTTATGGTGTCTTACACATGTAATTAAATTTGGATGTTAGGGAGATCCAATGTCTATTGGAGAAAAAAAAGAAGATGAAACACCAACTAATATCTTGTTTTATTTCACACATATAGCCCATAAATGAGACTTGTGTCCTAAGATTGTGTTATTTGTTCATTTATAAATTATTTAATTTTTTGTGATGTAGTATGATGTAGAATAGATTGTATGATATAATTGACCTCTAAATGTTGATTAATCTTTTTCCGCATTTTCAAATGACATATCAGGTGAACAAGATGTCTAGCTTACTGAGTACATGAAAATGTGGAAAAAAAACAAAAACAGTGCACTTGACATCAAAATTGCTTGTCATTAGCCCCACATGAACTGTCATGCCAAGGCATCCACCTTTGGTTGGTTTTTATTTTTGTTTTCTAGGTGTAAAACTATGCCTTGAAATGATTTAATTTTCATGTGAGAGGAGAAGGACAAAATTATTTTGTAATCACCATCCAGAAAAATTTTAATTTTACCTAATAGTAGTGTTCAGATTTTGAAAACATTTTTTTAATGGTGGAATTGATTTAATTGAACCTGATTAAACTGGGCCTACTGGCCCATGACGCAAGGCCCAATTGAGCTATACCGAGCCACTGCTCGGAGGACACGATTAAGGTCCCATTTGAAATCAATTGCAGTTTCAACTTTTTCAAAATCAACATTTTCAGATAATTTATTCCGAATGAATATTTTTAAACTTTAAATTTCATTTCACATTTTAGTTTATATATATTAAAAATCAACAAAACAATAAAAATCTATTGAGAACCATTGAAAATATATTTACATGGTTTGCCTAAATCTACATCCACATGATAAAATTTGAGAGAATCCACTGAAATTGTTGAAATATAATATTTGATGAGTCTCTCATATAGTTTATCTCTCTTAACTATCTTTCTTAACCTCTTCAATATTTCTACAATATTTTCATGAGGAAAGATGCCATTTTTACTAGGTAATTATGAAGATAAATCTCAACAATCTCTCTATCCAATTTAATGTCTACTATAATTTAGTTTTATCATGGTCATCCGACATTTTTTATTTAACTAGACATATGTACGAGCTTAAGTGATTTTGGCCCAAACTGTACCAATTTGGACCCAATGCAATGTGTGTGGATCAGGCCCAAAAAAATGCTTGGATCAGGCTAATGGCTTTTCACATGGACCACCCACCATAAGCATTGATACATTCAAGTCATTTTGCAATCCCCTTTGCAGTTCTATGCAGTTCGCAAGCAGTACTCCAACCACCACATATCTCTTGTAATTCAATTGGATACCTACTCTAATTTGATTTGATCAAGGTCTTATCAATTTTTATAAAATAATGACATGCATAGTTTTATACGTTAATAGATTTGTGACACTTTTTGATAATCTTATCCTACCTACCCCTCACCCATCACATCTCTTGTAATACCTGCCAAGTCCAAAGGAATTTTTTTAAAAGAAACAAAATTAGTCAACTCTCTATTCTGCAGACTTTAGGCTTAAGCCACTGCATGGAATATTAATATCTTGACTTGACCCCAAATCACTCTTCACCTAAAACTGTCTTACATTGCATTAAACCTAAAATATTAAGTCAATTCATGAATAACATATTCAGGGAACATAAAACGAAAAAAAAATCAATTTCCCTTTACACTTCACATGGTGCTGAAATGAGAAAAAAAAAAAAAAGTAATTAAACCCCCACTGCTAAAAGCACCATGTGAAGTGTAAAATGGTGATGGCTGTGGATGAAGTTGTTCAAGGGCTGGATATATCATTCTTTTTAGGTATCGTTTGGAATCGTATCTGAGCGGATTCTAAGGTGAAAACACCGGACGCGGCCAACTTTACAACATTCCCCGTGTTTTATTCAATAAAATGACTGCGCAAACTGTTGGAGATATGGATGAGTTAATTAAAGATAAGGATTGTATCTCACTATTTTGAAAAGTAGTTACTATGATTAAAGTTACTTTGACTATTTGTTACGGAGTGTGACACATTTTCTATTCATCCTAATCTCTCACTTAAAGTGACCCACACATCACACGGTTCAGAGACAGATAGAAGAAAGAATAGTTAGAGACAGATCATGATCGACCTCCAATCATTCAGATTAAATATGTTGATCCGTAAATCTTCAATCATGTGAATATTAGTCTAACACAAACTTCCCGAAAACAATGCTTTTGAAACGACTTGTTTTTACTTAAGCTCTGTACTGTAATTCGGTACTCAATCACTCTTGCATCAACCTATAGGGTCTTGTCAGTTTTTTTTTTTTTTAAATATGAACGCATATGACTTTATGTGTTAACATGAAATCTTTGTAATGTTTTTAATCCTCCGTAATTGCATCTCTTGTACTTTTTTAAAGTCCAAAGTAAAATTTTAAAAAATAATAATTAAACAAATAAAATTAGTCAACTCCATGTAATATCTTGACTTGACCCCAAATCACTCTTCACCTATACTATCTATATATATAGCATAAGCCTAACCTAAAATATTAACTCAATTCTTTAGATGTGCTGTGCAAGAATGCTATTTTCAGTGAAAATAAAAGAAAACTATCAGTTTCCCTTTACACTTCACATGCTGCTGAAATGAGAAAAAAAAAATAATGACACCCCCACTGCTAATGGAATAAGTTTGTTTTTTTCCTTCATAATATTTGAGATCTCCTTTGATAGCGGGTTAAATTTTATATTTCTATATCGAGTATTGTAATATCCATAAATTTAACTTTATTAAGTTTTTTTTAAGTTAGTCTAATTTAATAAACCAACTTTAATTATATTTGACTGGTTGTTAATAGAATATGTATATCTTTTTCTAAATATTAAATTTATTCCTAAGTGAGATACTCAAATTCGTGGTAATATGTGTGATTAACACTCCCTTCCCTCTTTGTATTTTCCGGTTCTATGCCCCCCATTCTCACTCACTCCCCACTGTCTTGTTTTTAAGGTAAATTCAGATTTATGTAACTTTCATAACAAGTTATATACAGTTTACCTTTTCTAAATTTTTTATTAATAATAATATTTATTTTATGTCTGCTACTACTAGATTAAAAAAATGGTATAAATCATAATGTTTTGAGGTATACTACTTAAATCTTTGTTTAAAAATCATGATGTTCCAATAATAAATTATTCTCACCATTCTCATTATTAAATAGTATTGGAATATCCTTTCACTTTTATACCATGGTTCTACAGGTCAATATACCACTGCTAATAAATGAAGCCTGAAAACTACAACCCTCATTCCATTGTATTTATGAAAAATCGCCAAATAAAGTTTTGCATAAACCATTTGGAGATGCTATTCCAATTGTTTTTTTTAGTATTCTAGTGTAACTATTCCATTTTCTACCATTTTGCTAACAGTCAGATATTAATGGAAAATGTGAGGGACAAACATTCTTACAATTATTTTACGGTCCACAATGTTTTTGAATAAATATTTATAATTTAGTATATATTAGTATAACTTAGTATATACTAAATTAGGGGAAAATCAAATTCAAATTCCTACTATAAAAAAAACTTATGAAAATTCACACTTTTCACACCTCCCCCTCATCAAATTCTTCTTTTTTTAATTGAATATTTATTTTCATTATCCATATAAAGATCAATGTCTAGTTGGACCACAGGTGCCCTTAAACATGCTCCTGTTGTCATTTTTTTTTCAATTATTAATGGAATACATAAATTAAAATTGATTGATTTATCTTTTTTTTTTTAAAATACATATATCATAAAACTAAAAATATAAAAAAATAAGAGCACCCCTAAAACAACCTCAACAAAAAAAAATGCATCAGTTGGAGTTCTATAAGAAGAAGACCAGTTGGTGAGCAAAACCAAAAACTCAAAAACCCCATTAAAAAAAAAAAAACAAAATTAAACGGATTATCCGGGATCCGCTAAACCAGCCCCACCACAACCCGAATCAAAAGCTGACGTGTCCATATCCCCACCCTCCAAGCCCATCCCCTCCTCTCCATCCAACGGTCCTCATCAACCCTTAATTGTTTTTAAACCCCAATTTTCGTACCCGCCAAGAAACACAGTTAAAAAAAACAAAAAACAAAATCAAAACAGGGGTTTGAACAAGTCTCTGATCGATCGAATCAAAGCTTCCTCTTTTAATAATGGCGGATTCAATACACATCGACATCGACTCCATAAACCATTCTCAGGTACTCCCCAATCTCTCCCTCTCTCTATTTCTTGATTCTTGAAAAACCCAAATCATAAAAATCAAATCTTTGGCTGCAGATCGACGACCCACATCGAAAGATGTCGAACCCACACTCGAATCGACGGTGGACGACCCTCTTCAAGCTCGCCTTCTTCGCCCACCTCTTCGTGACGTCCGTTCTCGTCGCCTTCTTCTCCATCCGAGGTTTGATATTCTCCTCCCACCGCTTCTCCCGCTTCTACCTCCCCCTCCTCGCCTCCTCCTTATTCTCCGCGCTCCCCGCCTCCGCCTTCTTGTTCTCCGCCCTCCACCGCCCCTCCGCCGCAATCAAAGCCGCGATGTGGCTCGCGCCCTCTCTGTCTCTCTCTCTGGGTCTCCTCCTCCTCGCCGCCGGCGACCCTCCGGGGCTCGCCCTCGCCGTCGTCGCCATCGCGTCCGCTCTCGCGCAGTCTCTCTACGCGTGCTGGGCCTCCCCCCGCCTCCCCTTCGCCGCCGCCGTCCTCTCCACAGCCACCCGCGGCAGTGGAGGAGCCGGCGCCGGCGCCGCCACCCTCGCCGCCCTATACGCCGCGGTCTGGGCCTGCGGCGTCTCCGGCCTGGCCACCAAGGGGTACCACCTCGCGCCGCTCTTCGTGCTCACACTCCTCCTCGGTCTTGCCTGGCCAATGCAGACGATTCGGACGGTCGCGCACGTCGCGGTCTCCGGCATGGCCTATGCGGGTTCCTCCGACGCGCGTGCCTCGCTCGGTGCAGCGTGCGCGGCCTCCATGGCTGTGCCGGCGGTGTGCGCGGTGCGTGGCGCGGCGAGGGCGATGGGGCTGGTGGCGGGAGGGGACGCGGATGAGTTCCTGTTCTCGTGCACGGACTGCTTTTCGGGCCTGGCGGGGCGGATGGTGGCGCGGGCGAACCGGTGGGGGCTTGTCCACGTCGCGCGCAAGGGTTTTGTCCGGGCGTCGGAGGAGGCGTGGGAGGCGTTCGGGCGGGTCGGCATGGGGCGGCTCATAGAGGTGGACCTCACTAGCTCCTTTTGCTTCTTGTCCGGCGTGGCGGGCGGGGCGCTCTCGGGGATTGTCGGAGGGGCGTGGGCGCTCGTTGTGCACAAGGAGCTCACCGCGGGCGTCTCGGCTTACGCCTTCCTCATTGGATACTTTGTGGTATCAAATATGAATTTTACTTATATTTTATTAGACAAGTATATACATTCTAAAAAAAAAAGAATGATTGCAGGAATGACTATGGTTTTTTGAAATGGATGGGCAGACTCGGATAGCGATGGTGTGGCCTCAGGCGTGCGTGACGGCGTACTACGTCGCATACGCAGAGGACCCGGGGAGCGCGCGATTCGACTTGACCATCCCCAACCGGATCCGGGAGCTTCAGGCGTCCGGGGATTGACTCACACGGGCGTTTCTCGAGTACATTCCATTTGCGTGTCCATGCACGCCCGCCCTGAGCTAAATTGGAAGAGCAAGCGAAGCTTTGTAAATGGAAGCCACACAGAAATGGAATTCATTCATTCAAAATTCTTGTATGTAACAATGCTGGATTGATAAAGTCACATTAATCCCTGCCCATCTTTACATATGTCTGATCAGGGATGTTTGTATTGTTAGGAGACAATTCATAGATGACACATTTTTTTGTAAGTGCATGGTTTGTTTTTATGGTTGCTGCATTGATAAAGCGAGTCTGAATAGGTTTGCTTGTAGTACTCAATAGTTTCTCTTTTGAAAGTCTGTCTGATTCACTGAAACCAAGGAAGACTAACTAAAAAAAAAAACTATATCCATAAAGTTATAAAAGAAAATGTCACAAGTATCAATGAAGGTAGATAATTCCATTTAGAGTGATGTTTTTCATTTTTTTTTCAGTTTTAATTTTAATTCTATGTGCATTGATAGAAAGTTAATGGAGCGTATAATCATATTAGCAAAGTATATGTATTGATAAAAAAAATTATATTTTTTGTAAGGACTTGTATGGATACTATGCAAATGAGGATGAATTTTCATTTACACTAGATCAAACACAATATTATGTTTGGTTATGATAATTAACTGTAAAAAATAAAATCTCAGGGTTCTCATTTGTCACATTAAATGTGACAATCAAAATCCCAATCAACATCATGTGTTGTTATTTGTAACATCTTTTATTATCTCACCTCTTAAGTGTATATAACGTAATTTTACATTTTTACCCTTTAACAAATTTATTAAAGTTTATATTATCCAAAACAAATAATTCTTCTCTAAATCTTATTTTAAGATTTAAAATAGATAATTACATTTTAAAAATTTAACTTAGAATAATATAATTGTGTAGATTATAAATATTAATGTGGCATAAAATATTATAAATGTTATTATATTAAAATATACTAAGAAATCGTATCTAACTATCATAAATATTATCTAACAAAATTGTTATTTATAAAATATAAAAAAATCTTGTAGGATTATTTGTTAGTTGAAATTTGATTTATTTTTGTTTATATTCTATTATATTAAAACCATTTTTATTAATCACATTGGCTTATATATAGATTAAAAAAACTAATATATACAATATTTAAATATTTATTTTTAATATATAATATACTATTCATATAGTTTTTCGATTTTAAGAAAATAACATATTTGATAATCATTTGCAAAAAAATATTTTATATATTTATAATAATAGTATTATCTTTAACATAATAAATTGACACATATGCAAACAGTTTCATATATGTGAGACAAACAGCTACAAACAAGAACATGTATGTAAATGATAGCACAACTTAAAAACAGACAAATCTGAACAAAAAATGTGCAATGTAAAATTTGCATGTGCAGAAAAATACGTACAAATAATCACGGCATTCAAACATGCCCTAAATGCATTCATGCAATTCGTTAGAGTATATACTTCATTTTTTTTTATATAAAAACATATATCTTATTAGATGATGTACAATATTTTTTAAAAAAATTAAAACACATGGAGACTGGTATTGGGACTGAACGTAACATTATCCTAATTAAGCTGTAACCTATGAAAACAGTTCATCTGTACATAAAAATAAAAAAATCAAACTGAATGCACCAGCCGGGAATCGAACCCGGGTCTGTACCGTGGCAGGGTACTATTCTACCACTAGACCACTGGTGCTTTGCTGAAAATTTTTGATAGATTATTTATGAATATTTATGACTAAAACCTGTTCATCTATAAAACAAACTTTGAAAATGTTGCTTTTACTACCATCATAGTTAATGCAAACTCTTTTCCAAACACCCAACCCTCCCCGTATATGAGGTGTGACATTAAGTTATTCGCTTGTGATAGTTATACTGGGATAGATAACAATTCAGGTTAAATAAAAAACTTTTTGTTTGGTTGTCTTTTCTGTTATTCTCATTGGAAAACATAAAAATGACTTTTTGTTGTTTGGTCCACCTTGGATAAAATGATGATAAATGGTTGATAAGGAATGAATAAGAGTTTATGGCTTTTTAAATGACAACTATACCCCCTGAGAATTGTGTGAGAGATGTATGATTGATTTGATGGATGTGACAGTTTTTGAAATCTGTGTGAGACTGTTAAGTGAGATAAATTTTTAAAATTGATAGAAAATGATATTTTTATTCATTGATATAAATAAGCATTGATAAACAATTCTAACATTTCCATAGAATAGTTATCAGGTCTTATCCTAGCTTATCCAGACATAACATCGGGATTTATTCTATCAAAACAAATAACTTTTTTGAGCTATTCTCATGTATTCTTCAGTATTCTTACCTTATGTACCATGCTATACGGGGGGTGAGAGCATTTGAATATGTGTTGCGGAACTCTGCATTTGTCATACACAATGGTGGGAAGCCAAACTTTGATGTGGGCGATGCCCATCACATACCTATTCGTGTTTGACGATAACATTCATGTTGACACTAAACTAACAGATTGCCTAAACACCTTATAATGGTTTGTTTTTAAAAGAGGATAGAGCTTGAAATTTCATCTAATGAGGATGGGTCACCTACAGTGATTTTGTTTCGCTTCATTTGTCCAAATGTTGTTTTAAGGCGTCGACAGACACCATTCTTTAACACGGTAAACATGGAATTTGGTTTCCTGATGCCCCGTTTCACTACTTCCATGTTGCAGGTGCACCAACAACGCTCATCCAAACAAGCTCTTAATTTTTTAAGAAAGTGACAAACAACTTATAATTATAAGAAAATGAATTTTAAAAAAATCTAAAAAAAAGTATGTTAATGGAAAAATGTTTTTTAGAAAGAGTGCTGATATACCCAGTCTATTTTGCGATCCTTTTTATAACCCTATGTATTACGATAGCATATCATATACTGTGTTTCATAACATATGAGATTCTAGCTATCATCATAATGTATGAACTAATTTTTTTATATTTTTTTAAAGTGAAACAAAAAATATACTAATGTATCTCAATATATACATCATTTCATATAATTACATGCACTCTAATGTGATAGTGTATGTTTTTTGTAAAAAAAAAAAAAAAAAAGTAAACCGTAAATGAGACTGCAAGAGGGACTGGATGTATCATTTTCATTTTATAAATTACTTTAAGCTACAACTTTCTTAAATTGTTTCCAAACATAGTCCAAGATTATATCACCTCGAGCATCAAAATATGTGTTGATATACACAATTATTGCTTAAGTATGTGTTAAAAAAGTGTATACGAAATTTAAAAAATACAATTAAGTATATATCTTAAAAAGCGTATCAAATACTGCAAAAGAGTACGAATGACCGTTCCCTAACATCTTCTAGTCCAAAGTAAAACTACATTTCGTGCAGTCCAATGGGAATCAAACAAAGATTTCATTTAGAAGTTGAATGAGTCATTCTGAATTTTTTTTTTTTTTTTAAAAAAAAGCTGCTTGTATTACACAAAAGAACCAATTAGAGAACCACATTGCCAATCAAGATATGATTGTCACCTTAAAATTGAATTAAAGCATCAAAAAGACCAAATCCAAGTGGAGTAAATCATCACAACATAAACTGGTTATACTTTCTCTCAAAAAACATAAACTGGATATGCTTTCTCTCAAAAACACATAAACTGGATATGCACTTCAAAACTTCAACAGCGCTTGGTTGCACGATTGAACAGCTTTTGAAAAATGATACATTGAGATACTATGTCTATTGAAGTACATATTATTATACGATACATTGAGATACATTAATATATATTTTTTTCTTTTAAAATGATTTTTTTTTTAATTTTCATATACTACGATAATGGAATTACACTGTGGTATTATAATGTATATTGCAATGTATAGGCAGACCACTTTAAACTGCAGACGCTGTAAAACAGACATAGTGTATGAGCGCTCAAGTGAGCAAAAAACGCATATCCCCATTTTGTTGTGTTGTTGGGCCTACACACGAGATTTTAAAACTTCACTCCAAACCCGCTGTGGTCCTTTACCACCCAACTCAACCCAGTTCTTCAATTATATTCTGAATAATGTTACGTACAATCTATTTTTTAGCTCTAATTACAGTCTACTTGTGTTTTGAATTTTTTAAAAATAATATATCTCAGTGCATGCTTTTATAAAAAAAAGTAAAACACATAATTCAATGAATTGTATGTATACGTTTATAGAAAATATAAAAAATTTATATTAAATCATATATCTAGTTAACGTGAGTATATATTTTAGTGATTTTCTATATAGAAACATGGGACTAAAAAAAGAATTTATGTGCAGCAACACTATTCAATTTTTGAGTGGGTCTTTGAAGTGCATGAAACGCATGCACTTATTTATGTTCAAACGTTAATTGTGATTGAGAACGTAACGTTTGTTTTGCTCAACTTTCTTTATCACTCTTCCATTCCATCAGTCACCATTTTGCATATATAAATAGGTGGTGGTCTTGTGTGATAAAAAAAATGATAACAGGTGCCATCATTTTGCATGTATAAATAGGTGATTCCATTCCAACAGTCACCATTCTCTGTCACTCCGTAAGTCGCATCCTAGATAAACAAAATAAAATGGTTGTATTTCTATGTGATGGGAACCGTACAAACACAAGTGCGTGAGAGAGACACTATTTACTAAGGCTCCGTTTGGTTGCGCGTTTGAACGCGCTTTTACTTTTTGAAAAGCTGAAAAGCTAAAATCGTGCAGCCAAACGGGGCAGTTTTTTACAGAATCGGAAGCTGGATTCCTTTTAATTTTTCCCTCGAAATCTGTTTTTTAAAAAACTCAGAAACAACGCTTTTTTATCGGAATCGATTTTTTGAATTAAAAAGCAACTTTCTCTGCCAAACATTAAACTCCTTTCAAATATTGATTCCTGATTTAAAAAAAAGCATCCTAAAAAAGTCAACGTTTAAAATTATCTTAAAAAACAGCTTTATTCCAAAAGCTACTTTTTAATCTGTGTTTCCAAACGGACCCTAAGATAAAATTCAATCAGCTTTCACTTTTCCCAATACTCAATTTTATCTCCTTTTTTTTTTTTTTTTTGGCTTTTATTATAACTTTTGAGTATGCTTGATTTTATTTTATATTTGTTCTTTTTTATTTTCATAGTGATAATCTAAAAAAAATTGTGTTTAATCTTAATTTTATATGCCATGCACAACAGAACTCATGTCAGACACAATGTTATCAAAGACTTAATGTAAACATAGATCAAGAAAAAAAAAAAAATTCTGTAGGGATAAAGGTAGTAGGACACGTCTTATTCACTACTTATTCTTAGTTTATCTATGATGAAACAAACAATGAAAATGTCATTTTTATATTCTAATGAGAATAACAAATAAAATCCAGCTAAATCTTTTATTCTATTTTGGAATAACCAGTGAAAGCGAATAACTTTATGTCATATCTTGAACCAATAGGGATACAAATGCATATCGTCCCATTCATAAAGATTAAAATTTAAATGTTTTTTTTTTGTATTTTGTAATATAAGTTCTTAAATAATACCCCCTCATCTGAAAGGTCCTTTACCAGAAGACAAATAATGTGATTGTCAAAGCCAAGACTTAATTTTTATTTATAAATTTATTTATTTTTGTATTGCAATTTGAAACACAAAATGAATACAAGTATGAACAAAACCATAGGAGCTAAGACTTTTATAAACCTAATTCGTTTGAAAGGGAAGAACTATAAATCTCTAACATGATGCCCTATTCTATGAGGGGCACGGCTATCCCCACCGAGGGTTTTTCTTACCCCACCAATCGAGAAAAAAAAATCGGTGTTTTATCTTTTCCCACCGATCCGGCCAGGTCGACCAGATTTGGTCGTCACTTCAGGTTTTGGACGACCGGACTTGGTCGCCATTTCAGATTCTGGGCGACCGGACTTGGTCGTCATTTCAGGTTTCGGACGACCGAACTTGGTCGAACAGGATTTGTAATAAAGTTTATAACTTTTTTCTTGGAAACATAATCCCATGACGTATATCTTCCTTGAATCCTTCATACCACTTCAAGTCTGAGTTGTAATGTAAGGAGAATCAATTATTATTCTTAAATGTAGAATATAAGAACAATTTTTTTTACATAAGTGACGGACTAATTTTCAAAAGCCAAATATATAATGTGTTTGGATCAACTGATAGGTTTTTTTTGTTTTCAAACCAAGAATCCTCTTAACTACGAATTCACACGAAGCTTAAAAATGATATATATTTGTCTAATAAGATATTTTTTTATAAAAATTTGAATTAATTGAAAGTATACCTACTTACATTTTTTTCGGCCCCTTAGCTGTTGTTTGGATCAAAGAATAAATGTAGAATATAATGGATAAACCCAAAAATTTATTTGTTTACAAAAAATAGGTAGATATAGTTTTGAACCCTGTTCGACCAATTACAGTCGCCCAAAGCCTGAAATTGCGACCAATTACTGTCGCCCAAAACCTGAAATGGCGACCAAGTCCGGTCGTCCAAAATCTGAAATGACGACCAATTTCGGTCGATCTGGATTGGTGGGAACAGCCAAACACCGTTTTTTTTTTTTTATTATTTTTATTGGTGGGGTAAGAAAAACGATGGGTGGGGATAGACGCGCCCTTCTATGAGTCCCAAAAAATAAAAATAATGGACCATCCAAATGACACGTGAACTGATCATTAGTCAAAAAAAGTAAAAGAAAAAAAAAAGAGGCAGGTCGGTCATTCTACATCAAATAAGATATTTTAGTGGACCATCCAAATGATGATGGCAGTTCCTGCCATAATAAATAAAATCAGGGCTTGCTTGAAGGATGGTTTAACCATCTGCAAATATCAATGAAACAATGACTGTGAGTTTGAAAAGGAAGTGAAGTATATATAATAATTTCAAAATTAGAAAAGGAAGTGTGGACTCAATACCAAAAGATTCTTCTTTTTTTTTCTTGATAAATGTTTTTTATATTACTGAGAATAGACAAATGTACACTGCTGAAAACAGCAAGTCCAAAATGAAAACAAGGTATGGAAAAAAAAAAAAAGTTAAGCTTCAGACAAATCAGAAGATTGTAATAACATAAATAATGAACTAAGCCTCTACTAGGCCCAGAGTTTGAACAAGCCTCAAAGAAAGAAAACACAGGTAGATCGCCAAGAGGCCGCTGCCAACCACCCGATCGAGCCTCATCGCCCTCATCGGTAGGATCACAGCCGCCCAAAGCAGCCCAGCCACCAGAAACCCTACTGTAACGAAGATCGAACGGTCCACGGGGACGACAAAAGGCGTCGGGTGACAGGCCCACGAAGAGAACACCATGGAAAGGCCCAGGCCCACCAACACATTGAACGTGGGCCCGGCATAGCACCCGGATATCGCAACCTGGGCCCCGTGGGACCCATCTTTCGAGGCGAGCGCCACGTCAGCCACGAGGTCGCCGATGGAGTTCCCCCAAGCGAGGACGGTAAGGCCCAAAACCGATGGGCTTATCGAAAGGATCCGGCCCATTGAGACCAACAGGCCCACTAGCTCCTCTGCTATGATGTATGTCCACACAACACTCATCAAGAATCCAATGATAAGCCAAAATGAGATGAATCTCTTTGGTGGGTTGGCTTCATCAGTTGTCACATATGCAACCATTCCCAAAATGACCCCAACCAGTCCACAAATGATATAGATTTCCAATTTTCCTTGTCTCTCAGAGCTCCAAAGAAATGCAAGCAAAACTGGTGAAAGTGTCATTGAAGCCACCCCATATGGTTTAGACCAACCCTCCTCACTCACAACAGGTATGGTCAGCCTCCTTGGGAGATACAGAGGCAACTCCAGCAACTTTACTAACCTGTACCACCTTGTCTTGGCCACTGAAGCATCACCATCAAATTCAATTCCTCCTTTGATGATGTCAATCTCGACGTCTTCGCTTGCAAGCATTGGCGCTTCAAGTCCTCCATCGCCTCCTCTGCTTCGACACAAGTGCGAGGCGGAGACAACAAACACATAGAGCAAATACATCGAGGCAAAGGCGAAGGCGCCCCACACATTGATCAACCCAACAATTAGTATCACAAGCAACATCGAAAGCGCGAAGAGGAGGGAGCAAACATCGCGCAAAAAGCTCAATTTCTCGATGTAGACCTCTCTTGGGGAGACGATGATGCATATGATGCCAGCGACCCCACTCGACACGACAAACGCCCCACCTAGGACGCTGTTGAGGCCTACATCGCCCGTTCCTTCTCCTGTGAAGGATGCAAGGCTCGAGAACACGTCGGGGGCGCCATTGCCTAGTGAGAGGAGTGTCACCCCTGCTAGTGTTGGAGAGAGCTTAAGTAGAATTGATAGGCTCTCCAATGAAGAGCAGAAGTAGTTGGCAGCAGTGTTGGCTAGCAAGTAGAAGAGTATGATGAGCCAGAGGACTAGTACTGTGTAACCGAAGGCCGGATATCGGCCGGAGGTGCAGTAGAAGAGGGAGAGGTAGTTGATGAAGCCGCCGGAGGCGCACTGGGGCTCGGATTCCACATAGGAGCACTTGGACTTGTAGTCCTGATACATGGGAAGGTTGGTGCAGCTATCAGTGGTGGTGGTGGAGACATTGGGAGGTTGGTTGTGGTGGTGATGGAGGATTTTTAGGTTGGATGGGTGGTGATGGAGGATTTTTAGGTTGGATGGGTGGTGATGGAGGATTTTTAGGTTGGATGGGTGGTGATGGAGGATTTTTAGGTTGGATGGGTGGTGATGGATGGTTATGGAGAAAGAGAGGAGGAGGAGGAGGAAGGATGTGTTGAGGAAGAGAAGGAAAGTTTTGTTTGTCATTTGAGGATTTGTTTTTTGTTGACTGTTGAGAATAAATAAGTGTTGGAGATTTTTTGTGTGGGCAAAGGAAGTGTTCAATGAATAAGAGAGTGGATGAGTATTGGTGGGTTGAAATTTATAGCTGTTGAATGGGTAAGCTCTCCAATGGTTGAGGGGCATAAAGACAGAGTTCATTTGGGGGACAGATAGAGTGGTTTTCTTTTGTT
This sequence comes from Acorus gramineus, assembly GCA_030737835.1. Taxonomy (NCBI): domain Eukaryota; kingdom Viridiplantae; phylum Streptophyta; class Magnoliopsida; order Acorales; family Acoraceae; genus Acorus; species Acorus gramineus. The sequence goes on along the minus strand of CM060851.1, from coordinate 755,183 downwards.
TTAAATGACACCACATATGTAGGAAATTAAATTTTGAATTTTGCTTGTTTATCGGACTTGTTAAAGTTTATTAAAAGATATTTTCCCAATGCATATCCATTGTAGTATGAATGTGTTGCAAAGTTTCAATCAAACTATGATAAAGTAACATAGAGAGTTTTTTTTTTTATAATTATTTTATAACAGCGCAACTTAAACAATGATGAAACTAGAAGTATAGAGAAGTTATTCAAATAATAATAATAATATAAAAGACCCTCAAAAGTGATTCTCCACTCATATACTTACCTATTAAGGCATCCAGGGGCACTTTAGCATCTCTAACCAAATATATCGTGGGAATATATTCCCCAATTCACCTTTTAAGTAAAATACAAAAACGAGCGTTGTCACACGCAGACTGAACGTGTAACCCCGCGTACAATCCACATACCTTCATTGCGTCCAATGTGATATTTACATCTCTATGTGAGATATACATCTTATTAATTTTTTTACATTTACAAAAATAGGTTCATTTTATTTGTAATGGAGCAACATATATTTTTCATTGAAGTATATATCTCATTAGATGAGACTTATAATTGTTTAAAAATTTAAATATGTGTGACCATCCCCAACATTATTCTATAAAAAATGGTAACCAGCAAAAAAACAAAAATCCAAAAAAAAAAAAAAATACATACCCAACCATGAGTCCATAAAAACATTCCTTTTTTTAATTTATATTCTCTCATTGAGGTAAAACATTAGCTGTTATGCACATGAGGACCACCGATATCTTGTGGTGCTGAAAAACATGGGAATGCAACACCACAAAGTCTCACCAGTCCCCACGGCCTGTCACACCAACCACCCATATCTTGTAACCTTAGGCATTGTGTTTTGTCAATAGGAAAAGGACATTATGGGTTTTATCTGCTTTATCCTTTTTTTTTAATTAAATGATCTTTGTCCTTGTCTTTCTATGGTGAGAATGCTCTGTTTATCTATTACCATAGTGATACAATAGCTTAAAGGGCAACCATGGATTAAAATTTTGGCATACCTGTTCAAATCATATTAAGCCATGTAGGCCAGGATGACTGCCAGCAAATTGGAAAAGTTCGAGACTTCCATCTTCAGTTAGGCGATAAGATAGGACCCTAAGCGCTGTCTGATGGAGGTCTAAATAGCATCTGGCAATGGAAAGGAACAAGCCATCCACCTAATAAGAACAATATGTCTACACATGTGCAAATAAGATGTTAGGTTAAAAAATGTAGAAAAAATTGACAGATTAAGATTCTTACAAAACCTGAGCTTCATTGGATCAAGGAAGTGTCTCTTCTAATGGATCACTGAATCGCCTCTTTTGCTCAAGGAGATGAACCTCAAAATTTGGGTCCTGTGCTCCACCAAATGCTAAATAGTACTGGATCAGACATGTTTTAAACAAGCCAGTCCTGTATAAGCCCCCACTTTGAACACTATCCAATTATGCAAATTAGACCATGTTTGAGAATCAGCCCCAATATAATCTCTCAATAATAGTTTAGAACGGATTTTAACTTTTCCCAAATTCACATATCCTTTTTACCATTGGAACTTCCAAAATAAGTTCCAGAGATGCAGTGCAATTTGCAAACAAAATCACAAAGAGGCAGACAAACATAAAAAAAGAACTATCTTCAACACAAGATGCAAAACATTTGCAAGGCTGCACAGGTAGCACAGAAAAGGTAACACCAATTTTCTTTTAACCACTGGTATGGTAGAAGTATTAGACATTACAAGACCACATAAAACTATGAGATCAATGCGGATGGCAGAGAGGGTAAAGATGTCAGTAGCAGCAATTCCTAACAAGGGGACTACAACTCTAAAAGATGTTAGTAAAAGTAGCCAAAAACATTTGATGTACAATTTCAATTTCTAGAAGGTTCCATAGCAAGTCTGAAAAAGAGGTTCAGCCAGACTCCTAACAACCATTGATTTCATCGTCATTCCGGAAAGTAGCACTTGGTACATCAGAGAGTTTCCTGATTGCCTCAAGAAGTGCACTTTCTTGCTCCTACAAGGAGAAAGTTTAGTTAGCTTCCAAGGACATGTAGGCAGGTCGAAAGACAAACACACATACGTGAAGTTTTGGCAGAGGTAAATTGGACAAAAAAAACCTTGAGGAGTGCTCTCGCCTTCTCTATTTGAACAGGATTTGGGTTCTCCTTTCCAAACATCCTTTTATTAATCTGCCAGATGACAGGTCACAGTGTGAAAAATAGGTGAGTTTAAAGGCCCATCAAAAAGTTATAAGATGTTGGCATAAAATGTATGACATCAAATGAGCAGAAGACAAGAAAATGGATATTGTGAAAGAAAATAATGCATATTCTAGTAGCTTTCCATTTAGGGAAAAATCTACCATGCATTAATCTCCTCCTTATAATGAATAATGCAAGTCCATGAGCATAATGCAATACATGAAGCTTATCTTTCCCAACTCTCCTTGCCAAATTCAACTTCTAAGACTCGTCCACTATTATTAAGCAACCATTCTACCCCGTTTTAGTCCCCTTAGTGTTTGCAGATTAAAACAAGTTTTTCCATTCTCCACATTAGCTAATCAGTTGCTACATTTTAGTTTACTATACAACGGAATCAAACAATCAACTCAATGGACAAACATTTTTCTTATCTCTTTGGGAGGGAGGGAGGGAGGGAGGGGGAGGGGGTGTTAGTAATTTAAAATACAATCTCAAGCATTTAATCTATGCAACAAACAAAGGCGAGATTGGAAAAAAAACACCAAACAGAAGATAGCCACATCTGATTCCAGCTCCTGACACACTGGACCCAGCAACAGCAAGAGATGGTCCACGAGGTTAACACTTTGGCAATTGGTTGTCACATGAGTAAATCCAAAAGAAAAACATCTGATGGAAAATTTACCTTATAAAAACAGCAACTACTGTTCAGTTTCCAAATATTATGCTGCTATCAAACTCCATGTTGCTGAATGTTAACTCAGAAATGCTTATTGTAAGTTTATGACTGGCAATAAGTGGTCAAACTATACTCTGGCATAATTTTTTGAAGAACCAAATTAAACAGCAATTACTGTTCAGTTTCCAAATATTATGCTGCTATCAAACTCCATGTTGCTGAATGTTAACTCAAAAGTGCTTATTGTAAGTTTGTATCTGGCAATAAGTGGTCAAACTATACTCTGGAATAATTTTTTGAAGAACCAAATTCCCTTCATTGGTGGATATCCCCTCTACTATGTCCTACATTTGGGGGCTGTTTTGGTGCTCCCTTTTCTTTTCTTTTTCATTTACTGTATTTCGCCATACTCTTCTCTTTAATCAAATTGGGGTAGGATGCCTACCATTTATTATAAAAAAAAAACTCAGTGGTGGGAAACATATTCGCAAGTGGATACAGAAAACTAACGGACAACATTAACTCACCTCATGAATAAGTTTGTCTGTGGCACAAATCTCAAATTTGTCCCAACCTGGCTTGAAACCGTCAACAGCTGTGTGCAGAAAACCATTGTGTGTTGATACTCTTCCTTTACTATAATCTGATGTCTGCTTCTTTGGAAGAACTGCTTTCACAGTCTGCCCAGGATTTGCTTCACTGAACTGTTGTTCGTCTCTGTATTGTGTCTGGTAAAGATAATGGAATCTTTCAACATGTGCAACAAGACAAACAACGTAAGAATAACAGCTGAGAAGGAACCTAGGGAAAGACAAGGAAGCAGATGATGTGCCTAAGCAGGAAACTGATGCAAAATATTTATTCAGAATCCTGAAATTCCAGGCTACAAAATTCATCATAATCTTTTTCAAGAATTACTGAACTGGGACACATTTCACTTGAACGTAATGTGTAATTCGTTACTGATAAAATTAAACTATCCAAAGGAATATTCAGCGGCAGTGCAATTTATGACAAATAATTCATGAATTTGGTAAATTTACAGAATTACAGCTGATCAAAAACTCTAAATGATCAGGCATTACAATGGATCAATGAAAAAAAGTGCATATCACCCCCCTCACACTGTAAGTGAATAAAGTATCGAAGATGGTAACATGAGAACCATAATGAAGATAGTGCAGGTAATGTAGAAATATTTAGGTCCAAGCAGGAACGATAAATGTGTAGAGAAAGTTCCTTTTTTTAAAAAAAGTTCATGGGTGGGGGTTGATGTGTTTGTTTGAAAAAAATGATATATCTTCAAAAAATATATATACCTAAAAAATGTTTGGAAAATAATATTTTAAATATCAAGGTATTCACGAGAAGAAAGGATTACAACAGGCATAAAAATGATGCCTAACATGAATTATGCAGCTTGCAACTTCCACAAAGCTTTGTACTTACTGGCAGCGAAGGAGAACTGCCCACTTTTGATAATTGGGTACAAGGTAGGCACTTTGACGATGAGCTGATAGTGATGGGGGCAGATTTCATCTTCTTCCGAGGATTGTGAGTCAATGAAACAGAAGGAAAACTAGATGTGGTCACCCTATTATGTGGCGATTGTTGTTGACCGTTGGGCTGCTTGCGCCATTCCCTGTTTCAATCATAACATACTTCCATAAAACAAAGTTCAAGAGGAAAAAATGATAACCTGGAAAAGTAGTTGGACCTTGATAATGTGAAAAAGAAATATATAAACAAGCACACCTAATCATCTTGATCGTGTCATCCAAATTAACTCGCCCAAGAATTTCTCTATGCTCAACATCCGAAACATTGAGCTCCTTTCTTAGCTCAGATATAAGTTCTTCCTTATCCTACAAAATATATTCAATTTCACATTTCTATTTCACAGAGAAGGGAATACAAATTATGATAAATATATAAAAGGAATATGCTTCATGAGAACTAAACTAATAATGTAAAAAAAAAAAAAAAAATTATCACATAACAACAATTGGATGGATATGGATAATCTCCTTGATACTTGAATGGACTCTCAGTCGTGGATGTGATGGGATTAACAGTTGAACTAAAGTGGGTTCCATGTGTCATTTTTCAACAAAGTATGATGACTTTAGTCCGACCTTCTAACCAACAGCCACCTTTTTCCTCAACATATCAGAGAAAAAAGATAAGCAAACAAAAGAATACACGAAAAAGGCTCAAATTTACACATCCATTCATTGACGACATTGCCCGAAAACCAAAAACCATAAAAGGTTTCCTAGCAACTATCAACAACAAAATTGACAATAATAATAATAAGAAGTCAAGCCCATACCCATGAAAGAACATCAGATTGGGCAATGAAAGCTTTCAAGAGAGCACCATATGCATCTATCTCCATATCGTGAATCTGACAACCGATGTCTGAAAAATCCATCTCACACAACATCTCCACTGAAGGAATCACCACAGTCCTGGACAAGTGCATTCCTCAAGAATTCCAACCTATATCTAATACCCTGTGCCAAGAAATCATTCAAGTCCCTTTGACAAGTGCCAATTCAAAAATGTTCACTGAAACATTCCAATTGCTACAATAACAAAAGGAAAACTCGGTAGACAAATCCGCATACAGGAACAACAAGCATACGCATTAATGGAGATGCGCGCAAACTAACAATAACAAAGGATTGCACTTCAAAACAACACATTGGATTGCAGTACTACCACATTCCACAAATCAATCTACAACAATAGATTCATAACTTGTACACCTCTTCTTTAAAAAAAAAAAAAAAAAGGGATGTGAATACTAACATATGTAACCAAATCAGAGACTTCATAAAAGATTAGAAACAGAAAAGCCATTATAACACCAATCCCTTCCAAACACTACAAAATCAAATAATCATATAAAAAAAAAACCTAGTCGATTCCACCCAACAGAAACCCTAAAAAAATCCTGCAAGCCCTAATCAATGAGACCTACGAAACTCTCGAAAGTGCAAAGACAATCAAAAGGAGTCTCTTCAAGAGAAAAACCTAAAACCCTAAAAAGATCATGAAAGCCCTAATCAATGAAACCTACCAAACTCTGTAAATCGCAAAGACAAACAAAAGGAGTCTCTTCAAGAGAAAAACCTAAAGCATTTGTTTTGTTTCCACAAAATCGAACATACAAAGCAAAAAAAAAAAAAAATCGAACAAAAAAAGACTCAAAAAGAGAACCTTTGAAAATGAGAAACCCATTACGTCTCAAACCCCAAAAAAATTCGAAACTTGAGAACGACAGATCTGTCGGGAGAGAGAGAGAGAGAGAGAGAGAGATCACCTTATATGAACGAATTACCGGCAAATGAAGGTCTCCGGCGAATCTCCGGCCGGAAGAGCGTTTTTTTTAGGGGAGAAGAGACGGTGAGTTGGATTGTTTTATTAGAGAGGTGTATCGTAAGAGCCCAGTCTATTGCCACCAACGCAAATGCTGTCCCCCAAACCCAATCAAAATTTAAAATATATTGTGCCTTTTATTTTATACACTCATCCCACCAACCCTCAGTTGACATATAAAACTCAGTCACAATAGAATGTTTAATGGGACTCAAAGTGTATCGTTTAGAATTTTTTAACAATAATATTTAAAAAATGGTGTAACATATTTTAGTTCACCTTAATTTGTTCAATTTGACTCACTAAATCAAATTGAGTTGTCTACGATGATTTAATGTGTGTCGTGCGACACTATCTAATTGACAATAATTTAATTTTCTTATACATCATAAATATCATTAATACACAACAAATAAATATGATAAATAAATAACATTCACGTAGATAATTATATAAGTTAATTCAACATTTATATATCTAAAACAGTCTTTCTTGTTTAACATGCACACATCCAAATTCAACCAACTAACACATCCACATTAGTATCTTTTTTTACTCATGCGCATTGTTCAAAAGTTAAAATATAATGTGGATGTGTTGGTTGGTTAAATTTGAATGTGTGAATGTTAAACAAGGAAGATTGTTATGTAAATAGTAAGTTTTCATTTGTGAAAAAAATATAAGGTATTAGATATGTAAATATGCATGATAGGTTGGATATGTGAATGTTGAATTAACTTATATGATTATGTATGCAAATATTGTTTATTTATTATATATTTATTTATTGTGTATTTATGATATATAAGAAAATTAAATTATGTTAATTGGATAATATTGGGTTATACATCTCGGGTTACAGTAGACACTCCGGTTTGATTTGGAGTATGTCAAACCGAACAACTTACGGTGATCCAAAGCATGTCGCGCCACTTTAAAATATTGCAGTTGAAAAATTTTAGATGACACACCTTAGGTCACAGTAAACACCCCAATTTAACTCAGAGTTTGTCAAATTGAACAAGTTACGTTGACTCAAAATATGTCGCATCACTTTTAAAATATTACAGTTAAAAAATTTCGGGCGACACATCTTGAATCACATTTTACACTTCAATATGACTGGGTTTGTATCAATTAGGATTGATGAGATGAGTGTCTAAAATAAAAAAGTGTAATGTGTTTTAAATTTTTATTGGGTTGCGGGGAGAGCATTGGGTTGGTGGTAATAGACGGGCTTGTATCGTAAACGTTGAATTTAACGATGGTGAACCCCGTGCGTCCGATGCGAATCGGACGGTTTAAATAGCTTTAGGTCCAACGGAGGATATTGGGGGTGGTGTTTGGAGTCTCGTGCGGTGAGGATAACATGAAAATGACTCTCGATCGAGTGGATAACGTTGGTTGTAACGTAAATACTGAGGGGGCGTGCAAAATAAAAGCAGAGGTGCAGATAAAAACTCTCATCTAAAAAATTGAGTGCCTGATTATATTTTATTTTTACTTAAGTATATACAATTCATTTTATATTATTTTTAAGGAACTACGATGGTTTACTATTTGGAGAGTATACTTTCAAAAAAATCAAAGTAATTGTACTAACATTATCTTGATAGGTGATGACATTTGGGTGATCATGTAGTTTTGGTGTTTCTAGTTGTGAAAACAAAAAAATAAAATAGATCTTGTAAAATTTTCATTTGCAGCATTACAACGAAAACAATAAAACTGATGTGATACCATTGTGGTATAATAACAGCATCACATCTCATCCAGGACGGATCCAGGATTTAGAAAAAGGTGGGCCAGAGACCAAACAATATACTTGAAATAAAAAAAAATTATAACATAATATAAATATGAAGATAATAATTTAAGATAAAAATATCAAAATTCAAGTAATTTATTAATAAGTCAATGCAACAATGAAGATCTCATATATATTTTCTACTTCAGCGGCGCTTGACGATTTTTTACTGTATAAAATTCATCTACAATCATGTCATTATTAAAAAAAATTTATTTATTTCTCTTTCCCCTCCTCCTCCCGCCACCCTCCTTTGCACCTATCACACACCTCTGTCCACTCTTGCCCCCCCTCCCCCCTCTTCATCGTCATTCACCCCTTTTTTTGGGGTTGGGATAAATGACCGGATGCGTAATACTAAAACTCATTTATTAAAAAAGGAAAAAAATCAATATAATTCTATGAAAAAATAACTAAATCGGTTTTAGTTCTTTTAAAATTGAAAAATCGTCTCAGTCATAAAAAAGTATGTATGGTTAACGGATTTAGTTTCTGATTTAAATTGGTCAAATGAATACATTCAAATAAATCCCTACAAAATAAGAAAAATCTGATTTAGTCATTTTGATAACAAAAATATAACTGCCTTTTCCTGAAAATTCTTCTGCAATCCTACTCACCAGCGGTAAAAAAAAAGGAGGGGGGGGGGGAATGGATATAACTCTATGGAAACTTATGAAAATAAAAAAAGATCCATATAAAATTAGTAAATCCTCTTAAAGTCAATCACAAATCTCGTTAGTATATTACAGTAATTTTTCAAGTAAATTTTAAAAGGATATTATAGTAGAGTCAACCACATATCTGGTTAGCTTTGATTATGATAGGGACTAAAATAAATAATTTAATAAGATAGGGATATGAGGGGATTTATGAATTTTATAAGAACATTTTCTGATTTTCATAAGTTTCTATAGAACAATATCGATTTTTCAAAAATAAGGGGTGAGAGCATTCTGGTCATTTTTAATGTGTAGTGTAAGGTTAACCATGTACTTAGGGATGGTAATGGGTTAGACTGAGGTCGGGTTTAACACAATCCAAATCCAACCCGTTTCTCCAATTTTGGACTCCATATCCATCTCACTCAACCCCATTCTATTTCCGATATTACATCTTAAAATCCACACCCACTCCACCCCCGTTAAAATGAGTTGAATTGCTCAGTCTCTATAGTTAATTTAATACAAAAAGTTGTATAACAAATTAAATTATGTTTGACATGAATACGAATCACATTCATAAAAAAAACTTCAATATGTTCTTACATAAAATACTAAAATATCAAAATTCATAAAATATAAATTATCCATTACATAAAACATTTGAGAATTAATTAAAATATTTTTTATACACAATATAAATAGTTCATTCAAAATTAAATATAAAAACCAAATAATTAAATTTATTGACTTATATGTTAAAAGGAAAATGAAAAGATAAAATACTAAAAAAAATATCAAACATATTTGGTTTTTAAGGTGGGCGAACTATTGATTGTATAAAAGGGATATATTGTAAAATTGTTTTTGTAAAATAAATGTGAATGAATGAATGAAAAGCAAAAAAATGGTGATAGTAGAATTTTAACTTTAAACTATATTAGGAATTAATTTTTGTTCATAGTTCATAATCCTAATGACCAAATATAGGTCGGATTCGCGGGTTGAGTCGGGTTTTAAACATAAAACCAAAACACAACCCACCCATGTATTACATGGATCAGGGCGGGCTTGAAAACATGCAATCCAAACCCACCTCAATAAGGGTGAACCTGGTCAGGTTACCAATAAAACCCAACTCATTGTCATCCCTACATGTACTTAATTAGTTGGAGTGACGGTAAAGACTAAACGATATTTTTTTAATAACATAGACTTGTGACGATTTTTTAAATTTACAAGGATTATATTTAGCTAATTTTTCTGGGAGATATATGAATTTTTTCCCCTAAAAAAAGCAGCGCAGAATTTGAGCTGAGGACATGCAGGAGAAGCACATACAGAAGCCAAGTGACAAACAAAAACCAATAGCTTCACAGCTTTATTATCAACAAGCGATGGAACTGCAAGTCCATGTACAACTTTCCACATATAATTTATGCAGAACAATCATAAAAGAACAAAAAAAACAATCAATTGAAACAAAAACAAATGGTATGATGTCTGTCCACACAGATATACCAACCAATTAAAAGAGAGAAAGAAATGTGAAGAGACACAAATCAATGACAGATTGAAAGCAGAAGACAAACTTCAGAATCACGGATGCGCGAGTCTCTTGACTACAGAAGCCATGTATTTACCTTGGTGTTCGGCGAGTGCCAATTCCATATCGCTCGGCTCCCTCGTCCCGTCTCCGGCATAGACTCCGGCGCCATATGGGGTACCACCTCTGATGGAATCCATATTGAACATGCCAGCTCCAAAGGTGTAACCAATGGGAACAAAGAGCATCCCGTGATGCGCTAATTGAGTGACCGCAGTCCAGCTGCAAAAAGTATGGAGAATAACAAATGGTTCAGTTTTTAAAAAATTATTTCCGATGTATTATCTTTAAAGAGATGGAATGATTTGGGAAGTTAAGATAGATTCAGGTGCTTCATGTCATGTAGGCAACTCTATGGTGTGTGGACCATTATTAGGAAAACAATGGATCAATTTGCTCTCCCCACAACAGAAGAAGAAAGAAAATTAATAAATCTCCACTGCTATAGGTGAGAGTTCAGAATTTATAGGTGAGAATTAAATCTGACCAAGTTTTCCAATTATTGAGTTGTAATATCCTTGTCTTGGAATAGAGCGTTAAAACTCTGGTATTTTGGATAAGGGCATAATAAACCTTTGAGTTTTACCTATGGTGCTATTCCATAAATTTGAATCTTGAGCTTGAAAGGGTAGTTAGGTATTGTGTTTTCCATCTGATATATTGAACCATTTAAATTAAGAGAAACACCTAAATGGCTAAATGTTAGCCAAGAGTAACCAGATATTGTCCAACCTATTTGACATGTGGATCCAATCACATAGAAGAAAACGGTAAGCATGACCAACAGGATGAACTCCCGAGAACGAGTTGTGCGCAATACAATCAATAAGCACATGTAGCAGACCACTCAAATCAACTGCATAATGCATAACTCAATTGTAGGTGCACAACTCAGTCAATGCCACTTCAATCACTTGACATCATAAAAACACTTTACACAAGTAACAGTGTCCGCATTAAATCTGAGCAACACTGATGGTTTTCTATGAGCCATATGTAAAATAAATTCTTCTAACAACGCAAAGCCAGCATTCAAGGAAGCTATAAGGGATTCGGAATAAAAATTCATGATTTTTTTTTTGGCAAAGTTGAATGACTCAACATACACTCCATGCGCATGTCTCGCCGTTGTAACGTTATTCCCAATTCAATATCATCCCATCAAACACATAAATCAATCATAATCCACGAAGACAACCAAAGCTCACAACTTTGATCATTCCACAATCAGTAGTACTAGTTAAGACCAAAAAAATACTGAGACACCCATTACTTCATATACAAATTCAAATCACTGCAGAAAGAACTAAGAACTATCATTGGTCCATGAGTCCATCCCACAATAATAGTGTACATCAAATATTCAGTTAAATGTCATGTTTGGTACATATACATTCGTAAATCATAAGGGATACGTATGGAAAAGAATGGAGATAATTTGACAATTTTATAGATAATTCAAGCATTAGTATGTATTAATAAATTTCACATTCATTATATGCAGAACGGTACATTCTGTACGAAAGACATCTAATCAGAGTACTTTAACTAAATATTCGAAAAAGCATGGAAGTACTTTGTTACTATACCTCCAATCACATTGCCTCAAAAATTCAGAAACTCAAGCAATTGATCTAACAGAATTCAAAAACAAAATCAAAGCCGACTAAAAAATTGAATCTTTTCCAATACTTACGCGGTGGTTTCCTGCCCGCCGCCCTGCGTCCCGGTGCTAACAAAGAACCCGGCCGGCTTCCCGGCCAAGCTCTGCTCCTTCCACAGCCCCCCCGTCGAATCAAAGAACGCCTTCATCTGCGCCGCCATGCACCCATACCTCGTCGGGAACCCAAACAGGAACCCGTCCGCCCCCACCATCTCCGCCGCCGACGGGATCACCGGTATCGCCGTCTCGTCCTTCTCCGGCGCCTTCATGAGCTCCAGCACCTCCGCCGGGAGCGTCTCCGGGACCCTGTAGAGGACCCCCTCCACGCCGTCGATCCCGTCGACTCCGGCCTTCATCCGCCTCGCCAGACCCTCCACGTGTCCGTACATCGAGTAGAACACGATGAAGATTCGGAGCTTCGCAGACGCCGCCGATGGGGGCTCCGCCTCCGCGGATTCCGAGGCGGGGGCCGGCGGGGGATCGGAGGCGACGGCGGGGACGCGCTTCTTCTTGCTGGGGACGCAGCCCCCTCCCTTGCCCATCGTCCGATCTCTTCACATCCGACGATCGGGGTTTCTCGTTTTTTTTTCACTGTTGATCTGGAAAAACCCTAATTTCGGAGAGATGATTGGATCTCTAACGAACGCTTGAGATGCGAATCTGAGGATTTGTTGTTTTGGTTTTGGACGAGTTGAAGTGATTATGATTGTTCTTCGGAGATCATGAGAGGATTGTTGGGCGGGCTCAATGGGCCGATTCGACTCAAATTTGATTCTGCTCGGCCCAAGCAGCTGGAAGGGCTGGCCCGTTTGTTCTGCGTAGCGGGCCCGTTTGTTGTGCAAGGGTGTTATTACATTCAGATCTATTTCCAGCCCAATTCTAGTTTAATATGCGTCGATAGAAAATTAACGGAGTATATGCTCGTACTAACAAACAAGAACAAGGTATATATGCCTTGAAATAATTTTTTTACATTTTCTGTAAATGTATCCATGTAATTCACTAAAGTTTATGTTTTATTTTTTTATAAAAACATGTATCTCAGAATCCTACAATATAATATTATTCTTATGCAATATATATTCCAGTAGTGTATGCTCTTTTTTCCTTTTTTTCTTTTTTTTTTTTTGAAAAATTAAAATTTGTATTGATTAAGGCTGCAGACAGGGCTAGGGCCCTAAACATCATTTTTTGAATTTGTAGTCCAATGTCAAAATAGAGCACCGTGGGTCACTATGCCCTTATGTCATGAGCTTACCATCTAAATCAATCTTATTTCATCTACACTTACGTCTAGATCCTACATATAAGATAAATTAAAAACAATAAATTAAAATCTAAATAAAATTGAGAATTAAAATAGGAAATGCATTTGTTTGTGTTTTCATTTGACATGCACATTTGTTTTCCCTCATTAGGACACAGCAAATCTTGTATAACAAATGTATAGTTGGATGTGACACATCAAATTAAACCATTTAATTTTATAAAAACTAGGATTATGAATTTACTAATAAATCCACAGTTCCAACACATAATTGAGACATGATATTAATATACTGAGATGTGATACTACAATATAGATAAAATATTATTTCACAATGAAATGAGATTGCATGTGTAACTGCATGCATATAAAGATTGCTTGTAACAATGCCCAAACATCGACCACCATGAGGACATGCATGCAACCATGCAAGTTGCCCTTCATGCACCAATTCTAGTTTTACACAATTATGATAACCCTTGGGATACAGCTATCTTCCCAGCAAAATAAAATAAAAATAGTAACAACAATAAGCTTTAAAATGGACACCATGAAGATGAAAACACACACAATCATCATTTAGGTTACACCTACATCCAATACAAAACTTTTACAAGTTGCCCTTTCTCAAATCAATTTTTTTTCCCTCTCCAAGTAGCAGAAAATCACAAGAAGCAACTTGACACACCGCCCGTGAAACCTGGAAATCAGTCCTCGTCCATCCCCGCGGGTTGTTCTCTCCTTGGTCCACCAGCTTGTCTTGCCATTATAATCTGCCATTGTGAGAGGACAATAAAAAGGTTCAGGTAAATCAGTGAACATCATAAGACAATAATAGCAAGTGTTTATGATATGATGGTTCACCTGGTCGACCCGAAGTACAGTGCAGGCAGCGTCCGCAGCATACTTGAGGGCGAAGAACCTAGCAAAGAGGACCATCAATTTTGCAATATCACAAGGAAGCCTTTTTTATATAATTTTATCATCTCATAAGACCTTTTTTGGAATATCTCATTTCATATTCACATAGCTTCAATTCATCTAAAAGAACACTTTTTATGTATATTTACCATCGCGAGAAAGAATTACATTTTCATCAAAACTTGACTAAGATACTAATTTTATTTCAAGTTTTGCATTTTTTTTTTGTCAGAGCATATAATTTTGCTCTGCATGGTTTGTGAATTTGACTTTTCTTTTTCTTGTTCTAAAACCTGTCCAAAAGAGGATCAGGATGGAAAATTGGAAATCGATATTCCAATGCCAGTTGTGTGACATGACAACATTGTACAGGATCTAACATGATGGTTAGTCCCTTGAAAATATAATATTGCTCCAGAAAAAAAAACTTGAAACAGTTACTAGAGGGAAAATCAGAATGCTTTTCAAAGCTGGTCGATTGGTTGGCACAATGGCATGAGTGGCTTACTTGGTGACATGGAGGTCCCAAATATTCTTGGTGGAGACATCCTTGCAGGCCCCCTCCTCCAAGTCAATACCCACTCTATTGTTGCCTGCTGCATGGCTGGCATAAAGAGAAGAAATGATCTCCATCGCATTCAGCCCTGCATTCTCGGCAAGGGTATTGGGTATCATCTCAAAGCTTTCAGCGAATTTCGCAATGGCGTACTGATCCAATCTGTAAAAGAAAAAAAAAGTTTTTGAGAACCCAATATTAGCATCCAATGTCCAAAAATATCATATCATAAAAAAAATAAAAAAATATTTCTTATTGCATGTGTCACATAAAAAAGAAATCCTAGAAAACTTGTCGTGCTAGTAACCAGGGGAAAACACAAAAATGGTAGTGATTGTCTGATTGTGTCATGCAATCAAATTCTAGGATCCACCAATCTAGTCTACGATACCATTGTTTGGACTACAGTTCCATGATACATAACAACAAGATTCATCAAAAATTTCCTTGGCTACTAGATAATGAACAGTAGACAAAGACTAAAATGAAGCTTATTACTGTCTAAAACCCTAATACTCTCAGAACAAGCTGAATCTTTTGATAGCCAATCCAATTATATTTGTTTGTATATTACTATATGTGTGTATAAATAATGGTCATCAAAGTAAACAGACATCCATCATTCATAGAAATATCTGTGCCATCAATTCCACAGGAAATAGTACCAAAGATGGCACTACCATAATAAAATATCAGGTGAAATCACCCTAAAAATTTTAATGGGCTACAGGAAAACATGTTACCCTGTCTCTGTAAAGGAGAACTCCTTCAATTTTTTTGCTAATTCAATTTCAGAAGCAGCAGCCCCCGGAATTATGCGGCTGTCCCTGCACATGGCCTGATCCAAAGAAACAATTAAAAGAAAACCAACGATCGCCACAAGTTTTAATGAATCGTGAAGGTTCAGAAGATTACAATCTATTTACCACAATCCAAGCAAAGTCAGATAATAAGAACAAAAATTTGACCAAAGAAGAAATAAAACCTTGTAGGTATTAACACCATCGTCAACTGCTCTCTCAAGGTCATCCAATATACTGTCAGTACTTCCTCGTACAACCACCGTGGCAACAGAATTTCCACCTTCTTCATTCTTCACAACAGTGACCTAAGAAAGACAAGAAACATGATATAGAGATCGCCAAGCATATCTAACAAAGAAAATCGATGTGTTCTTCACAAGACTTGTAACTATACCCGAGCACCACCAATTTCTTCTACAGAAATTGAATCAGCATATCCCAGCTCATCTGGATTCGGTTGGCTCAACTTCAACTGCAGTCATGGTTGCCAAAAAGGACATCAAAAAGGAGATCACAACTACATTGCAAAAGCCAGAAAATGACAGACTTACCAGAGCTACAGAACCAGTTGTCCTACAAAATCTTCTTAGTTCAAACTTTGAGCTTATTTTCAAGACCATGAGCCTGCGTGTAAAAGCAGTTAATAAGTACCAGTTTCTCTACTATTAACAAGGGCATAAAACAAATGTTCATAGCATGCAATGATGCAGATGCAATCTATGCAACAAAGCTGCGAGCAGTTACCCCAAGCAGTTGAACGCATGTGTACATGTATATATATGAATAGATACTGTCATATGCCCCCACGTATGGATATTGCATGTCTATATATGAACAGATACAGTTGTCTGCCCCTTACATATAGATAGCATTAAAGCAATAGCAATCTTGTTAAACAAAAAAATGGGTTTTCACGTATATTACATCTGCAAGTTCTGCATTGTGCCTGAAAGCATTCAGCATGCAAGCATAAGAACATTATGACATGTAGAGCAAAATGATCATATACCTAGACCAGAAGCAGCAAGCATGTAGTGATGTAAACCATATAACAGCAGGATAAGTAAACTATGACCACCCATTCCACATAGCGTGACACTGGGATAAAACCACAAATAAATGTGATCAATGAAAAGCATATAATTTGACTGCCGACAAAACAGCACTAGAACAAATCAATAATACCCAAACAATTTACAGTTCCCCCTCATATTTTCAGTTTAAAACTGTTCCATATTTAATATGCATAATTTTGAGTGACATAATCACCATCCAAAATAAGCTACAGAAACAAATGCAAAGCACGCAGGGAAAAGTATAACAAGCAGTATGTGAAAGTTCCATATTACTTGTAACGCTCACAGAAATGTAATGCCATCTCCCCAACCGCTGCCCCACTAACAATGACTTTGGCACCCGAGTCGGCAACAGCTTTTATAAGCTCCTCCACTTTAGCTTCCTCAGTTTTTGCATAATTCTCAAGCTGCCAAAGGAAAAAGGTGCAACAAACGTTAAGTATAAAAAAAAACCAAGCTACTTGACAGGCTGGCATTCTCAGAAGCATCATTCCAACATATGCAATAGTCAATAGCAAGTTAAGAACAGATTTTAAGAATGACCAACATGACTGGTGTCAACTACCATCCTACTCACACGCACATGAAATCAATATGAGCATTTCACATTAATGTTTTTTTTTATGGAATGGTAGGCATGAGCCTCAATTATATTAATCAAGGAACACATGCCCAAAGACAAATAAAAAATAAAGTAGTCGAGGAGGGATCTACCACTACAAACAGAGCTACTGAAGCCTATTCCTCGATTAATGGATTCAACTTTTCAGATTAATGTTGAATCCATCAACAAGCACTTTATACACATTGGGCCATCCTCAGCATGCAGGCATACATGCGTGCTGGTGACATCATGTGCAATGCAAATAGTAACAATTTGGAGTTGTAATCCTTTCCAGCAGGAGAGTATTACCATCCAAGACTATCAAGAGACATGTAGTAAAAGGTGGTTTAACCCTCACAAATGATGATGGCAACAACTAAGAAACATAACTAGAACCACATGAATTCGAAAGAAAAAAAATCTAGGAAATTTGGAGATAAACAACATAAACTTTTCAGAACTTCAACGGGTTCAAAAGAAAAGAATGTATATATAGAATATCTTCCATAATAAGCTTCTTCCAAAAATATACAACCTGCTCAGCGCTTTCAATTAGAACAGTTCCCTTTGTTTCAGTCGCCGATGTATCAACACCTCCAGCAAATACTGCAATCTGCAAAGGAACACACCAAGGAGGGCATGGGCATTTATATATATTACAGAAATAAGAAAATTATAGCAAAATGCCCCTAGTAGGCAAACAGGTCCAGACAGACACTGCACTTGGGAGGCTCAGGAATTCTTCCAACTCAAGATTCAGGGATTAAAAAAATCACAATTCAATACTCATGCACATATATCCAATAATGATGGGAAGACATAAGAAGAATATGTAAATTACATTAAGAAACATCTTATGACGTAATTAGAAAAATGGGAAAAGATATAACAAGATATGTCGATTACATTGAGAAAACTAGGACATAACCAGGAACCATAAATATAATGAAAATCTCATTAATAAAAAAGAGCTTTTCACTGCACCTTTGCCTTCTCTATTCTTTTAATACTGCCAACAGTGTCATTCTTCAATACCATACCACGAATTATAGAACTATTGTGTAACCCTCCTCCGAGAAGCTTTGCGACACGTACATTGTCCACATTGAAGTTTGCTGGATTCTTGGGACATACTTGGATGCAAGCCTGCCATGCAATGAAAATTTGAGTTTAGTTATGTCCAAGATTAAACAATTACCATAGAGCATAAAGACATAAGGCATGAGAGTAGCTCACATCAGCAATAAGAGGGCACAAGACATCTTCTTGTCCAAACTGCTTGCTAGCCACTGCAGCTTTCATTCGGGAAACAACTTCTTCTTTATTCCGGGCGTCCATCTTTTCTGATCCTTCCACAACAAGCTCATCTAGAATCTTGATGGTCTGATGATCAAGCAAAACCAACCACATTTTCACAAGGCATTATTCAAATGAAAAATCAACGATTTTTAAACACTTGCACAACCCCTTAAAAGGTTGGAAATCAAACCTTATCGATGGCCTTAATATAGCCACTGATGATCTCGCTCGGGTGAAGACCCATCCTGATAAGCTCCTCTGCGCCTTCAAGAAGCTCACCAGCAAACGATATAGCCAAATTAGCTCCATCTCCAATCTCCTCCTGCTGGGCTTTTCCTGCTAACACCAGAATCTTTGCGGCGGGATGCTGAACCTCAAGTTCACTGACGATGGTAGCAGCATCATTCGTAACAAATAGCTTATCCAAGTGATTGATCACCATCTTATTCATACCTGAATAACACAAGTTAAAAATATAGAATATACACAGAAATGATGCACAAAACGTGAATTAATTGCCGCACACCTCCACCAACATAATATAAACAACCATTCTGTTTGGTGATTAGTACAGCCAGGATTCTTTAATAACGGCCTACCCTGCCATGGCCATTGTGGGAACCAGTTCACACTATTTTGAATATGTGCAATCGCATGACAGTGACGATAACATACGATAATTGGCCACAATGGACTTTTTATTGAAATAACTGTTGCTTCTCAAGTCTGCATTCTTGATGCAATAAGAGATGGATTTGGTTAATTTAATGCGGATTAGTCACAATTAAGGTGGGATATAATCAACTGAGGTTAAAAAAAACAACAGAAATCTAAATATCTGAATTCATAAATCATAACACATCTCATGTTGCTCTATTAACCCTTCCCTTCATAATCACTGAACCGAAAATGCCACATGAAACCCAAAATCCTAACTTGACCGATGAATCAAAAACCCTTTTAAGGATCAAAACGGAACCCCAAACCCACCCCCAACTTCAAACATCAGATACACTCAAGTCACTCCTAACAAAACTAACAAAAAAAAAAAACGATTTTTAACACATTTCATGATGGAAATCGATGTCGACAGAGGGATTTGTGGTACCATTCGGGCCGAGGGAGGTGCGGGTGATGACGGAGAGCTGCTTGCAAGCGTCGATGTTCTTGAGGACGGCCTCGTCGAGTCCCGAGAGGTGCTTGTGCCCCTCCTTCAGCATCGACTGGATCCCGTACGGTTGCGTCTGGTACACCATTTTCGAAGAACAGAAACCCTAATGGGAATCGAATGGAGAGAGAGAGAGAGGCTTTTTGGAAACCCTAGTAGGTTTTAACGTTGGGTTGCTGGAGAGAAAATGAAGAGGGTTCCCGAGAGTGCTGAAGAAAGCAGTCCGGATAAACGGGCCGGGTTATTAGTACTCTCAAGCCCGATCCAAAATAAATTTCAATTCTGGTACACTCAGTACGATTTTATAGCTCCGTAGCCCCAACCACTCAGGGCGGTGTCAAACTTTTTTAAAAATTTGGTGGATTTCTTTTTTTTAAATCACCTCATCTACAAAAATTCACAGAGGGGTCACTGCTCACTGTATCTAGGTATATATCTCAGTTAAAAAAAATTTAATTTTTTTAACAATATAAATGATGCCATTCCAATTGAAGTATATATTTTATATTTTATAAAATTACATATCTCATTAGATAAAATATATGATTTAAAAAAAATTACAATATTGAAAAAATGTGTTGTCTATATTTTATCCTATAAAATAGATTAAGTATAACATTTTTCAAAAATGTTGGGCTGCCATTGGGGTACCTCTATTTGTACCGTTAGATTCTATTTGCACACCCAATTAAGTAGATATGCGACATTAAAGATCTATTTGAATATATTTAATTTGCACACACATTGAGTCTCTAAAAAAGCATTTACAAATAAAAGAGAAGACGATTCACCCCTGTTTGGAACAGGAATATGATTTATTTTTAAGTATATATTTATCTAAATATAAGTGAATATAAATAAGAATAAAGTAATTTTGTGTTTGGTTGTGTTTTAAATTATTCTCGTTGGTAAACATAAAAATAAATGTTTTGTTGTTTCAGTAAAATGTGAATAAAGTATGGATAAGGATTTATAAAAGATGAAAAAATAATGATAGTTGATTTGATAGGTGATTTATAAGAGGTGATGACAGTTGATTTGACAGTGGACTCACATATTCTATGAATGGAATAACCTAAGATAACTCTAATTCCAGGGTTGATTAAAATCTATGTACCACTTTATCCCAGTTTGTTATGACATACTTTATCAGGGGTTATTCAGGGTTTCCAAACAGGCTTTATTCAAGGTTATACGGGGTTATCTGGGGGCTTATTCCCAAAACAAACGGGAAAAAAGAGACGGAAGAATGAGATGAACGAAGAGGAACAACAGACCGACAAGGAGAAAGCGAGGAAACAAACTGATCATATCAATGCCCAAACAGGAAGTCATTTACCTTCATGAACACCCTGCATCAGAACTGAAGCATAAAACTATAGTTTATCAGATAACCGTCACAACTGAGCAGCTAAAAAAAAAAAAAAAAGTCTAAACTGATAAACCTGTTAATGACTATAAATTTTTGTAGGTGCAGTTGCATAACTCAGCTGGGGCTTAAATGGTCTGCAATTCTTTTTGGGTGTGTATTGCATCAAATATTACATCTGCATGTTTTTTTTATGTACCCATCACCTTTCATCAATGTTCTCAGGTAAACATACATGAAATTTCCCTTCATGCTAATGAGATCTAAAGTATTCAAACTCTGCAACAATAACATCAAATGTCAAATATTATATGGTATTGAAATTGATTGTGTTGTGAATGTTTCATAATATAAGGTAGTGTTGGTGATAAATTTGTGCTATATATGAATCAACAAATAACAGGCAGGTCTGTGAAGTTTGTAAATCTGGGATTATAGTTCACAATTAATGGGATCTAATCAAACTGGACCAACCTGAATTATGTGTCACAATACAGTTGTTAAAAGAGATGGCACTGCTGATAGAGTTTAAAAAGTTTGATCAAAAGATGATATCTGATGATGATTCAGTGAGGTTAAATATTAATGAGCATGCACTTTCTAAAACTGAGAGAAAGCATCCATACATCGTACAAATGACTAGAAGAAAAAAAAAAAGTAAACTATGCTAAAAAAGGAACACTGTAGAATAAATAACATCGATCATGGAAAATCACTTTGTTCTAAACACGAGTTACAAAGAAATTGCATGATAAAAACATCTGATGCTTGCATGTCATTGATCATTCAATTACTACCAACTTGGCACCCTTAGGCAATCTTTTGTAAAGAAACCTATTGACTCTTCGATGGCATCGTTTTACACCTCTACTTGTTTCACATTTTCCATCCACGTACACCATCCTATTATTGACTAAAGTCATAGTTTCCAAGGATTCTGCATTCCTCAACACACGTGATGCAAAGTCAATCTGATTCCAGAAACCAGCAAATCCCGATATCTCGACCACTTTCAGGTGCTTAAGAGTGCATCTTGGGTGAAGCTTCATCACCTGCCCCTTATAACGTGAACCCTCATAACATGAATTGTAACTTGCCCCTACATCTAGCTGTGACCATCCAAGAAAACTGACATTAGCAGACCGAAGGTAAAAGGACAACATTAACATTTTTTAGTCAGGTCTCACTGTTCCATTATGATAAGAAGTATCATTTCTTAAAAATACACTACAAGATTCAAAGATTCAAGTGATTTACTTACAAGGAACACCAACTCTTCTAGGAGAGGGCAAGCCCTCATAAGGGAAACCATCCAATGGAGGTCATTTGTGGAGTCAGAAGCACCAGATACCTCTAACTTTTTGAGATTCATAAACTGAGGAAAGTCGTCCTGAAGAAGACCACCTTCCTGCACAAGCAATTAAAAAAAAAAATCAACATCTATGAAAAGAATTCAGAAAGTGATTCAATCCACTTTTTTAACTCACCACAACAGGGCTATAGCCATAAAATATCTCAAGATACTCCAGCCGAGGAAGAAGCTTAGGAAATTCAGTGAATATATAATCGATCCCGTCACAACAATCATCATCATCAATAGCATAAACGACATCTTTCACTAGCGAAACTTTGTCAAAGAAAAAGTCTATCACGCACCCATTATAATCCAACTTGGTTACACTTGGCGTATTAACATGAATATTCTCCAACTTAGTACAACTCAAAACTTCAAGGTGCTTGAGCCGAAAGCAATTAGAAGGGATTTTTAAATCAACAAGTTCAGAACAATAAACCATACACAAGTCTTCTAAAAGAGAACAACTAGACAATACTTTTTCTAGTTCTGTTTCTGAAATCTTCACATCATTCAAGGAAAGTCTGATAAGAGACTTGTAACCACGAAAATCAAGAGGAGGCCTCATGGTGAGATATTCTAGGTGCAAGACCTTTAAAGAAGAAAAACACTCTTCGTTAAGGACCAAAAGGTGGAAAGGAAAACTATAGTACTTATCGTATTCAGGGTTCATACTAAAATAGAGTTCATGTAGACTAAGATCAAGATGTTCAACACCACATGAAAATGCATGTCCAATCCATCGATCAAGATAAGATGTATGATCAGTGTGCAGAGTTGAACAAATCTTTAGTGAATCCATCTTGATCCCATGTGGGCGCATATGTAAGAATTGATCGACGGCTTGCACAAAATTGAGCTTCTGATTCAACATGAAAACCTCTCGTTCTTTTTCATTGAGGTTGTTAAAACGTGTATAATGGAAAACGCCTCCAAGCATGCTCGTAGCTCGAAAATGGAGGTTAGAAACACATTTCGCAAGGAGTCTCCATCGCCGAGATAGAATAGCAGTTCTCGATGCCTCTTGCACTGGAAGAAATGAAATGATGGAAATGAGAATGTGATCAGGCAGTGCGCTAATAAAATCGTCTTCCATAGTTTCAAACAAAGAAAATCAAAACCCGAACTTCAATCCACCCTTCTCAACCTGCCATGGTCAAAAAACATAGTCTGTCAAGCCAAAGTGGATTAACATAAAGAGGTGGCCACAAAAATTAAAATGCGAAAGGAACAGCATAGAAGTGTCAATGCAATTGTTGATCCTTTAAACTGGGGAAAGGATTGAATGAATATCATAAACAATATATACTTTTGTCAAATTTCTGGAGTTACAGATTTTTAATGTATATGTATCATGAACAGGAAATATTACAAAATCTTTATAGTCTTTCATATTTTATTTTAAAAAAAGGGCCATGTTTTAAATGAAACAAATGGAACTGAAGAATTATTATATCAACAACAATCATAGACCATATATCATAAAAATCTAAATAAACTTACATTGAATGATAATCATGCAACCAATTACCAAATCAATGGAGAACAATAGCAAATACAAATTCAAAGTTGAAAAACAAATTCAACTTGACATCATACCCACCTGCCTAGATGAATAAGAAAATATATAACATAAATATTATGTCTAATGAAACCCTAATGAGATGGTCCAACAAAAAAAAAAAAACACATTACCATAGAAGAGTACTTCCACTGATCAAACATACAAATGAATTCCCAAAACCTACTTCGAATGGCGAATTTAAAGGTCAAATATGTTATGGAAATTGAAGAATATAAAGGTGAAACCCTAGTAGGTGTGTTTAACATTGGGTGCTGAAAAGAAAGTGCAGAGGGTTTCGCGAGAGTGGTGAAGAAAACAGTGAGGATAAACGGGCCGGGTTATTGGTACCCGTTCAAGCCCACCCAATCCATTCTGGGTCTTATTGCATCCGATCGATACACTCAGTCTGTTTTGCAGTCCCATCAATAGTCTCATACATTATAAATAGCATGATATATATATACGCACACGCACGCTATCATAGTTCATTTCCATAGAAATATATATTTGTATTTTATTATATATTTCATTTCATATAACAGTATGTATTTCTATTGAAGAATATATAATTTTTTTTAAAAAAAATATAGATTACGGATGAGGTTGTACAAAAGGTTGGATATATCATATTTTTTGCACCCCTTGAATATGTTTGCACACACCTTTAAATGGATATGAAACCTTAAAATCCATTTAAATATAATTGTTTTACATACTCCTTAATTTACATATCCCCATCTTCTTCTTTTTGTTTTTTTTTTAAAAAAAAACTTAAAATTCATTTGAGAGTACTATTACACACAATTTTTTTAAGCCTTAATTATAATCTTATATGCGTCGATAGAAGATCATTGAAGCATATACTCTCATTAACAAAGTATATGTATCGATATGAATTTTTCACACTTTCTATAAATGTATTCATGTAATTCATTGGAGTATATTCTTAATTTTTTTTATAATAACATATATCTCATTAGATTATATGAGGTATATTATTTTTTAAAAATTTAAAACATGTGTAGACTGGAATCAGAGTTAGAAAATAGATAGAAAATAGGTTGTACATAGCATTATCCTCTTTCCTTTAATTGTCCATGAATCGATCTGTCTACTTTTTATGGAGGGACGATGTTACACCCAGATCCATTTCCAGCCCCAATTTCAGTCCTATATACGTCAATAAATTTTTATCAATGCATATACTTACGTTAACAAGATATATGATTTGAAAGAATTTTTCTATATTTTCTATAAATGCATCCATACAAATCATTGGAGTATAAGCTTTACATTTTATAAAAACATGTACCTTATTAGATGAGATATACTATTTAAAAAAAAATTGAAATACATGTAGACTGGAATTGAAACTGAAAATAGGGCTAGATGTAACATTATCAAGGAGATACCTAAATTTGAACTATTAACCACAGTAATGACTATGTGAAAATATTAGTGTTAGATCCGGAACTCAGTGATTAAGAAGAGAATTTACAAGCATAAGGTCATGCATTCTGAGTATATATATTGGGAGGGATTGTACCAACCATTTCTAATACCAAGTACCCCATCCAAAAAAACAAAAACAAAAAAATATGTTGGGATGGAGACAAAAAT